>CM035837.1:50315751-51515751 GCA_020510985.1 Pholidichthys leucotaenia | reverse complement strand
AGTCCGCAGCTACAGGGACACCACCTCTGCGACCGCCCAAGACCAGTCATTGAGTGGGCCGGGGCAGTCACAGGCCAGTGCCCTGAACATAGAACTAGGCAACTCCCTGTGGGAGGGCCCCTTATGAGGAAACACTGGCGTTAGGACAGGATAATGAGATGAATAAAACTATCACTAATAATAATAATAATTTGTTAATAGAAATATAATCATAAAATGTAATAGTATTTAACAAAGTAAATAATTATAGCAAGAACAACATAAAATTAGTTTAAAATCAGAAATTAAGAAAATTAAAATAGGAAACTAATCAAAAGCAAGGTTAAAATAGTAGGTCTTGGGCCTGCTTTTAAACACATTAACATTCTCAGCAGCCCTATAACAAACCGCCTACTGGATATTTCACTTCATTTATGTTTAACAAATGAACATCACATTAACTTTATTAATATGTCCTCTATGGAAACAGCTATGATATTGAAATGGATGGAATTTGTTCAACAGTTAAAACAAATTTTTTTATTATATTTCTGAGTGTATGACATTTTGGTATTTTTTAATTTCTGTAAAATGTTAATAAACATTTTCATTAAGACCACAGAACATTTGTGAATCCAGATATGCATTGTATATTTTGCTTACTTTATGCAACTCAGTTTGACACTTTGGAAAACAGTGTTGCCCACTCATTCTAAAAAAAAAAAAGTTTAATGGTGATGTGCTTGCTGCCAGTACTTCACTCTTAACTTTTCTTACAGTGTATGCATTCATAAGTCGGGACAAAGCAGCATACAGTAAATCACTGTTACTATGGCAGGTTTCTAGTTGTCATGGTAGCCAACTGCTTTTTGGGGATGCAGAATAGAGCTTGAGTGAATTAAATAGATATCTCTTTTCTTTTCAATTGCAAGAAAATCTCAGGGGCATTGTGAGTGATATAAATGTGGCAAACATCCATATTTCAAAGCAGACATGAATCATACTGTAGTACTACTGTTTCTTTAAAACAGGGATACAGATCTGCTCGGAGCTACAGTTAAATGATGAGACTTGTTTCTTGTGCGCCATGAGAGGCATACATCATAAAGATTATATAAGCTTTAAATCTGGTCAGGTACCACACTGTGCATTTTGTACGGGGCTAAAATTCAAGATGAAAGGCACATATGGAATTAGAAATACCACAAACAGATGTAGCGGCAAAACTAATTAAAAGCAGTTTGTCAAAGTCTGCAGCACCTTGAGGGTTATTTGTGTACCAAATTTTTCAAGGATTTGTACATGAGAACTGGATTAGCAACTGCTGCATGAACAAATCTATCATGTAAAGGTTTTCTTAAGGACGGGCTGCAGTGCTGCATATGCGTCCACAGCCCATCACAGGCACGCTTTAATGAAGCCACTGAGGACATTAAGGACATTTCATTTGTGAGCAATGGCAGAGCTTCAGTTATATTTGCATTAGTGTATTACATTATATGAGGACTGCAGTCATTTAAAGCCAAATATGGTGATAGAAGAGCAGCTTGGGAGAACAGCAAATAAATACAACTGTAAGCAGCCTTACAATGAACTGAATTAATTATGATTTAGGATGTGTGACTGGAGCTAGGGTCACAACAGAGGGAGCGGGACATTACTGAGGAGTCTTACTCACACATCAAGTGGAAATATAATAAAACTAAGCAGAAAAAAGTTCTGCAAAGTGCTCATTAAACTAGAACTATAATTAGAAAACTGTAATCACAGCACTGAAATTAGAAGTATTCACTGTTGCCCAATAGTCCTCCTGAGTCCTGTGTGTAATCTCATATCATTATAACTTACTAATTTAAAACATTATTTTACTGTTGGAATTAAGCGTAGCTAAATATTAGAATTTCACTGTGCTATACTCTCTTGCTGCTGCTTTGCCAAACAAACAGCCCCACCTTCTAATAATGTATGGAATATTTGATGAGTGCCAACAATAAGTCGAACTCATTCCCAGAGAGAGTTGGATTCCACCAGGGCTGCCCTTTGTCACCAATCTTGTTGATAATTTTTATTTACAGGATTTCTAGGTGCAGGGTCAAGGAACGGAGGGTGTCATGTTCAGTGGGCACAGGATCTCATCTCTGCTGTCTGCAGATGATGTCCTGTTGGCTTCATCACGCAATGACCTGCAGGTCTTACTGGGACAGTTTGCTACTGAGTGTGAAGCGGCCAGAATGAGAATCAGCACCTCCAAGCCTGAGTCTGTGGGCCTCAGTCGGAAAAGGGTGCACTGTCCTCTCCAGGTTGGGAACGAGGTCCTCCCTCATGTGGAGGAGTTCAAGTACACTATATTGCCAAAAGTATTGGGACACTCCTCCAAATGACTGAGCACCAATGGACAAAGCAATGTCCATGAAGACATGGATGAGTGAGTTTTGGTGTGGAGGAACTTGACTGGCCTGCACAGAGCCCTGACCTCAACCCAATAGAACACCTTTGGGATGAATAGTAGCGGAGACTGTGAGCCGAGGCTTCTCGTCCAACATCAGCGCCTGACCTCACAAATGCGCTTGTGGAAGAATGGTCAAAAATTCCCATAAAGACACTCCTAAACCTTGTGGAAAGCTTTCCCTGAAGAGTTGAAGCTGTTATAGCTGTAAAGGGTGGCTTTGCTCATCCATGTCTTTATGGACCTTGCTTTGTGCATTGGTGCCCATTCATTTGGAGGTGTGTCCCATTATTTTTGGCAATATAGTGTATCTTGAGGTCTTAGTCACAAGTGAGGGGAGAATGGAGCAGGAGATTGACAGACAAATCAGAGCATGATCATCAGTGATGCGGACGGTGTACCGGTCTTCATGGTGAAGAGGGAGCTGAGCGCCAAAGTACAGCTGTCAAATTACTGCTCAATCTAGGCTTCCTACCCTCACCTATGGCCAAGATCTTTGGTTGGTGATCGAAAGAATGAAATGAGCTTTCTCTCTAGAGTAGCTGGGCTCACGCTTAGAGAGGGTGAGTGGCTTAGTTATCCAGGAGCAGCTCAGAGTAGAGCTGCCAAAATGAGTCAGTTATGGTGGTGTGATTTGGAGGCCTCCCACGTGAGGTGGCTTGGGCATGTCCCACTGGGAGGAGACCCCGGGGCAGACCCAGAAGATGGTGGTGATACTATGTCTCCCAGCTGCCCTGGGGACGCCTTGGTATCCTCCCTGAAGAGTTGGAAGAGGTGGCCGGGTGAGAGGGAAGTCTGGACTTCTCTGGCTAGACTGCTGCCTCTGCAATCAGGACCCCTGGATAAGCGGTAGATGATGGATGGAATATATGAACTGAGAACAAATTTACTCATTTAAAAACAAAGAAAAAGTAGTCATTCTGTTAAAATTAACCTAAAATGAGAAATAGACCATCACTAATGCCTAAAATTAGAATAACCTGTGACAATGACAGCTGCAGTGATAGGATGAACACTACGATAAACAACCATTAAATTAATGTTCTGGTTTTATTTCATAAAGGCTCAGAATGGAAATTTATTCACCAAATAGAGTGTTCTGCTTTAGATGTAAGAAGGAGGATGCAATTAAACTTTTCTTGCTCTCTTGCTCCTGGTGTTTCACAGCTCTTTAGGGACTCCTGCTGTGGGCCTGAAACTGACCCTTTTTTACTTGCAGCTACAGTTTTTATTTAGAAAAACCTCAGTACTAATGCAAATTGTGTGCTTTTTCTGTGATAAGACAGCAACATTCAATTCAGTTCTAGTAATGTGGGGAGGAAAAAGCATGTGTCAGCTGGTTTTTTCTTCTTTTTTTTTAAATTTCTCCTGAGTTGTGATTAACTTCTTGCTCAGTAATATACTGTCTGGCATATTTTTGAAAGGCTAAAGATGTGAGAAGTTATTTTTTTGAACTTTGCATCATTTGTATCAGTCTCTTGTCAGTTGCGCAAATCGGTGCAGAAAGTACTCTTTTTATCTTGATTTCATCAAAATTTTATTGGCTACTTGAGAGTGCAAACATACTGTGGGGCCAACTCATCTTTTGAATTGGCAAAAGCAAATTGTTGAGACAAGTTTTCCAAAGACTTTGCTGGGTTTCAGCATCAAATATTTATCTTTGTTAAAGTTCATCCCCATTCTTCTACTGTTGCAATGGTCAAAAAATGTTACCTGCTGGCTCCAACAGCATCTGAACCATAGGTACAGTTGAAACCAGAAGTTTACATGCACTGTATAAAAAGACACATTGTGGTGGTACGGATGGGGGATTCTCCACCCAGAGAAGGCAGCTGGGGAAGGGGGGAACAATGGACCGAAGGAGGAAGTGTCACCGGGGGGTATCAGACGGGACAGTAAGGACTATGCGCCCCCTGGGGAGAGGAGGAACTGCCGGAGCCGCTGGAAGAGGAAAGGGTGTGAGAGCGGTTCCGGCGTTTTGTCATGTTAATGTGCCACACAGACTTTGTTCCAAACTGTAGAGGAGCTGGAAATAATGAGGCGATTTTGTTTAAAAGCAGCGTTTTAATATTCAGCTCTCCTAACTGTCTCATCTGGTGCAGAGCGTGGCAGAAGGTAAAAGAGGCAGAGTTCTGCCAGCTCGCTGGTTAAATACAGGCACACATCAAAAGACAGGCATTACAAAGGCTGATACCCCTCGTTATCTTAATCCCCCCATTGTCCTGTTATCTCCTCTCCTCTTCTTGGGAGGTGATGGAAATTCCACTCCTCGCCTTGGGGGGTGAGGGTGACTCCTCGGTGTCCGCCGTCGCGTCCTGGGACGTCTTTGTTCTTCACACAGCGGGTGAGATTCCTTTGTCCTTTCAGAGGTGTGAAGTTCCTTACATATGCAGTCACTAAGCATTTCACATGTTCAGACATATGTAGGTATGGAATATATGAGTAATATAGACCACAGGCCCCCCAAACAACTAGGAAAGGACAACAGAAAGATTCACAGTCTAGAACAGTTACTACAACATACTACGTGTTACAGCTATTGCCACAGAAGAACTTTCCGGCAGCCATGCTTCTAAGATAGTTCAGTGGTAATCATAACAGTATAGTAAAATCATAAGTCAGTCCTAAACTGTTGCAGCACAATTAGAGAGTAATTGTGGAGTGGTTGGTGTCGGTCCCTGTGCAGCTTGGATTTAATTCTTCTCCCAAAACTGCTGTAGGTTGGTTTAGGCGTCCTGCTGGGACCTTCTTGTGAGGGATCTGCAGTGTGGGAAGGAGAGAGATTATTTGTTCCCTGCCTGGGGGCTGAAACTTTTCCCTTGGGTGGTCTACCTCGCCGAGGTGCTCTCGCCAACTGTGCAGGTTCATCTTTCAACAAGAAGGCAGGTTTAAGTCTGTCAATGCTGACTGTTTCTTTTCTGTCCCCATAATCAAGCACAAAGTGTTTGTCACCATGTTCCAGCACTCTGTAAGGGCCATCGAATGCTGGGCGTAACGTTGGTTTTAGGGCTTCATGCTTAACAAAAACGAACTCAGCTTTTTTTAAAGTTTGAGGAACAAAAACCCTTGGAAAGGAGTGGTGAGCTGGACCGGGTAGGGAGTCCGGTCCGTTGCTGCCTAAAAACCTTGGGACTGGTTCTGGATTCTCTGGTAAAAATTCACCTGGGAGTCTGAGAGGTTGGGCAAAGACTAATTCTGCAGGAGAAGCGTCTAGATCCTCTTTAGGTGCCGCACGCAACCCCAATAAAACCCAGGGAAGTTTATTTACCCAATTTGTGTCCGTTAGTGAGGCTCTGAGGGCAGCCTTTAAGGACCTGTGAAAACGCTCGCATAACCCATTAGCCTGAGGGTGATAAGCGGTGGTGCGATGAATTGTTGCTCCTAAGCTGTTGGACATGGCTGACCAGAGCTCTGAGACAAATTGAGGCCCCCTATCAGACATGATGTCCGATGGAACGCCGAAACGTGCCACCCAGTTTGTCAGAAAAACGCGAGCGACTTCCTCCGCTGTAGTTGCCGCTAGAGGAACTGCCTCTGGCCAGTGCGTGGTGCGGTCTATCATTGTTAGTAGGTGTGTGAAACCTTGGGAGGAAGGCAGTGGCCCAACTAGGTCGACATGGATGTGGTCGAACCTTCTAGCAGGGATTGGAAAAGGCTCCAGAGGGGCTTTTGTGTGTCTGTGTATTTTGGCGTGTTGACAAGAAATGCACGTTTTTGCCCACTCTTTTACGTCTTTGCGCAGGCCTGGCCACACAAATTTTTCAGCAACCATTTTGACCGAGGCGCGCACACCTGGGTGTGCGAGGGAGTGAATGGCATCAAAAATGCGGCGGCGCCAAGTGGCTGGCACTAACAGGCGAGGTTGGCCGGTTGAAATATCGCATATTAGGGGGGGCACGCCGTCGCGTAACCCTTTTTTCTCCAGCCTTAACCCTGTTGGTCCAGACAAGAGTGCGCGCACGTCCGCATCGCTGTTTTGTTCTTCTGCTATGGCTGCATAATCTATCCCTTCATGGATAGGTGCTGCGTACGTGTCTGTGTTAGTGAAGAGTTCCGCTGCTGAGGCAGTATAATCTGTCTCCTCGCGCTCTGGCGGTGCCACAGCGCGAGAGAGACAGTCCGCTACTACGTTAAGTTTGCCTGCTACGTGTCGAATGTCTGTGGTGAACTCTGAAATCGCAGCCAGCTGTCTTTGTTGTCTGCCCGACCATGGTTCTGAAATTTTAGCCATAGCAAAGGTGAGCGGCTTATGGTCTACAAAAGCCGTGAAACTCCGCCCTTCTAGCCAAAACTGGAAGTGGCGGATGGACAAATGAGGCGCCAACAGCTCTCTGCCAAAAGTGCTGTATTTGCGTTCAGTTGGGTTTAGCGATTTGCTAAAGAATGCTAAAGGTTGCCAGACCCCGCTGACAAGTTGTTCTACAACTGCCCCTATGGCCAGGTCCGAAGCATCTGTGGTTAGTGCGATGCGGGCCATGAGATCTGGGTGAACTAACATTGTGGCGTTAGCTAGAGCGTTTTTAACCTCCTCGAAAGCGCGTTCGCGCTCCGGGGTCCATTCGACCGCGTTGGAAGCCTTCTTTTTTTTGAGCGCGTCATATAGGGGCTGCATGAGCTGAGCTGCGTGGGGGAGGAAGCGGTTATAAAAATTAACCATCCCCAAAAATTCCTGTAGCGATTTGACCGTGTGGGGCCGTGGAAAACCTTCTATCGCACGAACTTTGTCTGGGAGCGGAACTGCCCCCTTCGGGGAGACTTTGTGTCCCAAAAAGTCAATTTGCGAAATGCCGAATTTGCATTTGGCTGGATTGATTATTAGCCCGTGCTCCTCCAGCCTCTGAAAAATGGTAGTGAGGTGCTGCTCGTGTTCCTCTTCTGACGAGCTGGCTACCAGCATGTCGTCGAGGTAGACGAAGACAAAGGGGAGGTCGCGTAGGACCGCGTCCATCATGTGTTGAAAAGTTTGGGCCGCACCCTTGAGGCCGAAAGGCATTCGCAAGAATTCAAAAAGGCCGAAAGGGGTTATAACCGCCGTTTTAGGAACGTCTTCAGCTCGGACAGGGACCTGGTGATAACCGCGGACTAAGTCTATCTTTGAAAAAATGCGCGCACCCGCTAGGTGCAGTGAAAAGTCTTGAATGTGAGGGATTGGGTAGCGGTCATGCGCTGTAGCGTTGTTTAATCTGCGGTAATCTCCGCACGGTCGCCAAGAACCGTCGGATTTCGGAACCATGTGAAGTGGTGAAGCCCAGGGGCTCTTTGAGCGTCTAACAATGCCCAATTTTTCGAGAGTTGCAAACTCGTCACGTGCTATGTTGAGCTTGGCCACGTCTAAGCAGCAAGCTTTGGCAAAAACGGGAGGTCCCGTTGTTGGAATGAAGTGTTTAACTCCGTGTTTAGCTACAGTGGCTGAAAATTTGGGGGTTGTGAGTGCTGGAAATTAGGTGAGGAGTTGCTCAAACTTACCTCCTGCCGTGGTGACGTTGGCCTGCACAGGTGGTGGAGAAACTCGAGCTGAGCATGGAATAGAAGCAAAAGATCCACTAATAACCCGTGTGCACACAAAAAATCTGCGCCTAACAAGTTAAAACTCACCGCTGCTACAACAAATGTCCATCTGTAGCTGCGGCCGTGGATGAGGAGGTGCAGGCTCTTTTCGCCGAACGTGTCGATGTCAGAGCCGTTGGCTGCCACTGCTCCGTTGCCCCGGGTACCCATGGCTCGATCTGCGTGGGAGGGCATGACGAAACTCAGCTGAGCTCCTGTGTCGATGAGGAACTGCTTGCCTGTGTGTCCGTCCGTCACGTACAACAACTTATTTTTCTCGCCGAGAAACGCTGCTGTTAACGGCCCTCGGCTTTGGCGTTTCCCGACATCGTGAATTTGCAGGGGGGAACGCATTTGCGGGCTTTCTCAGCGAAGCGGTGATGGTAAGAACAGATGTCGTTCTGTTTGTTATGTTTGGTCCGCGCCGCTGTCACCGTGGGCTGGGTCTGCTCCGTGGGTTGTGGCTCTCCATGGCTCGGGGCGTCAGTTTTGAGGTCTGCGGATGCCGCTGTGGGTGTCAGCTCCTTGCAGGCGTTGACGAGCCGGTAAGCCTCGTTGGCCAGTGTGCGCAAGTCTTGGTGGTTGTTGCACTTCATGCTGGCGAGTGTCCCTCTCATGTGTGGCGGCAGCATGCTGAGGAAAATAAACTGGAAGAGGAAATTGTCATTGTCCTCTTCCTTGAGCTGCAGCAAATCCTCCATGAGGGTCTTCGGATTGCCCCCTCTGTGGCTGTAGACCGCCAGGATCTTCTCGGCTCTTTCCTCCGCTGACGGGACGTAGTTCGCCACGATGGTCGCCTTGAGTGTCTCGTACTTGTCCCGGGTCGGTGGTCGCCGGATCAAGCTCCGCACACACTTCGAAGTGGCGGAGTCGAGTTTGGAGACGATGTGATAGAACTTTGTATCGTCTGCCGTGATGCCCGCCAGTATGAATTGTGCTTCAGCCTGCTGAAACCAAGAGGCGGGGTCTTCTCGCCAGAAGTCTGGCAGCTTGACAGCGACGGCGTTAGTGCACACCATCACTGTTGTGCCCGCCGGGTGAGGGTGCCTTGCTTCGGCTCTCACGGTGGTGCTGGAGCTCGGTTGAGCTCTCTCAATTCCTTCTGCCGGAGGGAACGGTTGTTCGTCCGCTCCCTCGTCTGCGTAGTTGCTGGCGTCTGCCTGAGTCGCCACGGATGAGTCGCTTGAAGAAGAACGCCTCCGGTCCATACTAGCGTCAAGGTCACCAGTGTAGAGGAGCTGGAAATAATGAGGCAATTTTGTTTAAAAGCCGCGTTTTAATATTCAGCTCTCCTAACTGTCTCATCTGGTGCGGAGCGTGGCAGAAGGAAAAAGAGGCAGAGTTCTGCCAGCTCGCTGGTTAAATACAGGCACACATCAAAAGACAGGCATTACAAAGGCTGATACCCCTCGTTATCTTAATCCCCCCATTGTCCTGTTATCTCCTCTCCTCTTCTTGGGAGGTGAAGGAAATTCCCCTCCTCGCCTTGGGGGGTGAGAGTGACTCCTCGGTGTCCGCCGTCGCGTCCTGAGACGTCTTTGTTCTTCACACGGCGGGTGAGATTCCTTTGTCCTTTCAGAGGTGTGAAGTTCCTTACATATGCAGTCACTAAGCATTTCACATGTTCAGACATATGTAGGTATGGAATATATGAGTAATATAGACCACACAAATAATGTATTATGGTTGGGAGTTCCAGGTCTCAATACATGGAATTAAAGGTATAAAAAAGGAATGCACAGAGATTCAGGAGCTCTTTTACTGTACTTGATGTTGGAGAAAGAATAAAGTTTGTGTGTTGTCCAGCTCGCTGCCTTGCCTGTTTTCTTTCTCCACATTGGTGACCCCAAGACGTGCCATGGAAAATGAGCCGAGCACCGCACCGGATACTACCTGGAGGGAGAGCACCAGCGCCGCATGCGCTGTCTCAGTGAAGCTCCCAGACTTCTGGCTTCACAACGCGACCACGTGGTTCTTGCACATAGAAGCCCAGTTCACACTCTGCGGGATAACAACAGACGATACCAAGTATTACTATGTGGTCACCGTGCTAGATGCGCACACTACGCAACAGGTGACGAGCCTGCTCCAGGAGCCGCCAGCCCAGGGGATATATGAAGCGTTCAAGAGGATCTACTCCAGCGCTATACCCTTTCTGACAGTGAGAGGGCAGAGAGACTCCTAACATGTTTGGAGTTAGGTGACAGATCAGCAGTGGAGCTCATGGAGAGCATGTTGGCACTGAGGGGGAAGGACGATGAATCTTTCCTGTTCGTCCACTTGTTCCTCAGGAACCTACCGGTTACGACAAGGGCAATCCTAGCCAACTCACCGCCAAGGACTACCGCGCCCAGGTGCAGGAAGAAGCGGACCGCATCTTTTTGACAACCAGAACTCTCAGCCTGTAGGCAGTGGCACCGGCGTCCATGAAGGACTCCAGCGAGGTTGAGGAGCCATTGGTGGTAGCCGGGACGGACACCAGGAGACGAAGGAACGGGACGATCTGTTTTTATCATCGCCGTTTCAGCTCAAATGCCCAGCGCTGCCTGTCGCCATGCCAATTCAAAAAGCCAGGAAGATGGCACATTCAGCATTCTGTTGCAGCTGCAACCGCTGGCGACAGGAACAAACTGCTTTATGTCACGGACACATGTTCGGGGAGACAGTTTTTGGTGGACTCCGGCTCCCAGAAGAGCCTCATCCTGCCGGTCAACGCAGACAGGTTGGCAGGAGGCAGCGGTCCTGAGCTCACGGCCGCCAACGGATCCACCATCAGGACGTTTGACGAATGGACACTGACAATATGCTTGCATGGACGCAATTTCCAGTGGGACTTTGTGATAGCTGCATGTGCTGCCCCCATTTTAGGGGCAGATTTTCTATGAGCTTATGGGTTGTTAGTCAATGTTGCTAATAGGCGATTAGTGGATGCTGCCTCTTTTTCCTCACTCCCCTGCACAGCTCAGGGAGCTGGGTCAGCAACACTGGCTAACGTTATAGCTCCAGGGGGTAAGCACCCATATTTACTTGCACAGTTCCCAGCACTCACCGTCCCGTTTCGGCTATGATAACGAAACACGGGGTTGAATATTTTATAACTACAAAAGGCCCACCAGTGTTCGCGTGTCCTCGGCACCTGGACGAGGCTAAGCTGGCCAGTGCGCGCCAGGAGTTTGCCAACTTAGAGCAGTTGGGCATTGTCAGGCACTCCAACAGCCTGTGGGCATCCCTGCTTCACATGGTGCCTAAAGCCGACGGGTTGTGGTGACCATGTGGCAATTTCCAGCACTTGAACAACACCACGG
Organism: Pholidichthys leucotaenia; assembly: GCA_020510985.1. NCBI lineage: Eukaryota > Metazoa > Chordata > Actinopteri > Cichliformes > Pholidichthyidae > Pholidichthys > Pholidichthys leucotaenia. Next base: position 51,504,474 of record CM035837.1, on the reverse strand, counting down.
AACACGATTGCTATCCTATTCCGCACATCCAGGATTTTTCCATGCATCTGGCAAGGGCGCATGTTTTTTCAAAAGTGGATCTGGTTCGCGGATGCCATCAGGTCCCAGTGCATGGGAAGATGTTCCGAAAACAGTGGTAATAACTCCTTTCAGCCTTTTCGAGTTTTTACGCATGTCGTTCGGATTAAAAGGCGGGGTGCAGACTTTCCAGAGGATGATGGACGCAGTGCTTCGCGACTTGTCCTTCGTTTTTGTCTACTTAGACGACATTCTGGTAGATAGTGCACCCGAGGAGGAGCACATCGCCCATTTCAAGATGGTTTTTCAGAGGTTGGAAGTGCACGGACTATGGTGAACCCGGTGAAGTGCTAGTTTGGTGTGCCAGTGATTGATTTTTTGGGCCACTCCATTTCGCCGGAGGGCACGATTCTTCCCCGGGCAGCCCAGCTGATGCAGCCATTGTATGCCGTGCTGAAAAAAAAAAGAAGCCTGCAAAAAACATCGACTGGACTCCCAAGCAAGTCCAGGCTTTCACAGACACCAAAACAGCGCTGGTGGATCCCGCGTTGCTAGCCCATCCGGATCCGTCGGCACAGATAGCGCTCACTACGGACGCGTCTGATGTTGCTATAGGAGCAGTGGTGGAGCAGTACGTCTCCGGTGCGTGGCAGCCACTCGCATTTTTTAGTCGAACTTTGCACGACAATGAACGCAAACACAGCACATTCAATAGAGAGTTGTTGGCTCTACACCTGGCGACACACCAATTCCAGTTTTGGCTAGAAGGGCACGAGTTCATCGCAATCATGGACCATAAGCCACTGACATACACGATGTCCAAAGTCTTAGAACTGTGCAACAGCATTTGGGCGCGATCTCGGAGTTTACACCCAACATTCAACATGTTAGATTAGATTAGATTAGATTCAACTTTATTGTCATTACACATGTATGAATACAAGGTAACGAAACACAGTTTAGCATCCAATCAGAAGTGCAAAGGACAGCAGTGCAGTATATACGGTAATTAACAGTATGTGCAATTTAAGCAAATATATGCAAATATATGCAGCAGTGCAGAAAGTTAAAAGTACTGTTATGTGCAAATAATGTGCAATAAGTTAGATGTAGTTATGTAGTTATGCAGTTATGTACAGGTGAGGATGGTAAAAGATGATTGTAAGAGAGTCAGCGGGGAACTAAGTTCAATAACGTGACAGCTGTTGGAAAGAAACTGTTCCTAAACCTGCTGGTTCTAGTCCGAAGGCTTCTGAAACGTCTTCTGGAGGGGAGAAGCTGGAACAGTCCATGAGCAGGATGGTTGGAGTCCCTAAGAATGCTGCGTGCCCGGCGCAGACATCTTTTCCTGTAGACGTCCTCTATAGCTGGAAGTGGAGTCCCTGTGATGCGTTGGGCGGTTTTCACCACCCGCTGCAGCGCCTTGCGGTCAGCTACAGAGCAGCTCCCATACCAGAGTGTGATACAGTTGGTCAGGGTGCTCTCTATCACGCAGCAGTAGAAGTTGCCCAGGATGTCAGCTGACAGATGGTTCTTCTTCAATGTCCTCAAGAAGAAGAGGCGCTGATGGGCCTTCTTGATCAGGCTGGTGGTGTTAACTGACCAGGACAGGTCCTCCGAGATGTGGGTCCCCAGGAATTTGAAGCTGGGGACACGTTCAACAGCTATGTTGCTGGTAAGCTCAGTGTCGTGGCCGATTGTCTGTTGCGTGCGTTAGTCTCCCCGATCTACATGGGAATAGATTTCCCTGATATGGCCGCAGAGCAAGCCGGGGAAGCGGACATTTGCACGCTCCAGTTGGCGCCTACTGGGTTAAGGCTGGAGAGCAGGGTGGTGCAAGAAGGGTGCCCTCCCTTGCTCTGCGATGTCTCCACCGGCCGCCCGCGCCTGGTGGTTCTAAGCTCTTGGCACCACTGCATTTTTGAGTCAGTCCACTCCCTTTCGCATTCGGGCGTGCACGCTTCAGTGAAGCTAGCGGGGGCGAAATTCATCTTGGGCAAGGATGTGAAAGAGTAGGCTGCAGCTTGCGTCACGTGCCAACAGGCCAAAGTGCACAAGCACACCAGAGCCCCCCTCAAGCCCTTCCAAATCCCGGCCAGGAGGTTTGACCACATCCACGTGGATTTGGTGGGACCCCCTCCCGCCATCGAAAGGTTTCACGCACCTTTTGACAAACGTAAACCACACCATGTTCTGGCCTGAAGTGGTTCCGCTGGCTTCTACCATGTCCGCGGAAGTAGCTTGCGCTTTTTGTCAGCTTGGGTTGCACGGTTTGGATCCCTGTTGGACATCACTTCTGACAGGGGTCTGCAATTCATTTTGGAACCCTGGTCCACGATGGCCCAGAGCCTGAGGGTCAAAATTCACTGCACTACTGCGTACAACCCCCAAGCTAACGGGTTATCCGATCATTTTCATAGGTCACTTAAAGCAGCACTCAGAGCTTAGCTCACAAACACAAATTTGGTCGACCGCCTGCCCTGGGTTCTTTTAGGGTTGTGCTCCATACCTAAGGAAGATTTGGCAGCCTCCCCGACAGAACTTGATTTTTCTCAGCCGCTGCGGATCCCTGAAGAGTTTTTACCAGAAAACCCCGCGCCCGAGGCAGATCTGACCGCACAACTTTTGCACAGTATGGAGGCTTTTAACGTACCAGGCCTGGCCCACCATTGTTTTCCCCGCACTTTCGTCCCCAAGAGTTTACAGAACGCCAGCTTTGTTTTTGTCAGGCACTATGTGCACCGGACCCCGCTGCGCCCACCATACGACAGACCATTCAGGGTGATGGAACCTGGGGCAAAACATTTTGTGTTAGACTCGGGGGCGCATAGGGAGACCATTTGCATCGACAGGCTGAAGCCCGCTTTTGTGTTTGCAAACGAGCAGGTGGTGTTGGCCCAAGCTCCCCAGCACAGACACCCACCGTTGGTGGCTCCACAAGTTGGTGTTCCCTCAGTAGGGACCTGCACTCGCGAAGCTGATGTGTTTCCCCCCCTCCCTTTTTCCCTCTACAGACTGACATGCCCTCCTGTACACCTCGCCAGCAGGGTGTTTCAACTGGATCGGCGACCCCCCGCTACAGCCACTACGGGTGCCGGCTCAAGCCCAAAGGAAGGGGGGGTTAGTGCCCCTTCTGTGTTGGGGGGGGGGACAGATGAGGGATTCTCCACCCAGAGAAGGCAGCTGGAGAAGGGGGGAACAATGGGTTCAAGGAGGAAGTGTCACCGGGGGGTATCAGATGGGACAGCAAGGACTATGTGCCCCCCAGGGAGAGGAGGAACTGCCGGAGCCGCTGGAAGAGGAAAGGGTGTGAGAGCGGTTCCAGCGTTATGTCATGTTAATGTGCCACACAGGTCTTTGTTCCAAACAATGTATTATGGTTGGAAGTTCCGGGTCTCAATGCATGGAATTAAAGGTATAAAAGAGGAATGCACAGAGACCCGGGAGCTCTTTTACTGTACAGTATGTTGGAGAAAGAATGAAGTTTGTGTGTTGTCTAGCTCGCTGCCTCGCCTGTTAACTTTCTCCACCAACATAACCGTTTTTCTTCACTGTCTGACATTAAATTAGACTAAACATTTCCTGTTTTAGGCCAGTTAGGTTTACCAAAATTATTTATATTTGCTAATTTATATTTTCTATTTTTTTTTATTACTTTCTTCAAAGTCAGAAGTTTACATACACTAATATCAGGAAGAGAATTGTGGACCTCCTCAAGTCTGGTTCATCCTTGGGTACAATTTCCAGATGCCTGAAGGTGCCACATTCATCTGTTCAAACAATTATAGGCAAGAATAAACATCAGGGGAATGTCCAGCCATCATACCACTCAGGAAGAGACGGGTTCTGTGTCCCAGAGATGAATGTGTTTTGGTGTGAAATGTGCGTATCAACCCCAGAGCAAAAGCAAAAGACCTTGTGAAGATGCTGGCTGAAGCTGGTAAAAGAGTGTCATTATCCACAGTGAAACGAGTTCTGCACTGACATGGGGTGAAAGGCCACTCAGCCAGGAAAAAGCCATTACTCCAAAAGCAACATTAAAAAGCCAGATTACTGTTTGCAAATGCACACAGAGACAAAGACCTTAATTTTTGGAGACATGTCCTGTGGTCCAGTTACTATCTATGAGGTGGAACAGGACATCATAAGTCAGGGGCTATAACTCCTGCAAAAAGTCAATACAATATGCACATCACCAGTGTATATCAAATCAGACTGGAGCGGATGACAAAATTTACGTCACACAAGCACCGCACTTAAGCAGACGTGCAAAGCATAGAGAGGTGGTGGTAACGAGATTGATGAGTGAGTACGAACAAATTACAAGACTAAACTGTCATTACATACAGTATGCTGTAATAGGCTACAGTGTGTCATTTTGTAACATTTTTGGTTGGTGCTGTGCCATGGGATTTTTTCAATGTAAAAAATGTGCTGTGGCTTAAAAAACTATGCTGTGTGCTTTTAGTTATTACAGCCCATGTCTGTGGAACAGCCTGCCGGAGAACATCAGGGCTGCCGAGAATGTTCATATTTTTAAAAGCAGACTCAAGACCTACTATTTTAACTTAGCTTTTGATTAGTTTCCTATCTTAATTGTCTTAATTTATGATTTGAAACCTGCTCTATGTTGCTCTAGTCACAATTATTTATTTTACTACTAATTATTAATACATCTGAATTTATGTCTGATTGTATTTAAGTGTTTTATTTTAGTTATCTTAATTGTTTAGTCCTTTTACCAATGAATTATCTTATTATTATTTATCAGTGATTGTTTTATTTATTTATTTATTTTGTTATCCTGTCCGGGCTCCAGCGTTTCCTCATAGGGAGCCCTCCCTATGATGGTTTTTTTTAATATATTTTTGCCAGGTAATTTAACTGTAATGCTGTTGATACCCTCTAGCTGCAATGCTCCTGCACTGTGTATATAACTGTGTACATATGTATATTTATTTGCTGCTTTGGCTAACCAGTTCTTATCTTATCTTATTTACTATTGTTCTGAGTGCTGCTATCCCTGTGCTGCTGCAATCCTGGAATTTCCCCATTGTGGGACTAATTACGGCTTAGCTTATCCCACAGGGAGTTGTGCCTGTTTTCTGGCTGCAGGGTGCCGGCTTGTGACTGCCCTGGTCTACCTGGCTGAGGGGATCGTGCACTGCGGCGCCACGCCTGCGGTGCTGACCACTCGGGTTGGACTTGGGCGGTCTCAGAGGTGGTGTTCCTGTAACCGTGGACTTGGCACTTTCCCTGCTGGTGATGGCTCCCTAGTGATGGTGCTTCCACATCTGGATCCTTGGTGCTCAGTCATAAGTTTTACACAGACAAAAGTTTTTGTGTGTCTGGGGGGGGGGGGGGGTGGAAATAATTGTGTTTTATTTCAATGTGTGAAGCACTTTGTATTACAACTTTTTGTATGAAAAGTGCTATATAAATAAAGCTTTGATTGAAAAATGGTCGGAAAAACACTGCTGTTGAACAATACTAACCCCTGTTTTAGAGCATATTTTACAATGTTTTAAATTATGTTTTTATTGTCACACAATAATCATATTACTTCTCAAGTTACATAGTGACTACTCTGATTAAATGTGTTTTAATCTGACTGGATTTTCTGATACTGTAAATCACTTTCTGATCAAATCTATAAATAAAATGAAGAGAGAACATTTTTCTATCCTTACATGATCAAATCTAGAGTGACTACTCTGTCCAAATGTACTTCATCTTTTTGAGCACCAGATGTCACTGACTTACAGCTGAAAACATAGTAGATAACACTGGTCAACACCAAATTTATTGTCTAAGGGTTTTTTTTTTTAGATGATTTAATTCAATTCAATTCAATTTTGATGTGCTGAATCCAAAAATCACATTGGTTTTGCTCAATCAGGTCAACTTTTTGAATTATGGCCGCATGTTGTTTTATACGTTTTTTACTAAGCAAGAACAGGTTTTTACTTGGCACCTGGTCGAGAGAAACAGATGCCATTTTTTGATTCAGTGGTGCAAAATTGTCTTAAATCAGTTGAAAACACACAGACAACTTACAAGACAATTACTTTTGTAACCCTGTGTAATCTTACATATTTGGAATAAAGAGCCAGTTTTTGTTATTTTGCCTCTGGGTTTTAAGTCAATCATCCAATATGTGACTAAATTTCAGTCTTTCAGCTTTAATTCAAGGGGTTTAACAGAATTTTGTTTTGGACTGTTTAGGAATTACACTTCTGCCCAAGGACCCCCATTTTCAGAGACTCAAAAGTGAACAGATCTGTCCCTACTTGACGACAAATTCAGCAGATAAATGGTCTGGAGTTGCTTTTGGTAGCTGTTCACACAACCTCTGGATGGAAATAATGCTGCCTTATTATATTAAATAGTCAAATATAAGTCAGAATCGTCACTGATAAAAATTGCTTGAGTCAGAGTAAAAAAAGTTTCTTGAGTAGTAAGTACTTCTTCCAAAGTGGTAATACTTTCATGTCTGTTTGTCTATTTGTCTGTTAGGTATGCACTCATGGTATGTAAAGAAATGGAGGGCACTCGGAGAGGACATACCTCTGCCAAGGCCCTATCTCTCAACATTAAAGAAAGTGAAAAAGTGATCCAGAATCCACATCCTGATCTGGATCACCTCCAAAATCTAATGAGCTCATCTGTAGCCCAAGGGCCACCACCTCTACAGTGAAAATTTCATCATAAATCCATCAAGTAGTTTCTGCGTAATCCTGCTAACACTCAGAGTGGCAAATAAAAAAAACAACATTCTGACAGGTAGGGCCTTGACAGAGGTTTGTGAAGGGGGGCTGAAAAGTTCATTGTGGTCAAATTTGATCAAATATAGTTTATTTTTTAACTGCAGGGTTCCAAGCACTGCAACACCGATGGAATAAGTGTGTGGACCAAAGGAGAGACTATGTTGAAAAATAAACCACATTTGGTCAAATTTGACCACTATGAACTTTTCAGCCCCCCCCCCCCCCACACACACACACACACAAAAAAAAAAAATTAATTTCCCCCTCAGATGTACTCTAGTTCCTTGGGACTTTTTTTTTTAATTGCATTTGTGATTTTCATGGCATTTTTTTTTTTCTGGTAGGTTTGTGATATTGGTTCTCATAAATTTATTTACTGTTCCTCTTTCGTCTCATAAATCTATGTCTTTTTCTAATAAAGTTGCTCCTTTTTGTATACATTTTCAGCTTTTGTGACTTTTTCATTATGTTTTCAGGTTTTACACATACAGTGGGGGAAATAAGTATTTGATCCTGTGCTGAATTTGTAAGTTTACCCCCTTCCAAATAAATGAACAGTCCATAATTTTTATGGAAGGTTTATTTTAACAGGGAGACAACAAATGCTGCAAAAATGTTTTTACATGCAATGATTTGCTCTCATATGGAATATTGTTTTACCAACTAGACCCTTACTGGTGTAACTACACTTAATCAAATTGAATCACTATATAAAAGAGCATTAAAAATCTATGACAGAAAACCAATCTCATACCACCACTGTAATATTCTGGAAAAATACAAACTACTGAGCTTTTATAGCTTCAAAATCTTGAAATACGCCTGCACTATATATAAAATACTTCACAGACTTGTACCACCACCATTAAAGAATTATATTAAAATTAAAGCAGCCAGCTACTACTAGGGCCTCTACTAGAGAAGATTGCAAAATACCCTCTAGACGTACCACCTTTGGACAATCTGTCCTCTCAGTCAAGGGCAGTAAAATATGGAATGACATTCCATCCACAATAAGAGAATTTCAAACATAGAATACCTTCAAAACCCACCTGAAAAACTGGTTAAAACAAACCAACAATGTAATCATTACTCCTAATCTCTTCACATTATTATACTGCAGTATTTATTTGCATTATTGTTGTGTTTTTACTACTGCCATGGGCGTTTTTGCTACTGCTGCCCTCTGTATTTTATTTACAGTATTTATTCACTGCTTAATCTTCTCGATTAATAGATTTGTCTATTTTAGAATCAGAATATATTTGCCAAATATTTATTTCTTTATTCTACTTAATTGAAATTATATTTATGAACTCAGGCACTTTACTAACAGGCATGAGTATTTTTGTATTTGTTATTCTTATAACAATAATGTGTTGTTTGAATATGTATTTTTTCTATATATGTTTTTCTTACTGTATATCTGATAATCTCAGGACATTTTCACTAGTATTTCTTATTGATATGAATTAATATGCCTTGTCTTTGTCTTTCATGGTTTATTTTCTATGTTCAACAACCTGCCAAGGGACTACGAATGTTAATTAACAGTTTTCTAACTTTGGCATGTTTACACTAGTATGTTTGTACTTATGTTCATCAATATGCATTGTCCCTTTCAAACAAACATTAAATTAAGTTAAATTAGATTAACAAAAAAAAATCCAGAAAAAACATCAAATATGGGTTATAAATTAATTTGCATTTGATTGAGGGAAATAAGTATTTGATCCCCTACCAAGCAGCAAGAACTGTGACCTACACTGTATCCATGAGGCACCTAAATTAGTCCTGTCCCTTTAGTAAAGTACTCCTAATCTCAACCCATTATGTGTATAAAAGATTTCTGTCACAGAATCAGTCTCTTCAATTCAAACTTCTCCACCACCATGGGCAAGACCAACAAGCTATCAAAGGAGAGACAAGATCGTAGACCAGCACAAGGCTGGAATGGACTACAAGACCATCAGCAAGAAGCTTGGTGAGAAAGAGACCACTGTTGGTGTGATGATCAGACGAGCATGCTCCCCCTCCCCTTCCGAAGACTGGACACACCTTCGTGATTACACACCTGATGCATCTGATGAGCCAGTGTATTTAAGATCCAGCGTGTGGAGAGCTCATCGCTGGATCGTCTGGGTTTGCAGCCACAATTTATGTCAAGCTCTGTCTCGTTATTAAAGTTATCTGTATACTTACCTTGTGTGTCCTGCTCCTCAGGTTGCTGCCACCCGCAGGTGTGTCTCTGGAGCTGATCACACTTGCCTGACCAGGAGGATCAGAACGTCCACCCAGGTCTCTGCCTTCCCCCCGTCCCCTGGTCCTTGCTGGAGTTCCCCGCTGGACTCCGCTGCTCAAGTTGTAAGTGTGCTTTCCCACATTATTCTCCTTTTGGAGAATCTGTCCCTTATAACCTCTGTCTGCTCTCTCCCGTAGGCTATGTGTGCTTCGGGGGCACCTGTCTTGTGGAAATTTAAGTTGCCGCTTTGTGTTTCATTTTTCTTGAAATTTGCATTTTTATTTTGTGTAAGTTTTCAATATATTTGTGAAACTTTTCATTGGAGTCTGAGTGATCATTCTGGCAGCTCTGCGTTTGAGTCTAACCCTGATCTGAATCATGACAGTTGATGGGATAATTCAAAAATGGAAGAAAGATAACATAACAGTCAATCCCCCTTGCTCTGGAGCTCCATGCAAGATTTCACCTTGTGGGGTAAAAATGATTCTGAGAAAGGTGAGGGATCAGCCCAGAATTACATGGGAGGAGCTTGTTAATGATCTCAAGGGGGTTGGGACCACAATCATCAAGCTCAGAGGGAACACAGCCTTTTCGATCATGGCACCCAGGTTATGGAATGATTTACCCCTGGACATCAGACAAGCACCTTCACTGTCCATTTTTAAAACCTGTCTTAAAACACACTTTTACTCCCTGGCCTTTGACCCAGTGTGAGACACTGATTTTATTGAATGAAATGGATTTTTAGAAAGCTTGGGATCAGTCCGCCAAGGTCTCCGCCTTTGACCGCCACCTAATCCACATAGCACCGGACCCCCATGATCCCTCCTGCAGGTGGTGGACCCACTGGAGGGCGGACCCATGTAACTCCTTCGGGCTGAGCCCGGCCGGGTCCCATGGGTGGAAACCCGGCCACCAGACGCTAGCCTTCGAGCCCCTCCCCCAGGCCTGGCTCCAGGGTGGGGCCCCGGTAACCCCATACCGGGCGGGGTACACTGAATCCTTGATATACAATTTATCATGAGAGTCTGTTGGATCGTTCTTAGTCTGGCCCTTCACCCAGGACCAGTTTGTCTTGGGAGACCCTATCAGAGGCAAATTGCCCCCGGACAACATAGCTCCTAGGATCACTGGGGCACGCAAACCCCCCCACCACGATAAGGTGACGATCCATGAGGAGGTCCATGGTCCTCAGCCGGAAAAAGGTGGATTGTCCTCTCCGGGTTGGGGACAGGCTCCTGCCCCAAGTGGAGGAGTTTAAGTATCTTGGGGTCTTGTTCACGAGTGAGGGGAAAATGGAGCGAGAGATTGACAGACGGATTGGAGCAGCATCTGCAGTGATGCGGACGTTGTACCGGTCTGTTGTGGTGAAGAGGGAGCTTAGTTCTAAGACAAAGCTGTCGATTTACCAGTCAATCTACGTTCCTACTCTCACCTATGGTCACGAGCTTTGGGTAATGACCGAAAGAACGAGATCGCGGATACAAGCGGCTGAAATGAGCTTTCTCCGTAGGATTGCTGGACTCACCCTCAGAGATAGGGTGAGGAGCTCAGTCATCCGGGAGAGGCTCAGAGTAGAACCGCTGCTCCTCCGCATTGAAAGGAGTCAGTTGAGGTGGTATGGGCATCTGATTAGGATGCCTCCTGGACGCCTCTCACTTGAGGTGTTTCAGGTACGTCCCACTGGGAGGAGACCCCGGGGCAGACCCAGGACTCGGTGGGGAGACTATGTCTCCCAGCTGGTCTGGGAATGCCTTAGTATCCCCTCTGAAGAGCTGGAGCAGGTGGCTGGGGAGAGGGAAGTCTGGGCTTCTCTGCTTGAACTGCTGCCTCCGCGACCCGGACCTCCGGAAAAGCGGTAGAAGATGGATGGATGGATGGATGGAAATGGATTTTTATTTATTTCACATTTTATTTTATTTTATTTTGACTGTGGTTCTATATTGATTTTGTGTTAGTGTCCTGCTTTTATGTTTTCTTGCCGTACAGCACTTTGTGTAGCGAGTGTTGCTTTTAAAAGTGCTGTATAAATAAAGTTGATTGATTGATCAAGAAAACCATTAGTAACACACTTTGCCATAATGGATTGAGGTCCTGCAGTGCTCGCAAGGCCCCCTGCTCAAGGAGGCGCATCTGAAGTTTGCCAATGAACACCTGAATGATTCAGAGAATGCTTGGGAGAATGTGGTGTGGTCAGATGAGACCAAAATTGATCTCTTTGGCATCAACTCAACTCGCTGTGTGTGGAGGCAGAGAAATGCTGAATATGACCCCAAGGACACCACCCCCACTGTCAAACATCGAGGTGGAAACATTCTGCTTTGGGACTGTTTCTCTGCTAAGGGTACAGGAAGACTTCACCACATTGAGGGGCTGATGAACGGGGCCATGCACCATAGAATCATGGATGAGAACCTCCTGGCCTCAGCCAGAACACTGATGATGGGTCCTGGATGGGTCTTCCAACATGACAATGACATAAAATATACGGCCAATGTGACAAAGGAGTGGCTCAAGAAGAAGCACATTAGTGGCCTAGCCAGTCTCTGGACCTTAATCCCAAAGAAAATCTGTGGAGTGACCTGAAACTTCGAGTTGCCAAGTGACAGCCTGAAAACCTTCAGGATTTGGAGAGTATCTGTGAAGAGGAGTGGACCAAAATCCCTCCTGAGATGTACGCAAACCTGGTGACCAACTGCAAGAAACGTCTGACCTCTGGTCTTGCCAACAAGGGTTTCTACACCAAGAACTAAGTCACATTTTTCTTGGGGATCAAATACTTATTTCCCTCAATCAAATGCAAATTAATTTATAACCCTTATTTCATATTTTTTATGTTTTTTTTTTGTTGATCTTATGTCTCTCTCTGTTAAAATAAACCTACCATAAAAATTATGGACTGTTCATTTCTTTGTAAGGGGGTAAACTTACACATTCAGCAGGGGATCAAATAATTATTCCCCCCACTGTACATTTTCATCTATCCAGATGTTCACTCCAATATAATCAAACTCATCATATCATCTTATCGTATACAGAGTATACTGTAATAAATTTAACATTTTCATGAACAGCCGTGTTATCAATAAAAGATTTAATTCTGCAACGTTGCATTATATAAAGTCAAATTTTAGTTTTACTTTTGAATTATCAGAGTGCTAAAAGCAAGTCAGTGTATGACCATATGTAATTGAGTAAAAGTACATTTTTCATTATAAATGTACAAAAGAGAACTCAAAATTATCCTCACTAAAAATACTCTGAAAAGTTTCTTAAGTATATGTACTTGAATAAATGTAACCACACACATCTGACGCCAACTCTTCATGCAGGATGCATAGAAACGTTAAATCTGTCGAAGAGAAACCAAAAACATCAGAAGTCAGCAATTCAGTAACACCACCTGGAAGATCACCGAAAATGTTTGCATTGGGTTACAAAAGGCCTTAACATGTTTCATGTTGGAAACAGGAGGTTATTATTAAAGTCTGTCCAGAGAAGCATTCATGAATGTAAACACAGATGGTTTATAACAAGGTGCAAACCACTGTTTACACTCATAAAAAAGGCAAAGTTATCCTGAGTTTGTCTTTAGGCACAAACAGATGACGATCAGTGTTGTTGGTGTCCCTCCAGTATCGTTAGTGTTCAGACAAGGAGTGTTAATGTTGAAAGTGGCAAGCTGCCTGTTTTTTCCAGCTGTTGTGCAGTGAGTTTTTGTCTACAGCTGTGCAGCTGCCATACCAGACAGTGATGACATAGGTGAGCTCACTCTTTATTACACATCTGTAAAAACACACTAATAAGTCCTTACCCCAACAGCACACATATGTCAGCCCAACATTGGCCCAATGTACAAAGTTTGCATCAAGAATACATCTTAGAGATGTCTTTTGCTCATTGGCTAGATGTTGGCATTAAGGTAGATGTCAGCATTTTGCTAAAAGCTAGTAAAATGAACCAGGTTCAGGTTCAGGTTACTTTATTTGTACCCATAGGTAGATTTGTTTTGCAGTCTGGTGACATCCATATTTACAAACTACAATTACATTCAACATAAACACAAACACAGGCACACATGAATCTGACTATAACCATGATAAAAATACTCAAGGCTCCATAAATCAGGATATAAAGACAAAGAGATGAGAGAAAAACCAGAGATAAGAGAGAAGGGTCATATTAAAAAGTTAAAGACTAGTCAAAGAGGTTAAAAACTCAAAGGTCTAAAACCCAATAAAAGATTTAGAACCCAAATAAAAATCCTACAAAAATAAGTAAATATATAATGGAGTTAATAAATAGGTACAACTTGTTCAACTCTTTGACAGCAGCAGGAACAAAGCTGTTTTTGTAGCGCTGGGTTTTACTTTTTGGGACAGCAAACCTCCGTCTTGAGGGAAGAAGCTGAAAGTGGCAGTGCAAAGGGTGGGAGTCATCATTTAAAATGGAGGTAGCAATCCTCTGTACCTGTCTGGTGTACAAGGATGTCAGGCTCAGCTGTGACTCACCAAGCAAACGACTGGACCATCTAACTACCTGATCCAAGGATTTCCTCTGTTTCAGTTTTATCTGACCAAACCATGACACTAAAGAAAAGGATAAAACAGATTCAATAAAAGCCTGATAAAACATAGTCATTAGGGTTCGGTCAATTTGGAAGCGTGCAAGTTTCCTCCAACAATGCAAATGTTGCTGACCCTTTTTGCACACCCTTTCACAGATCTCTTCAAAGTTTAAATTACTATCAATAATCGTCTCAAGATATTTGTAGGATTGTACACATTCAATGGTCTGGCCTTTTAGTACGATGACTTTGTGCCTGGGAGTTTTCCTCCTAAAGTCAATAATCATATCTTTGTTTTTGTCGTATTCAGCTGCAGGTAGGAATCCTCACACCAGTCAACAAAATCATCAACTACTGGGCCATGGCCACTCTCACCATCCTGGAGGAGACTGACAATAACTGAATCATCAGCATACTTTATAATGTGTCTGTTGTCATGTCTGCTCCGACACATGTTTGTGTACAGGATGAAGAGTAGTGGTGACAACACACACCCCTGAGGAGAGCCAGTAGAAGAGCACTTTTGGTCAGACAATGTACCATTGACCCTTACTCTCTGTGTCCTGTTGGTTAAGAAATCCAGAATCCAACCCACCAGATTATTGCTCAAATCAAATTGTTGCAGGAGCCTTTCAACTAAAATATGAGGTTGGATTGTATTAAAGGCGGAGGAAAAGTCCACAAATAAAAGCCCGGCGTGTGTCCCATTAAAATCCAGATGTTTAAAAAGCATGTTAAACAGAGTGACAGTGGCATCCTCCACTTTATTCCCAAGCCTTTTTATTCCCCACGGGAGTTTGCTTCTTTTATACTGATCGCTGTGTACGCCCCTCCCGACGCGGACACGCGCGAAGCTCAGCGCGTGCTCGCGGATCACATTCAACACACAGAGCGGAGTTTTCCAGACTCGCTGATTATTGTGGCTGGCGACTTTAATCAGTGCAATCTGAGCCACGATCTCCCCCGCTACAAACAGTTTATTAAATGCCCCACCAGAGGATTAAACACACTGGATCACTGTTACACCACAGTGAAAGACGCATATCGCGCTGTCCCTCGAGCTGCGCTGGGATTATCTGATCACGTGATGGTTCACCTCATTCCCACATACAGACAGAGATTGAAGCTCACTAAACCTGTTGTGAGCACTACGAAGATACGGACCAGTGATGCTGAGGAGAAGCTGGAAACGTGCATGGAAATATCTGACTGGGGCATGCTTAAAGGAGCCACGCATGATCTGGATGAGTACACGGACACTGTGAACTCATATATCCACTTTTGTGAAGAGAACATTCTTCCATCACGCACCAGGGTGAGTTACTCTAATGACAAACCCTGGTTCACAGCTAAGCTCAGACAGATCAGGAAGGAGAAGGAAGCAGCGCTGAAAAGTGGAGACAGGGACTGCTACAGGGAGGTTAAATACCGGTTTAACAGAGAGCTGAAGAGGGCTAAATCTGTGTACTCAGAGAGACTCCAGCAGCAGTTCACTGCTAATGATTCGGCTTCCGTGTGGAGAGGACTGAGGCAGATCACCAACTATCGGCCTCAGGCTCCTAAAGGTCAGGATGACAAAGCCCTTTGTCAGAGACTGTCCCAACACTATGCCCGTTTTGACACCTCGTCATCTGTGTCCAACTCCCCCCCTCCCTCCAGCTCCACAGCCTCCACATTCCCTACTTCATTTAAGGCCCCCCCCCCCCTCCTCCCCCCTCCCCTTATCATCAGTGAGCAGGATGTGCTCAAACAGTTCTCCAGACTGAACCCGCGCAAGGCCCCCGGCCCAGACGGCGTGTCTCCCTCCACCCTGAGACTCTGTGCGAAACAGCTGGCTCCTGTATTCACAGACATTTTTAACACCTCCCTTAAGTTATGCCACGTGCCGTCCTGCCTCAAATCCTCCACCATCATCCCTGTCCCCAAGAAGCCACGGATCACTGGACTTAATGACTACAGACCTGTAGCGCTCACCTCTGTAGTCATGAAGTCCTTTGAGCGCCTGGTCCTGTCCCACCTCAAGTCCATCACCACCCCTCTCCTGGACCCGCTGCAGTTTGCCTACCGAGCCAACAGGTCTGTAGACGATGCAGTCAACCTGGCCCTCCACTCCATCCTGCAGCACCTGGACTCCCCGGGAACCTACGCCAGGATCCTGTTTGTGGACTTCAGCTCCGCATTCAACACCATCCGCCCCGCTCTGCTCCGGGACAAGCTGTCCCTGCTCAACGTGCCTGACTCCCTCTGCAGGTGGATCATCGACTTCCTGACGGACCGGAGGCAGCATGTGCGGCTGGGAAAGACTGTCTCAGACTATACTAGCATCAGCACCGGATCACCCCAGGGCTGTGTACTTTCCCCCCTACTCTTCTCCCTTTACACCAACTCCTGCACCTCCAGCCACCAGTCTGTCAAGTTGATCAAGTTTGCGGACGACACCACCCTCATCGGGCTCATCTCCAACGGCGACGAGTCCGCCTACAGGAGAGAGGTGGCCCAGCTGGCGTCCTGGTGCAGCAATAACAACCTGCAGCTGAACGCTCTGAAGACAGTGGAGATGATTGTAGACTTCAGGAAAGTCACTACTCCTCTGCCCCCCCTCACCCTCTCAGGCTCTCCCATCACCACTGCTGATTCCTTCCGCTTCCTAGGCACTACCATCACCAGGGACCTCAAATGGGAGCTGACCATCAGCTCACTCATCAAAAAAGCCCAGCAGAGGATGTTCTTCCTGCGGCAGCTGAGGAAGCTCAAGCTACCCACCAAGATGTTAGTGCAGTTCTACACAGCCATCATCGAGTCCATCCTCACCACCTCCATAACCGTGTGGTACGCAGGAGCCACTGCCAGGGACAGACTAAGGCTGCAGCGCGTCGTGCGCACTGCTGAGAAGGTGATCGGCTGCAAGCTCCCATCTCTCCAGGATCTGTACATCTCCAGGACCCGGAGGCGTGCTGGCCGGATCATAGCCGATCCCTCACACCCTGGTCATGTACTGTTTGCCCCCCTCCCCTCTGGTAGAAGACTTCGGTCCATCCAGACTAAAACCTCCCGTCACATAAACAGCTTCTTCCCCTCTGCCATTAGACTGCTGAACACTAAGTGACTCTCGTGCACCATGTACAGCAGCTCAACCAGACTCATGTCAATCATCACTGTTTTCTTCCTGCATTACCGACTGCACTATATAGTTCTCCACAGTATCTGCTGCTGGCTAATATATATTTTAACTGTTGACCAGTATCACTTAATCTTATCCTACACTTTATTACATGTATAGTTTATTTCTCTTATCTTATCATGTTTAATGTTGCAGCATTGTACCGAGACAAATTCCTAGTTTGTGTACTACATGAACAATGGCAATAAACCTGATTCTGATTCTGATTCTGATTCTGATTCACTACTTTGTGAGGCCTATATGCAAACTGCAAAGGATCCAATGCATGTTCAGTCTGCTTTAGGACCTCAAATCTGACCAGTTTTTCAAAAATTTTCATTAAAATTGAAGTCAAAGCAACTGGTCTAAAGTCGTTTACCATTTTAGGACAGCTGGATTTTGGAACGGGAACAACCACGGCATCTTTCCAGATCTTGGGCACATGTTGTGTCTGTAAGGACTTATTGAAAATGTAATGAAATACAGGACTCAGTTCATGTGCACAGGACTTTACCAATCGCCCACATACAGTATATTATCAGGGAGCTGACTTTTGTTCACTTTTACAGCACAGAACTCCCTTTTAATATCCTGCACCTCAATATTAAAGAGCTGATTGTCTTTGAGTTTCTGTTTCAAATCTTGGGTTTCTGTGCTAAAATCAGAGGAATCAAAACGACCATAAAAACAATTAGCTAGCTCTGTGTCTGAATTAAAACCATCTAAAAACACACGATTACTGCGCTCTGTGCTCTGAAGGCCTGCAATAGTTTTCATACTGGCCCAGGTTGAACCAAGTTTCTTTGTTGCCATCTTGCTTTCTGATTTATAATTCTGTTTTGCTCTTAAAATTTCGGACTTTAGCTCTTTTGTGGCAACCTGCAGCTCAGAAACAGACCCCTGTTTAAAGGCAAGTGCTTTCCTCTGTAAGCAGGATTTAACTGATTTTGTAACCCATGGCTTGTTGTTGGGATATATTTTGACACGTTTACGTGGAACGATCATATTTTTACAGAAAGCCATGTATGAGCATGTGACGTCTACCAAAGAGTCCAAATCATCCCCGCAGGACAGTGTGAAAACCTCCCAGTCCGTGCAGTTAAAGCATTCCTGGAGGCAGTGCACTGAACCCTCTGTTCACACGTCTATGTCTCTGGTCTTCACCTTGTCTCTTCTGAGAGCAGTTTTATATGTGGGCAGCAAATGTACACAGTTGTGATCTGAGGATCCTAAAGGAGGAAGGGGAAGTGATTTATAGGCCCTCTCTATGGATCCATAGCACAGGTCCAATGTCTTTTTTCGCCTGGTTGGACAGGAGACATACTGATAAAAGTTTTTAAGTGTCTTCTTTAAAGAAACATGATTAAAATCCCCAAGAATAAAGTTTGGAGCCTCTGGAAAAATTGACTGCAGCCGCTGTACCACATCAAAGACGGTGCTGGAGGCGGAGTCAGCGTCTGCCCTCGAGTGAATGTACACAGTCGTTATGAAAAGTTGGGGGAACTCGCGGGGCAGATAAAAGGGGCGTAGCGATACGGACAGAAGCTCCCCATCGGGTGTACAGATGCGCTCTCTGACCGTGACAGATGTGCAGTACTGTTAATTAATATACAGTTAGGCCCAGAAATATTTGGACAGTGACACAATCTTCATGATTTGGGCTCTGCATGCCACCACATTGGATTTGAAATGAAACAACTACAACGGAATTGAAGTGCAGACTTTAAGGTTTAATTCAAGGGGTTGAACAAAAACATATGATTAAACATGTAGGAATTGTAGCTATTTTTACACAAACGCTCCTCATTTCAGGGGCTCAAAAGTAATTGGACAAATAAACATAACCCTAAGTAAAATGTTACTTTTCAAAATTTTGTTGAGAATCCTTTGCAGGCAATGACTGCCTGAAGTCTGGAACCCATGGACATCACCAAACACTGGGTTTCCTCCTTTGTGATGCTTTGCCAGGCCTTTACTGCAGCTGTCTTCAGTTGTTGCTTGTTTGTGGGTCTTTCTGCCTTAAGTTTTGTCTTGAGCAAGTGAAATGCATGCTCGATTGGGTTGAGATCTGGTGATTGACTCGGCCATTGCAGAATATTCCACTTCGTTGCTTTAAAAAACTCCTGGGTTGCTTTTGCAGTATGTTTTGGATCACTGGTGAAGCACCGTCCAATCAACTTTGCTGCATTTGGCTGAATCTGAGCAGAAAGTATATCCCTATACACTTCAGAATTCATCCAGCTGCTTCTGTCTTTTGTCACATCATCAATAAACACGAGTGACCCAGTGCCATTGGAAGCCATGCATGCCCATGCCATCACACTGCCTCCACCATGTTTTACAGAAGATGTAGTGCTTTGGATCATGAGCTGTTCCAATTCTTCTCCAAACTTTCTTCTTCCCATCATTCTGGTACAGGTTGATCTTAGTCTCATCTGTCCAAAGAATGCTGTTCCAGAACTGGGCTGGCTTCTTCAGGTGTTTTTTGGCAAAGTCAATTCTGGCCTTTCTATTTTTGAGGCTGATTCATGGTTTGCACCTTGTGGTGAATCCTTTGTATTTACTCTCATGAAGTCTTCTCTTTATGGTAGACTTAGATACTGATACACCTACTTCCAGGAGAGTGTTCTTCACTTGAGTGGATGTTGTGAAGGGTTGTTCTTCACCATGGAAAGGATTCTGTGACCATCCACCACTGTTGTCTTCCGTGGACGTCCAGGCCTTTTTGAGTTCCCAAGCTCACCAGTGCACTCTTTTTTTTCTCACAATGTATGAAACTGTTGATTTGGCCACTCCTAACATTTCTGCTATCTCTCTAATGGATTTCTTCTTTTTTTTCAGCCTCAGGATGGTCCGTTTCACCTCCATTGAGAGCTCCTTTGACCGCATGTTGTGTGTTCACAGCAACAGCTTCCAAATGCAAACGTCATACCTGGAATCAACTCCACACCTTTTAACTGCTTAATTGATGACAGGTCAACGATGGAAGAGCCCATGCAGCCTTGTTATTTTTTTTTTTTGCAGCCTTCTGAGTCTATTGTCCAATTACTTTTGGTCCCTTGAAAAAGAGCCGGCTACGTATTAAAGAGCTGTAATTCCTAAACCCTTGCTCCAATTTGGATGTGAATACTCTCAAATTACAGCTGAGAGTCTGCACTTTAAGCCCATATTAATTATATAATTGTATCCTGAATATGTTTTCGTAAACAGCTAAAATAACAAAACTTGTGTCACTGTCCAAATATTTTGGGGCCTAACTGTATAAACATAAGCCGCCCCCCTGACATTTTCCCGTTACCTCTTCCCGCCGATCCGAGCGAAGTGGGGCTCCAAAGCTGTCAATCCACAGGTCCGCATCTGGGTCTTGCGCCGTAAGCCACGTCTCCGTGTAAGCCATGACACAGCAGTTCTTGAAGTCCTTCTGGTAGTGTATATTCCCTTGAATTTCATCTACTCCAGTGTGGAGGAACAAAATAAGTTCAGGTGAGACATGGCGAGCTGAAGGTTTAAGAGTTTTATTCCTACATCATCATCAGACACACTGCAGCACTGTGTACTGTGTGTGCGCTCTTGTCAGTGCGCTGTTGTGAGTGAGCTCTCCTGAGGCATGTAAAGTCAGCTCTTTTATACAGTGATACAGACAGAATGCATGGCACATTAGCATATCAATTGTCATCTAATACACATCGGTCAATACACATGATTAGCATGACATTGGTTGGCTCGAGAACCAGTGAACTGTAAGCATTTTAATAGTGCTGTCAAAGCTAACGCAATAACAAAAAGTTAACACCCCACTCCGTTTGATACCACCATTTTTTTAAAAATGTGTGATTAACAAGGATGCAGACATGTCTTTTTTTTTTTTTTATCCTGATGGCTTTCCATATTTAAGGCCCTCCTCTCACTGTGCAGATTAGGATATCAGGAAGCAATACAGCAGGTCTTGGACATTGTGATCTGTAGTCAGAATAGGGAGCAGGTGGAAGAGAACCTGGAGAGGTGGAGGTGTGCTCTGGAGGGAAGAGGAATGAAAGTCAGTAGAAGCAAGACTACATGAGTGTGAATGAGAGGGAGGCAGGTGCAACAGGGAAGATGGAAGGAGTAGAGGTAGTGGAGGTAGATGAGTTTAAATACCTGAGGTCAACCATCCAAAGCAATGGAAAACGCACAAGAGAGGTGAAGAAGAGAGTCCAGGCAGAGTGGAGTGGGTGGAGATGAGTGTCAGGGGTGATTTGTGACAGAAGGGTATCAGCAAGAGTGAAAGGGAAGATTTACAAGACGGCAGTGAGACCTGCTATGATGTATAGTTTGGAGACGGTGGTGCTGACAAAAAGATAGAAGGTGGAGCTGGAGGTGGCAGAGTTGAAGATGGTAAGATTTTCATTGGGAGTGATTAGGAGGGACAAGATTAGAAATGATCAGAGGGACAGCTCAGGTTGAGCGCTTTGGAGACAAAGTAAGAGAGACAAGGCTGAGATGGTTTGGACATGTGCAGAGGAAGGATAGTGGATATATTGGACAAAGGATGCTGAAGATGGAGCTGCCACGCAGGAGGAAAAGGGGAAGACCACAAAGAAGATTCATGGATGTAGTGAAGGAGGACATGGAGAGTGTTAGTGCTACAGAGGAAGATGCTAGGGATAGGGTGAGATGGCGGCAGATGATTTGCTGTAGCAACCCCTAAAGGGAGCAGCCGGAAGAAGAAGAAGAAAAAGATAAGTCAAAACACCCAACATTATTATACACAGCAGAATGACCAGTTTGGCTGCAACTGTTGCATCAGTGTTGCCCATTTGTCTGTAACTATTTAAATAAAAATGATTTATTTCATTATTTGGGCATTTTTGTGTCTTGCCGTTGTTTAGTCAAAGTGTTCATATGTATCCGCTTATGATATGCAGTTGATCTGACCATTCCGCTCCACAATCATGGCAGTATTATTATTAAGTTTTTAATTTTTACATACTCATGCGGGAGGGGGGGATTTGTGGTCCTGCAAAGGACAGTGGTACTATACAGGTGAAGCAGCAGTCGGGACTCCTGTCTACTACTGACCGGGCAGGCTGGGCGTGCCTTCCCGCGAAGGTTCGTGGTCCACCTGGCCGGACACCGCTGTTGGAGAAGCAGCAGTGGAACCGCTGGATTGCAGTCCGTTGCAGGGAGCCAAGCCCAGCCTGCCCAGTTAACGGCAGTCTAGTCTGCTGTTTCACCTGTGTGCCACCACTCTCCTTTGCGGCACCACGGATCCCCCCCTGCCCCCGCCAGCGCACCCGCACATCTTGTGTTCTCCATGCCAATTTATCCATTAGACTTACGGAATCACGGCAACTTTATCGTGTAATGGTTTTAAGCATTAAATCTTCAGTATTATCTTTTTCTAGTCAAATTTGTCACTTTTCGCTTCCTTGTTTTGCTCATGGAGCGCTGTGGTTACTGATGCTGTAATGCAGCATATTATCCAATCAGTACGGAGTCAATCCGAAACCCCGTCCACACTTCTAGAAGCCTGGGTATAAGACATAGTGGACTCCATACTCGGGGATGCACATCCTCGTAACCTCAGCAGCACATATAAAATCTTAAGTCAGTCTGACGAATGGTTTGGGAGATATTTGAGGAACAGACAGACAGACACACACACACATGCTGCATTTATAGATAGATAAATGTGTTTTTTCCTGTAATTTTGCTACCTTAATTCATAATTTTGCCACTTTTTCTTGTAAATGTGTAACTTGTTGTCATGTTCGCCCCTCATGGGGCAGATGAACAGACATACTCGCGGGGTGAAGTTGAAGCATAATTTAATGAAAGTAAACTGCAACATGGAAGCTGAACATAAAGTAACACATTACAGCTGAAACTGGTACGCTGGGGGACGGAACCCAAACAGCAAGTAACAGCTGGTGCAGGAATGCTGAGGGACGAAACCCGAATAGCAAATGACAGTAATAACTAGAAGAGCACTCGGAGAGCGCAGACCTCCGCCAAGCGCCACAGTTCCCCCCATACAGTGTTTGTGTGTACGTTGTCAGATTCCTTGGCCATGAAAACATCTGAGTAGCAATTGGATTCACAATGATAGGATTAGTGGTTCAGTAGTAAAAGCATTACCTCCTTGGCAGAGGTAATAAACTGAAGTGTTGGTGTTGTGTCCATGTCCTGCATCTGCAAACTCCCAGGCTGGGGGCGTTGCAATTGAATGAATGAATGAATTAATCTTTATTTCGAATAGATTAAGAGTACAGGTTAAAAGAAAGTGAATAATATAACAAAGGGGGTAATAAAATCCAACAAGGTCAAATTAGACAATAGCTCCTCTGATTATACAGTTCAACATAAGTTATCCGAAATATGTGATGGCTGAATCCGCAGCTTATATTGGCCACCCATGTTCCATCCAAGAATTCAAAAGAAAAAACAAAAGAAGTCATGACACAACTGCGTACAACCCACAGGCCAATGGGTTATGCGAGCGTTTTAGATCACTGAAAGCAGCACTGAGGGCTTCACTGACGGATGGCAATTAGGTAGACGGGTTGGCGTGGGTTTTATTCAAAATTCAAACGTTTATTTCAAACTCAGGGTTCATATTAAATGCAGAACTAAAAGGAGTAGAAAATAAATAAAAGTATATACAGATCAGCAGACAGTCGGCGGTCTTGTAACAACAATAACATACAATATTGGACTCAGTATAAAATGGAACGCCACCACTTCCAAATGCTGGAGTGAAGTGTGAGTGACGAGTTGACAATTGCTGATATAAGATGATTGTTACATGGCAGCAACCTTCTCATCAAACTGTAAACATTGTTACGTATCAACTCGCCAAAAGACGGAATGTTCACAGACACAAACATCTTGCTTGCACTCGACCTTCGTGGTACATCTAATCTTTATCTTTATTGGGGTTGCGCTCCGCAGCCAAAGATGATTTGGAAACTTTCCCGGCAGAGAGCTTCTTTTTGCGGAGCTACTATGGCTGACCAGGGAATTTCTGCCAAATAATCCGGCGGCGGACAGCTGGCCGTCTGAGCTTTTGCAGCGTTGCGCAAACACAGGCACACAGCACGCTGCCGAGCAGCTCGTTTTTGCGCAGCGCCTATGGCTGACCGGGGAATTTCTGCCAAATAATCCGGCGGCGGACAGCTGGCCGTCTGAGCTTTTGCAGCGTTGCGCAAACACAGGCACACAGCACGCTGCCGAGCAGCTCGTTTTTGCGCAGCGCCTATGGCTGGCCGGGGAATTTCTGCCAAATAATCCGGCGGCGGACAGCTGCCCGTCTCAGCTTTTGCAGCGTCGCGCAAACACAGGCACGGTGGCGGGCCCAGCCCACCAGTGTTTTCCGCGTGCTTTTGTGCCTAAAACGTTGAAGAACGCGGAGTTTATGTTGGTCAGACACGATGACCAGCGCCCTCCATTGCGCCTGCGCACATGTTGAAAATAGCCATATGTCACAGTGTTAAAGAATGCTTTAAAAAATTCCTGTATCCAGACGGTGAACCGGATCATCCCCAAAATTTAATCAGTTCTTCCTTGTACCATTTCCAACAACGCCTGAAAGTTTCATGGAAATCCGTCCAAGACTTTTTGAGTTATCTTGCTAACCAACAGACAAACAGACAGACAGACAAACACACAGACAAACCCTGGCAAAAACATTACCTCCTCCTGGCCTTTTCGGCCTGGCGGAGGTAATAAGTGAGACACACAAACATCGATACTCACAACAGAAAGTAATGACGAGGACCCAACAAAGGAATGAGGGAGTGAAACCCAATAAATAGGAATGACCATAATGAGACTAATGAGCGACAGCCCTGACCAATAATGAATGACATAAGGATAAGCTGTGCTCAAAAGGAAGTAAACAAACACTGTCAAAATAAAAGCCCAATCAGAAACAAATGAACAGGAAAAACCAAACAACACACAAATGTAGCTGGTGATGGAGAATAATAATAATGAGACCAAGATGGAAATAAAACCCCAACGAAGATAATAATGAAGACAGATAATAAATACCGAAGACAACAAAGTGTGGCCTGGTCTGACCCAGCCCAGACCACCACAGTACCCCCCCTTTAAGGGTCAGATTCAAGACGAACCCAGGGTAACATTAAAAAAAGGAAAAAGTGGAACCCCCCCCAAAAAAAATTCAGAAAATAGTAATGTATAGTATAAAATAGTAATGTTAAATAAGAGCCCATAGGGCTGAACATAGCAGGAGCTCCTTTACTCTAAAAAAAAAAAAAAACAACAAAAAAAACTCATATGCTCCAAATTCAGGAAAACCGCATGAAAAACTTTAGCCTGAGGAGCAGGTAAGGAACCCCAAAAACATAAAAGATAAGATGAAAACTTGAGTACATGAGATAACGGCAGACATAACATTGGAACTGATTACATGTGCTCCAACCAGGGAAAAACAACATCAAAACTTTTAGCCTGAGGAGAAAAAATGAAGAATCCCAAAAATGCAAAAGATAACATGGAGACTGATTACATAACATAACATGGAAATTTGATTGCATGAAATGATAACAGACACCACAACCCCCAAGGGGAACAACAATTTAAAATCTTCTGCTCAAAAAGAAAAAAAACCCCAGATCCTTGAGGCGCGCCGACTCCCGAAAGGAAACGGCAGGAGAGCACCGACCTCTGGTAGTCGATGACTGGGGTGCGATGACCTTGAGCGCTGGTGGTAGGAGCGTGCTGACCTCTTGAAGAGATGGCTGGAATGCATCCGGCCCAGATGCCCAGGAATCCCTCTCCACCCAAGTGCCCCCGACAGGGAGGAGAGGAGCAGGTAGAAAAAAAACACCACACACCACAGTTAGTAGAAAACAGTACATGAAAACTTAGAAGTAAAAAAGCACTGCTGAGTCCCTTCCCTGGGGACAAGGCAGCACCTCTCATTATTAAAAGTTAAAAGAAATGAAAAAAGAGCACTTGCCTTGCGCCCCCCCCTCCCACTCCGTCATCACTGATGTTGCTGAAAAAATCCGCCGCTGGAGAACCAGACGAATTCTCCTGGGGCAGCAGTGACAGTCTAGCACGGCGGCGGGGTGTGGATGTACAGGAAAGGGGAAGCGTGGAAGCCAGGGGACGCTGGGTCGTCGGCACAAGCTTCTGGGGTGCCAGGGCTGGCGAGGAAGCATGGGGAAGCCAGGGGACGCTGAATTGTCGGCTCAGGTTCCCGAGGTGCCGGAGCTGGTGAGGAGGCACGATGACAAACGGAGGCAGGGGACGCTGAAATTGTCGGCACAGTCTCCTGAGTGCCGGGTGAATTCCTCTTCCAACCCAGTAGTCCTCAGCCCGGCACATGATGAAAAGATGGCTGCAGATGATGATACAGTGGAGAAAGCCACACCACCACAGACAGCAGGAAACAGAGTATAAGAGTTCAGCGGCAATAGAAACGGCTGCTGAATCTCCTCCTTGGGGACAAGGCAGCACCTCTCATTATTAAATATAACCAGAAATGAGAAAGAAAGCACTTGCCTTGCCCCCCGCTCCGTCGTTGCTGAAGCTGCAGAAGAATCCCCCGCTGGTGAACCAGACGAATGCTCCCGGGGCAGCGGTGTCCGTCTAGCCAAGGGCCGTTGCACGGCAGCGAGGTGCTGATGTAGGGGGAAGGGGAAGTCTGGAAGCCAGGGGATGCTGGATTGTCGGCACAAGCTTCCGGGGTGCCGGGACTGGCGAGGAGGCACATGGAAGCCAGGGGATGCTGAATCATCGGCTCAGGTTTCCGAGGTGCCGGGACTGGTGAGGAGGCACGATGACCAACGGAAGCAGGGGACGCTGGGATTGTCGGCACAATCTCTGGGGTCTTAAGTGAATTCATCCTCCACCCCTGTAGTCCTCAGTCCGGCAGATGACGAGGAGAAGGCTGGTGATGGTAACACGGCGGGGAATGAGAGCCCCTCCGGCCAGGGAAGAGAGTGTAGATTTGGGCAGGACTCCAGGAAACTGCAGCCCGATGAAACGAAACTCTACAGTCTGTCGACAGCCAGCCACTCTCCTCCCCTCTGCCTCCACCTGGTCCTGCTTCACTTCGCCCACTGAGTCTTGTTTTGGTCGGGTCCTACTGTCATGTTCGCCCCTTACGGGGCAGATGAACAGACTCACTTGCGGGGTGAAGTTGAAGGATAATTTAATGAAAGTAAACTGCAGCATGGAAGCTGAACATAAAGTAACACGTTACAGCTGAAACTGGTACGCTGGGGGACGGAACCCATCCATCCATCCATCCATCTTCTACCGCTTTTCCGGAGGTCCGGGTCGCGGAGGCAGCAGTTCAAGCAGAGAAGCCCAGACTTCCCTCTCCCCAGCCACCTGCTCCAGCTCTTCAGAGGGGATACCAAGGCGTTCCCAGACTAGCTGGGAGACATAGTCTCTCCACCGAGTCCTGGGTCTGCCCCGGGGTCTCCTCCCAGTGGGACGTGCCTGAAACACCTCAAGTGGGAGGCGTCCAGGAGGCATCCTAATCAGATGCCCATACCACCTCAACTGACTCCTTTCAATGTGGAGGAGCAGCGGTTCTACTCTGAGCCTCTCCCGGATGACTGAGCTCCTCACCCTATCTCTGAGGGTGAGTCCAGCAATCCTACGGAGAAAGCTCATTTCAGCCGCTTGTATCCGCGATCTCGTTCTTTCGGTCATTACCCAAAGCTCGTGACCATAGGTGAGAGTAGGAACGTAGATTGACTGGTAAATCGACAGCTTTGCCTTAGAACTAAGCTCCCTCTTCACCACAACAGACCGGTACAACGTCCGCATCACTGCAGATGCTGCTCCAATCCGTCTGTCGATCTCTCGCTCCATTTTCCCCTCACTCGTGAACAAGACCCCAAGATACTTAAACTCCTCCACTTGGGGCAGGAGCCTGTCCCCAACCCGGAGAGGACAATCCACCTTTTTCCGGCTGAGGACCATGGACTCGGACGGAACCCAAACAGCAAATAACAGTAATGATAAGTGAGACATATAAACAACAATACTCACAACAGAAAGTAATGACGAGGACCCAACAAAGGAATGAGGGAGTGAAACCCAATAAATAGGAAAGGACATAATGAAACTGATGAGCAACAGAACTGACCAATAATGGATGACATTGTGGTGACCCACCACACTCTGCACGGACTTTTCTCACACTCAGCAGGTCTGGAGGAAGCAGAGGACAATTCACATAGAGAAAGCCCCTGGAGGCAACCAGAACAATGAACTGTTGTGTATACATCCCGGGAAGAGGGGGAGGACATCCAGTTGGTCACGCTAATAATATGTATTGACTGATATGCTAATGTGCCATGCATTCTCCCCATCTGTATCACTGTATAAAAGAGCTTGTGTGACATGTCTCAGCAGCACAGTAGCACACAGACCTACAAAATGCGTCTCATTATGTTGGAGGAAATAAAACTTTGCACCCTTCCAGCTCGTGGCATCTCGCCTGACCTTTTACCTCCACAGTGGTGACCCCGACGTGATCACGGTGACGCCGGCATCCTCTTCATCCACACTGGCGCGCGCTCTCCGGAGCGGGTAGTGCTGGGACCGACACGCACCATGAACGCCGACACGAGAGAACCGAAGGAAGCAGCCTGAGCGTGGAAAATCATTGGCGCCGTCTGCGTTGATTTCCAACAAGCTCCCCGACCCTGACTCACTCTGGACAGCGGACCTCCCGCGCACAGAAGCCCTGCACGCACACCGCAGGATTATGAGGACAGCACAACTTCCAGCTATGTGGTCACTGCGCCAAGCGCGCACCACGCACAGGGACAAACCGGCTCCACAGACCGATACATCATCTTCTGCCGCTGCACAGGCCCGAGAAACATGGCCGACCACCATCCTTGGAACCTTCAGGGCTGCTCACGCACCTGAAGCAGACGCGCAGCCCGCACACAGGACTTTGTACGGGTTTCTCGGCCACGGCGCACAAGGGGAATTTAGCCAATTGCTGTCCCCAAGGGCTTTAGGGTTGCTTCCGCACCTAAAAGCCATACCGCCAAGTCCCTCACACAGCTGCAGTTGTTTCACAGCTGCTACGCATCCTCGGGGAACTTGGCCGTTCGCCTTCCCCACATCCTCGCTGGGCCGAGCCGCGAGAGGAGTCAGAGACTTAATTTTTTCACAGCCGCAGCGGATCACCACCAGGTTGACCGGGAAAGTCCCTCACCATCACGGATCCACACGCAATTTTTGCGCGGCCCAGACACCTTTGACGTCCCGGGCTGGCACTCATTTACTCCCACCCACCTCCCCCTCCTCCTCCACAGCGCTCTTCCCGCACCTCACTCCCTAAAGCCGGCCGATTGCCGGTTGGTTCCATTATGCACGATGCGCACCGGCCCCGTGCGCCCACGATCCACGGCTGTTCAACGTGCTGGGACCCGGAGCGGAGCACACTGTCTTTTCCACCCCTCCCCCATCCCCCCCCACAGACTGACATGCCCTCCGACACTCCTCTACAGCAGGACAGTTCTACAGGAGCTGGAGCCCAAATGACGGGGGGGGGGGGGGTCACAGCTCCTTCTGAGTGTTCTGGGGGGAGCCCTGTGGTGACCCACCACACTCCGCACAGACATTTCTCACACTCAGCAGGTCTGGAGGAAGCAGAGGACAATTCACATACAGAGAGCCCCTGGGGCCAACCAGAACAATGGACTGTTGTGTATACATCCCAACATAAGGATAAGCTGTGCTCAAAAGTACGAAGACAAACACTGTCAAAATAAAAGCCCAATCAGAAACAAATGAAGAACAGGAAAAACCTAAAAAAAAAAAAAAACATAGCTAGTGATGGAGAATAATAATAATAATAGTAATGAGACCAAGATGAAAATAAAACCCCAACAAAGATAATAATGAAGACATAATAAATACTGAAGACAACAAAGTGTGGCCTGGGCTGGATCAGAGCAGTCAGACTTTTTTCTCATAATTATTTTGTTCTCATGATCTTTTTTTCTGTTGCTAATCTTTTCTTATTTACTGGGTTTTTTTTCTTGTAAAATTGTGAATTATTTTCTCATAAATAAGCACACTTTTCCATATTAATTTTTTTTTCTTGCAGTGTTTTTTATCACTTTTCCCTCATATTTTACAACTTTTTTACCATAAATTTGCAAGTTTTTCTTGTAAATTTACAAAAAAAAATTGTTTAAATTCTGCTATATTTTTCCTTGAAAATTTTGAACTTTTGCCATATAAATTTGTGACTTTTTTCAACATAAATTGGCAAACTTCTTCCTCATAAAATTGTGATTTTTTTTTTTTTTTTTTTTGCAAGTTGGGAATTTTTGTCTTGTAAAATTCACTACTTTGTTCATCTTGAATTTGCAATTTTTTTCTCATATTTTTTTTAACTTTTGTCTTATAAATACTTAATAAGTACTTCATTTACATTTATACATACAGTGCCTTATGCTAAATTTATGAATACCTCCACCCCCTTGTTAAAAAATAATAAATTGCCTACTGATTTTCCATATGACAGCCTGTTGGACCTTCATGTGATAAAATGCGTCTTCATCAGACTGTTGGTGTGTGTGGGCGTCGGAGAGGCTGGTACTTTATAACGCAATGAGCTGCCTTATTGGCGACGTCTGCTCCTCCAGTATCAGACATGAGGAGAACCAGACGCATTCTTCTAGCGTCACTCTTGAAGAAAGGAGGTGCACCTTATCATTCACATGAACAGGGTGTTAAGAAAGATAAGAAAAAAAACAGACTGCCCCACAAGAACTTGGGGTCAGCAGAGGTTACCCTCTCAGGCATGTTTTCATTTTAGTGCCCTGAAGGGGAATGAGGTGTGTCATGTATGGAATTACCGCTCCAGTGACGAGGCCAGGTGCACGACTGAACTCAGCTTTATTGACGGGCGTTGGCAACATACAACACAGCCACCAGGCAGGGGAATCGGCAAAGAGGCCGAATGAAGACGCCCACTGGTAGTTAGAGGGGCGATGCGGTGGCGGAGGAGGAAGTGGCCGCCACTACACCGCATTTCACAATAATGGAATAAATAACAGTGCTACAAGGTTCACCAATGTTTTGGTCACATTTTATTGACTTTACATCAGTTTGAGCTGCTGTTTTTTTTTTTTTTTTTTCCACCACACACCAGGGAGACCTCAGGCCTCTTTGAAGGTTCTGCTTTTTTTTTTACGTGATGTAATGTTGCTACCCTAAAATATCCCAGCACCCGGTGTTTCCTGGCAACTTTAAAAACATGCATTAAAGAGCACAGATATGGTCACTTGGCATGTTTCTATTGAATGCCTTTCTGGGTTTCTCTGGAAACTGGGTGGAGTTAGACTGACTAAAGTTATGCGGTTGAAATGGGTGGTGAGACTCTTGGAATTCACTCGAGTGTGAAGCAATGAGGTGCAGGTCCTGCTTTGTTGAGGTGGTAAAAGAACGGAAAGAATCCATGACAGTAACACTGACTCACACTCAGAATCACTACTTCTGTCTGGCTGATGAGTAGTTGTTTTGTCTTGTTTTTGTGTTATTTCTATGACATTATATTCATCATATGGAGCATGTTTGTAGGAAAATCCGTTACAGGGGATAACATAACTAGAGGTTTCCCCCTTCTGGGGACTCTCAGAGGGAATACCCCCTTTTTTTCCAGGACACACCCGTTCATGTTTCCATTTTGTGACTTGAAAAGAAACTTTTACAAGAAATCTTCACTTTTCAGATTTGGGGCTACAGAAATGCTCTGATTCTTTGGACTTGGACTTGACATTTATTTCTTTGTCCCTGCATGAATAAATATCAACAAAATATTTTCACTGTCAACTTAGAAACTCAATATTCTGACACGTGAAAAACCACACACACAGCGGCAGAAAGACTGTAAAGGTACATACTTTTAAGAGACATATTTCCTTTTGTAGATTTCAAAATAAGATTTCTTCTTGTGTAAATTATATTGCATGAATGTTGCAAAAAAAAAAAGAAAGAAAGATGCATATGAGTGCATCTGTGGGAAATTATCCAATTTTACTTGTTAATTGCTCCAAAAAAATTGTAAATAATTTGCTGCTGTTGTGCATGGGTTCTGTAGGCACCCATGAATGAATGAATGAATCTTTATTTCGGATAGATTAAAAGAAACAGAATAATATAACAAAGGGGGAAAGAAAATCCAACAAGGTCAAATTAGACAATAACTCCTCTGATTATACAGTTCAACATAAATTATCCGAAATGGGTGATGGCTGAAGCCCCAGCTTATATTGCCCACCCAGGTTCCATCTATCTATCCAAGAATTCAAAAGAAAAACAAAACAAGAGCAATTACAATTCAGAACAAAGCTAAGACAAAATGTGACAAAAAAAAAAAACTAAGCAACAACACAGCGCAGACTGGATATGACAATCCTTATGTGATTTTACATGTCATCTTGTATATATGTTTGGAGTATTTCTTCCTTTAGTTTTTGTTTAAATTGTCCAAGCGTTGTACATGATTTTAATTCAGGTCCAAAATCGTTCCATAATCTGACTCCTTGCACTGAAACACAGTGTTGCTTGGTGGTAGTTCTCACTGAAGGTTTTTGAAATATACATGTTCCTCTGAAATTATATTGTTTCTCCCTTATTTGGAACAACTTTTCGATATTTGCGGGCAGTGATAGATTCTTCACTTTAAACATTATTACTGCAGTTTTAAAGTCAACCAGATCTTTCAACTTGAGAGCTTTTAATTTAAGAAAAAGTGGGTTTGTTGGTTCCCTGTTAGCAGCTTTGTTTATTATTCTAATAGCTCTCTTCTGAAGCATAAAGACTGGATATATGTTTGTTTTATATGCATTTCCCCATACTTCAGTACAATATGTCATGTATGGGAGTATTAATGAATGATACAAGGTATATAGTGTGGGTTGATTCAGCAAATATTTCACTCTGTGTAGTATTGCAATTGATTTGGATATTTTACCTTTAATATAATTAATATGTGACTTCCAACACAGTTTATTATCAATTATTACTCCGAGAAATTTAGTTTCGGATACCATTTCAATCTCTACACCATTTACACTGAGTTTAGATACTAAGTGTGCACAACATGCACAACAATAGCAAATTATTTGCATTTGGAAATCCCCAAAACACTGTCCTGTTTAGGTTTACAACATTATTGGGCTGGGAAAATGTCACTGCCTCCTCCAGAAACTGCTCCTGGATGATGGTTGCTTACACTGCTAGCCCTCATTAGCACATCTGTAGCAGGAGTATGGGTAGATAAACTCCCAACACTGTGTTTCAGCTGCAGAGCTCTCAGTCCTTCTGTCTGCAGGTGAGTGGCACTTTCATTTTCAAACTAGTTTACCCTCCAGTGTTGAGACTTTTGCTTCGGTGATGGCAGAATCTCAAGGCTGATTAGCTACAGCTACTAACTCCCTCGGACAAAAATGCATAAATTTGCATGTATTCACATGTTTACACTGAGGTAACATCGCCATGCAAAAAATTCACTTTGTGTTTCATCTGAAAGCACCATTTGAAGTGTTTGGAAATAAACATTTCAAAAGTTTATAGTTTACTATGAGTTTTATCAATTCAATTCAACTTTATTTATATAGTGCCATTTTATATCAACAGTCATCTCATAGCACTGTCACACTGTAGTGGAAAACCCCACAAATGCAGAAAGACCCCAGCAATCAGGCGATCCCCTGTGAGCAAGCACTTGGTAATGGTGGAGAGGAAAAACTCCCTTTTAGCATGAAGAAGCCTCCAGCAGAACCAGCCTAACTAAGGGAGGGTTCAGGGTCACCTGATCCCACCCTAACTATAGGCTATGTCAAAAAGGAAAGTTTTAACCCTATTCTTAAAAACAGAGATCAAGTCTGTCTCCCAAATCCAGATTGGCAGCTGGTTCCAAAGGAGAGGAGCCTGATAACTGAAAGCTCTGCCTCCCATTGCACTTTTACAGATTCTACATATTACAAGTAATCCTGCATTTTGGGAGCGTAGTGCTCTGTTAGGATACCAAGGTACTTTCAGATCTTTTAAATAACAAGAGGCCTGATTATTTAGAGCTTTGCAAGTGAGGAGAAGAATTTTAAACTTAACTGTAAATTCTATGGGAAGCCAATAAAGGGAGGCCAGAACCGCAGAAATGTGATCTCTCTTTCTTGCACCTGTTCAAACTCTAGCTGCAGCATTTTGGATCAGCCGAAGACCTTTTAGAGATGTTTTAGGACAGCCTGCTAATAAAGAGTTACAATAATCTAATCTAGAGCTAACAAAAGTGTGGATTAGTTCCTCAGCATCACTGTGATGCAGGTATCACAGAGGATATACTTTTCATTCTTTAAGCTAGCCTACTGTCAGGCTCAGTTTCATTTTAATATAAAAATGACACAAGTGGAGCCCAATATTGTGCAGAATGTGGGCGCCCTTTGTACTCCTCCGCCCCTGCCCTTAAAATAGTTTGAATCCGCTCAGTGGAGTACTGTGTTACTTCTTTGATCATGCCTGAATGATTGAAATATGAAGTTTTTAGTTATGATCCAAGACTGTTTTTAATATATTGCCATCTGTTAATTATGCCCAATTTGATGGGTGCAATATCCACATAGAACCTGTTTGTTGTTTGTCTTATTAATTGCTAATGGTTGTAATAATAATAATAATAGAAATAATATAGAATTCGTTCCTTTTTCTGGTAGACTAGTCCCACTTTTATTATGGAAATATTTTACGTCACTTCCTGTGCGTGTGGCTTTTAAATTTAACTTCTTTGGATAAAATGGTTCAGGTCTCGGTGTCGGAGGATCACTGCAGACAGGCGGACGGAGCGACTCGCGTCTCTACTGCTGCGTCTCCTGAGAAGAACCCGGATCTGAACTGGAACCGGATCGGCGTCCTTTGTGCACTCCTGTAGTCCGGAATGGAAGTGTTGCTGTCCAGCTGTGTACAGTCCCTGCTGCTGGTGTTGGTGGTGAAGGCGGCAGGTCAGTCGCGGGATCGTCAGACTGGCTAATGAGATAATAGTTATCAACGGTCACGTGAGGGTTAACCAGCCAGGCTGCTGTTTTTAATGCCTGAACAAACTTCTATAAATACATCAGAGGATTATATTTCTCCTCTACCTTTTGCTGTGTCAAATGAACATAGATTCATAGAACTATTTAATTTTTCTGTGAGATCTTTAAAGATGTTGGTAAATTAAAACATTCTTGGATATTCTCAACCATATAAACATTGTTTAAAACTGAATAGAGCAGGGATGGACTTTTAGAAATATCAAACTACTAAATACTCCAGAAAAAAAAACCCACAATGATTATTTATTAGCATAGGGCTTGAGATCATTTTGTATTCACGACTGTTCGCTTTTCACAAAATAGTTTTAATTTTGTGTGTATCTTAAATTTGCAGTTTGCATGTAAACTTGTGACTTTATTCTTGTAAATCTGTGACTTTATAACTGCAGATTTGTGACTTTTTCGTATAAATTTGCAACACGGTTATTGTACATTTGGTATTTTTCATTTGTTTTGCACAGGATTTATTTATTTATTTTACATACCAAATGAGAAATAAGTCAAAGTTCTGAATTACAACTACCCTACTATCACAGGGGTAAAAATGTGTGTTGGGGGGGGGGGCATGTCCCCCTTAAAGCATCACATCAGTGCAGTGAATGGGTAAACTGGGTCAAAAAGTTCCCCACAGTGGAGAATTTTACAGTATTGCAGCAGCAAATGGGTTTAAAAAAGGTGTATATACACAGTGCAAGAGGTCAGAGAAAGTAGAATAATTTTTACATTTAAAAAATAAGTAGAGTAGCATTTACAGTTACATAATATTTACAGTATTGTAGTTAAATTACCATATCTATCTATCTATCTATCCACACAGTATTTTTCACAGTTGAATGAGCACAGTATTGTTGCCACCTCCAATAATAATTGTAGGTATATATAAATGTGGTTGATATAGATTTATTTAACACAAATCTCATCCATATCTTTTTGGATATGTCCTTGTTTATGTGACTTAATTGGGGTTTTTTTCTTGTATTATATTACTTGCTTGTAGTTGTCATGATTCAGGGCAAGTGAGGCTCGAATGCAGAGCTGCCGGAATAAACACTCAGACACAGATGTAAAAATTCACCAGTTTACTGCGAAAACACAAAACTAACACACAACTCTAAATAAAAATGCGTAACTAAGGAAAAGAACAACCCAAAAATGCACACTTAAATTAACACAAAACTGGTTCCCACTGGAGCACACGTAGCCCACGGGAAAAGAGCAGACAGAAGTGATTAGGGACAGAATCTCCCAAAGGGGAAAATAATAATGGTAAAGCACTCATACTTGGAGAGCAGAGGAGCCCGGCAGGGAACTCTTGCATGGACCAGGGGAACAGAGGAAAGGACGGTGACCTGGGTGGACATCCAGCATCTTCTTGGTCAGGCGAACGTGATCAGTTCCGGAGTACACACCTGCGGGTGGCAGCAAACCTGGGAGACAGAAGGGCATGGAAGTCAAACACAGACCAACCAGAGTGGATAACGTTTTCAATGCTTGAACGTTTCGCAGTGGCAAACCTAACGATCCAGCGATGGGTACTCCACACGCTGGCTCTTAAATACGCTGGGTTATCAGGCCGCACCAGGTGTATAATCACGCAGGTGTGTCTGATCCTCCGGAGCCGAGACGACAGGAACAGGAAGGGAGGGGGAGCTTGCTCTTGAGATCTTTGTGGTGTGACAATCTAATAATCACAGACCTTTTTAAAGGTTATCAGTCAGGACTTAACCAGCTGAAATTAATTTGCACTGATGGGTGATAGGATGGCTTCCTAAATTCTAATGGATTCCAGCTAGTTTCTTGGCTTTCTATGCCTTTTTACACCTCTTTTTTCCCTTTTTCTTCATGTGTTCAATACTTATTCCCTGTGTCATACGATAAGCCTTTATAAGTCCCACAATTTAAATATTAGACAAAGATAACACAAGTAAACACAAAATGCAGTTTTTAAATGAAGGTGTTTATTATTAAGGGTAAAAAAAAATCTAAACCTACGTATATGACCCTGTGTGAAAAAGTGATCCCCCCCCCCCATGTTAAAACATAAATTAACTGTGGTTCATCACATCTTTGGAAAGCTGAGTTCAATTTCTCTAGCCACACCCAGGCCTGATTACTGCCACACCTGTTCTCAATCAAGAAATCACTTAAATAGGACCTGCCTGACAACGTGAAGTAGACCAAAAGATCCTCAAAAGCTAGACATCATGCTGCGATCCAAAGAAATTCAGGAACAAATGAGAAACAAAGTAACTGAGATCTATCAATCTGGAAAAAGTTATAAAGCCATTTCTAAAGCTTTGGGACTCCAGCGAACCACAGTGAGAGCCATTATCCACAAATGACGAAAACATGGAACAGTGGTGAACCTTCCTAGGAGTGGCTGGCCAACCAAAATTACCGTAACATAATTACCATTAATGTAAAAAATAAAAAAAACTTACAATAACCTGGTTGCATAAATATGCACACCCTGTTATAACTGGGGATGTGGCTGCGTTCAGCCATGGTCCCAGAGAGCTTCCAAAGCATCAGAGGGATCTCATTGTTCAAAGGTATCAGTCAGGAGAAGGGTACAAAAGAATTTCCAAGGCATTAAATATACCATAGAACACAGTGAAGACAGTCATCATCAAGTGGAGAAAATATGGCACAACAGTGAAATTACCAAAAACTGGGAAAAAAAAAAAAAAAAAAAAAAAAAAAAAAAAAAAATCCCTCCAAAATTGATGAAAAGACGAGAAGAAAACTGGTCAGGGAGGCTGCCAAAAGGCCGACAGCAACATTGAAGGAGCTTCAGGGATTTCTGGCAAGTACTGGCTGTTTAGTACATGTGACAACAATTTCCTGTCTTCTTCATATGTCTGGGCTATGAGATAGGGTGGCAAGACGGAAGCCTTATCTTACAAAGAAAAACATCCAAGCCCGGCTACATTTTGCCAAAACACATTTGAAATCTCCCAAATGCATGTGGGAAAATGTGTCATGGTCCGATGAAACCAAAGTTGAACTTTTTGGCCATAATTCCAAAAGGTATATTTGGTGCAAATACAACACTGCTCATCACCAAAAGAACACTATACCTACTGTGAAGCATGGTGGTGGTACCATCATGTTTTGGGGCTGTTTTTCTTCAGCTGGAATTGGGGCCTTAGTCAAAGTGGAGGGAATTGTGAACAGTTCCAAATACCAGTCAGTGTTGGCACAAAACCTTCAGGCTTCTGCTAGAAAGCTGAAGATGAAGAGGAAATTCATCTTTTAGCACAACAGTGACCCAAAGCACACATCCAAATCAACAAAAGAATGGCTTCACCAGAAGAAGGTTAAGGTTTTGGAATAACCCAGCCAGAGTCCAGACCTGAATCCGATCGAACATCTGTGGGGTGATCTGAAGAGGGCTGTGCACAGGGAATGCCCTTGCAATCTGACAGATTTGGAGCGTTTTTGCAAAGAAGAGTGGGCCACACTGATAGACTGCTACCCAAAAAGACTGAGTGGTGTAATAAAAGCCAGAGGTGCTGCAACTATTAGTTTAAAGGTGTGCATATTTATGCAACCAGGTGATTGTAAGGTTTTATTTTACCCTTAAAAGATTTCAGTTTGTTTTTCAATTGGGTTGTGCAGGTTAAAGGTCACATTAATGGTGGAAAAAGTTTTGAAATTATTTATCTTGGTCTCGTTTTTTTATATCACAAAAACCTGGCATTTGAACAGGGGTGTGTAGACTTTTTATATCCACTGTATTTTGTTCATATTTTATTTAATTTTTTTTAATTATTAAAGCAAAATTGTTTTTTATTTTTCTTGGCTTTCTTGAAATGCTCTGATTTAAAGCCTGTCACTTTAAGAAACAGACTTCAGCTGTTCAACTCACCCGCCCTCTTACGTCAGTTAGCCATTAGCTGAGTAGCTTCTAGCCGGCTCCTTCCAGCTTGGATGAGCAGCGCTGGTTCACTGATCCGCAGTCGTTTGTGCATCTCGCGTTGTCCCAGCCTACTCCCAAACAAACACATTAAATCACCAGCACTGCATGCTCCACCGATCGCCGCTAACCAAGGCCTGGGGACGCCCTGTCACAAAGTGGCTCTCAGCAGCTCTCAGTGGCTCTGCTGGCTCTCAGCTCCCCATGACCGGCATGCCGATGCCAGTGGTCTATAATTCTGTGCTACTTACAGAGATGTGCTACCCTGTGTCTCTGCGCATGCGTCTGCGTTTTCGGACCGGAACAGTATGAGGCACATTGTGGACCATGGACCGATGAACCAGGTGGTGACAGGGATGGTTATTAGGGTGACTAAGATCTGAAGAAAAAAACAATATAAGCTGCGCTCGGTTCGAGCTTCCTGTTACCAGTGTTAGCTTGGAGGCTAACAGCTCAGGGACTAATAGGTGACCTTTAGCACTGCTTCCATATACATGACAGACAGCTAGGCGGGGCAATGATAGAGCAGTGGGCTGGTCTCAAGGACGGCGTTGGGTTGGCTTTTTCTAAACATGATGTTAACCATTTCCACAAAAAAGTAAAAAATGTTTCTGGGAGAGAAAAACGAGATTAACGGCTGTGTGTTTTTTAAGAGAATTGACTGTTTTGAAAATTTTGGGATAATTAGGTGACCAGTAGACTCATTTCAGACAGTTAAAACCTACAAACACTCTATTTTTCAGTCAGGGAACCCCTTTAAGTTGTGTTTTGTTTATGGTAAAATGTTGTTTTTTTTAAATGTGATTTTAATCATAATTTTTCTACTTTTTCTTATAAATGGGTAGTGCTTCTTTGCTTTTGTTTTTTTGCAGACTATATATGTAACAGTTTCCTTTCTGCTACCGTTTAATGTATTAATGGTTGAATTCAATCTGTGTTCAGACGTCACTAACCTCAACACATTTGTTGCCGTGGCAACATCGTACACATCACTGACTGCGTAGACGTGTTTCTCCTCCAACAGATGACTCCTCCAAAGTGCTAGCAGACAATTTGGCGTCTGTCCACACTCTTGTTCCCATTATTGTCCACTGTAGCGCTTTAGTCATCACAGCACGGAATCTGCTCAGTTCTTCACTGTGCATTGTGTTTCAAGTTGCAAACAAGACCTTTTTTACACCCCTGTTAAAATGTCAGATACGGTCATGTGAAAAAATTAGGACACCCTGTATAAGCCTGTGTGGGTTTTTTTTTAATATATTTGTCATATGGATATTTAATACTAATGTTAAAAATACTGGGAGATTCATGTAATACAACTAAACAATTAAAAATGAATTAAAGACTTTTTTTCAAATTTTCTGTAAAATGTAATTCTAAACAAATAGTGAGGAATAAATTAGGACATCCTCCCATCTTTTTTAGGACACCCTCACATTCATTCCCACTTAAAATGGCTAAAATAAATGTTAAAAAGTGCAAATAAAAACAAAAACAAAGTTGGGCATACAGTGGTGTGAAAAAGTGTTTGCCCCTTCCTGATTTCTCATTTTTTTGTGTTTGTCACTTAAATGTTTCAGATCATCAAACAAATTTAAATATTAGACAAAGATAACACAAGTAAACACAAAACGCAGTTTTTAAATGAAGGTGTTTATTATTGAAGGAAAAAAAATCCAAACCTACATGACCCTGTGTGAAAAAGTGATTGCCCCCTAAACGTAATGACTGGTTGGGCCACCCTTAGCAGCAACAACTGCAATCAAACGTTTGTGGTAACTGGCAGTGAGTCTTTTACAGCACTGTGGAGGAATTCTGGCCCACTCATCTTTGCAGAATTGTTGTAATTCAGCCACATTGCAGGGTTTTCGAGCATGAACCGCCTTTTTAAGGTCATGCCACAGCATCTCAATCAGATTCAGGTCAGGACTTTGACTAGGCCACTCCAAAGTCTTCATTTTGCTTTTCTTAAGCCATTCAGAGTTGAACTTGCTGGTGTGTTTTGGATCATTGTCCAGCTGCAGAACCCAAGTGTGCTTCAGCTTGAGGTCACAAACAGATGACTGGACATTCTCCTTCAGGATTTTTTGGTAGACAGCAGAATCCATAGTTCCATTTACCACAGCAAGTCTTCCGGGTCCTGAAGCAGCAAAACAGCCCCAGACCATCACACTACCACCACCATATTTTACTCTTGGTATGATGTTCCTTTTCCTAAATGCTGTGTTACTTTTATGCCGGATGTAATGGGACACACACCTTCCAAAAAGTTCAGCTTTTGTCTCCTCAGTCCACAAAGTATTTTTCCAAAAGTCTTGGGGATCATCAAGATGTTTTCTGGCAAAACTGAGACAAGCCTTTATATTCTTTTTGCTCAGCAGTGGTTTTCATCTTGAAACTCTGCCATGCAGGCCATTTTTGCCCAGTCTCTTTCTTATGGTGGAGTCATGAACACTGACCTTAACTGAGGCAAGTGAGGCCTGCAGTTCTTTGGATGTTGTTGTGGGGTCTTTTGTGACCTCTTCGATGAGTCGTCACTGCGCTCTTGGGGTAATTTTGGTCGGCCGGCCACTCCTTGGAAGGTTCACTACTGTTCCATGTTTTTGCCATTTGTGGATAATGGCTCTCACTGTGGTTCGCTGGAGTCTCAAAGCTTTAGAAATGGCTTAGTGGCCATTAGAGTGGGCTAGTCAAAGTCCTGACTTGAATCCGATTGAGATGCTGTGGCATGACCTTAAAAAGGTGGCTTGTGCTCGAAAACCCTCCAGTGTGGCTGAATTACAGTAATTCTGCAAAGATGAGTGTTCCAAAATTCCTCCACAGTGCTGTAAAAGACTCATTGCCAGTTATCACAAACGCTTTATTGCAGTTGTTGCTGCTAAGGGTGGCCCAACCAGTTATTAGGTTTAGGGAGCAATCACTTTTTCCACACAGGGCCATGTAGGTTTGTTTTTTTCCCCCTTAATAATAAACACCTTCATTTAAAAACTGCATTTTGTGTTTACTTGTGTTATCTTTGTCTAATATTTAAATTTGCTTGATGATCTGAAACATTTAAGTGACAAACATACAAAAATATGAGAAATCAGGAAGGGGGCAAACACTTTTTCACACCACTGTAGATACAGTATGTGAACATTTACTAATGAAGAACTGAATATTTAATGGTGTGTCCTAACTTTTTCACGTGACTGTATCTGGAGGAAGCTGGAATTTTGATTCATTTTGCAAGTTGGAACAAGGCTTTTGTTACTTGGCTGCGCTACAGCTGGAAATTTCTGCCGGCTGCTTTTACAGTTTCCAGTTTTCAGCATTATATCAGCGAAATCCTTGAGAATCCACCCAGTCAGGCTTGTTGATCTCTTTCTGCTTTCCATCAGGACTGTGGCTAGCCAAACTCAACATGCCAAATATACGAATAAAAATGCACCTTCAGTCATTCTTTCCCTGTGTGTGTCTGTGAGTTTGTGTGTTTCACACTGGTGGGGTCCCATCGGTGCTTCAGAGTACAGCTAAAATTATAAACCCCATGTAATGGACGTGTATTTTCATAGAACTGCATTTCTCATCCTCCTTCCTACTTAAGTGAATCTATCAGGCCATACTTTTTTGGAACATATACAGTGTTTTCCATATTTTTTTGTTTCTGTTGTTGTGACCACCAAGGTTGTCAGGGAAAACCTGCATGGTAACCGGATACTTGGACTGATTTCAAAAAATGTCATGAATTTGTAGCGTGCTCAACAAGTCCTGATAGGGAGATTAAAAACATTGACACTGGAAAATTAGTTAATTAATTAAAGTTAAGAAACCTTGAAAAAAAGAGGTTGATTTTTTATATATATAAAAGATTATCATAGAAGTATAGTCAGGTCAGGGGTGGATTAAGTGGCAGAAGATGGATGGATGGCATGTAAGTATGGGGATGCATCCTGTTTTCTCTGTACTTTTCTGTAACTATACAGTAATTAAGTAAAGGCATAATACAGTCTGTGCCCCAGTACTTTCCTTTTCCTGTTTTTACCTTGTTTTTTCCCCCCTATTTTTATCCTGGCACTCTGTTTTGTTTCATTTTTTCCCTTTTTTTTGTTTAAACATTTTTTCCTATACCTCCCCCTTGCTTATCTTGTTTTTACTCCATTTTACCTGGTTTTTCATGTTTTTAACCCTTTTTAACTCATTTTTTTTAACCCATTTTCCCCCTCAATTTTCACCTTGCATTTTTAACTCTATATTCACTTTGTTTTTTCCTCATTTTTTTCTGTTTTCTTCCCTGTACTTTCCCTTTACTTATCCCAGGGGCCTGCAACCTGTGGCCCCGGAGGCGAATGTGGCTCATTGGCCCATATTCAGTGGCCCCCTGTGGTTTTGAAAACTCACAAATTTACAGAAAAATGGTCACAAATTTATGATAAGATTTTAAGTGAATTCACTAATGTACAAGAAAATGCTGCAAATTAAAAAAAACCCCTCTAAAATATGAGAGAAAAATGACAAATTTATGACAATATTTTGCTAATTTACAACAAAAATTGTGAATTTTCAAGAAAAAGTTCCAAATTAAAGGAAAAAAATTGCAAATTTAAAAGCCCTAGATTTATGAGAGAAGTTGCAATTTTTATTAAAAAGTCACAAATTTATGTGGGAAAAATGTTGCAAATTTACAGTTAAAATGCTGCAAATCAAAGAGGACAAGGTCCATATTTGAGTGAAATATTATGCACATTTACAACAAAAAAAGTCGCAAATTAATGAGAAAAACTCAATTTCTGCTAAATAACTAGCAAATTAATGAGAAAGAAGCTGCAAACTTAGAAGGGAAAAAGTCATAAATTTATGAGCAAAATGCTTCAAATTTATAAGAAAAAAACCCACAAACAGAAGAAAATGTTGCTAATTTACATAGAAGAAAATTATTAGTTTTCAGCAAATTTGTTCAAATTTGGGAGTAAAAAAATATGAATTTCAGAGGAAAAAAGCATCAGTTTTATGAGATAAGTTGCACATTTAAATGAAAAATAGCAAATTTATCTTTAAAAAGTTGTAAATTAATATAAAGGTGTGAATTTAGAAAAAAATAGGCTCAAATAAGTTTTGTGGCTTCATGCAGATTTTGGGGGGGACAAAAATTGCTTAAAACAGTTCTTTTCCCGGCGGAGGTTGCTGACCCATGACTTAGTCAGTTTTTAACCTGCTCTTTCCCTGTTAAATTAAGTCTGTCGTGAGAAAGATATTTATTCTGTTGATTTTCACCTTCGGTTTTTCTGTTTGATCCACTAGAGGCAGAACCCTTTACTGTGAACCCATCCTGATTTTGCCCCTCTCTTTTTTCGTCCAGCCGACTGTCCCAGACCTCAAGCAG
Source organism: Pholidichthys leucotaenia (assembly GCA_020510985.1). Lineage (NCBI taxonomy): Eukaryota > Metazoa > Chordata > Actinopteri > Cichliformes > Pholidichthyidae > Pholidichthys > Pholidichthys leucotaenia. The sequence continues at coordinate 51,460,350 of CM035837.1, read as the reverse complement.
GAGAGCGTATGGTCTTATCCACTGCAGCTCTTCAAATGAGTGATTTTGTTGAGGGTACGGAGGTAGCTTTGGTGTGTGCCAATGGATATGAAGTCGAAAGTGGCTCTGGGATTATAAAGTGCATCAGCGACCGGTGGACTGCATCCGATCTCATCTGCAAAAGTGAGTCTTGTCTACTGCTGTCGTGGCCGTAATTGGGAGTTGAAATGCTGCACTGGTCACGTTGTTGATTTATTTCAGTGAAGGACTGTGGTGTCCCGAAACCTCAACCTAACATGAACTTTGACCTCAGTGGTGGAACCCTGTTTAAAGCTTTGGCACGAGCCACTTGTGATAAAGGGTACGTATAATCCGTAAAAGTTATGAGAGACAAAAGACAAAAAATGTCAGCATAAATCAGCACAGGACATGTTGATTTCCACACAAAACTTGTACCGCTGCTTAGATAAGTGACACCTGCTTAATGGAATACAGCAAACGGAAAAGATCTCTCAAGAAAATATATGTGCTGCCAGATGGCATTACTTCATGTTTTCACAAGCTAGAAACCGGCTTTCCTTCTGCCAACTGTCACCATGGGTTGAGATGCCGTCTCGGCACTGAGCCCATGTTTTCCCTCATCCCTGCCTCCCATTGAGCAGCGTCTCAGCTGGCCCCCAGCTGGCAGCATTATGGACGGCTGGGGCCAATTAGTCTTCATCAGCTGGGGCGCTGCCAATGAGGATAAATAGGAGCAGCCTCGATGACTCGGGGCTGCGACATAAACACATTGCTAAGCTGAAGCCCCTTCGTCTGGTGTCAGCTTATACTCCTCTTGCAGCATTCCTGTGTTTGTATCCCGCTGTGAGTATGTACGTCTTGTTACCCCCACGTCCGGTACGAGCTGCTTACCTCTGCGCTGTGCAACCTGTGAGTGTACCTCTGCATGAGTATCTGTGCTCTCCTCATCCCTTATCCCTTACCCAAAATAAACCATCTCGACTCACTGGCTTGTCCCTGGCTCTGATTGCCCGGCTCCCTAGAGCCGGATATGACAGTATGTCGCAGCCAGAAGAGTTGCCGGCGGCCGTGAGTCGCTGTGGAAATGTACCTTTCTGTCCGGGTGTCAGCGCTGCTAGCATGCCGTTTCCCAGGAGTCACTTCCGGCGCCAGGGCGACGAGCTAAGGTCCATCTCGGAGGCTGTCGACGGGACATTCTTCACCCTGCACGACGCCTCCAACGCGAGACGCTGGCATCCGGGCCGTGCTGAGGAACTCCTGGACTGTCACCCTCACTCTCTGTACCATCTGGAGGACAGTGCCAGGATAGACGTTGCAGGTACACAGCGAGAGAAGCTCCACGGGGTGGATGGAAATCCCGGCAGGGAGTCGAAGTGGGCGACGTCTTTCCCCGCTTCGGAGTCCCGTTCCTGCCGCCATTCCAGTCCGGGAGTTCGCGCCAACCAGAGGACTTCCCCCGACCTGCGCCACGTCACTCGGGATTCCCTTCTAGGAGCCGCAGCTGACAGCAGTTATGTCCGGGGTCGAGTGGCTGTCGCGAGCTCTACTGTGTTTCCTGTCACCACCTTCAGGCATGTGGCGGCGGCAGTGAGATTGATGGTGAGGACTTCAGGGCTACGAAGCTTTCCCGTGCTCGACGCCTTCCTCGTCTCGATCTCCGATCTGGAGCGGCGAATCCTGGGTTTCCCCCTCGCTTCGTCCCCTGGGAGTAGTCGTCATCACATCGCCGAGTCACCTCTGCACGAACCTCGTCCGGATCCAGTTCTGGGTCATCGTCAGGACCGTTCCTCCCACGCAGCTGTCATCCCTTCGCCTCGTCAGTGTGGAGATCCTACAGCCTCGTCCCCTGAGCCTCGTTCCCCCGCTGTCATTCCTGGACATTCGGGCTGGCTCACCCCGGCTGTTTCCCCCTCCTCCTCGACGCGCTTCCTGACCGCTGTGTGTGCCTGGAATCCCGGCCTGGTGAGCTCTCTGCTGGAGACAACGCGAGCGATCCTCAGACGAATTCCCGGGGGGTCCTCCGTTATCGCCGGGCGGGGAGAGGAAGAAGCAGATTCCACTACAGCAGGCGATACTCAACCTCCAGGGGGCAGGCAAGTCATTGTTTTTTCACACCTGCTTAATGATTTGCTCTGTCACATCCCTGGAGGAGAAGTTCAGGGTTCGCAGCTCCCTGAACTCTCCCCACCTGCTGTAACCTGTTTTCCTAATCCCGCATCCTCTGTGTCTCTCTCCGCCGAGCGGTCCCCGGCTCCGGGTCAACGTGGTGGGATATGGAGAGGGCCTGTGGTTCCGCAGCTACATTGCGGACGGAGGAGGGGGACTGACTGCTGCGTGGAGTCTACGCTGACGACTGAGCGTCCCTGGGTCTCCACGGAGGAGCGGTTCGGTCCAGCGGGACGAGATTCTTCTGGCTTCACGCCGAGTGGGTCGTCGGCGGGGTTACCTGAGCTGGAGGGATCTCAAGCTGCGCTGACCATCGTGCTGGCTGCGGGGCCCGACGCGGCTAGATGGGAGCCTGACAACGACCTCCTGACGACGGATCCTGGATCTTCGCAGTCCTGGACGGCGTCAGAACCCGAGATCAGGCGAGTGCTCTCCTTTCTTTTCTCTCTTTTTATCTTTGAGCACTTCAGCCTATCTCCAGGGGAGACGAGCAGGGTGCAGCCGCCCGCTGCGTCTGAGCTCGTCTCGCCGGGTTCTGGCGCTGCCGGTGATCCTGATCCCGGTTCTGTTTTCTCTTCTGAGCCTTCTTCCAGGGTCACCGGCGAGGAGTTGCTGTTCCTCGTGGTGCTGGAGGGTCCGGGTTCAACGTTGGAGGTCGGTTCTGGTGCAGTGTCCAACGTGGGTTCGCCCGAGACCCAATCGGGGTCCAACGTGGGTTCGCCCGAGACCCAATCGGGGTCCAACGTGGGTTCGCCTGAGGCCCGATCGGGGTCCGACGTGGGTGCTGCCCCAGTGTTGTCCAGGTCCGGTGAGGAGGTGGCCGTTTCCCTGAGGCCCGCCGCCCTCGTCATCGGCTCTCCCCTGAGCCTCTTCCACCGGGATCCGCTCTGACCCTTCGTCCGTCTCAACGGTCCTGGTGGTTGAGTGATGCGGGTCGACGACCCGACCCGCAAAACTTTCGGTTCGGCGATCTGGTTTCCCCCCACTGGTCTGTGTTTGCCTTTGGGCGGCCTGGTTCGGCAGCCGTTGGACTGGATTCCTGGGATCTGGGTCCAGAGTTCGCCGTCCGAACATTTCTCTTCCCCTGATTCGCCAGCTGGACAATGGGCGGGGAGATCTCCGGAGCCATCTCGGCTATTTTTGGACTCTGCCTGCCATACACCTCGGGTGTCACTTTTTCTTTTATCGTTATTAAGGTCACTTGGGTGTAATGTCTGTCCTGTTGGTGGATGTGTATTTATAGTGCTGTGCGTTTTCCTTCCCTCGTACCCAGCATTTTATTTTTTGTACCATGTTTTTAGTCTCGTTTTTGCATTGTAGAGTTATGTTTTGTTCCCTTTCAGACCATACTCTGCAGTTGCCCATTCATTCCAGTCACTTTCATTTCTTTAGGTGACTGTGGGTATTTATATATTCATGTGTGTGGGTTTTTCTTTGCCTGCACTCAGTATTTCTTTTTTATGCCCTGTTGGTTCATTATAGAGTCATGTGCCTTGTTTTCCGTAACACCATGCTCTGTAATTGTCCATTTGTTCCAGTCACCCTCACTTTTCTTGGTGACTGTGTGTATGTACTTATATTGGTGCTGTGTATTGTGTTTTCCCTTTATTTGACCATACTCAGCATTTTTTGCCCTGTACCTTTTTGGTGGTTCTTTTTTTTTTTTTTTGCTCTGGGTCACGCATGGTTGGTACTCTCTGGGTAGTATGTAACCGGCGTGCTGACCCAGTTCTTCTCCCCATCTGTACCTGGGTTAATTATTCTGTTGTCAGTATTGTATTTGGGTTTTTCTTTCCCGCTACCCTACATTGCCCCATTGGTGTTGTCCTTCCCTTGGCTTCTTCCCCTCCGGTCCGCCTCCCTTCCTCCCACCCTAGGTGGGGGGGGGGGGGGGCTGGGATGTTCCTGGTCGTTCAGGAGCCCGACCTTGAGGGAGGGGCTCTGTCACCATGGGTTGAGATGCCGTCTCGGCACTGAGCCCATGTTTTCCCTCATCCCTGCCTCCCATTGAGCAGCGTCTCAGCTGGCCCCCAGCTGGCAGCATTATGGACGGCTGGGGCCAATTAGTCTTCATCAGCTGGGGCGCTGCCAATGAGGATAAATAGGAGCAGCCTCGATGACTCGGGGCTGCGACATAAACACATTGCTAAGCTGAAGCCCCTTCGTCTGGTGTCAGCTTATACTCCTCTTGCAGCATTCCTGTGTTTGTATCCCGCTGTGAGTATGTACGTCTTGTTACCCCCACGTCCGGTACGAGCTGCTTACCTCTGCGCTGTGCAACCTGTGAGTGTACCTCTGCATGAGTATCTGTGCTCTCCTCATCCCTTATCCCTTACCCAAAATAAACCATCTCGACTCACTGGCTTGTCCCTGGCTCTGATTGCCCGGCTCCCTAGAGCCGGATATGACACCAACTTTGTGAGGAATGTTGATAATTCCTGAATAATCTCTGTAAGAGTTTAGCTTCAGTTTACCTCTGCAGTGTATTTCTGAACCATGACTCTTCATTAATTATTCTTCTTTAAATAAACCCTCCTGCTTTATTTTTCTTTGTTCTCCAGTTACCAGATAATAGGCACTTCGTTCAAACAGTGCTACGCGGTCGGGTGGGTTGGAAGAGCCAAGTGTGAAAGTAAATGACTCAGTTTGTTTTAAACCTCAACCAAATTAATAAAACTGTTACATTCCTGAAGAAAATGCTGCTTTTGTGTTTTTGAATTGTTATTCTAATGATTTTGTATCTTCTAGCAGTTTTTTTGCATTAAAATATATGTATTTATTTTTTAAATTATTTTTCAGTTGTGCAATGTGAAATACCTCATCAAATCGACAATGGTAGAAGCTTGTGGGATGTTCAGGGACAACCGAAATATGGAGAGAGTGTACAGTACAGCTGTGATCCAGGATACACCCTCATTGGGAATGACAGCATCACGTGCACTGAAACAGGAAAATATAATGCGCAGCCCCCTCAATGCACAGGTAAGTCCGTCATCGTGTGTGTGCTGCGGGTGCCTTTAGGATATTGTGCATTCTTGGGAACACATTCTCAAACCCTCCAACGCTGTGTGCATGCATCTGTTCCACTGCTGTACTGTATGGAAGTTTAATAAGCTCCATTTTTGGTGACACCTTGTGGTAAGTAAATGAACTGTAGCCTTCATTTCTTTGTGGGTTTGTGATGTTTATGAATCGACACACTTTCATGGCTGTAACACTGAGCTTCACAGAAAATATGCTCACATTTATGCCCGTTTTCACTACTTTCTTTACTAACTTTCACACTAATACTCACATAAATACTTTAACAGAATATAGACTAAACACCAACTGTTCCCTAAATAATTGCACATTAGTTTGTCATTATTAAACTAATGTATTACTGATTTGTTGCTAGAAGTCAGTTAACTTTTCAAGAGACAACCTGCTGCTGCAGTGAAAAACAAATAGATGATTCCTCCATTTCTTTCATTTCACATAATATGAAGTAAATTGAGAATTATTTTGCATTTAAAATTAAATTCACATGCATACTCCACCTTTGCTTTCATAAAAGGCTTAGATTTTTTTTTCTTAAATTCTCAGATAAATTTAAAAGTGCTTTTATCCATAGGTGTTACAACAGAAACAGCAGCTACATCAACTCCAACTCAAGGTACAGACATGGAATTTAAATGTTTCAAGCAATATTTAATATTATTACATGCAGTATTATATAGCTCTTTAATCCTTTCCCTTTATAGGCAATAAAAATATTTTCACGTCAGTTTTCCATACTACAGGACCGCCCACTTCTTCAGATTCTTCTGTTACTCCGACAGCTCAGAGAGACAAAACTATCACAGCTAGTACAACACCAGCTGTCTCACATTCACGACAAGGTACCAAAAAAACTTAACGCACAGCACTTTGGTGCATGATTTGTCTTATATGTGCACACTGCATGCAAATTCAAAGTGGATTTTCAGCTCAAGGATTTAAGTTCATTCTGTCTGTTTCAAAACGAAACAAAGAAGCACTTTTGTTTGCTTTATTTTAAAGGTGACGAAGGAATTTTGAGACTGAAGGAAATAGCCTCCACTCCAAGAGAAGCATCAACTATATCATTCACATTTCAAGGTATAAAAAGATTAAAAGAAGTTCAAGGAGCTCTTAATTTTATATATAGTATATTTTACATGGAACATCTGGTTCTTTGATCACACATATTCTTACTGAACAAGCTTTTAGAAATGAAAAAATATTTAACCATCAGGCACCAAGTACAATAAAATACTTTGAATTGGCTGATAATAAGATAAGATAAGATAAGCCTTTATTAGTCCCACAATGGGGAAATTCCAGGATTGCAACAGCACAGGGGTAGCAACACTCAGAGCAATAATTAAGAATATAAGAAAAATAAAAATAAGAGCAGTGAATATACATATGTGCACATAAATATATAAATATACATACACAGTGCGGAGCATTGTAACTAGATGGAATAAACAGCATAACCGTCTACTTAGTTATCCTACATAGTATGAATATGTACCCATACATATTGTCACCCTCTGTAGCGACTGATATTGTCCTAGTTGTATACTGGAGGGGACCATTTGTGTAAGTCTATTGCGTCTTTTGCATTCAATACTATTAGGTCGTCACGTTTTTTTGCTATCTCTGCGAGCAGCCCTGCTTAGGTTATACAGTCTGCTGGCCGTAGGTAGGAAGGACCTGCGAAACCTCTCAGTTGCGCACCTAGGATGATGTAGTCTACTGCTAAATGAGCTCCTCAGTACGTTCAGTATGTCCTGCATAGGGTGGGACTCGGACTCCAGCAGAGATGACAGTTTAGCCACCGTCCTTCTCTCTCCTATCTCCTCCACTGGGTCAAGGCGTTGCCCCAGGACAGAGCTAGCTTTCTTGATCAGTTTGTTCAGTCTCTTCCTATCGGCTGCTGTAATGCCACTGCCCCAGCAGACCACTCCAAAATTGATGGCTGATGCCACCACCGTGTCGTAGAATGTCTTCAGCAGTGCTCCTTGTACACCAAAAGACCTGAGCCTCCTCAGTAGGAACAGCCTGCGCTGTCCCTTCTTGTAGAGTGCGTCGGTATTGTGTGACCAGTCTAGTTTATTGTTCAGATGAACACCCAGGTACTTGTAGGATGTCACCATCTCAATGTCTGTTCCCTGTATGTTTACTGGTGCTGTGAGAGGTTGTCCTTGCCTGTGGCAGTCCACCACCAGCTCCTTAGTTTTCCTCGCGTTGATCTGGAGGCAGTTCCGATGGTACCAGTCCACGAAGTCCTGGATAAGTCCTCTGTACTCAGCTTCATCTCCATTGGAGATGAGGCCGACGATCGCAGAGTCATCAGAGAACTTCTGTAGATGGCAGTGTGTTGTGCTGTGTGAGAAGTCCACAGTATAAAGGGTGAACAGGAAGGGAGCCAAAACCGTTCCCTGGGGGGCCCCCATGCTACCGATGATCGTGTCGGACACACAATCCCGGGTTCTCACAAACTGTGGCCGGTTAGTGAGGTAGTCCAGGATCCATGATGACAGGTGCTGGTCCACCCCTGCGCACAGCAGCTTGTCCTTCAGGATCATCGGTTGGATGGTGTTGAAAGCACTGGAGAAGTCAAAGAACATGATCCTCACCGCATTCCCGGGCTTCTCCAGGTGGGACAGAGAACGGTGAAGGAGGAAGATCACTGCATCCTCCACCCCAGTGCCATGCTGGTAGGCGAACTGGAGTGGATCCATTGCTGGTCCAACCAGGGGGCAGAGGTGAGCAAGGAGCAGTCTCTCCAGGGTCTTCATCATGTGAGACGTCAGGACCACTGGTCTGTAGCTGTTCAGGTCTTTGGGGTGGGAAATCTTTGGTACAGGTACCACACAAGATGTTTTCCACAACTGTGGTACCCTCCCCAGCTTCAGGCTCAGGTTGAGGATGTGCTCCACAATCCCACACAGCTGGTCTGCACAGGACTTGAGGAGCTTCGCGCTGATGCCGTCCGGTCCCGAGGCCTTCCTCGCCTTGATCTTCCTCAGCTCCGTCCTCACCTGGGTCTTAGTGAGGGTCAGGTTGGGGGGCTGTGTGCTGGGAGTGGGGGGGTGTTGGTGGAGTGGGGTGTGGACAGCAGGTCTCGATGACTTTAGAGGCAGCAGTGGTTGTTGTGCAGTCGGGGGGGGAGGGCGGTTGGTCAAACCTATTAAAAAACAGGTTCAGATTGTTTGCCCACTCCCTGCCCCCCGTGGCCTGGGAGGAGGTATTCTGGAGCCCAGAGATGGTTTTAAGGTTTCTCCAGACCCCGCCGATGTCGCTCTGTTGCAGCTTGTCCTCCATCTTCTTCCTGAAGCTGTCCTTGTCTTCTCTGATCTTCCTCCTCAGCTCCCTCTGTACGGACTTCAGCATCTCCCTGTTCCCCGACTTGAAGATCCTCTTCTTCTCTCTCAGAAGTGTTTTTATCTCAGGGTTGATCCAGGGTTTGTTGTTCGAGCAACACCGTATGGTCTTGGTGGGTACGGCGTTGTCCACACAGAAGCTGATATTGTCCGTGATGGTGTGAGTGAGGCCATCGATGTCCCCACCATGTGGATCGCAGAGCTGCTCCCAGGCAGTGGTTTCAAAACAGTCCTTTAGAGCGTCCATTGCCTCCTCAGACTATAACTTCACTGTGCGCATGACCGGAGGTTGTCTGTGTACTAGGCGTTTGTACACCGGCAGGAGATGAACCAAGTTGTGATCCGATCTTCCAAGTGGGGGGAGTGGTGTTGAGGTGTACGCCTCCTTAGTATTTGCATAGAATAAGTCCAGTGTTTTGTTGTCTCTAGTGTGGCATGTGACATACTGGGTGAACGTGGGTAGAATGGGGGACAGTGAAATATGGTTGAAATCACCCGAGATGAGGAGAAGAGCATCTGGGTGTTCTGTCAGCAGCCTGCCAGTTACTGAGTGGATGACGTCACGCGCTGTCCCAGCATTCGCCGTCGGATTTGCATAAATAACAATGCAGATCACGTGTGAGTATTCCCTCGGGAGATAGGTAGGCCGCATGCTAACAGCTAGCAACTCAATGTCTTTGTTGCAGTGTTGTTGTTTAACCGTGATATGTCCCGGTCTGCACCAGCTGTTATTGACATACTTTATAAGATAAGATAAGATGAGCCTTTATTAGTCCCACAATGGGGAAATTCCAGGATTGCAACAGCACAGGGATAGCAACACTCAGAGCAACAATCAGAAGACAAGAGAAAAAACAAGAGCAGCAAGTATACATATCACTCCCCCCCACCCTTTGCCTTCCCACTGTCTGGTGTCTGGTCTGCCGTATTGCGTGGAAACCCTCCAGTTCGATGTTAGCATCTGTTGCTAGTTCTGTTAGCCACATCTCGGTAAACAACATCAAACTACTCTCTCTGAAGATGCGGGAGATAGCCGCTAGCTCGTCAGTCTTACTGAGTAGCAATCGTACATTCCCCATAATAACGGATGGGAGGACAGGTCTGTACCTTATATTCCTCGCCCGCCGTCTTACTCTAGCTTGACATCCACGCCGTTTCCGTCTTATTTCTCCCGGTATGTCGAGTTTTTGCGTTAGCATCGTGGGTCGGTTAAGTGCTAACAGCTGGTCTCTATTGTACTGCCTCCTGCAAGAAACAGTGGCTCCGTCCGCTGGCTCAGGGGACATTTGGGCGATCTACGTGTCTGGATGGAATAAAGGTGTCGCTGGATCAGAAAGATTAGCAAGAGAGCCAGATAGTAAATAGAAATAGGAAGAAATTGATCCGCTGTTGCAAAAAGGCAGCCTACTCGTGTGGCGCCGGAAGAAGTAATACAAAGTAATGGTGTGGATATTACAGATAAAACTACTGTAGAAATGTGACTCTTGTTACAGTTTGGTGTAAAAAAGCATTTATGAGGAAATGAACTTTATTGGTGATTAGTTGACCTGAAACCATCAGACAGGTCAGTCAGAACTAATACGTAGTCTCAGTTAATGTTCCTGAATGGGATTTTAAGATTTTATATCCTAATTACTAATAAACGTAACTTAATATCACTAAAACACACTGTTTAATATTTTCCTGAGTACCCCTTTTTGCTTTCGAGCAGAGAATTCAATGAGAAAAACTATTTTCTTGGCTCTGAACTAGTAAAGATCTGGAACTCATAAATACAATATTTCACTTTTTTAATATTTTTACTTTTGATAAAAAAACAACTTGACCAAATGTAGAAATTATTTTAAATTTACACACAGTACATATCCACATCCATCATCAATCCTAACCACCTGAACTGACTCACCGCACCATACAAACTAAAGTGGGCGGCTATTAAAGAAGAATGTTAAGTTATCCCCCTGACTTGTAAATGTGTAAAATTTATACATAAAAATACATAAAAGCTGTGTGCAATAGGGCAAGCTCATTGCTGCCCCCTGCTGTTTAATTCTAGGTTTCAGTGTTGTGTCTGCTACTCTTACTAAAACAGTGCAACCCCCACGGTACCCAATGGGAGTAGCAGTCACTTTATTGAAAAATGGCAGCACATGTCTTTTCACGCTTTGCAAATTCAACCCACGGGCCGGTTTGGACCCTTTGGCAGGCCGATTTTGACACCCCTGAGTTAGCGTTCAGGAGTTTTTTCTACTTGGAATTGGCTGCTTTCCGGCTGAATATTTGAGCTGCAAGACAGATTTTAGGCTTGAAAAGTCAGCTGGCGCTCACCACTCCAAAGATTAAAATTCAAAATGGTGGTACACATCAACAGTAGTCATCAGTTAGCACTTTTGTTTTATATGTCTTCTAGTTTGTCATGCATACATTATTGTAAAACTTATTTCCAAACATGCCACTATGATGTTTTGATACACGAATTACAACATATTATTTTTAGTCACCGTTACTAACCGTAGCTAACAAGAGCATTGTTAGACTTGCATGCTGTTCACAGCAGCCCCAGCCACTTGCTGTTCAAACCTTGTATTTGGGAGGGGCAGCCAATCAGAAGCTGGCCAGGAGAGATGGTGATATAGCAGGTGCAACTGTTTCAGGCAGCTGATCAACTGAGGGGGACCAGGCCTAGTATAAGATGAATATGGAACTTTGAACAAGTGACTCTATTAATGGCCAATGATAAAGTGAGAATCAAACACTTCCTACTGTGTCAAAACTTGTTAGTCACTGTCATTCACGGGTTTAGATGGCAAACATTTGGTTAACTTAGAGGAGCTGCTGTTGAGATAATGAAGGTAGACGAGTTTAAATACCTGGGGTTAACCATCCAAAGCAATGGACAGTGCATTAGAGAGGTGAAGAAGAGAATGCAGGCAGGGAGGAGTGGGTGGATATGAGTGTGAGTGTCAGGGGTGATTTGTGACAGAAGGATAGCAGCTAGAGTGAAAGGGAAGATTTACAAGACGGTAGTGAGACCTGCTATGACGTATGGTTTGGAGATGCTGGCACTGACAAAAAGGCAGGAGGCGGAGCTGCAGGTGTCAGAGTTAAAGATGCTACAATCCTCACTGGGAGTCACTAGGAGGGATTGGTGTGAGAGAAGATGATGCAAGGGATGGAGTGAGATGGATGCAGATGATCCGCTGTGGCGACTCCAAAGAAGAAGAGAAACTGCCCTGTAGAACAGTTTGAGTAATGAAGGTTTGGGGGTGACAAACTCACTGCACTAATGCCACAACCTTGTGCATTTTATACAGCAGCCAAATGACCCCTTTTTGTGTAAATGAGACATGAAATAGCTTGCAGAGATCAGCACCAAATGATGTCCCAGGACTGAGAGCAGGCTGAGTAATCACCATAATTGGTCCACTTAAAATTTAACTGAGCTTATCAGCTGCTGACAGTGGCCTCGTGTAGTACAAATCAAAGTGGTATCAATCTTCTTTTACCTCTCTGCTCGAAAGCAAACACAAGTCTTTAGAAATTAACACATGGCTAACAAAAATTGCAGCTTGTGATTTTTATTGTTTGAGAATCCAATAAAAAGCAGCTTGAATGACTTGAATTGTATTTATTCACAGACTGAGCTGGAGTCAATGTACTGCAAAAGTATTTATATGGAAGATGTTGTAGTTCATTAGTAAATGCAACAGTCAGTTTGTAACGCATAGCGTAACTCCTTTTAAATGCTCATAATGTTTCAGAGAATGGAGCCTATATGTATGCAGTAATTTAAATGGTTTGTTATAATACTCTTTTATATTTGCAGGCATTGATGATGGGCCTGTAGATACTAACAAAGACACTGGTGAGTCATTGAGCCCCCAATATTAATAAGATAAATGTGACTTTTCCCCTCTCTATATTTAACTTTGTATGTCTTTCTTTCAGGAAATACACCTGTTATAGTCAGTGTCATAGTTGTTGTTTTAGGTAATGAACATTTTATCTGTTTGGAGTTAATTTTATTGTGGACATTTTTTAAAAAGGCAAAATAATCTAACTTTTTTTTTTTTTTTGAAGTTGTATGTATAGTTGCTGCATTTTTATACAGGATTCTTCACAGAAGAAAGGGGTGAGTTCTTGTATTTCACATTTAATACTTTAACGCATGGCTAATATGTTATGCACTATATGAGTCTGTTTTGTCTCACTGCATGCTTGATCATTTCTGAGCTGTCACACAATCTTGTCCTTGAAACTCAAATGCACGATCTGGTGCTCTCAAAATACTGCTTTTCTCTGTGGGAAATTTGTGTTGTATCTACTAAAGTAGCGGACAATAGACTGAAGCCCACCACGGCTTTGTAGAGCTTCCAAAGTTTAAAAAATGCAGATGTCCGTGTTTTGTAGAGCTGCTGAGGAATGAAGGAAGTCGACAGGAAATCCTTTAATAAGTCAAGCAATGGCTTTGAAATCAGTATTAAAAGAAAAATCCCTTTATGAAAGAAGAAAGGATTCAAGATCTATTTCAAGGTGTCAAAAACCTCCCAACGAAAACGACAAAAAATAAACTTGAATCATTGTTTTGACGAACGAAAATTTTAAACCATTACATACAATAAGATTTTAACCAGCATTCATATGAACACTGTAAATTTAAAAGTAAAAATCTGAAAATGTACAAGAAAACGCAGCAAGGTTATGAGAAAATAGGTTGCAAATTTATTAGAAAAACAGTTGCAAATTTATGGGAAACGGCTTGGAAATTTACAAGAAAAAAGTTTAAATTTCCAAGAAAAAGTTGCAGATTTACTACAAAAAGAAATTGCAAATTTACAAGAAAAGAGTGCAAATTTATGGGAAAAAATTATTTACTAGAACAAGTTGCAAAATTACAAGAAAAAAGTTGCAAATTTAATTTTTTATTTTTTTTTTGCAAATTTACAAGAAAAAAATTGCAAATTTATGGGGTAAAAGTTGCAAATTTATGAGAAAAAGGTTGCAAAGTTACTAGAAAAAATTTAGTATTTGTATTTTGTATACTTTAATCCCCAGAGGGAATTTCAGGGCATCCACGTGGATGGATGAGGCAGCCAACGGTGCGGCGCCAATCCCTTCACCAGTCACACACACATTCACACCTAGGGCCACTTTAGAGTCTCCAGTTAACCTAACCTGCATGTTTTGGGCCTGTGGGAGGAAACCGGAGTACCCGGGGTAAACCCACGCAGACACGAGGAGAGCATGCACACTCCACACAGAAGGGTCACCGGTGGTCGGGGGTGGGATTGATCCCATGACCTTCTTACTGTGCTGCCACAGTGCTAACCACTGCGCCACTGAGCTGCCCAAAAAGTGCAAATTTACAAGAAAAAAGTTGTAAAATTACAAAACAAACTTGCAAATTTATGAGAAAAAAAAAAAAAAGCTCTGTTTGAAGCACATATACTAAGCATAAATACAAAACTTATTTTTTTCTTGATATGGTGTGGTGAGGGGTCTCTTATTAACCAACATGAAATTTAAAGAGAAAAAGCATAATTGTGTGCATCGGAATGACTAACATTTAACCCTTTAACAGTTAAATGGAATGCCTTTACAACACAAATTAGTGAACTAATAAACTTTTAACCTTGGCATAACGCGACTCAGTTCTGACACAGATCCCCTATTTAATTCCACCATCTAGCTCGTATGACACCAAAGAAGACCTGAAGCCGGAGTTATTAAAGTTCCAAACTATTTAGGCCTCCTGCCTCGTTAAGGTACCAGTGAATTCATGAATATTTACTTATTAATTACCAATATACCCCCCCAAATTACCCTCAAAACATGTATAAGAACTGTTTACTGCTCAATAATAAAAAAAGTTATGTTGCAGGTTTTCTTTTGCTATATATGCATATACTGTATTAACAATTCAACTATTGGCAATTTGGATCATAAAACATTTAATAATCAAACACATAGTTATAAATAAAAATGAATTATATGGTTCATATTTCCATCATGTGTAGAAAGCATTCCTCATAGTGGCTGTGTTTAAATAATTAATAGTGCTGTCACTTTATGAAAATACTCTGGATTAATTGCACATTTTCTCTCTGTTTAATGTACTGTAGATCTAAAGCTGAACTTGTCATTCAAACTGACTTTTTCTTTGTTCGTTTTGGTTCTTGGAGGCTTTTTTCCTGGGTTGCTTTCTGCAGCCTGCTGCATTGGTTTCTGATTCTGAACTGTGGCTAGGCTCAGAATCTGAAGTATGCAAAGCCATCAGGGTCAAAAAACATATGTGCGCGTGCACGGTAATTGTGCCTTAAAAAAATATCGGTGTCAAACAGGATGGTCCATTAACTCGTTTTTATTGCGTTAGCTAGACAGTAGTAATCATTAATAATAAATACAATTGAAAATGATTAAAATAGTGATGGAAATGACTGCTGTGGAAATGACATTTTGTCACATTAAGAAAATAGCTAGCTTACTTTATAGTCCTGTTTCCACTATGTGAACCAGGAACAAGTTTTACAGGAACTCGCCCCCGTGATGTGTGGGGCGGCTGCGGCGCAGGTGTAGTGTGGCTGACTACTGATTGGAGGGCCAGGGGTTCGATTCCCGTCCTGTCTGCAGTCTGCATGTCGAAGTGTCTTTGAGGAAGACCCTGAACCCCCAGTTGCTCCTGGTGGGTCAGGCCAGCGCCTGTGTACGGCAGCTCTGCCGCCACCAGTGTGTGAATGTGTGGATAGCAGGGTCTGTAAAGTGCCTTGGTCATCTAGAGATGAGAAAAAGTGCTGTATACAGTGCATCTGGAAAGTATTCACAGCACTTCAATTTTGCCACATTTTGTTATGTTACAGCCTTATTCCAAAATGGATTAAATTCATTTTTTTTCCTCAAAATTCAAGTCAAAAATAGTGACGTGAAAAAAGTTTTTTTTTTTTTTTAGATTTTTGCAAATTTATTAAAAATAAAAAACTAAGAAATCACATGTACATAAGTATTCACAGCCTTTGCTCAATACTTTGTTGTGTACCTTTGGCAGCAATTACAGCCTCAAGTCTTTTTGAATATGATGCCACAAGCTTGGCACACCTTTCTTTGGGCAGTTTCGCCCATTTCTCTTTGCAGCACCTCTCAAGCTCCATCAGGTTGGATGGGAAGCGTCGCTGCACAGCCATTTTCAGACCTCTCTAGAGATGTTCAATTGGATTCAAGTCTGGGCTCTGGCTGGGCCACTCAAGGACATTCACAGAGTTGTCCTGAAGCCACTCCTTTGATATCTTGGCTGTGTGCTTAGGGTTGTTGTCCTGCTGAAAGATGAGCCGTCACCCCAGTCTGAGGTCAAGAGCGCGCTGGAGCAGGTTTTCATCCTGGATGTCTTGTACATTGCTGCATTCATCTTTCCCTCTATCCTGACTCATCTCCCAGTTCCTATCGCTGGAAAACATCCCCACAGCATGATGCTGCCACCATCATGCTTCACTGTAGGGATGGTATTGGCCTGGTTATGAGCAATGCCTGGTTTCCTCCAAACATGATGCCTGGAATTCATGCAAGAGAGTTCAATCTTTGTCCAATCAGACCAGAGAATTTTGTTTCTCATGGTCTGAGAGTCCTTCAGATGCCTTTTGGCAAACTCCAGGCGGGCTGCCATGTGCCTTTTACTAAGGAGTGGCTTCCGTCTGGCCACTCTACCATACAGGCCTGATTAGGGGACTGCTGCAGAGATTGTTGTCTTTCTGGAAGGTTCTCCTCTCTCCACAGAGGAACACTTGAGCTCTGACAGAGTGACCATCGGGTTCTTGGTCACCTCCCTGACTAAGGCCCTTTCCCCCCGATCACTCAGTTTAGACGGCCGGCCAGCTCTAGGAAGAGTCTTGGTGGTTTTGAACTTCTTCCATTTACAAATGATGGAGGCCACTGTGCTCACTGGGACCTTCAAAGCAGCAGAAATTTTTCTGTACCCTTCCCCAGATTTGTGCCTTGAGACAATCCTGTCTCGGAGGTCTACAGACAATTCCTTTGACTTCATGCTTGGTTTGTGCTCTGACATGCACTCTCAACTGTGGGACCTTATATAGACAGGTGTGTGCCTTTCCAAATCATGTCCAATCAACTGAATTTACCACAGGTGGACTCCAATTAAGCTGTAGAAACATCTCAAGGATGATCAGTGGAAGCAGGATGCACCTGAGCTCCATTTTGAGCTTCATGGCAAAGGCTGTGAATACTTATGTACATGTGATTTCTTAGTTTTTTTAATTTTTAATAAATTTGCAAAAATCTCACAAAAACTTCTGTCACATTGCCATTATGGTGTATTGTGTGTAGAATTTTGTGGAAAAAATGAATTTAATCCATTTTAGAATAAGACTGTAGCATAATGTGGAAAAAGTGAAGCGCTGTGAAGACTTTCTGGATGCACTGTGTGTGAACGGCATTTACCATCCACTACAGGAACCTCATAAAAAGGGGGAGTTTTCAGGAATTTGTAGTGGCCAGAATGAGGCTCTGGTCAGTGACAGGTACTTGAGAGCACCCAAAACACTGCTGGGTGGGGTTTAGAATTGACTTGATGCTGATTGGATAAAAGTCGGTGGCATCATGACATAAATAGAACATAAGGAAATGAGAAGCACCAAATTTGACCAGAAAAAGACAACAGTGAAGATCTAATGCTTAAAAATTTATAATGCTGCCATGATGGTAGATGCGGCCATGCAGTGTGAGCTTCAGGAAAACATGAACATTTACAGCAGAGCGGCACAGCACGTAACACTAGCCACTACCGCTGTCCTACGCAGGGATGTGAGCCCACACAACCGGCCAACAGGACGTCCTGCTGGTGCTTTTCTCGGTGTGTTCGTGCAGATGTGCAGTATAATGCCTAAAACAACTGCCATTATTGTGGAGAGGAACGACCAGATACGCAGCCACACATTCATTGGGGTAGCACGAGGACAGCAAAGCGGCAAGGCACAGGACTGGCGGAGTCCCCGCTGGTGCTGCTCGTGCAGCTATGCCATATAATCAGTGCACCATGATCCCCACGATCCCTCCATGGATCGCCATCTTTTCTTGGTGGAGGGGTTTGCGTGCCCTAATGATCCCAGGAGCTATGTTGTAGGGAACAACTTGTCCCTGATAGGCTCTCCCAAGGCAAACTGGTCCCGGGTGAAGGGCCAGACCAAGAGCGGTCCAGTGGATCCGGATGGAAAGGTTACAGCAAGGTACCTAAAGGAGCCACATGGGTCTGCCCTCCAGTGGACTCGCCACCTGCAGGAGGGATGTATGATTTCAACGTACTGCAACCCCAAACTGTCAGACGATTACGTCATGAACAGATCCTCAGGAGACTGATGGTTCCTACCCCCTTGGAGAAACAAGTTTCTGTCCCCTAAAAGTGGTTCCTGGTTCCTGTAGTGGAAACGGGTATTATGCTATAATGCTACTGTATAGACTAAGCATTAAATATGCACAAAATACACTACATACTGTAACATGTTATGTTTCTAATAATTTATATAAAAGGGCACTTTTTACATGATAAAAAATAATGACAGATTTATAATTGTTTTCCAGGCTTCTTTTGGTTTTATGTAAATGAAACAAAAATAAATATTTACTAAATTTTCCATGGACCTAAAAATTGCTATAGTTGAGTAGTCACTCGTACAGTATATGCATTTTTTGGTGTTATTCTCCATTGTGGGCCACTGGAAATCAAAGCTCAGTTTCTTTTCCTCTTTACTGCAGCTCAGCAAATGGAACAGCACCTCTCTACTAAAGAGCATCTGTAACCCTGAGAACAACTCACCTCCACTGCAGCTGTGTCACCAGGGAAATAAGAGCAAAACTTCTGAAGATCAACAACCACTCACTTCACTCATTGTTTCCTCTCAAAAGGCAAATAATGAAAGCCACAGAGCAGCATCATATTTTATGTATCATAGACTCTGATGATGAAATGCACTTTTTTGTAATGATAATAATTTTATAATGACCTGACATTGTAAATATTCCACTTGGTATGAATTTTTGTGCCTTATTTATATTATAAACTTGAGTAAAAGCTAAAACATTGTGGCCTTGCTTTTGTGCTCACATTTCATTTCAACATATTTTCTTTTTTTTTTATCACGACAGAACCGTAGAGAAATAATTCAGTGGGCATACAATGTGGTGAATTCAGTTTGCAGACTGGCATGGTGACTGATAAGATACAATCAGCTGCATTCCTCACCCACTCTTTTCATCATTGTCTATTATTCTGGGATTCTTCTATTAAGCTGTGCAAAAGCACCAAAACATCTTTCATGGCACAAGAACCCTGGAGGTTTTCCACCTCTGTTGAACATTAAATCAGGAAACTGTGAGAAAAGAAAAAAACTCCCAGAAAATCTCTTTGACCATAAAATAAATGTGAAAAATATACAACAAAAATGCTAGTTGAAAGTGTTTCTCTTCTATATACACTGTTCAAAGAGGTAAAAAGCCTGTTTCCCTGTGAAAGCGTTCACATCATATATTTTTTTCTGATCTTCAGAGGAAGTTTTTGTTCCTCAGAGCTGAATGCGTTCACTGTCACGGCACCAGAATGAGGCAAAAAACATCCTGGCAGGGGTGTAGACCATTACAGAGAAAAGCCGCATAATATAATGTGATGACACTGTTTCGCTGTACTCTGGTCTGCGGTCCTGCATGACTGAGTTTTCAGCGCTGTTTTGGAATCAGCAGAGAAGCTGGGGGACACAGTTTTTTTTCCTCAATGCAATTTTATTGTTCCTTCAATGTGAAGTTTGAGCTTTATCTGGCTTGAAGGTGTGACTTGATTGATTGTGTGAAAACATTGTGATAAACAGGAAGTGCATTAATTATCAGCTCTATTAATCTTCGTTAAAGACTAACTGTGGCAAACCAGAGAGGAGAGGATTGCAAATTTCCCAGAAGCTTTGACAACAGCGGTTCAGACATTAACGGGGTCATTTACTGCACTTTTCTCAGATACTGACAGCTCTCACAGATCTTAATTAAATATTCATGACATATTTTTGTCAGATTTGATTTAATTATTGTATATTTAATTATCTCATTGTGAATCATCTTTTGCAGCATTCCCCAGAATGGCTTGTTTCAAGTGTCCTTGAGCAAGACACTGAACCCCCAGTTCCTCCTGGTGGGTCAGGCCAGCGCCTGTGTATGGCAGCTTCACCACCATCAGTGTGTGAATGGGTGGATAGCAGGATCTGTAAAGCACTTTGGTCATCCAGAGATGAGAAAAAGCACTATATAAATGAACGCCATTTACCATGTCTATTTAAATGCTAAAGGTCTGCAGTTAACTCCACCCTTCCTCTTTTGGCACTATTGCTAATGCTAGCTGGTTAGCTTCGAGCTAGCAATAGTGAGCCCGAGCCAACTAATGTAAATTTGTCGTGAAGGATGAATTAAATAATGTATCACTGGTGAACAGAGGCATGTGGTTTCAGTGGTTGATAAGATATGAACGCTCCCTGGAGTACAATAAGCACAGAAACATTTGGGAACGAGTGGCTAAATTGGTGGCGGCGCGGTGGCGCAGTGGTTAGCACTGCGGCAGCACAGCAACTCACCCTTGGCCGGGGAATCCTGGGTTCAATCCCAGCCCCCGACCAACAGTGATCTGCGTGGAGTTTGCATGTTCTCCCCGTGTCTGCGTGGGTTTACTCTGGGATTTCTCCAGTTTCCTCCCACATGCCAAAAACATGCAAGTTAGGTTAATTGGCATCAAAACTGGGAATTCTAAATTGTCCTTAGGAATGACTGTGAGAGTGAATGATTGTCTGTCTCTCTGTGTTGGCCCTGCGATGGACTGGCGATCTGTCCAGGGTGTACCCTGCCTCTCGCCCAAAGATGCTGGGATAGGCTCCAGTCCCCCTGCGACCTGAAAAGGATTAAGCGGAAGAAGATGAATGAATGAATGAATGGTATTCATTGAATTCAATGACTTGGTAGCTTCAGCTAGCTGCCTTGACTGGGCTAACAGTTCGATGTACAGGGTTTCCTCTGATAACATCCCCGTGTGGTGAGCTGCCACCCTTGAAGTTATGCTGCCACGCTAATAGCAAATATAAATTTAAGAAAAATAAATTAAGGAATGACGCTCCACAAACGCTCACATGAACAATGTGTGTGACAGTCATCTGAGCGTCGGAGTTTGGAAGCGCGCTGTCCACGTGACCGTCAGTTGGCAGGCAGAGTGTCTCTCTAGCGTTGCTGTCCGAGAGAAGCATGAGCTAAAAGTACTTCAAACGTGGAAAAAATCCAGAAGAGGTAGGGTAGGGCAGTATTCCAACATGATCACCACCCCAAACACACCTCCAAGATGACCACTGCCTTGCTAATGAAACTGAGAGTAAAGGTGATGGACTGGCCAAGCATGTCTCCAGACCTAAACCCTATTGAGCATCTGTGGGGCATCCTCAAACGGAAGGTGGAGGTGCGCAAGGTCTCTAACATCCACCAGCTCCATGATGTCATGGAGGAGTGGAAGAGGATTCCAGTGGCAACCTGTGAAGCTCTCGTATAATAACAATAATGGTCACTGGAAATGTATAAGAAAACACAAAC
Source organism: Pholidichthys leucotaenia (assembly GCA_020510985.1). Lineage (NCBI taxonomy): Eukaryota > Metazoa > Chordata > Actinopteri > Cichliformes > Pholidichthyidae > Pholidichthys > Pholidichthys leucotaenia. The sequence continues at coordinate 51,439,183 of CM035837.1, read as the reverse complement.
ACACAAGAAACACACAGTCTTTATATAATTTTCTCTCCAAGAAGCTGTTCTGACTCTTCTGGGTTTGCCTCAGGACATCATAAAATGGTAAACCACCCCCACCAGCATTAGCTTCTGAGCTAACAGTGGTACTAGGAAACTGGTTTATGTTTATTTTCTTGAGATTTCAATCACCCTAACAGACATCCCCGTTTCCCCCGATTCACTAATCCACAGTCGATAATACCGTATGTCTCTTGTCATTCTGGCTTGTTTTCACCATGATGCTACATTGAGCCATTACCATTAGGTCCGAGTCAATTGATGTAACTGCATACAGTTTGTCTTGGCAGGGAGGGGTGACAGACAGGCTGTCTGCGTTAATTTAGCTGTCGATCTGGCTGGTTTTCATCATTATTTTCTATAACTTCTATTCACCCCCATTGGAGTCCTTGTTCATCTAACAACACTTGACCATATACATCGCGATTACATTATAACTCAATGAAAAAGCGCAAATAAACATGAATTCAGCATCTGAGTGAAATGCAGATAGACGAAGTTGCCTTTATAGCTTCTGCAGCAGTGTTCGGCCTGCTGTGGAAATCCCCAAAATAACATCATGCTTTAGGTTTACATTTTCCGACGAAGGGCTCACCTGAAAAAGTTGTCCCTGTCTCGAAAACTTTATAAGATGATGAGTGTTTCCCTTGCTAGCTTGCTAGCACGTCCATGGCAGGAAACCGTGGGTAAATAACTCCGAAATCCCAATTCAGCTGAAGAGCTCCCAGTCCTCCTGTCTCCAGGCGAGTGAGTCTCATTTTCAAACTAGTTTACTCTGCAATGGTGATACTTTTACTCCAGTGATGGCAGAATCTCAAAGCCAGCATATTACCTCAGATGTGAATGCACGAATGCCCAATTTCGTGTGTACTCGCCTCTTTCCATTCACTTTGTATGGATTTGTGCCACCCGTTTGCGTCTGTTGTGAACGCACCTTGAGATGTTATTTTAGCTTATTTTCTTGTAGTGTTATCTATAACTGTGACCAAAGGCTGCCAGCTGAAGTTAGCAGTTTAGCCACTTATTCAGAATGTTTCTGTGCTTCCTGTACTGAAGTGACTGGTCATATCCATCGACCACTGAAACCACACGCCCCTGTCCACTAGTGATGCATTATTTCATTCATTCTCTGGGGAAAATAAATTAGTTTGTTCCAAGCTAGGCAGCTAATGTTAGCAATGGCTGAATGCAGTTTTAATGCAAAAAAAAAAAAAAAAATGGCTGTGGAAAAGTGCAATCAATGACTCCTTTAAGGTAGCACTGCTGTTCTGGTTTAGAGTGTTACGGAACAAGAATATGTTCCTGGAAAACATCACAGCAGGTTTTTAAATTAATACACAAGATTCACAAGTGTTTTTTTTAACTCTTAGGGGTCCGTTGGGGAAGGAGACATGTTACAGTACCCATGTCAGTTCTGTGAATACCAAATCATGCAGGTCAGCCAACAGACATAATCTCCTGGTTGGACATGTTTGAAACTCCTGACACTGGAGGTGTTTGGGAGGCATCCTTGTTACATGGCTGAACCACTTCAGCTGGCAGAGGAATAGGAACTGGCTCTGCTTTAAACCTCTAATGGATGGCTGAGATCTTCACCCCATCTCTAAGGCTGAGCCCAGCCTCATTTCAGTGTTGCATATGTTTGCATTTAGTCACAACCCAATCTTTGGCTATGAGATAAATCCAAAGCTTCATTTATCTCTTTACAAGGTACTGTAGCACCTTGGGGGAGTCAGATTATTTAGCATCTCAGACAAGAGACAGTGGATAAGCATGGGAGAACAATGCTCAGGAGGTTCCTGGCGAGATAGCAGGAAGGAGTCAAGGACGTAGGGGGTTGAATGCAGTGTAATGCAAATGTCATGTTGTGTGTGGAGAAATGCCATGAAACTTGTGAAGAGAGATTTGGGTAAAAGAAGGGTGCCTGCAAAAATGTGTCAGTCTGTTCTGTGCTTGAGAGATGTGAAGTGTGTAATAAACCGTCTGCCATGAGCCAGCCTCTTATTTCACACACTCCACACTGGTGACCCAAGACGTATTATGGAACACGAGGCAAGAACCCCGGAGCCGGCCCGGTCAGGAAGCTCCAGCGAGGCAGCAGCCATCCCACAGACAGCCCGGACTGGAACCCCCAGCCACGCGTGTGCGGTTTCAGTCAAGCTACCGGATTTCTGGCAGCACAACTCACGCTCTTGGTTCCACCACACCGAGGCCCAGTTCGCCCTCCGGGGAGTAACGGCAGACGACACCAGATTCTACCATGTGGTTGCAGCGCTGGACGCCCGCACAGCTCAGCAGGTAGTGAGCCTGCTCGATCAGCCTCCAGCCAGCAACAAATATGAGGCGCTCAAGGCTGCGCTCACCCGGCGCTACATGCTCTCGGAATGTGAGAGAGCGGAGAGGCTCCTGACGCGGGCCGAGTTAGGAGATGGTTTGGCCGTAGACCTGATTGAGAAGATGCTGGTGTTAATGGGCACGGACGACGGGCACTTTCTGTTTGCCCACCTTTTCCTCCGGAACCTTCCAACAGTGGCGAGAGCAGTTCTGGCCAATTCGCCATTACTGGCCGCGCGGGACTACCGTGCCCTAGCCCAGGAGGCAGACCGGATCATCCTTACCACCAGGGCGATCACAGCCAGCGCGGCAGCGGCGGAGCCCAGCGAGACGACCAGAGGAGGCGAGGAGCCACCGACGGTAGCGGCAGCGGGGGCCAAGGAGCACCAGAGAGACACGCTCTGCTTCTACCACCGCCGCTTCGGAGAGAACGCACGCAGATGTGCGCCACCGTGCCAATTCAAGCGCTCGGGAAAACGTCGAGGCCGACGGTCGGTAGCAGCTGCGACTCTCGGTGAAGAGAACAAGCTGCTCTACCTGACGGATGCGCGCTCGGGGAGGCGTTTCCTCGTGGACACCGGAGCCCAGAAGAGCTTCATCCTGCCGACCTACGCCGACCGGCTGGCAGGACCTAGCGGCCCCGAGATATTGGCAGCAAACGGCTCGGATATTAAGACCTTTGGTGAGAGGACACTGATCTTATCTCTACACGGCCGTACATATGAGTGGACTTTTGTCGTAGCAACACTGAATTACCATATCCTGGGGGCTGATTTTCTGTGTGCACATGGTTTACTGGTTGATGTTGCTAACAGGCGCCTGGTTAATGCACTGTCCTTTGACTCTCTCCCCTGTATAGCTCGAGTGACCCGGCCAACAGCACAAGCCAACGTCACAGCTACAGGCGGTAAGTTCCACACACTGCTCACTCAGTTCCCAGCACTCACGGCCCCAACGTTTTCGGCGGCCATCCCTAAACACGGGGTGGAGCACTTTATCACCACCACCAGGCTGCCCGTTTTTGCAAGACCTCGGTGCTTGGACGCAGCTAAACTGGCCATAGCGCGCAAGGAGTTTGCCAACCTGGAAAGGTTGGGCATCATCAGGCATTCAAACAGCCCATGGGCATCCCCGCTACACACGGTCCCTAAGGCTGAGGGATCATGGCGACCGTGTGGGGATTTCTGCAGGTTGAACAACGCCACAGCGCACGACCGCTACCCAATTCCCCACATACAGGATTTTTCCGTTCACCTCGCTGGAGCGTGCATTTTTTCTAAAATAGACCTGGTCCGCGGTTACCACCAAGTCCCAGTGCGCGCTGAGGACGTACCCAAAACAGCGGTAATAACTCCGTTCGGTCTATTCGAGTTCCTGCGCATGCCATTCGGGTTAAAAGGAGCGGCACAGACGTTCCAGCGCATGATGGATGCAGTGCTGCGCGATCTCCCGTTCGTGTTCGTCTACCTGGACGACATCCTGGTAGCCAGTGCGTCCGAAGACGAACACGAAACCCACCTCAGGACGGTTTTCCGGAGGTTGGAGGAGCACGGGTTAATAATCAACCCGGCGAAATGCCAGTTCGGCGTGATGGAGATTGATTTTTTGGGGCACCTCGTCTCTCCGGAAGGAGCGATCCCGCTGCCCGACAAAGTGCGCGCCGTGGCGGATTTTCCCCGGCCTCAGACAGTCAGGGCGCTGCAGGAATTTTTGGGGATGGTGAACTTTTATAACCGTTTCCTTCCCCGCGTGGCGCGGCTCATGCAACCATTGTACGCCGCACTCAAGAAACAGAAACCCGCGGATATGGTCGAATGGACCCTGGAGCGGGAGCGGGTGTTCTCGGAAGTTAAAGCAGTCCTGGCAAACGCCGCACTGCTGGCGCATCCAGACCCGGCGGCCCGGATAGCGCTCACCACCGACGCTTCAGACGTGGCCATAGGGGCTGTCGTAGAGCAGCGCGTCGCCGGGGCTTGGCAGCCGCTCGCCTTTTTCAGCAGAACTTTGCGCGACAGTGAACGTAAATACAACGCATTCGACAGGGAGTTGCTGGCCCTCCACCTGGCCATACGCCACTTCCAGTTCTGGCTGGAAGGGCGCAGCTTCACCACGTTCGTGGATCACAAGCCACTAACGTTCACGATGGCCAAGGTTTCAGAACCGTGGTCGGACCAGCAACAGAGACAGCTGACGCGATCTCAGAGTTTACTACCGATATTCAGCATGTGTCGGGTAAACTGAATGTGGTGGCGGACTGCCATGGCCGCGGAGCAGATTAGCGATGCAGACGTGCGCGCACTCCAGTCTGGACCAACAGGGTTAAGGCTGGAGAGCAGGGTGCTGCAAGATGGCAGCCCCCCCCCCCAATCTGCGAAGTCTCCACGGGACGCCCGCGTCCGGTGGTCCCGGTCGCGTGGCGCCGCTGCATGTTTGAGTCGGTTCACACTCTGGCGCACCCAGGAGTGCGCGCGTCGGTCAAAACGGTGGGAGAGAAGTTTGTGTGGCCGAGCCTACGCAAACAAGTAAAAGAGTGGGCTGCAGCCTGCGTGGCGTGCCAACGAGCCAAGGTACACAGACACACGAAGGCTCCCTTGGAGCCGTTTCGGGTACCGGCTAAGAGGTTCGACCATGTTCATGTGGACCTCGTGGGCCCCCTCCCACCATCACAGGGGTGCACGCACCTCCTGACAGCAGTGGACCACACCACGCGCTGGCCAGAAGCAGTCCCACTGGCGGCAACCACGTCCGCGGACGTAGCACGCGCTTTTTTAACAGCATGGGTGGCGCATTTTGGAGTCCCATTGGACATTACGTCTGACAGGGGCCCTCAATTTGTTTCCGAACTCTGGTCTGCGGTGGCCCGCAGCCTGGGTGTTACAATTCACCGCACAACCGCATACAACCCACAGGCTAATGGTTTATGCAAGCTTTTTCATAGATCACTGAAAGCAGCGCTCAGGGCTTCACTGACAGATGCAAACTGGGTGGACAGGTTGCCGTGGGTTTTATTGGGGTTGTGCTCCGCGCCAAAAGAGGATCTAGAAGCTTCCCTGGCAGAGCTTGTTTTTGTGCAGCCCCGACGGCTGCCCGGGGAATTTTTACAAGATAATCCCGCACTGGGCAGCTCCCCGTCTCAGCTTTTGCAGCAGAGCTCAAACACAGGCACACTGCCGGGCCCTGCCCACCACTGTTTTCCGCGTGTTTTCGTGCCTAAAACTTTGAAGAGCGCGGAGTTCGTGTTCGTCAGACACGACGCCCACCGCCCTTCATTGCGCCCACCCTATGATGGACCGTTCAGAGTGTTGGAAACAGGGGATAAGCATTTTTTGCTAGACTTGGGGGTTAGGTGGGAAAAAATTGGCATAGACAGACTCAAACCCACTTTTGTTGTGGCGGACGTGCAAGTGCTGTTGGCTAGGGCCCCTCAGCGTGGAAGACCCCCACGGAGAGCTCCCCAGGAAAACGATTCACCAGAGCAGCCACACGGACAGACCGAAGTGCCCCCCCCCCCGCTCGTCAGGGCCCACCCGCAGTCAGACACGCTCCCAGCAGCCTCCCACCGGCACAGCAGCGCCACGGAGGCGGTAAACCCCAGTTACAGCAGATACGGGAGGAGACGGAAGCCCAAACGGCATGTGGACTGATGTTCTATTGTTCTATCTAAGATAGTGGGGGGGGGGGGGGAGTGTAGCACCTTGGGGGAGTCAGATTATTTAGCGTCTCAGACAAGAGACAGTGGATAAGCATGGGGGAACAATGCTCAGGAGGTTCCTGGCGAGATAGCAGGAAGGAGTCAAGGACGTAGGGGGTTGAATGCAGTGTAATGCAAATGTCATGTTGTGTGTGGAGAAATGCCATGAAACTTGTGAAGAGAGATTTGGGTAAAAGAAGAGTGCCTGCAAAAATGTGTCAGTCTGTTCTGTGCTTGAGAGATGTTAAGTGTGTAATAAATCGTCTGCCATGAGCCAGCCTCTTATTTCACACACTCCACAGTACGTTTTTAGTGAGATTGGGTTGTTCTGAGCATACTGTATTGTAACGTGCTGCTCGACATGGCGACGTCCCACCGGGAGATTCGAACTCACGCCTCCCGCTCCGGAGTCCCGCACCCTACCTGTGTCGCCAATAGGGTCAACCCACTTGGCAAGCCAAGTAGGGTGCTCATATTGAGTTCGCTACACTACTCCCCTCTGGTTCTCGACATTGTCCCGATGTCAGCGCCCCATTACTACTTTGGACAAGAGATCCCACTTCTGACACCAATGTAACGTGCTGCTCGACATGGCGACGTCCCACCGGGAGATTCGAACTCACGCCTCCCGCTCCGGAGTCCCGCACCCTACCTGTGTCGCCAATAGGGTCAACCCTAGGGGGGGCAGTGTAACGTCGGGGCCATTTTAAGGGAGCCAGGGATTTCCCAGCATGCTTTGCCAGTTTGAAACGTTACTGTGTGTGTTAAATGTGTTACTTCTGAGTTATACTGCTGTGTCATTATAACTGCATTATAATGACCCAGCAGTGTTTAGCAGGATTAGGGCAAGATGTACCATGTGTGTGTAACCATGATTGAAACGGAGGTCTGGGGGAATGACCTCCCCTCCTCTGTGTACTAAGTTGCAGGTTGGGGGTTGGTGGTGTGAAAATAAATCTGGTTGATCAGAGCCATCTGCTCCATTGTCTTTTTGTGTGAACCCTTGCAAACGTCACACTGGTGTCAGAAGTGGGATATGGAGCGAGATGAGGATCCAGGCGGAGGTACAGCGGCCGGAGCGATTCATCGCTCAGCCGGGAACGGAGTGTAGAGCTGAGACGCCGGCCCCTGGAGAGCTTCGCCGCGATGGACGGAGCAGAGCAAACCAGCCCCGCTTCCCGCCCTTTTCAGGGCAGGACGGGCTGGCGATTCCAGAGCAATTAGGAGCGGCAATCGACCGGGAGATGACGGTCCCATCCATCCAGCAGCGAGCCAAGATTCCCCGCTACAACGGCGAGAACCTGTCGGATGACCGCCTGGCCTAGGTCGAGTTGGCTGCCGCGCTGATCATCGGAGGAAACCACCGTGCTGAGAGCGAGTGGAGGAGGAGCTACGGCAGATCACAGCAGCGCGTGCATGAAGGAAACAGCCGTGGCGACGCGAGGAAGGACGGCTTCCGCTGCACAGAGCCAGGGTACATGGCATGGTACTGCCCCGCACACAGCGCACGACAAACTGGCCCCTCGCCGACGCTAAATTAGAGCGAGGTGGCATGGACGGGGAAAAAGCCGCCTCCTGCAGATGCTTCCCCCGGCAGATGACGTCACAGAGGTGCAGGAGCGACGCAGCGGAGCGAGCAGGACGAAGATGCAGCCATTTTTCCAGGCGCGGCAAGGGCTGGACGCATGGACGCGGGCCAGCGGCCGCCTGGGAGAACTGGCAGCGGTGGGAGTCGGCCGGAGCGGGCCTGGGACTCCCGCTGCCAGGGAAGGGACTGTGTGTGGTCCTACAGAGGCTGTCAGATGTGTCCATCCGCCCGCTGATGGCCAAACCGGGACCCTACCCCAACCAGATTCTCCGACCGAGACTCAGATGGCCCGTGCATGCCGCTTTGGCACCGGGCTGACTCGCATTGGATTTCTGAAAGTGGACTTTGAATTTTCTGGGGACAGAAACCAGTCCAGGGGGGGGCAGTGTAACGTCGGGGCCATTTTAAGGGGAGCAGGGATTTCCCAGCATGCTTTGCCAGTTTGAAACGTTACTGTATGTGTGTTAAATGTTATTTCTGAGTTATACTGCTGTGTCATTATAACTGCATTATAATGACCCAGCAGTGTTTAGCAGGATTAGGGCAAGATGTATCATGTGTGTGTAACCATGATTCAAACAGGGGTCTGGGAGAATGACCTCCACTCCACTCTGTGCACAGAAGCAAGTTGGGGTCGGGGGTGTGTAAATAAAGCCTATTCATCACAGCCATCTGCTCCATTGTCTTTGTGTGAACCCTTGCAAACGTCACAGTATATTCAACCTCTGAAACTTGTGAAACTGCTCCAACTTTGCAGCCAGCCATACAATTAATTTGCAATATACTGTGTAACCCTAGGAGTGAATAAATTTTCTGTCTTCAACAATCGTTTGTCAGATGTGGCGTCAGAAGAGGAAGTGAAGAGAGAAAACGTCTTGAGTGATGTGAGGAAACCAGCTGAGTGTCCTCCCTCTGATCCACTTATCTTAATTACCAGCAATCATTTCTCCTGGCTTTCAAAACCTGTTTTTCCACTGCAGGACCGGACCGCACCCATCCTGCCTAAATTTGTATCATCACTGTCAGTAATCCTTGAAAAAAAAATCAAAAGATCAAACATTCAGGAAGGGAGAGGACTTTTTTTTTTAAAAAAAAAAGTATCCTTTAGCTTAATGCTAAATGGAGGAAATCATAAAATACAGCAGCTGTGGCATTGTGTTAGTATCACTCACTTGGCACCTTGTGATTTTCCACAGGACTTCCATAAGTCCTTATTTTGTTTCCGACAGAAAGCAACGTGGTGATTGTGGGGAGACTTGAATAACGAAACCGAATTGTCTTTCATTTCAGTTTATTCAAGAAATCATTCCACTGTCTGCTCTTATTCTTGAGCAGCGAACAAAAAGAGTGAACACACCAAAGTTCTCTCATTTAAACCTTCTCACATCAAACCATTTCCCTCGCGGGGGAAATCACACATCTATATCAAAGTCTCTTTATTCACATTCATTAGCCTTTTATTTACATAACTCCCCCTTCTCTCTTCCCGAGCCTCAGTGGTCAGGAAGTCTTCTGTCCCCTGTCCTCCGCAGGGGGTCCAGGCTCTGTGGCTCCGCACCGCAGGGGGCTGGCTCTCCTTCATCGTGGTTAAATCACATATGCAGTGTCCAACATATACATGTCTCACAACACAGCCATATAACCCCCCCCCCAAACGATGAAGAACAGACTAATTCCCAAAATTTAATAGCACCTTACTCACTACTGAATAATCAACACCAACATTCAGTCTGTGCGCCGCTTGGGTTTCAGCCGTCTGCCGAATCTGCTGTGCGTTGGCCCCGCCTTGCCTGCGGTGCTGTTCTGCTCCGGGTCTGTTGACTGAGGAAGAGAGTGGTTAATTGCCCTCTGCGGGGGCCTGCCTCGTCGAGGCGCCACCGCGACCGGTACAGACACGTCCTTCATGACAAAAGCAGGTTTTAGTCTGTCAATACTGACTGTCTCTTTTCTGTCCCCAAAATCTAGCACAAATTGCTTATCACCTGCCTCCAGCACTCGAAATGGCCCTTCGTAAGGTGGTTTGAGCGTTGCTTTAAGGGCTTCGCGCCTGACAAAAACGAAATCGGCATTTTTCAAAGCCTTGGGGACGAAAACTCGTGGAAAAGCGTGATGAACCGGACCCGGGAGCGTGTCTGCCCCCGTGCCAACTAACGGTCTCAGAGCAGAGAGAGGTGGGGGCTCTGGGTGCTCTGGTAAAAACTCGCCCGGCAGCCTCAGAGTTTGTGCGAATACCAGCTCCGCTGGGGAGGCGTCTAAGTCCTCTTTAGGCGCAGAACGCAACCCTAATAAAACCCAAGGGAGTTTATTTACCCAATCTGCATCCGTGAGCGACGCTCTGAGTGCTGCCTTCAAAGACCTATGAAAACGCTCGCATAAACCATTAGCCTGAGGGTGGTAAGCCGTAGTGCGGTGAATTTTGGCTCCTAAGCCGTTGGCCATCGCTGACCACAGCTCAGAGATGAATTGCGGTCCTCTATCGGACGTAATGTCCGACGGAACCCCGAAGCGCGCCACCCAAGCCGTTAAAAAAAACGCGAGCCACCTCCGCGGCCGTGGTCGTCGCAAGTGGGACCACTTCCGGCCAACGTGTGGTGCGGTCCACCATTGTCAAAAGATACGTGAACCCCTGTGATGCCGGTAGGGGGCCCACAAGGTCGACGTGCACATGGTCGAACCTTCTGGCCGGAATGCGGAACGGTTCTAACGGGGCTCTTGTGTGCCTGTGAATTTTGGCCCGTTGACAGGAAATGCAGGTTTTTGCCCATTCCTTAACGTGCTTGCGCAGGCACGGCCAAACAAACTTTTCCGCCACTAGTTTCACCGACGCGCGCACCCCCGGGTGCGCCAGTGAGTGGACCGAGTCAAAAACACGGCGGCGCCACGTGGCCGGAACCACCGGACGCGGGCGCCCCGTCGACATGTCGCAGATCAGGGGGGGCATACCGGTTTGTAAACACTTGCTCTCCAGCCTCAACCCTGTTGGTCCAGACTGGAGCGCGCGCACGTCTGCGTCCGCCCCCTGGTCCGCTGCCATGGCTGCGTAATCTATACCCACGTGCACCGGGGCTGCGCGCGCCACCGTGCCGCTCTCCTGCGGCGCGGTCACGGTGGCCCGTTCTGCCTCTGCGCGTGTCGGGGTCGTGAACGCGCGTGAGAGACAATCCGCTACTACATTGAATTTGCCCGCGACGTGCCTAATGTCAGTGGTAAATTCCGAGATTGCGGCCAGCTGCCTCTGCTGCCTGCCGGACCACGGATCTGAAATTTTGGCCATGGCGTATGTGAGCGGCTTGTGGTCCACATAAGCGGTGAAGCACCGTCCTTCCAGCCAGAACTGGAAATGACGAATAGCCAAATGCAGCGCCAACAGTTCTCTGTCAAACGCGCTGTATTTTCGCTCAGCCGCGCTTAAAGATTTGCTAAAGAAAGCCAAAGGCTGCCAAACTCCGGCTACCTGTTGCTCAATAACGGCCCCTATGGCTAAATCTGAAGCGTCTGTCGTCAGCGCGATACGTGCTGCAGGATCTGGGTGGGCCAGGAGCGCAGCGTCAGCCAAGGCTTTTTTAACCTCTGTGAACGCGCGCTCCCGCTCCGGGGACCATTCGACCGCCTGGGTCGGCTTTTGTTTTTTGAGCGCGGCATATAACGGTTGCATGATTTGAGCTGCGTGGGGCAGGAACCGGTTATAAAAATTCACCATCCCCAAGAATTCCTGTAGTGATTTGACCGTTTGTGGACGGGGAAAATCCGCTACCGCGCGTACTTTCTCTGGTAACGGAACCGCTCCCTCCGGGGAGACGCGGTGACCCAAAAAATCAATCCGCTCAACGCCGAACTGGCACTTGGCTGGGTTAACTATTAAGCCGTGCTCTCCCAGCCTCCTAAAAACTGCTGTGAGGTGCATTTCGTGTTCGTCCTCTGAAGTACTCGCGACCAAAATGTCGTCGAGGTACACAAACACGAAAGGGAGATCGCGTAACACGGCATCCATCATCCGCTGAAATGTTTGCGCCGCCCCTTTGAGACCAAACGGCATGCGTAAAAATTCGAAAAGTCCGAACGGGGTTATTACCGCTGTTTTAGGAATGTCCTCCGGTTGGACCGGGACTTGGTGATAGCCGCGAACTAGATCAATCTTTGAAAAAATGCGCGCCCCCGCCAGGTGCACCGAAAAATCCTGAATGTGCGGGATGGGATAACGATCGTGTGCCGTAGCGTTGTTTAGCCTGCGGTAATCCCCGCACGGTCTCCAGGAGCCATCGGCTTTCGGTACCATGTGCAGCGGCGAAGCCCACGGGCTCTTCGACCTACGAACGATGCCCAGCCTCTCCAGGCTGGCGAACTCCTCGCGCGCAATGGCGAGCTTAACTGCATCCAAGCGCCGAGCTTTTGCAAACACGGGAGGACCAGAAGTGGGGATGAAGTGTTTCACCCCGTGCTTCGCGACCGTCGCTGAAAAAGTGGGCACAGTGAGCGCTGGAAATTGGGTGAGGAGTGTGTGAAACTTACCACCTGCTGTAGCGACGTGGGTCTGTACTGGTGGCGGGGACACTCGAGCTGAACAGGGGAGAGAGTAAAAAGAGAGTGCATTTACCAGCCGTCTATTAGCAAGATCAACTAACAGATTGTGTGAACACAAAAAATCCGCGCCCAACATGTTGAAACTCACCGCCGCTACTACAAAAGTCCATTCATATGTGCGGCCATGTAAGCATAAAGGCAAGGTCCTTCTCCCGTAGGTGTTGATGTTCGAGCCATTTGCCGCTGTAGCTCCGTCACCGTGGGGTCCAGCTACCCGGTCCGCGTATGTTGGGGTGATGAAGCTCACTTGTGCTCCGGTGTCAATGAGGAACACTCGTCCGGAGCGCGCATCCGTGATGTAGAGCAGCTTGTTGCGTTCTCCGAGGGTCGAAGCTGCTAGCGACCCCCGGTCTTGCCGTTTCCCGAACTCCTGAAGATGCAGGGCGGCACACACCTGCGTGCCTTCTCTGCGAACCTCCGATGGTAAAAGCAGAGATCTTCTCCTCCGCTGTGTCGTGCCCGCGCCTCTGTCGCCGGGCTATTGGCTCCCCCTCGTCGCGGCCGTGTTGCCGCCATCGTCGGCCAGTCTGGTTCTGCCGCCTCTGGCTCCCCGCTGTCTCGGGTCGCTGCTGTGGTTGCTTGCCCGCCGCAGGCGTCCAGGATCCCGTCTGCCTCCTGGGCCAGCTCCCGGAACTCCTCCAGGGTGTGACACTTTTTGCCGGCCAGCGTGCTTCTCGCATGCGCCGGGAGGTTGGAGAGGAAGATGAACTGAAAAATGAAATCATCGTTGTCCAACCCTCTCAGCTGTATCATCTCCTCCATCAGGGCGCTCGGCCTGTGTCCACCTTGGTCTAGCAAAGACAGGATCCTCCTCGCCCTCACTTCAGCCGAGGGGGTGAAAAACTTGATGAGGGTGGATTTCAGCTTGCTGTACCTGTCGGTCGCGGGTGGCTGCTCCACCAAGCTTTGCACGCACCGAGCTGTGCTGTTGTCCAGTTTAGCGATGACATGGTGGAACTTAGTGTCATCCACCGTTACTCCTGCGAGCGCGAACTGCGACTCTGCTTGCAGAAACCACGACCGTGGGTTATCCTGCCAGAAATCAGGCAGCTTAACGGCCACTGCGCTCGCCAGCTCTGAGCGCTGTGAGTCCGGGACCCTGAGAATTTCTTCGTTCATTCTCAACGTCGTCAGTCACCAATGTGGGGAGACTTGAATAACGAAACCGAATTGTCTTTCATTTCAGTTTATTCAAGAAATCATTCCACTGTCTGCTCTTATTCTTGAGCAGCGAACAAAAAGAGTGAACACACCAAAGTTCTCTCATTTAAACCTTCTCACATCAAACCATTTCCCTCGCGGGGGAAATCACACATCTATATCAAAGTCTCTTTATTCACATTCATTAGCCTTTTATTTACATAACTCCCCCTTCTCTCTTCCCGAGCCTCAGTGGTCAGGAAGTCTTCTGTCCCCTGTCCTCCGCAGGGGGTCCAGGCTCTGTGGCTCCGCACCGCAGGGGGCTGGCTCTCCTTCATCGTGGTTAAATCACATATGCAGTGTCCAACATATACATGTCTCACAACACAGCCATAGTGATGACATATCTGCCCATCCTCTGACGTCCTATCACTATTTCCTTTTGTGTTTATTGGAGACATTTTAAAGGGGTATATTCTGTCCTTTTCCCACAAGTTACTACAGCATACTACATATGACAGCATACTACAGCACCATTTTCCACCAAAATGAAATACCTTTCTTCACAGTCATTTCAGTGCATGTTTCTTTAAATACTAATGAGCCACGGTTCTGTGGTTGAGAACTTTTGGGGTAAAGTCTCTTGCAAATATCGTCAGTCACGGATTGCGAGTTCTTGGGCTTGTTTTGTAATGTTTAGTTATTTAGTTGGGCTTGCTTTGCTCCCTGTATGAGCCCCTCCTGATTCCCTCACAGCTCTCCATAATCAAGCAAAACAGGAACGCGATAAGTTTGTTTTCCAGGAACAGTCCACAACCCTGTTTCCTTGGTTACAGCACCTGCCCAAGCCAGCACGCCCCCACCAACACACAGAGGCAGTGTAGTCCCTGACAGAGTGATGATGCCTAGGAACAAAAATGTTCCAGGGGCGAGCTCTAATCAGAATGGTTTGAAGTAAATTGATCTTTTTAAAACATAAAGAAAAAAAGCTGAATATCTGGAGCAGAGATTGTGCTCTGTTGTCTGTCACCCACCACGCATTTCTCCTCGCCAGGCTGCAGTGCAAAGAACAGGAGGGGAGACCTACCTGCGGTGGAGACCGTCCACGGCTGGCTGTCCTATGCTGGTGTAGTAGTCTTAAGAATAAATATGTTCCTGCAGTAATGAACTTCCCAAAATGTCCGTGTTGTAAATATGTCAAGTGTTTCTGATGGGGCGATAATTAGTGTGACACATCTGGGAACTTCCTCACACGCTGGAAGCCTGGGAAGGGGTAAATTGTGTGTAATTCCTCAGGGAACGAAATTGATTAATGTGATTGATTTACTGTAGTTTTCTTTAAGTTATTGTACTAATTTTGATTGTAAGATTTTCTGTTACATTTTCGTTTGCAATACCAATGTAAAATATTCAAAGTAGCGTCATAAATACCGATGATTGATGGCTAGTTAAGTAGGCGCTAACGAGTCCATTGTTCTGTAGGAATGCCAGCACTTGTCCCCATTCCCGTGTCATGTGTAAATTGTCTGCCCCAATCTGTTTCAGGTATGTTAAAATGTTAAATGTACTGTTGTAAAAAATAGAAAAAACGATCAGTCATGTAACTCTGTCATGTAATGCTGTCATGTATTTGGTGCTAAACTTTTTCTTTGCTTGTGGTATACTGTAACTATACGATCTAAAGTTATGTAGTCCAAGTAGCTGTAAGCTATGTCTCACATGCTGGAAGCCTGGGAAGGGGTAAATTGAATGCCAGCACTTGTCCCCATTCCCGTGTCATGTGTAAATTGTCTGCCCCAATCTGTTTCAGAAATAAACAGACTACTGACTGATCGAGACCCTGCCTGACGTCTACTTCTCTGCATCGGCCAAGATTTATTTTATTTTGTTATTTTAATGTAGCTGACTAGTTCGAGTCCGTTACACTGGCCCGCAGTGGAGCCCAACTCCATCCACAAGGTGCTCATTCTGTGGCTGATCTGGAAGAGAAAAAATCAACAACGAACAGACACGTAGCTGGCAGTGCTCACCAGCTCCCACTCTCAGAGATCAAATGACTGGTGCGATATTGTCTGCAATTGTACAAATGTGAGTTTACAACAGAGAAGAAAAGTGATCTGACTTTGATTAGTTATATTGCTGTGAAGAGCAAATGAAGCTTCTTCTGAGGTGAACTAAACTCGCTAAATATGTAGGCTATTTTTACAGTCTAGTCCAGGGGTGTGATGAGTCTGTTCAGGTGGTTAGGATTGATGGAGACTGATGACTGATGTGGAAATGTATGTAAATTCAAAATATTTCTAGATCTTGACAAGTTGTTGTTATCATAAAATGTAATACTATATTTTTGAGTTCCAGATACTAGTGGGGTAATGTGTTCTGCTTTTGCTGATTCACTGTAATGTGTTAAGTTATAATGCACAAAATTGACCCCTTGGGGTAGGGGTAGGCGAAAGGGTAGGGGTACAAATGATGGGACGGACCCTAAAAATGCATTACCCTTTATATCATACTGTGGAGAGAGGAATAACCAGGCAGGGAGGTCCAGATTATATCAGGCTTTATTCACTCTCTCTCACATTTCTCTAGAAACACAAGCAACAAAAGAGTAACAGATCTCAGGCACCTCTGCTCTTAAATAATACCACTCGGTCAGCCTTCTCTGTGTGCTGCATTAACATCAAAGCCTTTGTAATTCCCATTCTCTTTGTCACTGTTCACATCAACATACCACCCCCGCATCCACACACAAACCCCCATGACGATTCCTTTTTATCTTTTAAGTCTGAGTGTAAATATACTGAGGTGGATTCCCACAATACAAGAATGTAGTCTTGTATGATATAAAGGGATATCTAATCTACAACAGATTTAGTCGACTAAATTCTCATATTTAGTTGACTAAAACTAGACTAAAACTAAAATGGTTTAGATAACTAAATTATGACTAAAAATAAATGATATTTTTTTTTCCACAATATCTTTATTGAACCTTTTTTTTTAACAAACATGATACAAACAATCAAACACTAACACTAAAGTACTACAAAAAAAAAAAAAATGCACTAAAAACACCAACAACCACCAACAAAATCAAGTCTTCAACAATGCTCCTCTGTTTAGTCTAGACAATCCAATACATAAGTATACATATTATGTTCACCAGTTTGGAATTTACAAGGTCCACACACATCATTCACCTTCTTCTTCAAGAGTTATGTTTAAATTTTTTACATAATCAATAAAAGGTCTCCATATATTCTCAAACACAGTTTCCTTTGATTTTAGTATATATGTTATTCTTTCTAATGGAAGGTTTGTTAACATCTGTCTTAACCACTGAGTCACATCTGGTCTATGAGTCTTTTTCCATAATAGTGCAATACATTTTTTGGCATTAAGCAAACTGAGGTCTATGAATGTTCTTTCACTTTTATTAAAATTATGCTTTTCTGGGTACAGACCCAACAAAAACAGTTTAGGATTCAATATGATTTGTTTTGAGATTATTTTTTCAATTGTTACCCTCACCTCTTCCCAAAACATTCTTATTAATCTACATTCCCATAAACAATGAAATAGGGTTCCTTTACTTTCCATGCATTTTGTGCATGTATCTGGTATATTTTTGTTATATCTATTTAACTCCTCCGGTGTAACATACATCCGCATTAACCATTTGAAATGTATCAATTTAAGGCGTGCATTTATTGATTTGGTTTGAGCTTCTGTACAAGCCAATTCCCATTGTTCCTCTGAAATTTCAATTTGCAGATCTTCTTTCCAGTAGTTTAATCTTTTCAGTGAATTTTCACTTGAAGATAGTGTCAGTGAGTTATAAAACTCTGAAATAATACCCTTTCTTTTACTATCTTTCATCATCATTTTTTCCAAGGATGAATAAATAGGTCGAGTGAGAGCTTTATTTTGATTTGATCGAATAAAGTTTCTAAGTTGAAGATATTTAAAAAAATGTGTTCTATTGAGATTAAATTTGATCCTCAGCTCTTCAAAAGACATTATGTTGTCTGCACATGGCAAATATAAATCCTGAATCTTTTGTATCCCTTTTAAATTCCATACTTTAAATACAGCGTCCGCTCTCCCTGGTTTAAAATATTGATTACCCCATATTGGACTAAATTGTGACAATAACTGTGGTTCTTTTAAATAGTTTTTAGCTTCACACCATATTTTGATCATATGCTTTACAAATGGATTTTTAACTTGTTTTTGTAATTTTTTTGCCGAATCTGAGTATATGAATATGGGAAGAGGTAAAGGTAAATTGTATGATTCCATTTCAGTCCAGTGAGGGAGATCATTTGATGAAAAATAATATGTCATAGACCTCAGTTGTGCCGACCAATAATACAACATAAAATTTGGACATTTCAGACCTCCACGATCAAATGGTAAATATAATAAAGACAAACGTAATCTAGCCCTCCTGTTGTTCCATATAAATTCCACTAACTTTTTTTTTATTCTTGAGAATAGATCTAAAGGTGGTGATAAGGGAATGTATTGAAATAAATAAAGTATTTTAGGTAAAATATTACTTTTAAGTATATTGATTCTCCCGATCATCGACATTGGTAGTGACATCCATCTCTGAGTTAACTCATTGATATCTGACATTAAGGCTTCATAGTTGACACTGGCGACTGATTCTAGCTTAGGCATAATTTGGATTCCTAAATATTTAAACTGATTTACAACATTGAATTGATTTACCTCAGGGGCTAGGTAATTTCTCTGGGTCTCATTTAGCATTAATATTGAAGATTTAGTTTTATTTATTTTATATCCTGATATTTCCCCAAAATTCTTTATTAAATTCAACAAGGTTGGAATTGATTTTTTTAGATTCGACATAAACAAAATTATGTCATCGGCGTACAGGGAGATTTTATGTTCTGTTGGTCCAACTTTAATTCCATATATTTGTGAATGTAAACGTATCGCTATCGCTAAAGGTTCAATTGCCATAGTAAACAGTAAAGGTGAAAGTGGACAGCCTTGTCGACATCCTCTATTGATTTTTATTGGTTTTGAAATATTGTTATTTGTTAGGATTTCTGCTGTAGCATTATTGTATATTATTTGAACCCATTTTATGAAATTATTTCCAAGTCCAAACCTTTGTAGGACTTCAAAAAGAAAGGGCCATTCAACTCTATCAAAGGCCTTTTCGGCGTCCAATGATAGGAGAGCTGTATCCGGTGCTTCTTTATTAAAATAAATAATATTAAATAGTCTTCTTACATTATGGAAGCCTTGTCTACCCTTTATAAAGCCATTCTGATCTCGATTAATAATATTTGGTAAAATTTCTTGTATTCGTCTTGCTAAAATTTTACAGATTATCTTAAGGTCGGCGTTTAATAGGCTTATTGGTCTCATATTTTCACATTTATTAGAGGGCTTACCTGGTTTTGGCAGCAGTATAATTAAGGCATTATTTATGTATGATGGTAAATTATTATTTTGAAATGCTTCAAAATAAATGATATTTTAGTCAAAAGACTGACTAAAATTAAATGAAAAATTGTTGTCAAAATTAACACTGGTGGGGAAAATATGGAAAAATACAATAAAGTTTGGGAGAAAGAGCATGCATTGAAGGACTGGATCCAACCTCAGGTGGAAGATGACCCAAGCACATAAATGTTGATTTTGTAAGGGTGAAAAATGTGCTCACCATGCAGATTTAATATGCATGCTGGCCTCAAAAAACACAAAAAAGCCTAACCCAATTTGAGATGGCTCATTTGTGTCTTTTCTTTTATCCAACCAGCCAGCCAGCCAGCCATCTTCTACAGCTTTTCAGGAGGTCTGGGTCGCGAAGGCAGCAGTTCAAGCAGAGAAGCACAGACTTCCATCTCCCCAGACACCTGCTTCAGCTCTTCAGAGAGCTGCGACTGACTGGGGGTGAGGGGATAGAAGAGAAGAAGAAAAGAATAGACATGTAGAGAGCAAACAGCATGACGGGGATTCTGTCTATGGGAGAGAACAAACAGATGTTAATGACCAGCAAAAGTATTACATTGAGAGTGAAGAAAGGTCTCCTGGCTGTCAACCTATGCTGTAAACCTATTAGCAGCATAACCAAGGGAGGGTTTAGGGTCACCTGATCCCACCCTAACTATAGGCTTTATCAAAAAGGAAGGTTTTAACTCTATTCTTAAAAACAACGAGACTGACTACCAAATCCAGATTGGCAGCTGCTTCCAAAGTAGAGGAGCCTGATAACTGAAAGCTCTGCCTCCCATTGTACTTTTAGAGATTCTTGGTATTAGAAGTAATCCTGCATTTTGGGAGCTGTGACTTTTTTCCCTAATGGAAAAAAAAAACCCAAAAAACCCCCCAAAAACGATATACATTGTTCTTCATGTGTTTTTATTGTTTTGGGGTTTTTTTTTTCTCATTTTGGATTGATCTGTATTTGGAAGTTTGCATACCTGTCAAGGCATACCTCATGCCTCCCTTATTGGGGGGGCTTTCACACCTGTACTGACCTCATGCCTCCCTTATTGGGGGGGCTTTCACACCTGTACTGAGTACTTAAAAACTGTATTTATCGGCAGATGAAAGAAAACTGAAGCAAAAAAAACCCCAACCAAACAAACAAACAAAAACCAAACAAACAGCAACTGCAACATGAACTATTTCAAACATATTTATTCAAATGTACACTTATATGGACACAATCTTGAGCCATAACTTTTTGGTAATGTGAAAATAATAAGCCAAGTAGCACAAATAAATAAATAAATAAATGATATTAATAATAAATAAATAAAATAAATAAAAAATATTTTTCAAATTTACATTAGCACAAGGTAGATTGCTTACTTTGAAAGTACACAATAAGAATTATTCTGAATATAGTTCTTAATTGTCAGCTAGATACTGTAATACACTTGGAATTAAAGAGTTTTTAATTGTCAGCTTTATTACACTAATGCACAAGGATGAACTTGAAACAAGAAAATGTTCGCTGATGCTGCTTGATATAGTTCCAAGTAGCAGCCTTTGCTGACTCTATCATTTCTATTGAAGGCTTGACCTTGAAGCATGGAGTGTCACAATTCATTTTCACTTGCATGAAAGAAGTCAGAGTTTCTGGGAGCATACTTTTTCTGAAGTCGGTGTGAATTTTCCTGACCATGCTGAAAGCCCTCTCACTGTCAGTATTGCTGTGAGGAAGGCAAAGCAGTGCTGAGTACACTTTGAGGAGCTGGGGGAAGCGGGGCACATCAAGGGCTGTCTTCAAGGCCATCACCTGACCCCAGTAGACATCAACATGGACAGGCTTGCCATCCTGTCCGTCCCATATGGACTAGTTTCTGTACTTGTCCTTTTAGACCTTAGTGCAGCTTTTGATACTATCGATCATAATATTCTACTTGATAGATTAGAACACTATGTTGGACTTAATGGAACTTCGTTGCAGTGGTTTAGATCTTATTTATCTGATAGGTTCCAGTTTGTTCATGTAAATAATGAGTTTTCTTTCAACTCAAAGCTCAGTCATGGAGTTCCACAGGGATCTGTGCTAGGCCCGACTCTTTTTAGTTTATATATGCTTCCGTTAGGCAACATTATTAGAAAGCACTGTATACATTTTCATTGTTATGCTGATGACACACAATTATACCTGTCAATGAAGCCAGATGATAGTAATCAATTAGCCAAGTTAGAAGCCTGTCTTAAGGAAATCAAAGCTTGGATGACTTGTAATTTCCTGCTATTAAATTCAGATAAGACTGAAGTCATTCTTGTTGGTCCAAAAAACCTTAGAAATTCCTTTCCAAATCAAACTTTCAGTTTGGATGCGGTTACTCTTTCTCTTAATAGCTCTGTGAGGAACCTTGGAGTTATTTTTGATCAGGATTTGTCCTTCAATTCACATATTAAATTTGTTTCTAAGACTGCCTTCTAGCATTTGCGTAATATTGCCAAGATTAGGAGCATCTTGTCTCAGAGTGATGCTGAGAAACTGATCCATGCTTTTGTTAGCTCGAGATTAGATTATTGTAATTCTTTATTACCAGGCTGTCCTAAAACATCTTTAAAAAGTCTTCAGCTGATCCAAAATGCTGCAGCAAGAGTTTTAACAGGTACTAGAAAGAGAGATCATATCTCTCCGGTTCTGGCCTCCCTTCATTGGCTTCCCATAGAGTTTAGAATTAAGTTTAAAATCCTTCTTCTTACTTACAAAGCTCTAAACAATCAGGCTCCTTTTTATTTAAAAGATCTGATACTACCGTATTATCCTAACAGAGCACTACGCTCCCAAAATGCAGGATTACTTGTAATACCTAGAATCTCTAAAAGTACAATGGGAGGCAGAGCCTTCAGTTATCAAGCTCCTCTCCTGTGGAATCAGCTGCCAATCTGGATTCGGGAGTCAGACTCGATCTCTGTTTTTAAGAATAGGGCTAAAACCTACCTTTTTGATATAGCCTACAATTAGGGAGGGATCATGTGTTTCTGAACCCTCCCTTAGTTATGCTGCTAATAGGTTTAGTCAGCCGGGGGACCTCCAGTAATGCACTGGGCTTCACTCCTTTTCTCACTCTCAATGAAATATTTTTTTTTGCTGGTCATTAACATTTGTTTGTTCTCTCCCATAGATTGAGTCCCCATCGTGCTGTTTGCTCTCTACATGTCTGTTCTTTTCTTCTTCTCTATCCCCTCACCCCCCAGCCAGTCGCAGCAGATGACTGCCCCTCCCTGAGCCTGGTTCTGCTGGAGGTTTCTTCCTGTTAAAAGGGAGTTTTTCCTCTCCACCGTCGCCAAGTGCTTGCTCACAGGGGATCGCCTGATTGCTGGGGTCTTTCTGCAACTGTGGGGGTTCCCCCTACAGTTGATAGTGCTATGAGATGACTGTTGTTGTGAAATAGCGCTATATAAATAAAGTTGAATTGAATTGAATTGAATTGAATCCTTGTCTTGTAGAGGCACTGTGTTTTCTGGCAGCAGTTGCAGGTCCTCCCATTCTTCTTTCAGCTCTTCTGTATCAACAGTGGGGCAAAATGCAGCAGCAAGCTCTACAATGGGGCCATAGGTCAGGGACTCTGTTTTCCTGGGGTCGAGGACAGAGAGGTGTGGCAGAATTTTGTCGTCAAAGGGGAACTTTGTTGAGCATCTTTCTCACTACAGCTTCATAGAAGCCTCTTACTGCTTCAAAGAACTTCTGCTCTGTGCCTGGGTCAAGTTCATGGGTTTGTAGGGCTTCTCTGGTTTCCAGTCCAATGGCGATAAACTCATCAGAGTGCTGCAGGTCACTGTCCAGGAAATCCAGCCTTCTTAGGTCATTGGTCGCCTTTACATACTTCATTTGAACAAATTTGACCAATAGTTTTCTCAAGAGACGATCCATTTCAGGGAGGAGACTGCCTATCTTGCTCTCGTCTGCTTGAAAGATGGTGTTGAAGTTGTTGATGATAGGCAGGATGAACTTCATGAAGAGCAGAAGAAGTTCTGTGAGGGGGTCATGTAGCCTCTTGTTGATGGACTTGACTTTGCCTGGCTTCTCAACATCCTCATGGCTGGCAAAGTATGACTTGAGGGCAGGAAGCTGTGATAGCGTTCTGTTGCCAACTTTCTCCAGTGACAGCCAGTGAGTCGGGCAATGCTTGAGTATTTTCTCTTCTTCTACCTGAAACATATTATAAAGAAATATTGTAAGTCTACCTTAGCACTACATGTAGTGTTTGACAAATAATGAAAGCATTTTAACAGCACTGTTATTATGTTGCCTGTTATCATGAAATGCATGTTTCTCATTAAACTCAATTTTACTTTATGGAACAAATACCTTGGATTTAACATCTGACTTACCTCAGTGAATTGCTGGAATTCCTTGAAGTCCGTCAGTCTCTTGGAGCTGTTGTGGAAGAAATAGAAGATATCGACTAGGAAATCATCCAGCTTCATGGGCAGCGCTCTCACTCAAGCTTTCACGCACAGGTTAGCCAGATGACATATGCAGCCAATGCTGAAACAAAAGCAGAATGGATTTTTGTTTCATAAGTTAAGTATCAGAAATAATTCTCTTTGAAATTGTGTTAATAATAATAACAATGAAAATATCAGTCTTATTCAGCCCTTTCAATATAATGCTATACAGTGATCCCTCACTTATCGCGGTTAATGGGTTCCAGAACCGACCGCGAAAAGTGAAAAACCGCGAAGTAGCGTCACCCCTAATGACGCCATCCATAAATAATACGTACGTTCATTCTCTCACTCTCTCTCTCTCATACACGTACACACACACGTGTGTGTGTGTGTACGTGTACATACATACGTAGATGTAAACAAAGTGTACATAAATATGTTTTTAGAACTCTTTTATTCTTATAACAAGATACGTAACTCAAGATGAAAATGATTTACTGCACAGGTTAATGAGAGCTTTACTGCTCCTCAGGTGACGCCTCATCGTGAGGTGCTAGAGGCGCAGGATCATCGAGGGCAGCTTCCGGTAGAGCTGGAGGAGGCGGCGTAGTGGCTCGACGGGAAGACTATTTTGCACAAAATGGCACAAGAGAACAGCAAAAAGTTCCACGCGGCGAAACTAAGTAACACAAGCGATAAAAAGCAATGAATGCGGTCTTCCTTCCCTTCATGGGTGCTCAGCAGGGAGAGGAGGTGGGTGAAACGTCTCGGCCAATCAGCTTGCGGGGTGAAACGTCTCGGCCAATCAGCTTGCGAGATTTCCGAGCCGAGCCAACACGAGAACAGCGAACAGAGAGTTGTGCGGCTCTCCGTGTTGACACCTGATGGTCTAATGTAGTCTCCCTGCCTTCTGCTAGCGCCCGCCCATTATTTCTCAATTTTGAATTTTTGATGAATATTTTTGAAAAATCCGCGATGCACTGAGGGTGCGAAAGGTGAAGCGCGAAGTAGCGAGGGATCACTGTACATTCAGATGTAAAGCAAAGTTCCAAGATACAAAATAACAAAAATAAATAAAAAAAAATAAAAGAATTTGGTCACAAGTGGTCTGTATGCAAGCAAAAAAAAAATCCATTTCGTACCTCATGAAGTTGTCAATTTCCGCAAAAATGTCGGTGGCTTTTCCCGATGCTGGAATGGGCATGTCCAGCAGCCTGGTCTGGGACATCTCCCCATCGAAAATTCTTGCAAGGATGACGAGATGCTTTTTGGTGTTCTTGTCGTCGCTCTCGTCGACCATGATTGAGAAAGGCCCCTTCCAGCATGCTTCTATGACTTTTTCTGTGTAGGCAGGCGCCAGGCTCTCTTTGATGATCATGGTCGTTTTGGTTATTTTGCAAGCAAAGTCTTTTGCGCTCTTGCTGTCTGGAAACAATGTTGGCACCAAATCACTGAAGTGATCTGCCACCAATGGGGGTAGATTGTGCTCTGCCACAAAATGACAAAACATCACTTCTGCTAGTGATGCATTGGATTTGGAAGGCATCGGTTCTCTCACTGGCTGAAAATGTTCATCCATCGATCGATACGTTTTCGATTTGGCTACACAGTTTTTGTGGCCCTGTGTAGTGAAGTGCGACTTCAGGTTGAAAATCCCTGATGCAGTCACTTTTATGCTCCTCCTACATGGAACACAGAAGGAGTGTGTAGGGCCCTCTGGAGAAGCCTTTATCCATCCAGCGTATTTTCCCTTCTCAAAGCTAGGACTTTCCCATTCTTTTCGGTGACGTCCAGTCCCTTGATTTCCCTTTTCTTCAAGCTTTGTTTTCTTCGCCAGCGGCGCGCTGCATGAAGCCATTTTGAAAATCACAAAAACACTGCTTAGGTGCGCTTGTGGAGGATCGAAATAAGTGCAGGCGGACACGGCGAACTGAAGTTTAAAAGGGTGCTTCATGCAGACAGTCAACTTATATACCCGGCTACAGACAATGCATGCATGGCACATTAGCATCACAGTATACAGCAGGAAAGCATGGACATTTGCATTAGAGTCACACATATCAGGCGCAGGATTACTGGCGCCGGGATTCCTCTCTGTTCCGCAGCCGCAGGACAAAAGAAGGTGCGAGGCGCATCTGCATAATGATCAGTCCACACCTCTCACTGTTGTGATAACTGCTCACGCTGAGCGCTCTGCCAGCCCCGTACGCTGTGGGGGTCACACACGAGGTGTTCCTCCACACTCTCAGTAATTTTTTTTCCCGTATATTTTTCTTTTTGGCGTACAGAAATGGCAATACGCCCGTATTTGCTAAAATTGCATTTTCCCCGTATTAAAATACGGAGAAACCGTATCACTTGACAGGTATGAGTTTGTTTTCACTTAAGTATTAAGTGCAATATTGAAGGGTAGAACTTGAAAAGTTTTTGCTTCTTCCTACTTGTCATGGATCTGGGTTTGGAGAGCAAACCCAGTTCTGACTCATTGTTATGATTTGACCTAGTTTCCTCCTGACAGCTTGGGCACACCCCCTCCTCCTGTCAAGCTCCGTCAGCTGCACTGTCACGGGTGCTCACACACGTACACACACACACCCACATGCTCACACACATACACACATGCACACACACATGCACACGCTCCATTCACTCTCATTCACACGCGCTCTCACACACCGGATGCCAATCAGTTCTGCCCACGTATTCTCACACTGGCAATCTTTTTCCTCGTTAGCTTCTGGAGTAGTTGTTGGGTGTGCCAGAGGAAAGAGATTGTCGGGGCATACGCCTCTATACGCGGCAGTCAGTACTCCCCGTATATTGCATCATTCATTTCTTTAATATCCAGCCCGTCTCTTTTGACCTGTTTGTCCCGTTGGTGTTTCAGCTGGCTCAGCATCTCAACTCCTTCCTCCAGACTCCACGGTTTGCCCCGGATAGCTCCAGCCCTGTAAGTGTTTTTGCCTTTTCTCCTATGCTAGCAGCCCGGCAGCACTAGGCTGTTTTGCCTTTCCTATTTTGTGCACTAAGCAGTCCTGCAGCATGAGGCTTTGTATTCACCAGGCTGTAGAGCATTCGGTTGGCGCCCTGTATGTTTAGTGGCCAACTCTGTCATTGCATCTTTCTGTATTTTTGTAGTGGAACTGAACTGGTGATTTTTGTGAACTTGAATAAACATGACACTCTCTACTCGTGCAGTTGGGTTTTTCATTCCCTCCCTCGTGCGCCATAATGGCGCACAGGGGTTTGTGACACTACTCTTTTTTGGGGCACCCAAAAAAGGTATTTCATCACTTTACATAATTATTTTTATATTTTTTGATATATTTGTTAAATATTCTTTTTTGCCCTTTTTTAATAACTGACTTTTTTGTCTGAAAAAAAAAATAAAATAAATATAAACTGCTAGAATCCTGATTCTTTGATGAAAGACCCAAGAATAAGCCGGAGAATTCTTCAATTCAAGAGGCAACATTTATTCAGAGGTCACATGTAAAGCAAGCAGTGCTGGGTGCAGCGTTATGCAACCCCTTGGGAGCATCGCCAGACTGACCTCGACTTCCGGGTGCAACTTACATTCATCTTCTCGGGTTGGTTGGACCAACCCCATACAATAGGATGGGCTTGTACGCAACCGTCTGATTGGCCAGTTTAACTTTGACGTGAACAGGCCATCCGCTATTCACGTTAACTACCTCCTAAAATGTACTATAAAAAGTGTGTGTGTGAGTGTTGGCTTGGGTGTGTAACTAATGTAATAAACCTGACTAAATGAAGTGAAAGAAAGAAGAAAGAGGGCTCTATAGCTCTGCCTAATTCCTGTTTATCAGAGTTTAACACAACATATTTGTTCATAAGAATGCAAACAGAATATGTATAGAATATGTGTAGAGCATAATGGGAGATTACCTACAGAATTATTATTTTGGCACTCTAACTTTTCATATCCCTTTCATTCCCCCCTTTGACATGATTTTATCATGTCAACCATACATGGTGTGAGAGACGCTAGCGGTTAGCAGATGGTGAATAAGGTAGGTCCCTACATTGTGTGTCAACCCAGTCAGTCAACCCAAGATAGGCTTGCACCATTGGTTCCGATACCCTTGCCTCCCCCCTTACGGACACCCCAGCACGGTGCAGCAATGTCTAAGAGGGCATACCGAGGCGACACATCTTTGTCCAGATGAACTACAGTCACATCATTATCCTTGTTCACCAAGTTTTGCACCCCCACCGAGGTCTCCTCCTGATCATCATGTGAATAGTTCTTTGTCCGGTGGAGTGGATCATGTGGAGGTCATAAGGTCAAACAGGGTCAATCCACGAAGCCCACGAAACATTTTGTCCACCAGTTGACCTTTGCCAGGGCTCGCATCATTCAGCTGTAATCATCACACAGTTGCGACAGAGGTTTGACCTCCCTCTGTGTCTGCTTCCTGTATCCGCAGCTATGGATCACAGTCCCATCTTGTAGACACACACCGGTACCATTAGAAGCAAAACAACAGTGTGCCCACGCTCTCAGAGGCACATCTTGTCCCATGAGGTTTACAAGACAGTCTGGTGGATGCAGCAGAAAGCAGACAACATCCAGTCCAGGCAGTGAACAGTTCAGTGATGCTGTCCCAGGGATGCCACCCACAGGTCTATGATTAGTGGACAGAGTTAGAGACGCTGGTGTTGATGAAACTCAAGCCCCTGTGCCCACCGTAGCTTCTACTGTGGGGGTAGTGTTGGAAAATGCCGTCTCCTCCGTGTGGCTGATCTGGCTCCACCCCAGATGCTGGAAGTGCGGTGGGTGTGCATGGGTATCAGTCCATCCTTCTTCTAGGGACTGGAGTCGTACAGTCACTAGCCCTACAACCTCCTTTTCTATGTCGCAGGCACATGTCGTGATGGTCTGGTGCCCTCCTACATGCACCTTCCCTGAACCCTACACCTTTGCTTGGGTGCCGATACAAAGGGGCTCGGTCAGGGCAGGATCAATAATGGCCTGAGGGGTTGTCACTGCAATGGCTGGAGCCTGTACCGTTTTATCCTTATTCACTACATCTGTAGTTGACAATGTGCTGTTGTAAGTTATCTCCCATTAGCCTTGAGTGTGTGATTGTTGACTATATGCAAGCTACAAGCAGTGGTTGTGTTGTGATAAGTGAGCTGGGGTAATGGGACCCATGTGTTTCAGCAGTAGGTTTGTTATGTTGAGTGAGTGGGTGATGAGACCTACGTTATGTGTTGCTGTGTAAGTAGGTAGTAAACAAAATTGTTCAAAGTTAGGAGACATCCTTATCCATGCTTGTTGTATCCGGGCCTCTAGAGCTTCTATCCTCCACAATTATCCTGACTACCTAACCGTAATTAGCATGATGTAAATAATAACGCAAGAATACTATAAGTCTCACACCCCTACGTGTGTGTGGTGAACTATGTATGATTCATGTATTACCAGTAGCACACTGTGTTTACAAATAATCCATAATAGCACAATGGTTTTCTTCGTCATCATCCTCCGTCTTGGGGTCTTCAGCTCCTCCTCTGACCAGCAATTGGTTTCTATGAGGAAGTATGAGATGTGCAAGATTTGCTGATGACTACCACTGTGGATATTGCAATATAGAGGGGTTAGCTCATTTATCAATACATGTGATCCTGACATACAATGAGCACAAAGAGGTTAGAGCTTTGTTAATTCCTGCAGCCCTGTGTCATCAGGGTGTTTCCTACAGGACTGATGACGCTATGACATCTGCTGCTTTTATTTAGATCTACATCTGTTTAATATCCCTTTACCATAACGAATTTAGAATTGCTTCAATTTTCTCATCCTCTTGTTTGTTAATGTTAAGATTGGTCATGTAGGAGATCTTTGGGTGTCAATGTGCACAGCCTTTTGTGCTGTGGTTACCCAGTTAAGGAGACAGTGTGTATGTTCCTAATTTAGGCTTAAGGTCAGGTGTTGGCTTTCAGTGGATGGCTATATTACCCAGGAGAGGTGACAAAATAGCCAACATTTTCCACTCCCTGTATTTGGGTCTAACCAGTGGGATGTGTGGAACCTCCCATAGGATTAAATGTCTCTTATCCTCTTCAACTAGGACAATAGATGCTTCCACAAATTTCCTTGTTTACCAGTCCAAGTTTTATGACCAATCTGGAGGATGGATTTGCAAATAATGGTTGTTCATAATTTGGATCAGATCCGTTCAATTGTCTATAGTACATGGGGAACAATGCTACATTTACAGATGTTGATAGGGTATTCTACTGGTAGCTTTCCATTTGCAGATTTTAAACTGTTACGTTTTTCTGACTTTGAAAAGTCCTGTATGTCATTACCTGAAGTTACTATTTTACATGCACCTGCACCACATGAATTTAATCGGAGTACTGAACCTCAGAGTCAGGTAAATGGAAGATATCTGCTATTTTCTAATAATTAAATTTTTGCTAATTTTCTGTATACAGTAGTGTAGAAGTGAGTCCACTTATCAAGTTCAGATTCAATTCAATTCAATTCAACTTTATTTATATAGCGCCATTTCACTAACAACAGTCATCTCATAGCACTATCAACTGTAGGGGGGGAACCCCCACAGTGGCAGAAAGACCCCAGCAATCAGTGATCCCCTGTGAGCAAGCACTTGGCGACGGTGGGAGGAGGAAAAACTCCCTTTAACAGGAAGAAACCTCACAGCAGAAGCCAGGCTCAGGGAGGGGCAGTCATCTGCGGCGACTGGCTGGGGGTGAGGGGACAGAGAAGATGAAAAGAACAGACATGTAGAGAGCAAACAGCACGATGGGGGACTCAATCTATGGAGAGAACAAACAAATGTAATGACCCAGCAAAAAAAAATATTTCATAGAGAGTGAGGAAAGGAGTGGAGGGCCCAGTGCATTACTGGAGGTCCCCCGGCTGACTAAACCTATTAGCAGCAT
Source organism: Pholidichthys leucotaenia (assembly GCA_020510985.1). Lineage (NCBI taxonomy): Eukaryota > Metazoa > Chordata > Actinopteri > Cichliformes > Pholidichthyidae > Pholidichthys > Pholidichthys leucotaenia. The sequence continues at coordinate 51,408,956 of CM035837.1, read as the reverse complement.
AACTAAGGGAGGGTTCAGAAACACATGATCCTCCCTAATTGTAGGCTATATCAAAAAGGTAGGTTTTAAAACCCTAATCTTAAAAACAGAGATCGAGTCTGACTCCCGAATCAGATTGGCAGCTGATTCCACAGGAGAGGAGCTTGATAACTGAAGGCTCTGCCTCCCATTGGTACTTTTAGAGATTCTAGGTATTACAAGTAGTCCTGCATTTTGGGAGCGTAGTGCTCTGTTAGGATAATACGATAGTATCAGATCTTTTAAATAAAAAGGAGCCTGATTGTTTAGAGCTTTGTAAGTAAGAAGAAGGATTTTAAACTTAATTCTAAACTCTATGGGAAGCCAATGAAGGGAGGCCAGAACCGGAGAGATATGATCTCTCTTTCTAGTACCTGTTAAAACTCTTGCTGCAGCATTTTGGATCAGCTGAAGACTTTTTAAAAGATGTTTTAGGACAACCTGATAATAAAGAATTACAATAATCTAATCTCGAGCTAACAAAAGCGTGATCAGTTTCTCAGCATCACTCTGAGACAAGATGCTCCTAATCTTGGCAATATTACACAAATGATAGAAGGCAGTCTTAGAAACAAATTTAATATGTGAATTGAAGGACAAATCCTGATCAAAAAATAACTCCAAGGTTCCTCACAGAGCTATTAAGAGAAAAGAGTAACTGCATCCAAACTGAAAGTTTGATTTGGAAAGGAATTTCTAAGGTTTTTTGGACCAACAAGAATGACTTCAGTCTTATCTGAATTTAATAGCAGGAAATTACAAGTCATCCAAGCTTTGATTTCCTTAAGACAGGCTTCTAACTTGGCTAATTGAGTTACTATCATCTGGCTTCATTGACAGGTATAATTGTGTGTCATCTGCATAACAATGAAAATGTATACAGTGCTTTCTAATAATGTTGCCTAACGGAAGCATATATAAACTAAAAAGAGTAGGGCCTAGCACAGATCCCTGTGGAACTCTCATGACTAAGGCTTTGTTTTATCTGTTTTTAGTCTCAATCATGCAGTCCTGTTTTGGTTGTAGTGCATGTGGCTCATGGGTGCCTCCCCCTCCCAGGCAGCCGGCTTGCCATCACTTCAGTTTCCATTGTGGGACGCGTTCCCTCCTCGGCCACGGGCCCCTCTTCCACCACTACTGTCCTCCCCCTCCTCCTTTTGGGCTTCCTTTTATAAAAGAAAACAGTTCATGGGAGGCCTCAGGCTCCCCGTGTGTCAGCCATTCCATAAATAAGTGTGGGTTTTTCCTTCAAATTTTCTTTTCTTTTCTTATCTAAGAGCCAACTTTGAGTCAAGAAAAGGCTTTAACTCCATGTGTTGTGTGAATAGTGGTTTGATTGCCCATTGTCAGGTGAAATGTCCTTTCTACAGCCTTTCTTATAGCGGCTACATGTTTCACACTAGCCGATGACCTATTCCTACGTGTGTCTACGGACCGCAAGGTTACGTAGAAAAGACAGCTTTGTGCACATACTCTAGGTTTGTATTTGTCTACAAAAAAAACAAAATGTGATGTTTTTCCTGTTTATTTTACCTTGTATTTAACCAGATAAAAATCCCATTGAGAAGTAAAAACCTCTTTTTCCAACTGGCCAAGAATGAAAATGTGATGACTTGTGATGGTATGGAGTTCTGAAATGCCCACCAACAACTAAATAAAATATATATTTCCTTTCAAATTTGCCTACTATAGTTCATTAGCACCTTTCTATCCGTGCTTGTCCCACTCTGCACCCTTTTGAAACAGAATGGCTTTAACACAAAGCCGTTCTTTTTCAACATCCAAGTAAGGACCATGTAGGGGTGGATACCCATTGTGTTGCTAATGTGGGGGGATCCCCCTCCCCTCCCCCAGGGTTTTGCTGTTAACATGGCCTCTGCCTCTATATTAACCCTCTGACCATCTCCTGTGGCCCTGCCAGGCTGATACTGATAGGGCAGATTAGGTGCAGGGTTCTTGGTAGGGGTCCATATTGTTGTGATGTGAGGTCCTGGGGTGCATAGATAGAGTTTGATGGGGCATAGTTGTTGTGGCATCTGCTTAGCAGAGGCTTTATTTGGGTTTTTACCTTATCCATGCTTTTTCTAAAAATACTTCATGTTGTTCAGTATGTGATTTTGGCACCCTCTTTGATAGGGCTTTTAGTAAATGAGACCGTTGTTTCATTTATACTGAGATGTGATTTTAGCGGTAGTTTTAAGGCACCAGTTTATGCATTCCTCAATTCTCCGTGAACACGTGCTGACTACAGCTGATTCACAAATACTGGTTATGCACACGTAGAGAACATATGAGTAGTTTGCTGAATCTGGGAATGACTTGTTAGCACTCAACACAGCTTCCTGGCAAAACATATATGCTTACGCAGACTAACACTTAGGATGTTCATGAATGAGATCAATATTTGAGATGCTGTCTGAAATGTAAATGGAAAGCAACAATATAATTTATTGTACTTGTGTGTGCTCAGGTTGATCATCTATGACCCATCTTTCAATGTCCCTTTGTTTTACATTCTTTTACTGTTGTTGCGAGGGAGGAGGGGGTCGCTAGGCGATGGCGTGGGAGGGGAGGGTGGACGCAGGCAAGTCCAGCGGGCCTGAAGAGGGGACTCACACATTCGCTGAGGGAGGTGATCCCCAGCCACGACCATCATCTCAGATTAATAGAGAATCAGACAAGCCATTAAACAGCGTGTTTTTGTCCTTTTCCGTTTTATTACTTTATTGATTATTTGCTTTTGTTCTCACCGTTGCAGCATGAGTCCTCTTATTCTTACGTTTTTCTTTCCTTCATCCAATTGTTTTCTCCATATTTTCTCTGTCCTGCACAAAACTTTAACAATTCATCAGCTTCCAATTTGTCTCTAAAACCAAACTTCCCTTTCCATTTTCTGTCCACTCTCACTTCCACAATGCTCATCTCCACAACTTCTATCTATTTATTTATATATACATTTATTTTTTATTTTATTTTATTTGTTTATGTATTTGCTTATTTATTTATTTATTCAAATTTGCAATTTTCCTTTTTTCTTTATTTAAATTACCTCACCTTTATATATTGTCCACCTAGGACTTTTATTGTAATAAATAGGAATAAATCTCGTTATTCCCCCCCTCTGCCCAATTTAAAGGTGAGCCTTTTCTCTCCAGCTGAATGGGGCATGCCTTTGCCTCACCACATCAAACCCGCATTGGCGGGTGAGGGAGGGCTTTATTTCGCCGTGCATGGACTTAAAGCTTTCCTTCAGCCAGAGAGATAAGGTTATAAATTTGTTAGGAAGATTTGAAGCGCTATTTGGCAGATTTATGAAAAGAATGCACTTCTTATAGTTGGCCACACGATGGAGCACTGTGCCGCAGTTTGAAGCAGTTCAAGATGGGCGTTTACCTCGCACATGCGCACTGAGAATGCCACGTGGCCGCCTCTGCCACGTGCAATTGTGAATGCACAAGATGACCCCGGAGCCTATTGTCCACAAACCATGACTTGTATTTCAAAGAAACTGCCTCCTTAACTTCAGCTGTAAACATGCCAGAATAATCTTACAACTTTAATTTAGCATTCCATTTTAATACTGTTACCTCAAATATCTCCTCTCATTAGCCTGTTTTAAACGATCTCAACTCCACTCACGAGTGGAGCGAATTGCCTCCCTCCTTTGTGGAAAAACACACACACGCCTTTGTTTCCCCACATGGCCCGAAGAGCGCCATTAGTTAAATCATACTATGGGAAAAGGTCAATAGATATTCCCAACCCCCGTTATTTGTCAAACCACACATTTAACCCTTAAAGACACAGAATTAACAGACATCAGTATGCACACTGTAGACAATACAAACAGTAACTATTTTTATTATTATGGACAGTCACTCACTAAGGAATGGTTAAAAGATTCTTGCGCTGTACCTTAAATTATTAACAAAAGGGTTTTCTTTTTCAGTACTGGCACCAGGCTAGCCCTGGTTCCCTTATTTGAGGAGACAAACACGGTTTATTCCGCTGTTCCCTAAGTCTCGTAATTATTTCGGAACAGACTGCATTCCGAAATACTTCAGTACCGCACCAGGCTAGCCCTGGTTCCCTTATTTGAGGAGACAAACACGGTTGATTCCACTGTTCCATAGCCTCGGTAATTATTCGGAACAGACTGCATCCAAAATACTTCACCCACGTGGCATCGTTCCTTAACAGCATCGGGTTGGACAGTTAAATTCCCCCCCCCCCCCCAGCATCAGGCTAATCTTGGCTATTTTAATTTGGAAGACGAGCACGGCCGTTACCCCCTAAGTCTTATTAAGTTTCTAGGTACAGACTGCTCCCAGAACGTCACTGACTCGTCCAACTTTAAGTAGAGGGCACTTTCACTGAAGCCTTGGCAGGTCCTCCAGTACAAGCAGTACCGTATTTAAAGCTCAGTGCTATACTGATTTAAACGTTCGTGGCTTTCATTCCCTAGCGGCATCGGGTTGAGCACTTTAAATGGCTTCCCCCCGGCATCAGGGTCACTAACCCTGGCTAGTTTCATTTGAGGAGATGAACCTGGGCTTCCTGGCTCCTGCTTGGGGAGATCACCCTGGCTCCCTATGTCTCGTGATTATTTTGGTTCAGCCTGACTCCAAAATGTTTTATTATTTGATGGACTATACACCCGTGAATTGTATGTCCTGATAAGATAAGATAAGATAAGATAAGATAAGATAAGATAAGCCTTTATTAGTCCCACAATGGGGAAACTCCAGGATTGCAACAGCACAGGGATAGCAACACTCAGAGCAACAATCAAAGGGCAAGAAAAAAAAAGCAAGAGCAGCTAATATACATATGTACATATTACTATAAATATATATACTGTATATATACACAGACACACAGTGCAGAGCATTGTAGCTGGATGGAATAAATATATGAGTATATAAACACACAGTGGCGGAGCATTGTAGCTAGATGGAATAAATAGTAGATATATAAACACCCACAGTACGGAGCATTGCAGCTAGGTGGAGTAAATAGTAAATATATAAACACACACAGTGCGGAGCATTGTAGCTAGATGGAATAATATGTAGATATATAAACACACAGTGCGGAGCATTGTAGCTAGATGGAATAAATATATAGATATAAAATAAATATAAACACACCCAGTGCGGAGCATTGGTAGCTAGATGGAATAAATATGTAAATATATAAACACACACAGCGCAGAGCAATTGGTTGCTAGATGGGATGAAACAGCACAACCGTCTACTTAGTTATTCTACATGGTATGATTATGTCCCATACACATAATTAAACTGTATGCCCAAACACATAATCAGTATTATGTAGTGTATTGTGCCCATACACTGATCGCAACCATCCTACCTCAGACTGATAATAGGACACTGTGCACTTTCCTTTGAAACTATCTGACTATTTGTTTTAGACTTTACATGTGACTCCCAACTAAATTATAACATTTGGAGATTGGATATACCCCCTTAGTCAGACAACTGTAAATTTAGTATGGCCAAAGTGCAGAAAGTCATGTAAAAAAAGGTTTTCTGCTTACCTTTATATGTTGGACGCCAAAGTCGCCTATATAGGGTCCTTCTGATCTGTTCCAGACTCATCTCAGAATAATTCAATCCGGGTCATGGCACCAAAATTGTTAGAATCCCGATTCTTTGATTGAAAGATCCAAGAATGAGCTGGAGAATTCTTCAATTCAAAGATGCAACATGTATTCAAGGGTCACATGTAAAGCAAGCAGCGCTGGGTGCAGCATGATGCTGGCCCCTCGGGAGCATCGCCAGACTGACCTCGACTTCCGGGTGCAACTTACATTCATCTTGCTCGGGTTGGTTGGACCAACGCCCATACAATAGGATGGGCCTTGGACGCAACCGTCTGATTGGCCAGTTTAACTCTGACGGGGAACAGGACATCCGCTATTCACGTTAACTACCTCCTAAAATGTACTATAAAAATGTGTGTGTGGTGAGGTGTTGGCTTGGGTGGTGTAACTAATGTAATAGACCTGACTAAAAGAAGTGAGAGAGAGAAGAAAGAGGGCTCTATAGCTCTGCCTAATTCCTGTTTTATCAGAGTTTAAAACACAACATATTGTTCATAAGGAATGCAAACAGAATATGTATAGAATATGTGTAGGAGCAAAATGGGAGATTACCTACAGAAATTTAGCTATTTTGGCACTCTAACTTTTCACAACCCTTTCAAAATATTAGATAACATGGCTGGCCACGAGGCTAGGTCACTTTTCATATACTGTGCATAGCCTCACTTATATGAGATACAATAAATGCGAATTGAACAATTGTTTGTGTATCCTGTTATCACAATGCTTGAAGAAGCTAGTCAACCATTACAATGTCCTAGAATAATGGGCAGCTCAAATGAAAATGTTAGCCAGTCCTACTGTATATGTTACCAGCCACTGGAGCACAGCCTGGAGTCTCTCATCCAACTGCTCAGATGTAAATACTGTGATTATTTAGGACCCGTAAAAATTAAGATATTTTTTCATCAGTATTTGTTGAAGAATGCAAAGACTTTAATTCTGCACCTTTCTAAACTTGTTGATGTTATTGAAAAAAAAATATTTGTCTTCAGGAAATACAATCATGTTCAACCTTTAAAGAACTGAAATATGGTAGCATATGCAATTGTTTCTGTTGGAATACCATCAAATATCTTGGCCGAAAAATCGTACATTTCCTTCAGGAAGTTTTAAATCCAAAATTTTCAAAGAACATTCATCACATTAACCTAACATCTATGATTATATTGTGGTCACAACAGCAAAAGGGAGAAAACGCTCTAGTGCATGAAACCATTGTAATGCTGCTGCAGCCACATGTTAACCATTGGGGAAGGCCCTTGACACAGGAAGTGATGCAGTTTTATTTGATGTAAACTAGAGAACAAGTTACACCACACAGAGAGTCAAAGTCAAAGAGGCATTGTGAGTAAACCTGCCAGCCAGGCTGGAACAAAAGGTAAACACAGCTGTGGTTATGAGTCATGCATCTTTGCTGAATCACGAATATTTACTCAGAATGTGGAACAAATTCATTGTGGTAATGCTTTTTAAAAAGAGGAGTACCCTTAAGCTGGGAATCTCCTTAAACTCCTCTTTATAGTTGTTCTCATAAACAGAGCGGATAGAGATCTTTAAGTTGACGGCATATACTGTATGTCATCAATGGTTCCCACTGAGGGCCAAAGAACAGATGTTTAGCACAGACAGCCTTCTATTTGTATTGTGAATGTTTATAAGTCATCCATTAATAGAATGGCCCTTAGTGTAAGCATCATCACAAATCGGTATTGTTTTAAACAAACTGCCCAATCTCACTTTTAATGGGTTGAAAAATATCATCTGCCGTCCATCTTATGTGGTCATTTATTGAAAATCAGACACACTGTACAGACACTATGATGAAGCTTTATCACAATGAAAGCCCATCCATCCATCCATCCATCCATCCATCCATCCATCTTCTACCACTTTTCCGGAGGTCTGGGTCACGGAGGCAGCAGCTCAAGCAAAGCCCAGACTTCCCTCTCCCTGGCCACCTGCTCCAGCTCTTCAGAGAGGATACCAAGACGTTCTCAGGACTGCTGGGAGACCTAGGGGCAGATTTACTAATGTGCTGCGCCACCGCAAAACCCTGTTTTGGCGTTAAAAAACTACTGTTGAGATTTACTGAAGGGCACAGGGCAAAATTAGCGGTGGAAAGGCGTGGACTATGTTAATTTTGTGCCTGGCCTCACTGCATATGTATTTGAAGGAGTTGTCATGTCAAAGCGCAAATTTGATGGGGGGGGAGTATTTACTATAAATGACTGGCGCAAGGTGATTTATTAAGGTTTGCGGTTGTCAGTCTCCTGCTAAATGTGGCAGGATTTAATATCCAAAAAAAGCTTGTCTTAATTCATCAGCGCCTGATGATAGCGATCGCTGGTGCCAAGACACCGGTGAGAACCAAGGACGTGTGACCGAAGACAGAAGCCTTCTCTCTGTCGGTGGCTTTATTTGCATTGACAGTAAGAACAGATTATATGATCTCACAGAGATCGGTGTTATGCTGAACGGCCCATCAGCCGGCAGTTTTTTTTATTTCATTTGTTTTATACTATATATGGCCTACTACATGAATTTGTAACCATAAAATAGGACACAATAGGAGCCCTTCCTACTTGCAGCTGGACATATAGATGGTGTCAGCCGGATAGTGACTTTTTTCTCTTTCTGCAGAGGTTCAGACTTAGACTCTAGAGTTTTCCTCTCCTATCAGCTCCCCCTCGCTCTTGAAGCAAAATCTTCCACGATGTCAATTTTCTTCTTATTTTTCTCTATCCATATTTCTTTTTGCTGTGCATAAAATGGTAATTCAGTTCCCTCTTCTCTCTATTTCTCTCTCCCAGTTTAGGATACACAATATAGGAGGAAAACAACAATGAGATAATTAACAAAAAGAGCGCATAGATCCATAGAAACATCCCCCGAAATTGCAACACCGTACCTCAATGGCATTTCTAAAAAGTTGTGAACTGGGAGACCTGTAGATTTTGTTAAAACAAAGTTATTCACATAATAAAACCCCAGAGTTTCCATCAGACCATCTTGATGATAAAATAAACACATTGGTTAAATAATCAGTTTTTTCATGAGTAGTCCTTTTTTAAATAAGATACAAATGCTTCATTTATACATATTAAACAAGAGTCTACCATGTTAAATGAAAATCTAAATTTTGAAATATGACAAACAAAAATAAACTGTTTTTAGTAGGGTTTGTGCTTAAACAAAAGCTTAAAAAAATAAGCTTTATGTATTATGCTCCTCCGAACTGGCTGTATACCTGTGTTGATGACCCGCTTCCTCATCAGCTGTGCCTGTGTGCAATTTTGCGGTGCTCTTGGTGGAAGGGTGGTCATTATTGAAATGAAGTGACTGTGTCTGTGTTCATAACTTTGCATGTTGTTAGTAGATCACTGGCAAAAATCGGCCACTCCCTTAGGCGCTCTGTCAAAATTGTACATTCGCTAATTTGTGCTGCCTTAGTAAATCTGCCCCATAGTCTCTCCAGTGTGCCCTGGGTCTTCCCCGGGGTCTCCACCTAGTGGGACATGCCCAAAACACCTCAAGCGGGAGGCGTCCAGGAAGCATCCTGATCAGATGCCCAAACCACCTCAGCTGGCTCCTTTCAATGTGGAGGAGCAGCGGTTCTACTCTGAGCCTCTCCTGAATGACTGAGCTCGTTTCCCTGTCTCTAAGGGTGAGTCAAGAAATCCTATGGAGAAAGCTCATTTCAGCCACTTGTATCCACGGTCTCATTCTTTCGGTCATTACCCAAAGCTCATGACCATAGGTGAGAGTAGGAACATAGATTGACCAGTAAATCAACAGCTTTATTTTAGAGCTCAACTTCCTCTTCACCACAACAGACCGGTACAACATCTGCATCACTGCAGATGCTGCTCCGATCCATCTGTCAATCTCTCACTTCATTCTCCCCTCACTCATGAATGAGACCCCAAGATACTTAAACTCCTCCACTTGAAGCAGGACCTTGTCCCCAACCCGGAGAGGACAATCCACCCTTTTCCAGCTGAGGACCATGGACTCGAACTTGGAGGTGCTGATTCTCATCCCAGCCACTTCACACCCAGTAGCAAAACATCCCAGCAAGACCTGTAGGTCATTGCTCGATGAAGCCAACAGGACAACATCATCCACAGACAGCAGAGATGAGATCCTGTGGTCACCAAACATGACACTCTCCGTTCCTTGACTGTGCCTAGAAATCCTGTCCATAAAAATTATGAACAGGATCGGTGACAAAGGGCGGCCCTGCTGGAGTCCAACTTTCACTGGAAATGAGTTTGACTGGGTGTTGGCAATGTGAACCAAACTCTTGCAATGGTTGTATAGGGACTGGATAGCTTGTAGCAACAAGCCCGATACCCCATACTCCTGCAGCACTCCCCACAAGAGACCACAAGAGACGCGGCCAAATGCTTTCTCTAAGTCCACAAAACACATGTGGACTGGCTGGGCAAACTCCCACGAGCCCTTGAGGATTCTCGAGAGGGTAAAGAGTTGGTCCGATGTGCCACAGCCAGGACAAAAACCACATTGCTCCGCTTGAATCCGAGGTTCGACCTCTCCAGTCGTCTGACTAAGATGACAATGAAAGCCATCTTCATGTGAAACCTACAGGCCTTTCTGCCTTTGATAAGAAAGTCCAAACAAGGTTTTTAAAACTAGTTTAATTGTAGCTTTACCTGTTTAATGTGTAGAATAGCTATATAGCTAATACAAGGGTCTGCAACCTGCAGTTCTGCAGCCATGTTGTGTCCAAGTTGCAGTTTTGCCCTAGGCAGTGGCTCCCTTACCAATTTCCAAGGAAAAAAGGCCAAAGATTTATTAGAAGAAGGTTGCATGACATAAAAAAAACTATCATAAATTTGTGAGAAAAGCAGAAAATTTATGCCAGAAATCTTGCAAATTTATGAAAAAACTGTGCAGTTTCTTAAGCAAAAAGCCACTGCAAATACAAACGTGGACAAAATTGTTGGTACCCTTCTGTTAATGAAAGAAAAACCCACAGTGGTCACAGAAATAACTTGAATCTGACAAAAGTGGTAATAAATAAAAATTCTATGACAATTAACCAATGAAAATCAGACAATGCTTTTGAATTGTGGTTCAACAGAATTATTTTAAAAAACAAACTCTTGAAACAGGCCTGGACAAAAATGATGGTACCCCTAGAAAAGATTGAAAATAATGTGACCATAGGGACATGTTCAACCAAGATGTGTCCTCTAATTAACATCACAGGTGTCTACAAACTTGTAATCAGTCAGTCGGCCTATTTAAAGGGTGACAAGTAGTCACTGTGCTGTTTGGTGACATGGTGTGTACCACACTAAACATGGACCAGAGGAAGCAAAGGAGAGAGTTGTCTCAAGAGATTAGAAAGAAAATTATAGACAAGCATGTTAAAGGTATAGGCTATAAGACCATCTCCAAGCAGTTTGATGTTCCTGTGACTACAGTTGCACATATTATTCAGAAATTTAAGATCCACGGGACTGTAGCCAACCTCCCTGGACGTGGCTGCAGGAGGAGACGGATAATACGAATGGTAACAAAAGAGCCCAGAACAACCTCTAAACACATTCATAGTGAACTCCAAGGTCAAGGTACATCAGTGTCAGATCGCACCATCCGTCGTTGTTTGAGCCAAAGTGGACTTCATGGGAGACGACCAAGGAGGACACCACTGTAGAAAACAAATCATAAAAATGCCAGACTGGAATTTGCCAAACTGCATGTTGACAAGCCACAAAGCTTCTGGGAGAATGTCCTATCGACAGACGAGACAAAACTGGAACTTTTTGGCAAGGCACATCAGCATTATGTTCACAGACACAAAAATGAAGCATACCAAGAAAAGAACACTGTCCCTACTGTGAAACATGGAGGAGGTTCTGTTATGTTCTGGGGCTGCTTTGCTGTATCCGGCACAGGGTGTCTTGAATCTGTGCAGGGTACAATAAAATCTCAAGACTATCAAGGTATTCTAGAGAGAAATGTGCTGCCCAGTGTCAGACAGCTTGGTCTCAGTCACAGGTCATGGATCTTGCAACAGGATAATGACCCAAAACACACAGCTAAAAACACCCAAGAATGGCTAAGAGTGAAACATTGGACTATTCTAAAGTGGCCTTCTATGAGCCCTGATCTAAATCCTATTGAACATCTGTGGAAGGAGCTGAAACATGCCATCTGGAGAAGGCACCCTTCAAACCTGAGACAACTGGAGCAGTTTGCTCATGAGGAGTGGGCCAAAATGCCTGCTGAGAGGTGCAGAAGTCTCATTGACAGTTACAGAAATCGTTTGATTGCAGTGATTGCCTCAAAAGGTTGTGCAACAAAATATCAAGTTAAGGGTACCATCATTTTTGTCCAGGCCTGTTTCATGAGTTTGTTTTTTAAAATAATTCTGTTGAACCACATTTCAAAAGCACTGTCTGATTTTCATTGGTTAATTTTCATAGAATTTTTATTTATTACCACTTTTGTCAGATTCAAGTTATTTCTGTGACCATTGTGGGTTTTTCTTTCATTAACAGAGGGGTACCAACAATTTTGTCCACGTCTGTAGCAAGAAAAGTCACAAAATTTCTGAAAAAAAATCCACAAATTTACAGGAAGGGGTTGCAGTTTTATAAGAAAAATGTCATAGATTTATGCAGAAAAGGAATGCAATTTTACTTGAAAAAGTTACTTAGAAAAAGTTTTTGAAAAAGGCAGAAATTTATGCAAAAAATCGCACAGTTATGGAAAAAAGTTGCAATTTTATGAGGAAAGCACTCAGACAAATCTCAAAAGCAGAAAAATCAAACTTTCTGCATAAACAAATAACAAATTCTTGTGGAAAATGGCTGCAATTTTACCCGAAAAGGGTAAAAGTTGCAAATTTGTCAGGTCAAGTTTGTATTTTTCACTCTGCTGTTTCAACTTAGTTTTCAGCTTCACTTATTTTTGTGACTCCAGGCAGATGTTTTTGGACAAAAATAACTAAATGGCTGTATGCATGGTGGAAGTTGCTGACTCTTGATCACTGAAGAACAATGGCTTGAATTTAACCCACTCCACCCACTAATTTATTATAGGGTTGGCTGAATATGAGAAAGTAATAATAACTCAACCTTTTTTTTTAAAACTTGTTTTACAATTCTTTCTTTGTAGAGATTCACAGTGTGGCACATTACCAGTTCCTATTTGACTTCATTTTGACTTTATCAGTATGGCTGCTTGGATCAATCTATCCCCTTTCTCAGGAGCAGAATGAGAGTGTTTTAGTAATTTCTCTTAAAACACAATATACATGCAGTATATAGGGAAATGTCATAAATAATACGATGCAGCATAATAGTATCTAAGTGTTTGTTAGAATAATTTTGAGTTTAAATTATTCAAAGTCAAAAAATCAGGCGGAAAGTTGAATTTATGTACATTTAATACATAAATATATGAGGAGTCACCCCAATTGCCACTTTGGGGGAAGAATTACAAAGCATGGCATTCAGACACGCTTAGAATCCCTAAAGGATCCATTCTTCTAAGTCTGATATATATAGGAAGGAAAAAGGGGGAGGATGGGATGAGAGGAGGAAAGGAGAGGGACAGACAGAAAGTCCTGACACCTGAACTTATCCAGGCTGATGTCACAGACACACTCTGGAGACATGGGGTCATGGAGACATGAGATCCATAAAACTACCAGAATGTCCATCTACCACTGATCTGCTGAGGAGTTCCTGTGCATTCCTGTGACCCAAAACAGGTTATGTTAAAGAGACTAAGGATAGCTTAGATCATTCCTTACGCATGTACTGATCCTGTACTGATCTTCAGTCTGAACTCTCTGAAACTGCTCACAGGAACATGCCAAGAATATACAAACTTATCCTATATGGAATGCACATATAAACATTAAACATGGCATATGAAAGTTATGATACTTCTCAAATATAATAATAAATTATTAATAGCAATAATAATGTAGATAATATGGAATTTTTCTATCAGTATTGTTCTATCTTTTAATATTTCTGTGAATTCTAAGGGTGTTTTTTTTTTTTAAATATAGGCCTATTTGAATAAATAGATATACTTGACTGTATTTCTTACCAACCACTGTGCATGTGTGGTTCAGTTTAGGCTAACATTAAACACCTGTCATACTGAACTAGCCTTGCTAGCAACTTCAGTAATTTAAAATCCAATATTGATTTCTTGTTTATAACACACATATGACAATATTGTGACCAAAGAGCTGAAATTTGGTCTGGAAAAAGAGGTGGTCTTGGTCTAGATCAAACTGAACCTTGGCCCATTTCATTTAGCGTGTCAAAGAAATTTTCAGAAAGGCTCGGATTTTTGGCCCAAACAGGAAGTTACAGCAGCTGAAGAGAGGAAAAAAGGAGCCGAGGTAGGACTCACTGAGTGGAATTGACACAGCCTTTTTTTAATTGAAAAAGATAGTAGCACGAATAGTTAATTTAAAAAAAATATGGGCGGGGGGGGCTGAAAAGTTCATTGTGTCATGAACCGAGCTGGTTTGCTCTTTAGGCTCAGTTCTGACCTTTCTCTATGTCTCAGGTTATCTGTGTTTTTATGTATTGTGTTATCTTTTAAGTTTCTTGTTGTTTCTATGTTCCCTGGTTTAGTTTCCGTACCTGTAGCCACTGTGTTCTGGCCGGCAGCTGTGAGGCAGCCTCCTTTGGCCTACACTTGTGTGGGCACTGTCTGACAGTTGCCAGTCCGACCATGCCCCCCCCCCACCTCTCATGACAGCCAGCTGGTCCTTCTCCCGGTAGTTGCCTTTCCCGCGCTTCGCCCAGGTGCACCCAATCTTCCTTGCCAGCAATGCTTATACTTAAGCAGCTTTTTGCCAGCCAAGCATTGCTGGACTACTGGATTGTCATACGCTTCCTTTGTGCTGCTGTACACTGTGGTCTGCCCACTTCATGTTCCGCCGTGTAAGCCAGTAAGTGTACCTTGTCGTCTTTTTGTATTGTCATCTATTTTTGATTGTGCCACTGTACACTGTGGTCTGCCCGCTTCACGTCCTACCATGAAAGCCAGTAGTGTACCCTGTTTACCGTTTTTGGATATCTGCACTTTTGGGATCTATGTCTCTTCCCTTAATAAATGTGTCTGTGGTGTAACCCTGCATTTAAATCCGTCTTCCTTCTACTCCTCCGTGAGCTGCGTAAAAGCGCACGGGGACACATCGTGGTCAAACTTGACCAAATGTGGTTTATTTTTCAACATAGTCTCCCCTTCAGGCCACACACTTCTTCCATCGGTGTTGCAGTGCTTGGATCTCTGTGGTTGAAAAATAAATCACACGTAGCTGCCCTGGGGCAGGTTGGTGGGGGTGTGGCTGCTGGTCTGCACCAGCGGTCTCCCCGGCCGCTGCCGGGCATTGGTGCGCGTTCATCCTCGCTGCATCTGCGCAGCGGCCGCCCCAAGTGTTAAGGGTGAATGAGTGTGGGGGAGAACATGAGCGGATGTGAGTGAGTTGGAACACGAGTGAGAGTGTGCGTATGGGTGAGTGTGGGTGGAGGGAGGTGTGGGTAGGTGCGGACGACGGTGAGGGCAAATGGCAGTGGGAGCGAGATTGAGCAGGTATGGGAGTGGGTGAGAGTGGGTGGGTGTGGGTGTGGGAGTGCGAGCGTGGGATTGTGTGGGAGAGAGGGCGAGTGACAGTGAATGAGTACATGTGAGTGTGTGGGTGTGAGTGGGTGCGTATGCGAGCATGAGGGTGTGAGTGTGTGGGAATGGGTGTATGCTGGTCGAGGGGTGCTGGACTGAGAGGGTGGCACTTCCTGGTGCCTCCTGATCACATGGACTCTCTTGGACTGGGGGGTTTCCCCCCTTGGAGCTCCTGCACCTTGCTGCCATATTCCTTGGGCATGGGGGACTGGGAGTTCCCGGGGTGTGTGTCGGGGATGCTGGGGTGGATGCAGGCCCGCTCTGGGGGTGTCTCTGGCCTGGGGGGGTGGGGGGTCTGGCCTTCCAGTGCCTGGGGCCTGAGGGCTGGCATTGGCCCCGCTGGGAGGGCAGGGACTAGCCAGTCCAGGGGTGGGGGTGCGCCGCACCGGCCACTTGGCACCCCAACCTCCCTCGGCCATCCCTCCTGAGGCAGATGCCTGGTTGTCTTGGAACTTGTTGGCCTCGGGACATTTCTGCTCTGTGGGGGTTGGTGGCGCTGTCTTGCTTGCTTGGGTTTCCGAAGGCGGGGGTGGGGGGGGTGGCGGTGCTGCTGTGACCTGCCACCTTCTTTGAATGTTTCCTGGCAAACCACGCACACACTTACTTTGCGCATACTCTCATACACACGCAGGCACACATATATCTCTCCTTTATCTGGTGCAGATACCAGACTCGTGATGAGACCTTTTCAGTAGAAGAAACAGTTTGTCTTCTGTATGTTTCAGTTTTGTTAGTCTGTTTGTCTTCTCTCTTTGTTCTTCTCTCTTTTCTTTACCCCTCCCCACCCCTCCTTTCCCCATTCCCCCCTTGTCGGGTCCTTTATGGGTAAAACAGAAGTATTCAAAATTCTTACAAGAGGAGTTTATAAATAATATACAGGATGTGGGGGGCAAGGTGTTGGACTTCTCCGCCCAGAGAACAATGGACCAGGAGAAGAGGTGTCACCGGGGGGTCCAAACGGAACAGTAAGGGCTATGCACCCCATGGGGAGAGGAGTAGATGCCAGGCCGCCAGGAGAAGAATGAAATGCTTCACTGGTGTAATATTATGTTAATGCGCCGCACAGGCTTTGTTCTAAACTTAATGTGAGGTTGGAGCCTCGGGCCACGATGCATGTAATTAAAGGTATAAAAGAGACATGCACAATGGCCCGGGAGATTCTTTCACTATGCTGTTCTGTTAGAGGAAGAATAAAGTCTGTGTTAATCAGCTTGTTGCCTCGCCTGCATCCTTCCTCTACACTGGTGACCCTGACGTGCCATGGAGGACGAGACGAGCACCCCGGAGACATCTTGGAGAAAGGGTGCCAGCGGTGCGTGCGCTGTTTCAGTCAAGCTCCTGGATTTCTGGCTGCATGACCCGACAGCGTGGTTTCTACACATTGAGGCCCAGTTCGCACTCCGCAGGGTAACATCAGACGACACTAAATACTACTATGTGGTTGCTGCGCTGGACGCGCGTGCCGCACAACAGGTGGCAAACCTGCTCCAAGAGCCACTGGTCCGGGGAAAATACAAGGCGCTCAAGAGGATGCTTATCCAGCGCTATACCCTTTCGGACAGTGAAAGAGCGGAGAGGCTCCTAACACGTTCAGAGTTAGGGGACAGATCAGCCGTGGAGTTGATGGAGAGCACGTTGGCGTTGATGGGCAGAGATGACGAGTCCTTCCTGTTCGCCTACCTGTTTCTCGGGAACCTACCGGCTGCAGCGAGAGCAATCCTGGTCAATTCACCACTGCTGGTGACGAGGGACTACCTTACACTAGCGCAGGAAGCGAATCGCATCATTTTGGCGACCAGAGCCTTCGGCGTGAACGCACCGACACCGGAGCCCAGGAGGTTTTCCAGCAAGATTGAGGAGCCTTTGGTGGTAGCCGGTGCGGAACAACACTACGGAACACGATCACTACTCTATTCCCAACATCCAGGATTTTTCCATGCACCTGGCCGGGGCGCATGTTTTTTCCAAAGTGGATCTGGTCCACGGTTACCACCAGGCCATGTTTCACAGTAGGGACAGTGTTCTTTTCTTGGTATGCTTCATTTTTGTGTCTGTGAACATAGTGCTGATGTACCTTGCCAGAAAGTTCCAGTTTTGTCTCGTCTGTCCATAGGACATTCTCCCAGAAGCTTTGTGGCTTGTCAACATGCAGTTTGGCAAATTCCAGTCTGGCTTTTTTATGATTTGTTTTCAACAGTGGTGTCCTCCTTGGTCGTCTCCCATGAAGTCCACTTTGGCTCAAACAACAACGGATGGTGCAGTCTGACACTGATGTACCTTGACCTTGGAGTTCACCATGAATGTGTTTAGAGTTGTTCTGGGCTCTTTTGTTACCATTCGTATTGTGGTGTAATTGAGTTACTTGGAAAAGAACTACAAAGTCACGCAGGAATGATGTCAAGGAGGCAACTGGGGGGAGAGACACAGACTAGCAGCGAGGTTGACATGGTTCAATAAAAAAGTGATGTTAAAAACTACAGTTGGACTCACGCAGTGTTTTAATAACACGACATGGTGTCAGAAGTCCTGTAGTTAATGTAGAGAGGTAAGCCCGGAAACAAAAAAGGATCGTTTGTACACCGCGGAGGAAGAGAGGGGAGTTTGAGGACACGATGAGTGAAAACGGAGATGCATACGGAGGGATAGCAACCGCTCCGGGAGCCGCTGTGGCAGCGGGTCCGTGCGCTACGTTTAACATCCAGCCACCGGAGCCCTTCGATTTTTCTAAGCCACAGGAGTGGGCCAAATGGGTCCGGAGATTTGACAGATTTTGCCTGGCAAGTAACTTGAATGCAAGCTCTGAAGAGACTCAAGTTAATACCTTGATATATTGCATGGGGGACGAGGCAGGTGATGTTTTACGTGGGCTGGCTCTGACGGATGCTCAACACAGCTTGTATGAAGCAGTGTGTGATGGCTTTCAAGGCTTCTTTGTGGTTAAAAAGAATGTAAATTATGAGCGTGCCAAATTTAACCTGCGAAAACAGCGAGAAAGTGAGACAGTAGATTCTTTTGTCACTGCACTATATGCGCTGGCTGAACATTGCAATTACGGTGTGCTGCATGATGAGCTACTTCGGGACAGACTCGTCATCGGTCTGTTAGACAAGAGGCTGTCTGAATGCATGCAGCTAG
Source organism: Pholidichthys leucotaenia (assembly GCA_020510985.1). NCBI lineage: Eukaryota > Metazoa > Chordata > Actinopteri > Cichliformes > Pholidichthyidae > Pholidichthys > Pholidichthys leucotaenia. The sequence goes on along the minus strand of CM035837.1, from coordinate 51,390,490 downwards.
ATCCAGAGCTGACTTTGGAGAAAGCAATCAGGATGGCACGGCAGAGTGAGGAGGTGAAAAAGCAGCAAGCTTCTCTGAGAGGGGACACCAGAACTCAGGCAAGTGAGGCAATGTCTGTTGAAAGAGTGTTCAAGGGAAGTAGCAAGCCTGCTAAAAACAAACCTCAGCGTGCTCACAAACCGCACAGTACTCAGAACAGCAAGGAAAAGGGAGCACAGTCAAAATGTCATTAATGTGGCAGCTCTCCATCACATTCAGAACGGGAGTGTCCTGCAAATGAAGTGAACTGTCATGCTTGTGGGAGAAAGGGTCATTATAAACATGTGTGCAAGACCTTAAAATCTGTACTTGAGGTGCAAGAGGATGAGGATGCCATCTTCCTTGGCAGTGTTACAACAGACGGCGATCCTTGGATGGTCAACATTGACATTCATGACAGCAGCGTGACATTCAAAATTGACACGAGTGCCGATGTCACAGTTTTGCCACATGCTGTGTTCCAGAAAATATTCAGAGAAAACCCACCTGCGCTCCACAAAGCACCTAAGCCGCTCCTGGGACCGGGGAGGAGGCCACTTGATGTTGTGGGCGTTGCCAAGCTGTTGCTGAGAATTGGTGGGAAAGAGGAGATGGAGGAGGTGTATGTTGTCCGTTATGTGCACACTGCCCTGCTAGGGAGGTCTGTGAGCTGCAGACTAGGGCTTGTTGCACGCCTTGACAGTGTCACTATAGAGATATTAAAGGAGAAGTATCCAAAATTATTCAGCGGACTAGATGAGGTGCACCAGGCATATGCCATCAAGCTCAAACCAGGTGCCAAACCATTTTCACTCAAGACACCAAGGAGGATCCCATTGCCACTAATGGACAAAGTCAAGCAAGAGCTGTCCCGCATGGAAAGCCTCGGGGTGATATGCAAAATTGAGGAGCCTACAGACTGGTGTGCTGGCATCGTGGTAGTGCCCAGAAAGAACAAGATGGATCCTGTGCGAATATGTGTCGATCTCACTAACCTCAATGAGTCCGTGTGTAGAGAGAAGTTCATTCTACCATCAGTAGAGGAAACACTTGGGAGGCTGGCTGGAGCCAAAATATTTAGTAAGCTGGATGCAAATAAGGGGTGTTGGCAAATCCCATTGACAGAAGATTCAGTGAAACTGACAACGTTCATCATGCCCTTTGGACGCTATTATTTCAAACGGCTACCTTTTGGCATTGCGTCCACCCCTGAACACTTTCAGAACAGAATGGTGACAGAGGTCACAGAAGGGCTCGAAGGCGTGGTTTGTCACATTGACGACGTGCTGGTGTGGGGTCGTACGCAAGAGGAGCATGATGCTCGCCTGCATACCGTGCTAAGAAAGATTCAGAAGGCAGGTATCACACTTACCATTGGCGAGTGTGACCTGTCAAAGTCTGAGGTGACTTTCCTAGGCCACGTGATCTCCGCCAGTGGCATCAGTCCAGACCCGAGCAAGACGGAGGCTGTGAGGGAAATGCCTGAGCCAAAAACAGTGAGTGAACTAAGATCTTTCCTTGGAATGGTTAACCAGCTAGGCAAGTTTATCCCGCAGCTAGCTGAGAGGGATAAAGCTCTCAGAGATCTCCTTTTGAAGAAGAACTGCTGGGTGTGGGGCACTGAGCAGGCTAAATCCTTCCAGGACTTAAAGGATGCCCTGATGTCGCTGCCGGTGCTAGCTGTATATGATCGGCAGACGCGTCGTCTTACAGACTTGGAGGAGTCCTGCTACAAAACTGGGGTGAGGAGTGAAGACCAGTAGCCTTCATGTCGCGATCCCTAACACCCACCGAGCAGAGATATGCGCAAGTGGAAAAGGAGGCTTTGAGCCTGACCTGGGCTTGCGAGAGGCTCAGCAACTTCCTCATTGGAAAACACTTCCAGTTGGAGACAGATCACAAGCCTCTCCTGAGTCTCCTGGGGTCTCAAGCACTGGACGCTCTACCCCCTCAGATCCAACACTTTCGAATGCGTCTTATGCACTATTCCTACTCCATATCTTATGTGCCAGGGAAGTGCCTGTGGACAGCTGATACATTGTCGCAAGCGCCTGTCACAAGAAAAGGGACACCAGCTGACAAAGAGCTGTTCGAGGACACAAATATCTACATGGATATGGTGATGGAGAACCTACCTGCAAGCACTGCCTATCTGGAGGAGCTGAGAGAACAGCTGCAGAGGGACAGTGTGTGTGTTTGAGTGATGCAGCTGTGTGCAGAAGGCTGACCAACTCATGGCTTAAATGAACCTGCACTCAAGCTATACTGGACTGACAGGGCATTCCTTACTGTCCAGGATGGTCTACTGCTAAAGGGAGATAGGCTTGTCATACCCTCGACCATGAGAAACGATGTTCTCGCTAAGCTGCACAAAGGACACCAGGGTGTGGTTAAGTGTAGAGAACAGGCACGACAGTCAGTATGGTGGCCGGGGTTGAGTCAGCAGCTGAATGAGTTGGTTCTTAACTGCAGAGCATGCTGTCAGGAGAGACAGAACCACAGGGAGCCACTGATGCTGACACCGTACCCAGACAGACCATGGCAGAAGTTGGGAGCAGACTTGTTCATGTTAGGGAGCAAGACCTACCTGCTAGTAGTGGACTACATGTCTAGATATGTGGAGATTGCCCTGCTAACTCCCACAAGATCTAATGATGTGATCCACCACCTTAAGTCAATCTTTGCACGTCATGGAATCTGTGAGACCCTGGTGACAGACAATGGGCCACAATTCTCCGGAGCGGCCTTTGTAGCATTTGCAAAGTTGTATGGGTTCCAACATGTAACCAGCAGCCCGAAATATCCCCAGGGCAATGCTGAAGCTGAACGTGCAATGCAGACAGTGAAGGGGCTTTTGAAGAAGTCAGATGACCCCTATCTTGCTTTACTGGCCTACAGGGCTACCCCTCTCCAAAATGGGTATAGCCCAGCTCAACTGTTCATGGGGAGGATGCTTCGTACAACTGTGCCTATTCTTCCTGCGTCGTTAAGTCCTGCTCTTCCTGATAGAAATGCTGTTATGCTGAACGAAGGGAAGAGGAAAACGAAAGATGCGCAACGTTACAACCTGAGACACTGTGCAAAGCATCTCAATAGACTCACTCCAGGACAGGACGTGTGGGTCACAGATCAAGGAGCAGCAGGAGCTGTCATAGGAAATCACACCACACCGCGCTCTTATCTGGTGGAGGGACCCCATGGGACCATCAGGCAAAACCGTCGTCATCTCATCCCCTGGAACTCCTCATCGGAGCAGAGCAACAGTGCTGCAGCTGAGCAGTTCCCGGAAGGTGTTCCAGAACAACCTTCAGTAGAACAACCTGCAGCAACATCATCACAGCAGAATGTTCCTGAACCACCATCTACTCCTACTCCTAGAACCAGGTCTGGGAGAGCGGTTGTAAAACCAACCTGGTTCAACTTATAAACAGTTATGAATATTGGATGTTTGAAAATAATAGTGAAAAAAAAAGGTTGCAAATGTGTTGCACTATATTTCTGATTTTGCACTCTTTTCTATGTAAATGTTCAAGTTCAGAGTTTAGAGTGAGGACAGAACAGTACAGGGTTTAGGATGGAAGTATTGTATTTGATTTTGCACATATTGTTCAGTGCTAAGGGAAAACTGCAGCGTGTCTGTTGTGTGTGTGAATGGTATTAGATAGGACCAGATCTTCCAGCCACAGAGGCAGAATAATCCTCTAAGGTCTGTTGAATCAATGGCAGTCTACCCATTGATACTAGAAAGGGGAGATGTGGTGTAATTGAGTTACTTGGAAAAGAACTACAAAGTCGTGCAGGGATCACGTCAAGCAGGCGACTGGGGGGAGAGACACAGACTAGCAGCAAGGTTGACATGGTTCAATAAAAAAGTGACGTTAAAAACTACAGTTGGACTCACGCAGTATTTTAATAACACGACACGTATTGTCCGTCTTCTCCTGCGGCCACATCCAGGGAGGTTGGCTACAGTCCCGTGGATCTTAAATTTCTGAATAATATGTGCAACTGTAGTCACAGGAACATCAAGCTGCTTGGAGATGGTCTTATAGCCTTTTCCTTTAACATGCTTGTCTATAATTTTCTTTCTAATCTCCTGAGACAACTCTCTCCTTTGCTTCCTCTGGTCCATGTTTAGTGTGGTACACACCATGTCAACAAACAGCACAGTGGCTACTTGTCACCCTTTAAATAGGCCGACTGACTGATTAAAAGTTTGTAGACACCTGTGATGTTAATTAGAGGACACATCTTGGTTGAACATGTCCCTATGGTCACATTATTTTCAATCTTTTCTAGGGGTACCATCATTTTTGTCCAGGCCTGTTTCAAGAGTTTGTTTTTTAAAATAATTATGTTGAACCACAATTCAAAAGCATTGTCTGATTTTCATTGGTTAATTTTCGTAGAATTTTTATTTATTACCACTTTTGTCAGATTCAATGACCATTGTGGGTTTTTCTTTCATTAACAGAGGGGTACCAACAATTTTGACCACGTCTGTATATATATATATATATATACAGTATATATATATATATATATATATATATATATATATATACTGTATATGTGTGTGTGTGTGTGTGTGTGTGTGTGTGTGTGTGTGTGTGTGTGTGTGTGCTGTATAAAGCTCCTTTTGGCAAAGTAAAGGACAATAAGGGAAGCAGTTTTCTGTTCTGCTTACCTAGCAGCTTGACAGGACGGGGGGGCGGGGGAGGCATATTTGGTCCAATTTGACCACTATGAACTTTTAAGCCTATGACCTTTTCATGTCCCCCTTCCTCATACAAAAAAATGCAATAACTTACCCAATATTTTTGAAGAGGATGCAATAGAGAGTATATGCAAGATTACAAGAGCAATGCCACTTTTAGATCAATACTCCTGATGAGAAGGACAAACATCCTTTTTCATGCAGACCTGGATAAGATTCTAGCCTCAGTAAACTAGTTCAGCTCTTAAAGTGGAGTTGTCCCCATTTTCAACTTAAAGTGCAGTCACCGATATGCCCAGAGCTTCAGAAAACTCCTTAGGGTGAGTAGCATGTTTGCTAACTACCACAGTCTGTGCTAACTACACAAAAGTTATGACAGCAGAATGTAGGCACATCACCTAAAGTTGTTTGGTTCACTAGACAAAGAACAGTGTAGTGATGGGACCCACAGTTTGCAAAAACATTGATTCACTTCCAGTTTGTTTGCTTAAAAAATCCATTCAAAATATTCATTCACCGAATCCAGAGCTGGCAATGGTTTTGGCGACCTAAGTGGGATTTGGGTACAGCAGCCGCCCCCCCCCCGCCCCCCCCCCACACACACACGTAACTTTCGGGGCCTCACAATACTTCGATCTAAACAAAACACAGTCACAACATGAAGCAATTGCATCGTAAAACCTCTAAATGGCTTTAACAAGCATGCCAATCAATCAATCAACCAATCAATCAATCAATCAATCTTTATTTGTATAACACTTTTCAAACATTAGATGCTGCACAAAGTGCTTTACATAGATAAAAACAATAGACACATTTAGTTATATATATTTACATGATAGATCCCCACCTCTTCCAACCCTCTCATAAACATACCCACAAAACACACACAACACAGTTTACAATGGCAAAATAACTCCTTCTGCTGCAGCTTTAACCATACCCACAGAGACCCCGCAGTTGATTACAAGATTGTCTCACTCTACAACCAACATTCACTGAATCTGAACCAACAGACAAAGAAGACAAAAAACTTCACTTTATACAGCCAGTGGCGGAGCCAGGAAATTTTCAGTGGGGTGGCCAGGATGGATATGTGATCAGTTTGGGGTGGTCTGGAAATCGGTATTACCAGAACATAATGTTTCTTGCAAAAAATAGGTTATATAAACTCTTTAGTACTGCATTTACTGTAAACAGTGGGGCAAAAAAATATTTAGTCAGCCACCAATTGTGCAAGTTCTCCCACTTAAAAGATGAGAGAGGTCTCCAATTTTCATCATAGGTATACCTCAACTATGAGAGACAAGATGAGAAAAAAAAAATCCAGAAAATCACATTGTCTGATTTTTAAAGAATTTATTTGCAAATTATGGTGGAAAATAAGTATTTGGTCACCTACAAACAAGCAAGATTTCTGGCTCTCACAGACCTGTAACTTCTTCTTTAATAGGCTCCTCTGTCCTCCACTCATTACCTGTATTAATGGCACCTGTTTGAACTCATTATCAGTATAAAAGACACCTGTCCACAACCTCAAACAGTCAGACTCCAAACTCCACTATGGCCAAGACCAAAGAGCTGTCAAAGGACACCAGAAACAAAACTGTAGACCTGCACCAGGCTGGGAAGACTGAATCTGCAATAGGTAAGCAGCTTGGTGTGAAGAAATCAACTGTGAGAGCAATTATTGGAAAATGGAAGACATACAAGACCACTGATAATCTCCCTCGATCTGGGGCTCCACGCAAGATCTCACCCCGTGAGGTCAAAATGATCACAAGAACGGTGAGCAAAAATCCCAGAACCACACGGGGGGACGTAGTGAATGACCTGCAGAGAGCTGGGACCAAAGTAACAAAGGCTAACATCAGTAACACACTATGCCGCCAGGGACTCAAATCCTGCAGTGCCAGATGTGTCCCCCTGCTTAAGCCAGTACATGTCCAGGCCCATCTGAAGTTTGCTAGAGAACATTTGGATGATCCAGAAGAGGACTGGGAGAATGTCATATGGTCAGATGAAACCAAAATAGAACTTTTTGGTAAAAACTCAACTTGTCGTGTTTGGAGGAGAAAGAACACCATACCTACTGTGAAGCATGGGGGTGGAAACGTCGTGCTTTGGGGCTGTTTTTCTGCAAAGGGACCAGGACGACTGATCCGTGTAAAGGAAAGAATGAATGGGGCCATGTATCGTGAGATTTTGAGTGAAAACCTCTTTCCATCAGCAAGGGCATTGAAGATGAGACGTGGCTGGATCTTTCAGCATGACAATGATCCCAAACATACCGCCCGGGCAACGAAGGAGTGGCTTCGTAAGAAGCATTTCAAGGTCCTGGAGTGGCCTAGCCAGTCTCCAGATCTCAACCCCATAGAAAATCTTTGGAGGGAGTTGAAAGTCCGTGTTGCCCAGCGACAGCCCCAAAACATCACTGCTCTAGACTGCATGGAGGAATGGGCCAAAATACCAGCAACAGTGTGTGAAAACCTTGTGAAGACTTACAGAAAATGTTTGACCTCTGTCATTGCCAACAAAGGGTATATAACAAAGTATTGAGATGAACTTTTGTTATTGACCAAATACTTATTTTCCACCATAATTTGAAATAAATTCTTTAAAAATCCTTCAGTGATTTTCTGGATTTTTTTTTCTCATTTTGTCTCTCATAGTTGAGGTATACCTATGATGAAAATTGGAGACCTCACTCATCTTTTAAGGGGGAGAACTTGCACAATTGGTGGCTGACTAAATATTTTTTTGCCCCACTGTATATTCATACTTGTTCTTAAATTTTGTGTGTAGAGTTGTATACGAACATGAATACAAATACTTTATTATCCACAAATGTGGAAATTTGTCTTTGGTTTCACCATAAAAAACACATAGGGACATAACATTTTAAAAATAAAACAATACAATATCAGCTGATGGCTGGTAAGATGCTCCATTTCATGTAAACAAGTTTCATTCCATCTATACACACTGAATATACACACAATATTGAATAATTTACAGATCAATAACAAGAAATACTAGTTAAAAAATCTGCTTGCTGTACAAAACCTTGCATCGCCATCTGTCACTAGGTACAATCCCAGTAATGATTATTGTTAGGACTTTTATGTAGGGCCTATCACTATGGAGACAGGAAATGACTCTGTACAACTTTGCAATGACAAAATGATGAGAACTTAGGAAACTTCTTCTAAAGTACAGACATCCCTACTGCTCTATTGTCTACTAGTGCATATTAGTAAATTAGAATATTGTGGAAAAAGTTAATGCATCTTGCAATATATTTAAAAAGTTAAACTTTTATCTAATATTGATTACATATACTGAAATATTGCAAGCCATTTTTTATGCTGATTTTGATGATCATGGCTCTCTTTTTCAATGTTCTGCAGAACGGGAACTTGTTGTAAACCAAATCTTAACTGAGTCAGGCCAAATGATTGCCACTTTTGTTACTTTAAACCTTTCCTGCATAAATAATTAAAAAAAGTATAGTTTAAATAAATTACAAATCTTGACATTGTGATTTACAGAGATACACAAGTATGTCGTTACACTGAGACTATGGCCTCACACTGCTGGAATACAGGAAACACTGATATATAATGGAAAAAAATAATTTTAAATCTAAGTCTGATTTAATTATATACAGCTGGGAAACTAAGTATTGAGCACGTCAACATTTTTCTCATTAAACATATTTCTGATAGAGCCATTGACCTGAGATTTTCATGAGATATCAGTAACAATGCAAGTAATCCATACATACAAAGAAATCAAGGCAACTGTGTTCACAAAACAAGTAATAATTAATAAAGTGGACTGATACAGGGAATATGTATTGAACACACTTGGTGAAATTTATTTAGTAGAAAAGCCTTTGCTGGTAATAACAGTTTCCAAACGCCTCCTGTATGGAGAAACTAGGCACAGGCATTGCTCAGGAGTGATTTTAGCTCATTCTTCCACACAAACTGTCTTCAAATCTTGAAGGTTCCATGGGTGTCTTCCATGAACTCTGATCTTCAGTTCATCCATAGATTTTCAATTGGATTCAGGTCAGGTGACTGACTGGGCCATTTATTTACTGTTTATTTGTACAGGGTCACGTATGTAGCATAAAGTATTACTATAGACCAAAGCAGACCAAAGCATTTGGAGCCTAGGCTAATTTGCAATGCCATTCCCGAGCAGCTTTATTTTCCTTCTCTGGAGCCAGTTGAGAGTTTCCTTGGCTATGTGTTTGGGATCATTGTCTTGCTGAAATGTCCACCCTTGTTTTATCTTCAGCATTTTGGCAGATGGCAACAGGTTCTTATCAAGGATGTATCTGTACATTTGTTCATTCATCTTTCCTTCAATTATATGAATATTATATTATATGCCTGTACCATGTGCTGAAAAATACCCCTTCACCACGATGGGATGTGCAGTGCCATTTCTCTTCCAAACATGCTGTTGTTATGATCTGAGCACGGAAGATCCCACCGTGCTCAGTCTCATGGGCTTTCTCTATATTTGTATATTTGTTGTATTTTGTGTTTTTTGGGTTCCTGTGGTTGGGTTCCGCTTATCCCGTATTGTTTCTTATTTTTCTCTTCCCCTTGTTTATGTCATCATTGTTTTGCTACTCTTTTATTTAGTATTAGTTTGTATTTATTTCTCAGTCCGTATCTGTTGGCATTTAATTCTTTATTTTCGTGCTGTTGTGTTCTCTCCCCGGAGTGACAGCTGTCAGTGGCACTTGCGGGTTTTTTCTCCGATGTGGGCAGTGCCCCTGTCAGCTGTCAGTCCCGTCTTCTCTCCTCTCATTACACTCAGCTGACCCCAGTTGATAATCATTGTCTTCTCCTGCCTGCTCATGTGATCCACACCTGCAACCATTTGTGTTCATTGGGTTCATGTTCTACTTAAGGTCTGTTGTTTCTCTCCCTCTTTGCTGGAGTCTTAAGGAATCATTTGCGTCAGAACCCTGTTCCCGTTCTGACATTTGTTATCCATGTGAATCCTGTTTTCTCCCAGCCGTTTGTAAGTTTTGCTTTGTACACTATTTGGATTTTTGTGTTTGTGCACCTTTTGGACTCTTTGTGTTTTGTTTTTAAATACCACAAGCTACAGTTCAGCATCTGGGTCTCTCCTCTCTGCCCCAAAGGGCAATTCATGACAGCTGTGTGTTGTGGCATCCAAAAAGTTCAATGTTGGTCTAATCTGACCAGACTATATTTTCCCAGTATTTTACTGGCTTGCCCAAATGTTGTGCAGCAAACTTTAAATGAGCTCAACATGCTTTTCTTCAGCAATGGAGTCTTGTGAAGTGAGCAGGCATACAGCCCATATCGGTTGAGTGCATTACTTACTGTTTTCTTTGAGACAGGAGTAGCTGCTAACTCCAGGTTTTTCTGGAGTTCTCTGTGAGTGGTCTTTGACTCTTGGATAACTCTTCTAATAATTCTTTTGACTCCTCTGTCTGATATTTTGTGAGGAGCTCCTGGTCATGGCCGATTTATGGTAAAATGATGTCCTTTCCACTTCCGAATGATGGCTTCAGCAGTGCTCACTGGAACATTCAGCAGTTTAGAAATGCGCCTGTAACCAATGCCATCATTATGTTTTGCAACAATGAGGTTGCAAAGGTCTAGAGAGAGCTCTTTGCTTCTACCCATCATGAGTTCTTTGTGGTGTGACAGTCTGATGTTCACAGACCTTTTTAAAGGTTATTAGTCAGGACTTAAGCAGCTAAAATGAATTTGCACTGATGGGGGATGGGATAGCTTCCTAAATTCTGACCGATTTCAGCTGGTTTCTTGGCTTTCTATGCCTTTTTGCACTGCTTTTTCTTCATGTGTTCAATACTTATTCCCTGTGTCATTCTGCTTTATTAAATACAACTTGTTTTATGAACACAGTTGCCTTGATTTCCTTGTATGCATGGATTACTTGGGTTGCTCCTGATTTCTGGTGAAAATCTCTGGTCACTGGCTCCATTACAAATATGTTTAATGAGAAAAATGTTGATAGGTTCATGAATCCAACATACAGTAAGTATGACAACCTAACAAGTTCAGACAGCTGAGGTATGTTTGATGGAGGATTACAGAAGTAAATTAATCACTGATAAAAGAATGAACAGTAACTGAATGAACAGCATTACTAATACATCTCTGTAAAGTACAATAGTGTGAACAAGGTTTTTTGCAGTATATTTTAAAAAATAAAATGATTTATTCAGTTTTGATCACGTGCACAGTGGAACACTTGGTGTCTTTTTTCATTTAATTTTGATGATCATGGCTATATTTTGTATCAACCTTAACACCTTCATAACTATTCCTACCAAATTAAATTACTGCCTTTATTATAAAGTCTCTTGTAATAAAGCCATGACAGACCTCTCAGTTATAATAATAAAAAAACACAGAATCATTTGCCAAAATGTAAAATAATTCTGCCTGGTTGAGTCTTACTATAGTCAATTTTCTTGACAGAAAACATTCAAAAAGTTAATCTGATCTATACCATGTATTCCAAATGAAAACAGGGAGATACTGGAGTCTAAAATTAGTCAAGAAGAAGTTGGGCAAGCCATTGATAAATATGAAATCAGGAAAAAGAGCAGGACCAGATGGTCTTCCAGTTGACCTCTATAAAAAATTTAAGAATAAATTAATAAAACCACTGTTAGAAATGGTTTTAGAAGCATTTCAAAATGGTAATTTACCACCATACATGAATACATGAAATGCCTTAATTATACTGTTGCCAAAACCAGGTAAACCCTCAAATAAATGTGAAAACATGAGACCAGTAAGCCTATTAAATGCTGATCTTAAAATAATCTGTAAAATTTTAGCAAAACGACTACAAGAAATATTACCAAATATTATTAACCGAGATCAGAATGGCTTTATAATGGGAAGACAAGGTTTCCATAATGTAAGAAAACTGTTTAATATTATTTATTCCAATAAAGAAGCACCGGATACAGCTCTCCTACCACTGGACGCCGAAAAGGCCTTTGATAGGGTCGAATGACCCTATCTTTTTGAAGTCCTACAAAAGTTTGGACTTGGAAATAATTTCATAAAATGAGTCCAGATAATATACAATAATGCTACAGCAGAAATCTTAACAAACAGCAATATCTCAAAATCAATAAAAATCAATAGAGGATGTCAACAAGGCTGTCCACTTTCATCCTTATTGTTTACTATGGCAATTGAACCTTTAGCGATGGCAGTACGTTTACATCCACAAATTTATGGAATTAAAGTAGGACCAACAGAACATAAAATCTCCCTGTATGCTGATGACATAATTTTGTTTATGTCAAATTTTAAAAAAAATCAATTCCGACCTTGTTAAATTTAATAAAGAACTTTGGGGAAATATCAGGATATAAAATAAACAAAACAAAATCTTCAACATTAATGCTAAATGAAACCCAGAGAAATTATCCAGCTCCTGAGGTAAATCAATTCAATGTTGTAAATCAGTTTAAATATTTAGGAATTCAAATTTTGCCTAAGCTAGAATCAGTCGCCAATGCCAACTATGAAGCCTTAATGACAGATATTAATGAGTTACTTCAGAGATGGATGCCACTACCAATGTCGATGATCGGGAGAATTAATATACTTAAAAGTAATATCTTACCAAAAATACTTTATTTATTTCAAAACATTCCTTTACCACCACCTTCAGATCTATTCTCAAGAATTAAAAAAAAGTTAGTGGAATTTATATGGAACAATAGGAAGGCTAGATTACGTTTGTCCTTACTATATTTACCATTTGATCATGGAGGTCTGAAATGTCCAAACTTTATGTTGTATTACTGGTCAGCACAACTGAGGTCTATGACATATTATTTTTCATCAAATGATCTCCCTCACTGGACTGAAATGGAATCATACAATTTACCTTTACCTCTTCCCTTATTCATATACTCAGACTCGGCTAAAAAACTACAGAAACAAGTTAAAAATCCAATTGTAAAGCACATGATCAAAATATGGTGTGAAACCAAAAAATATTTAAAAGAACCACACTCACTGTCACAATTTAGCCCAATATGGGGTAATCAATATTTTACACCAGGGAGAGCGGATGCTGTATTTAAAGTATGGAATTTAAAAGGGATTCAAAAGATTCAAGACTTATATTTGTCACGCTCAGATAACATAATGTCTTTTGAAGAACTGAGGATTAAATTCAATCTTAATAGAACACACTTTTTTAAATATCTTCAGCTTAGAAATTTTATTCGATCAAATCAAAATAATGCTCTCACCCGACCTACTTTTTCATTTTTGGAAAAAATTTTGATGAAAGATAGTAAGAGAAAGGGTGTTATTTCAGAGTTTTATAACTCACTGACACAATTCTCAAGTGAAAAATCACAGAAAAGACTGAATTATTGGAAAGAAGACCTGCAAATTGAAATTTCAGAGGAACAATGGGAAATGGCTTGTGCAGGAGCTCAAACCAAATCAATAAATGTACATCTTAAACTGATACATTTTAAATGGTTAATGCGGATGTATGTTACAACAGTGGAATTAAATAGATATAACAAAAACATACCAGATACATGCACAAAATGTATGGAAAGTAAAGGAACCCTATTTCACTGTTTATGGGAATGTAGAAAAATCAGAATGTTTTGGGAAGAGGTGAGGGTAACAACTGAAAAAATAATTTCAAAACAAATCACCTTGAACCCTAAACTGTTTTTGTTGGGTCTGTATCCAGAAAAACATAACTTTAGTAAGAGTGAAAGAGCATTCATAGACCTCGGTTTGCTTAATGCCAAAAAATGTACTGCACTACTGTGGAAAAAGACTCATAGACCAGATGTGACTCAGTGGTTAAGACAGATGTTAACAAACCTTCCACTAGAAAGAATAACATATATACTGAAATCAAAGGAAAATGTGTTTGAGAATATATGGAGACCTTTCATTGATTATGTAAAGATTTTAAACATAACGTCTGAAGAAGAAGGTGAATATGTGTGGACCTTGCAAATTCCAAGCTGCTGAATGTATATTATGTATTCTTATGTAATAGATTACCTAGACTAAACAGAGGAGCATTGTTGTTGACTTGTGTTTGTTAATGGTTGTTGTTGTTTTTATTACACATTTTTTTTTGTTATTGTTCTTTTTAATTTTTAAATTACTTTTGTGTTAGTGTCTGATTGTTTGTGCCATGTTTGTAAAAAAAAAAAGGGTTCAATAAAAAATATTGTGGGGAAAAAAAAAGTTAATCTGACTCACGTTAATGTGCCTCAAAATATAAATGTGTCTTAACATGAAATATTGGCTCACTTAACTGTTACTATTATGGCAGACACGTGCATAAAATGTGAGTTTATGATACATCTTTCCAGTTTTTCTGACCAGGGAGCTGCTGTTGTTGAGACTTTTTTTCTTCACTGAATTACATAAACAGCCAAGTGACTTAACACTACTGAAGGCATGTCAGCGTGACTTCCCCTCTGATATTATAGCTTTCCTTTATCAATTTGTGAATTGAAGCACCATTGCCTGCAGCTGCTCTGTTTTCAAATGTGACGGCCGGCTATCGGATTGTGTGCATGCATTAGTGAGGTCCGACGGGGCAGTGTAACCGTAAACAAAGTTTCCACCCGAGGCAAATGCAACTCCGGCTGCTGTAGCTGGCAAAGATTATGCCAAGGGTGGCCACCCCAGTTCCGCCACTGGTGCAGGCCTGCCACACCAACTTTTTTTCCCACCACACCAAGCTGCACTGCTGAAGAAATGATTCAAAGTCGGTCAGCCCTCAAAGGCCCCCTACTGGCCTGGGGCTGTAAGTATTTGTTTGCCTTGTCTGCCAGCACAGCATCTCTGACTATTAGGAATTTCATTTTATTAATTAAAAAAAAATTGATGGCTTGCAGCTGCATCCCCCCCCCTTCCCAGCAGAGGGCACCCTAGCAACGGCCTATATGGCCTATGCCTTGGGCCGGCCCTGACCGAATCACTAATGCTACGTGTCCACTGGTTCCATCGTTTTTCTGCTTCCCATTCATTGTGTATTGGAAATGCAGCGGAAAGCATTTGGGTGCGGAGCGGTCGAAAACTACTTGTGCCGAGTTGCCCGGGGGTACCCTACAGCTCATTTGCATAAAGATCTCCCTTGGTAAAGATTTTTTCCGTATGGTCATGAACCGGAGGCAGCACTCTCGCCCTGAACTTTTAAACCAGCGGTTTTAGATGTCAAATAAGAATGGATTCATTAACTGAACCTACTATTTCTCGCATGAAATGATGTTAGAAACACGTTTTGCTGGTTTGTTTTAAAGATATGAGACAGATATGGAGAACAAGGATGCCATATTGTCCGGTAGCAGCAGAGAGTTGGAGACCTCCCACAGTTGGACCCGTTGACCAATTCAGTGAACCAGCCAGCTGGAGGAGAAGACGAGAGGGGAGGCGAGGGGAAGGAAGAGAAGCAGATCTGTACGTTACCTGTTGTTGTGTGAAGACTTGAAGGAGAAATTAATTCCCGGTGTTTTAGGCAGCCCGACACTATATGACCAGTCCTTTCCATCATATAGAAACAACATACAAAGGAACGGGGCATGGAACATGGGCTCATCCAGCCGAAGTTTACGAACCAGGAGGTCAAATTTGACATGCATTGTGCGGGTCTGTGGGATTGGGTGAACCCAAAACCCGTGGCGACAACGACAGTCGCCTTTTGTAGCACAAACATACCAGTACTATTAAAAACAATCTGCTCATGGTCAATAATGGCTATTCCAGTATTTCCTCCCGCATTGCTTAACTCCGCCTAGCTGAGAACTATGCTACCCGCCCCTTTTCTGCACCTCATAGATTGCGGTATGCGGATTCCTTTCCAAAAAATCCAGACCAGTAGACATGCAGAATAAGTGCTGTACCAGAGCTCCAACTGCCTACCACACATTGAACTGAAAAATGTAGCTGACTGGAGTAGGCGGGGTTTGTTCGCTGTTGTCCAGTACAGTTCACTGAACTGAAGAGGCAGCTGAACGTTTGCTGAACGTTTGCTGCTCAGGCGGCTGCTGCATTGAAGATGTGCATCTATGTTCATCTGGCTTTCTTTTTCTTTTTTTTTTTCCACAATATTTTTTATTGAACCTTTTTTTTTTTTTTTTACAAACATGGCACAAACAATCAGACAATAACACAAAAGTAATTTAAAAATTAAAAAGAACAATAACAAAAATAAATTGTGTAATAAAAACAACAACAACCATTAACAAACACAAGTCAACAACAATGCTCCTCTGTTTAGTCTAGGTAATCTATTACATAAGAATACATAATATACATTCAACAGCTTGGAATTTGCAAGGTCCACACATATCATTCACCTTCTTCTTCAGACATTATGTTTAAATTCTTTACATAATCAATGAAAGGTCTCCATATATTCTCAAACACATTTTCCTTTGATTTCAGTATATATGTTATTCTTTCTAGTGGAAGGTTTGTTAACATCTGTCTTAACCACTGAGTCACATCTGGTCTATGAGTCTTTTTCCACAGTAGTGCAATACATTTTTTGGCATTAAGCAAACTGAGGTCTATGAATGCTCTTTCACTCTTATTAAAGTTATGTTTTTCTGGATACAGACCCAACAAAAACAGTTTAGGGTTCAATGTGAATTGTTTTGAAATTATTTTTTCAATTGTTACCCTCACCTCTTCCCAAAACATTCTGATTTTTCTACATTCCCATAAACAGTAAAATAGGGTTCCTTTACTTTCCATACATTTTGTGCATGTATCTGGTATGTTTTTGTTATATCTATTTAATTCCACTGGTGTAACATACATCCGCATTAACCATTTAAAGTGTATCAGTTTAAGACGTACATTTATTGATTTGGTTTGAGCTCCTGCACAAGCCATTTCCCATAGTTTCCCTGAAATTTCAATTTGCAGGTCTTCTTTCCAGTAATTCAGTCTTTTCTGTGAGTTTTCATTTGAGATATAGTGTCAATGAGTTATAAAACTCTGAAATAATACCCTTTCTCTTACTATCTTTCATCAAAATTTTTTCCAAAAATGAATAAGTAGGTCGGGTGAGAGCATTATTTTGATTTGATCGATTAAAATTTCTAATCTGAAGATATTTAAAAAAGTGTGTTCTATTAAGATTGAATTTAATCCTCAGTTCTTTAAAAGACATTATGTTATCTGAGCGTGACAAATATAAGTCTTGAATCTTTTGAATCCCTTTTAAATTCCATATTTTAAATACAGTATCCATTCTCCCTGGTGTAAAATATTGATTACCCCATATTGGGCTAAATTATGACAGTGAGTGTGGTTCTTTTAAATATTTTTTGGTTTCACACCATATTTTGATCATGTGCTTTACAATTGGATTTTTAACTTGTTTCTGTAGTTTTTAGCCGAGTCTGAGTATATGAATAAGGGAAGAGGTAAAGGTAAATTGTATGATTCCATTTCAGTCCAGTGAGGAAGATCATTTGATGAAAAATAATATGTCATAGACCTCAGTTGTGCTGACCAGTAATACAACATAAAGTTTGGACATTTCAGACCTCCATGATCAAATGGTAAATATAGTAAGGACAAACGTAATCTAGCCTTCCTATTGTTCCATATAAATTCCACTAACTTTTTTTTTTAATTTTTGAGAATAGATCTGAAGGTAGTGGTAAAGAAATGTTTTGAAATAAATAAAGTATTTTTGGTAAGATATTACTTTTAAGTATATTAATTCTCCCGATCATCGACATTGGTAGTGACATCCATCTCTGAAGTAACTCATTAATATCTGTCATTAAGGCTTCATAGTTGGCATTGACGACTGATTCTAGCTTAGGCAAAATTTGAATTCCTAAATATTTAAACTGATTTACAACATTGAATTGGTTTACCTCAGGAGCTGGATGATTTCTCTGGGTCTCATTTAGCATTAATATTGAAGATTTTGTTTTGTTTATTTTATATCCTGATGTATCTCCAAAGTTCTTTATTAAATTTAACAAGGTCGGAATTGATTTTTTTAAAATTTGACATAAACAAAATTATGTCATCAGCATACAGGGAGATTTTATGTTCTGTTGGTCCTACTTTAATTCCATATATTTGTGGATGTAAACGTACTGCCATCGCTAAAGGTTCAATTGCCATAGTAAACAATAAGGGTGAAAGTGGACAGCCTTGTCCACATCCTCTATTGATTTTTATTGATTTTGAGATATTGCTGTTTGTTAGGATTTCTGCTGTAGCATTATTGTATATTATCTGGACCCATTTTATGAAATTATTTCCAAGTCCAAACCTTTGTAGGACTTCAAAAAGAAAGGGCCATTCGACCCTATCAAAGGCTTTTTCGGCGTCCAATGATAGGAGAGCTGTATCCGGTGCTTCTTTATTGGAATAAATAATATTAAATAGTCTTCTTACATTATGGAAGCCTTGTCTTCCCATTATAAAGCCATTCTGATCTCGGTTAATAATATTTGGTAATATTTCTTGTAGTTATTTTGCTAAAATTTTACAGATTATTTTAAAATCAGCATTTAATAGGCTTATTGGTCTCATGTTTTCACATTTATTAGGGGGTTTACCTGGTTTTGGCAACAGTATAATTAAGGCATTATTCATGTATGGTGGTATATTACCATTTTGAAATGCTTCTAAAACCATTTCCAACAAACTGTTAACAAACTGTGTTGGAAGCCACATATTAATTATATAAAAGGTAAAGTATCCAAATCAATTGCAATATTACACAGAGTGAAAAATTTGCTGAATCAACCCACACTATACAGTACACCTTGTATCATTCATTAATACTCCCATACATGACATATTGTAATGAAGTATGGGGAAATACATATAAAACAAACATATATCCACTCTTTATGCTTCAAAAGAGAGCTATTAGAATAATCAACAAAGCAGCTTGCAGGGAACCAACAAACCCACTTTTTCTTAAACAAAAAACTCTCAAGTTGAAAGATCTGATCGACTTTAAAACCGCAATAATAATGTTCAAAGTGAAGAATCTATCACTGCCCGCAAATATCCAAAAGTTGTTCCAATCAAGGGAGAAACGATATCACTTCAGAGGAACATGTATATTTCAAAAGCCTACAGTGAGAACAACCACCAAGCAACACTGTATTTCAGTGCAAGGTGTCAGATTATGGAACGATTTTGGACCTGAATTAAAATCATGTACAAAGCTTGGACAATTTAAACAAAAACTAAAGGAAGAAATACTCCAAACATATTTACAAAACGACATGTAAACTCACATAAGGATTGACATTTCCAGCCTGTGTTGTGTTATAGCTTAGTTTTTCTTTTTTCTCTGTGACACTATGTCTTAGATTTGTTTTTGAATAGTAACCGCTTAACTTAGACTAGCTCAGTTTTCTTTTTCTCTCAGTCATATTTTGTCTTAGCCTTGTTTTAAATTGTAATCGCTCTTGTCTTGTTTTCTCTTTTTTCTCCTTTGAATTCTTGGATGGAATATGGGTGGGCAATATAAGCTGTGGCTTCAGCCATCACCCATTTCGGATAACTCACGTGGAATTGTATAGTAGAAGGAGTCTTTGTCTAATTTGACCTTGTTGTTATATTATACAGTTTCTTTTAACCTGTAATGTACTATCCGAAATAAACAAATTCATTCATTCATTCATTCATTCATTCATTCTAACAGTGGTTTTATTAATTTAGTCTTAAATTTTTTATAGAGGTCAACTGGAAGACCATCTGGTCCTGCTCTTTTCCCTGATTTCATATTATCAATGGCTAGCCCAACTTCTTCTTGACTAATTTTAGACTCCAGTATCTCCCTGTTTTCATTTGGAATACATGGTATAGATAATCCACCCAAAAACCCATTTAGTTTTGTTAAGTCAGTTTCATTTTTTGTATCATATAGTTTTCCATAATAATCTCTAAAGGCTCTATTAATTTCTAAAGTATCTATAACTACCTGTCCATTACTTATAATATTGGTAATTGGTGTTTTAGATTCTAATTGTTTAATCTGCCATGCCAATAATTTTCCTGATTTTTCACCTTGTTCATAAAAAGTTTGCTTCAATCTTAGAAGACTCGAGGCAGCTCTATTTGCTGATTTTTTGTCATATTCAGCTCTCAGAGTCAGTAATTCGTTCTCTAACTGTGGGTTACTTCCTGCATACACCTTTTCTTGAAGGATTTTTTTTTTTACGTTCCAACTGCACTCTCTCCTCTCGGGTCTTCTTAGATTTTGAACCTGTATAACTAATAATATGCCCCCTAATAAAAGCTTTGAAAGCCTCCCACTTTATAAGTGCCGTTGTTTGTATAGTATTGATATCAAAGAACTCATCTATCTGTTTTTCTGTGTACTTAACAAATTCCTCATCCTGAAGCCATTTATGTTGAAAATGCCACCTAACTGGGTCCTTTGTCAATTTCTTATCTACATATACTAGACAGCAGGGTGCATGATCAGAGATCACAATATTATCATAGAAACAGTTTTGAATCTTGGACCTTAATTCTGTAGAGCTCAAAAAATAGTCAATACGTGAGAATGTCTTATAGGTATTAGAATAACAAGAATAGGCTTTGACTTGTGGTTTCATTTCTCTCCATATATCTAGCAATCTCAATTCTTTCATAAAATGTTTAATGGTCATCCTACATCCAT
Source organism: Pholidichthys leucotaenia (assembly GCA_020510985.1). NCBI lineage: Eukaryota > Metazoa > Chordata > Actinopteri > Cichliformes > Pholidichthyidae > Pholidichthys > Pholidichthys leucotaenia. Next base: position 51,370,032 of record CM035837.1, on the reverse strand, counting down.
TGTGCGTACAGTCCAGTCCTGTTGATCTATCTATACTGGGATTCAATGTACAATTAAAATCCACTGCTATTATATGTTGCCCTGTAAGTGATGATAAAGTGAGGAATAAATTAACAAAGAAGTTTTGATCATCAATATTGGGGCCGTATAAGTTCACCAGATTTATATTTTCTAATAACAAAGCTCCTTGGATGATTAGATATCTTCCAAATTTGTATCTAATTACATTTTTCACTTGAAATGGGACTGTTTTATGTATGAGAATCATAACTCCCCTAGCTCGGGATGAAAATGATGAGGTGAACACATTACCTTGCCATCTTCTCCTAATTCTTTTTACATCCTCCTCTAATAGATGAGTTTCTTGTAAAAATACAATTTTTGAATCTACGTCTTTTATTTTATTCATAACTTGTTTAAGTTTTTTAAGATTTTGTAGACCTCTGCAATTCCATGAAGTTAAATTAAGATTGACACTTTGATCTATGATCAATAAGGAGTTTGAGATTACCTTGCAATATGAACATACTCTTACAGAGAAGCAAAAACATGGATGATAGAACATTCATCCTACAAACTAAACAAAAACAAATTCCCTTTCCCCACATTCGTGGTAATCCCCCCAAAATCAAAAAATTCCGTCTCCCGTTATAGCTAGTGACTGTTCCACACCTGCGAGGATCAGTCAAACCACTCTCTCTTTCTCCTCTCAATCACCGTGACACTACTACTATTCTTATGACATTAACTCTCTTCTGTATTTTTTTCAGCATAACTTCAAAGTTTTATAGCAACTTTGTACATCATAGCTTTTTTTTTTAAATACAGTCTGTATTTTGTAGACATGTTATATGTTTCAGATCAATCAGATGCCTGTACATATGCTTAAATGTTCTTCCTTTGTCATGTTCATGCTTAGCTCCCACCAGTTTCCTTTTGGATCTGCTTGATGAGCTCCTGCGCCTCTTGAGGGGTCTTGAAGGTGTGGGTTCTCCCCTTATATGTGACCAGCAGTCTTGCCGGATGAATCACTCCGTGACGAATCCCTAGGTTGCGCAGCTCTTTGCGGGCGGGGTCGAACTGCCTCCTTAATTGTTGAATTCCTGTGGCCAAATCTGGGTAGAACCGCACCTGTTGATCCTGGTATTTAATTTCCCCTTTAGCTCGCGCCGCATTGGTGACCGTCAACTTGTCTCTGTAGTTGAGGAACTTCATAATCAGCGTCCTCGGTGGTGTCTTATTATCTCTTGGTGGGCCGATTCGGTGAGCTCTCTCTAAAACGACCGATGACTGCAGATCCGCTTTATTCAGCGCTTCTGGAATCCACTTTTCCTCATCTGGCTTTCTAAATGTAACTATCTAGTGTTATCTCCCTACCACATTAAATGTAAGCTCAGGGGAAATCCTCCAGTCAGTGATTCAGTACAGAGCAGGCAACGAAGGATGTCCTTTCTTCTCGCCTCTTTCCATTCATCGTCTATATGAAGTACTGGGCACATTGCAGTGCATTGTTTGGCTACAAACTTTTAAACGAGCAGATGGGTGTGTCAAATAAAAACAGATTCAGCAATTGAACAATATGTTTCTTACTGTCACCATGGGTTGAGATGCCGTCTCGGCACTCAGCCCATGTTTTCCCTCATCCCTGCTTCCCATTGAGCAGCGTCTCAGCTGGCCCCCAGCTGGCAGCATTATGGACGGCTGGGGCCAATTAGTCTTCATCAGCTGGGGCGCTGCCAATGAGGATAAATAGGAGCAGCCTCGATGACTCGGGGCTGCGACATAAACACATTGCTAAGCTGAAGCCCCTTCGTCTGGTGTCAGCTTATACTCCTCTTGCAGCATTCCTGTGTTTGTATCCCGCTGTGAGGATGTACGTCTTGCTACCCCCACGTCCGGTACGAGCTGCTTACCTCTGCGCTGTGCAACCTGTGAGTGTACCTCTGCATGAGTATCTGTGCTCTCCTCATCCCTTCCCCTTTACCCTGAATAAAATATCACGACTCACTGGCTTGTCCCTGGCTCTGATTGCCCGGCTCCCTAGAGCCGGATATGACAGTATGTCGCAGCCAGAAGAGTTGCCGGCGGCCGTGAGTCGCTGTGGAAATGTACCTTTCTGTCCGAGTGTCAGCGCTGCTAGCATGCCGTTTCCCAGGAGTCACTTCCGGCGCCAGGGCGACGAGCTAAGGTCCATCTCGGAGGCTGTCGACGGTACATTCTTCACCCTGCACGACGCCTCCAACGCGAGACGCTGGCATCCGGGCCGTGCTGAGGAACTCCTGGACTGTCACCCTCACTCTCTGTACCATCTGGAGGACAGTGCCAGGATAGACGCTGCAGGTACACAGCGAGAGAAGCTCCACGGGGTGGATGGAAATCCCGGCAGGGAGTCGAAGTGGGCGACGTCTTTCCCCGCTTCGGAGTCCCGTTCCTGCCGCTATTCCAGTCCGGGAGTTCGCGCCAACCAGAGGACTTCCCCCGACCTGCGCCACGTCACTCGGGATTCCCTTCTAGGAGCCGCAGCTGACAGCAGTTATGTCCGGGGTCGAGTGGCTGTCGCGAGCTCTACTGTGTTTCCTGTCACCACCTTAAGGCATGTGGCGGCGGCAGTGAGATTGATGGTGAGGACTTCAGGGCTACGAAGCTTTCCCGTGCTCGACGCCTTCCTCGTCTCGATCTCCGATCTGGAGCGGCGAATCCTGGGTTTCCCCCTCGCTTCGTCCCCTGGGAGTAGTCGTCATCACATCGCCGAGTCACCTCTGCACGAACCTCGTCCGGATCCAGTTCTGGGTCATCGTCAGGACCGTTCCTCCCACGCAGCTGTCATCCCTTCGCCTCGTCAGTGTGGAGATTCTACAGCCTCGTCCCCTGAGCCTCGTTCCCCCGCTGTCATTCCTGGACATTCGGGCTGGCTCACCCCGGCTGTTTCCCCCTCCTCCTCGACGCGCTTCCTGACCGCTGTGTGTGCCTGGAATCCCGGCCTGGTGAGCTCTCTGCTGGAGACAACGCGAGCGACCCTCAGACGAATTCCCGGGGGGTCCTCCGTTATCGCCGGGCGGGGAGAGGAAGAAGCAGAATCCACTACAGCAGGCGATACTCAACCTCCAGGGGGCAGGCAAGTCATTGTTTTTTCACACCTGCTTAATGATTTGCTCTGTCACATCCCTGGAGGAGAAGTTCAGGGTTCGCAGCTCCCTGAACTCTCCCCACCTGCTGTAACCTGTATGCCTAATCCCGCATCCTCTGTGTCTCTCTCCGCCGAGCGGTCCCCGGCTCCGGGTCGACGTGGTGGGATATGGAGAGGGCCTGTGGTTCCGCAGCTACATTGCGGACGGAGGAGGGGGACTGACTGCTGCGTGGAGTCTACGCCGACGACTGAGCGTCCCCGGGTCTCCACGGAGGAGCGGTTCGGTCCGGCGGGACGAGATTCTTCTGGCTTCACGCCGAGTGGATCGTCGGCGGGGTCACCTGAGCTGGAGGAATCTCAAGCTGCGCTGACCATCGTGCTGGCTGCGGGGCCCGACGCGGCTAGATGGGAGCCTGACAACGACCTCCTGACGACGGATCCTGGATCTTCGCAGTCCTGGACGGCGTCAGAACCCGAGATCAGGCGAGTGCTCTCCTTTCTTTTCTCTCTTTTTATCCCCGAGCACTTCAGCCTATCTCCAGGGGAGACGAGCCGGGTGCAGCCGTCCGCTGCGTCTGAGCTCGTCTCGCCGGGTTCTGGCGCTGCCGGTGATCCTGATCCCGGTTCTGTTTTCTCTTCTGAGCCTTCTTCCAGGGTCACCGGCAAGGAGTTGCTGTTCCTCGTGGTGCTGGAGGGTCCGGGTTCAACGTTGGAGGTCGGTTCTGGTGCAGTATTCAACGTGGGTTCGCCCGAGGCCCGATCGGGGTCCGACGTGGGTGCTGCCCCAGTATTGTCCAGGTCCGGTGAGGAGGTGGCCGTTTTCCTGCGGCCTGACGCCCGCCGCCCTCGTCATCGGCTCTCCCCTGAGCCTCTTCCACCGGGATCCGCTCTGATCCTTCGCCCGTCTCAACGGTCCTGGTGGTTGAGTGATGCGGGTCGACGACCCGACCCACAGAACTTTCGGTTCGGTGATCTGGTTCCCCCCACTGGTCTGTGTTTCCCTCTGGGCAGCTTGGTTCGGCTGCCGGTGGACTGGATTCCTGGGATCTGGGTCCAGAGTTCGCCGTCCGAACACTTCTCTTTCCCTGATTCGCCAGCTGGACGATGGGCGGGGAGATCTCCGGAGCCATCTCGGCCATTTTTGGACTCTGCCTGCCATTCACCTCGGGTGTCACTTTTTCTTTTGTTATTAAGGTCACTCGGGTGTAATGTTCTGTCCTGTTGGTGGATTCGTTTTTATAGTGCTGTTTTCCATCGCTCATGCTCAGCATTTTACTTTTTGTGCCATGTTTTTAGCCTCGTTTTTTGTATTGTAGAGTTATGTTTTGTTTTCCGTAACACCATGCTCTGCAGTTATCCATTTATTCCAGTCACTTTCATTTCTTTAGGTGACTGGGTATTTATATATTCATGTGTGTGGGTTTTTCTTTGCCTGCACTCAGTATTTCTTTTTTGTCCTGTTGGTTCATTATAGAGTCATGTGCCTTGTTTTCCGTAACACCATGCTCTATAATTGTCATTTGTTCCAGTCACCCTCACTTTTCTTGGTGACTGTGTATGTACTTAAATTAGCGCTGTGTATAGGTTCCCCTTTATTTAACCGTACTCAGCATTTTTTGCCCTGTACCTTTTTGGTGGTTCTTTTTTCCTTGCTCTGGGTCACGCATGGTTGGTACTCTCTGGGTAGTATGTAACCGGCGTGCTGACCCAGTTCTTCTCCCCATCTGTACCTGGGTTAATTATTCTGTTTTGTCAGTATTGTATTTGGGTTTTTCTTTCCCGCTACCCTACATTGCCCCATTGGTGTTGTCCTTCCCTTGGCTTCTTCCCCTCCGGTCCGCCTCCCATCCTCCCACCCTAGGTGGGGGGGGGGGGGGGCTGGGATGTTCCTGGTCGTTCAGGAGCCCGACCTTGAGGGAGGGGCTCTGTCACCATGGGTTGAGATGCCGTCTCGGCACTCAGCCCATGTTTTCCCTCATCCCTGCTTCCCATTGAGCAGCGTCTCAGCTGGCCCCCAGCTGGCAGCATTATGGACGGCTGGGGCCAATTAGTCTTCATCAGCTGGGGCGCTGCCAATGAGGATAAATAGGAGCAGCCTCGATGACTCGGGGCTGCGACATAAACACATTGCTAAGCTGAAGCCCCTTCGTCTGGTGTCAGCTTATACTCCTCTTGCAGCATTCCTGTGTTTGTATCCCGCTGTGAGGATGTACGTCTTGCTACCCCCACGTCCGGTACGAGCTGCTTACCTCTGCGCTGTGCAACCTGTGAGTGTACCTCTGCATGAGTATCTGTGCTCTCCTCATCCCTTCCCCTTTACCCTGAATAAAATATCACGACTCACTGGCTTGTCCCTGGCTCTGATTGCCCGGCTCCCTAGAGCCGGATACGACACTTACCACTTTTTGCAGTTCTATTTTCAAGATATTAGAGCAAGGAGGCCGTGCTAGGTTGGATCCGTTTACATCTGGGGCAGGCTTTCAGTGGACGACTCGTCCAATAAAAGCAGTTCCAGGTTTGTGCGGCTGTTAAAGGGCAAAGTGAGTTGTCAATCAGAGAAGTGTGTGGATTCAGCACATAGTTGGATCCACCTTTTGAATGAATTAATGTATGAATGAATCTTTATTTCGGATAGATTAAAAGTAAAGATTAAAAAAAAAAGAAACAGAACAATTTAACAAAGGGGGAAAAAAAATCCACCAAGGTCAAATCAAACAATAACTCCTCTGATTATACAGTTCAACATAAGTTATCCGAAATGGGTGATGGCTGAAGCCGCAGCATATATTGCCCACCCATATTCCATCCAAGAATCCAAAAGAAAAACAAAACAAGAGCGATTACATTTCAGAACAAAGCTAAGACAAAATGTGACAAAAAAAACTAAGCAACAACACAACACAGACTGAATATGACAATCCTTATGTGATTTTACATGTCACCTTGTATATATGTTTGGAGTATTTCTTCCTTTAGTTTTTGTTTAAATTGTCCAAGCGTTGTACATGATTTTAATTCGGGTCCAAAAGTGTTCCACAATCTGACTCCTTGCATTGAAATACAGTGTTGCTTGGTGGTAGTTCTCACTGAGGGTTTTTGAAATATACATGTTCCTCTGAAATTATATTGTTTCTCCCTTATTTGGAACAACTTTTGGATACTTGTGGGCAGTGATAGATTCTTTACTTTAAACATAATTACTGCAGTTTTAAAGTCAACCAGATCTTTCAACTTGAGAGCTTTTAATTTAAGGAAAAGTGGGTTTGTTGGTTCCCTGTAAGCAGCTTTGTTTATTTTTCTAATAGCTCTCTTCTGAAGCATAAAGACTGGATATATGTTTGTTTTATATGTATTTCCCCATACTTCAGTACAATATGTCATGTATGGGAGTATTAATGAATGATACAAAGTACAGTATACCCGTTTGGAGAGACAGGTTACAAATATACGTCAGTGGTTTCACTAAGCATTCAATAATAGTTTTGACTAAGAGCATGTCAATACCATCACAGTCTGTAGATGTTTTACTTTTAAACGATTTAACAATTTCAATGACCTCTCTCTCGTCTGTGTTCTTTATGAAAAGAACACAATTTTCGTACGTGATTCAGTACAGTACCTTCACCCATAAGAGCTAGTACATTCGAACTGAACGTTTGCAAACATGACATCACAAGAGCAGTGTGAAACCAAATCTGACCTGACCAGACAGACTTTTAGGTGTGAAAACACCTTAAGATGCTTTTATACCCAAACTACCTTGATCTGTGTTGTTTTCAGAAGGTGTTAACAAAGAGTCATGGTTTAGTAATTGAGGTAAGAAAACTGACAGTAGAATCACTCTAAACTATGCTATAAATGGCTAACATTAACCACTGGTCACAGCAGATGAAGTTTTAAATCATTTGACAGTAGTATGATGGTGAGGATGTTGGATGTCTGAGTTTAACATATGATAGCCTACTGTATATGTTACTTTATTTTCCTTATTTTTATTACACTTTTCCAGTACCTCTAATCTCCATCTCTGTTACAACAAGCCTGCTATTACCTCAGTCTTCCTCCCACATACACGAGTTCAGGGGAAACTGTCACACAAAAATCATGCATATACGTATACCACACACCACAGTGAAACAGACACAGCAGAGTCCAGTACAGCAACAACACACTGATGATACTCCCCGTGATGTCATGCACAGGACACTCCTTATGACTCACTTCTGCTTAAAGTGAAAGACTATTAGAGGACTTGAGACTGGATTATGTTTTTTGTTTGCTGTTGGCATAGAAACAGACTGATTATTCCAGTTCTCCTGGATTTGGTGGTTACAGACAAATATAAAGTCATACTGAGATTTAGTAGTTTATATTTTTTTTTTCCACAACACTTATCTCACTTTTTGAACATGCTATGGGAGTTACCACTGTTTAAAATTCCTGCTTGACTACCATTATTCACTTTCAACAGAAATGCCAGAGGAAGATTTTGGAATGCTGTAAAGAGACTTGAGGGTTCAAGATAAATAATGTTTAAGGAGATAGTTAATCAATGCATTACTAAACAGTCTAAAATATGGGTGTATCCACTGCTATGATGACTAATAATTTTTTTCTGCCATGTTTGCATTTAAATACAATACACTTCAGTACTTACAGAGAGCAAAAGTAAAACCCCAAAACGATTTAATATGACAAAAATCTGGCTGTCAGTGTTATGTGTAACAGCTTAAAAATAAACATATTAATCAATGTAGTGATCAGAGTGTAGAGGTAAATGATACTTAAAGGTACAGTGTAACACTTACTGACAACTAGTGGTTCAGTCGGAGATCACAACAATCTAAAATCCCCTCCAAGATCATTCAGGTGCCAAAACTCTTCCAAACATAAACTGTCAAATATGTTTTCATCTTCAAATGGATCTAATAGTCTTCATTCCAGCCAGGACTGCACTACATGTGAGTATTCAGCATCCATCCATCTTCTTCCGCTTAATCCTTTTCGGGTCGCCCACTAGATGACTGTTTGTCCTTGATACTATTAGTAAGATGACAGGGTAAATGCGACTGGTTCCTTAGGGCAGTGTTTTTCAACCAGGGGTCCCAGGACCCCAGGGGATCCTTGAGAGAACATTCAGGGGTCCTTGGGAATTTTTTTAATTTCACTTCTTAATTTTTCCCAAAATTGCAAATAATTTGCCTTTGTTGTGTATGGGTCCTGTGGGGGAAGGGGGGGCAGTATGAATGCAAAAAATAATAGCTACCGTCTTCTTCCTCTTCTTCTTGTGTTTTATGGAGGTTAATGAACTTGTTAAGATGTGCTACAAGTTGCAGTGACTAGATGAAAAACAACAATGGATAAATATTTGAAGAGGAATGACTCAGCCGCTGAAATGGGCCCTGTACTGATGGAGCAGCTGCCATGGTCAGCACACCAAAGAGAGACACTCAGATGTTGTTGCTACTGCACTGGAGTGGTGGCCTGATGGTAGCGCATCTGACCCAGAGCTGGGAGGTTGTGGGTTCAAGCCCTGGCCAGGTCATACTAAAGATCTTATAAAAACAGTACTTTTTGCGTCCAAGCTTGGTGCTCAGCATAATAGAATGGGGGAATGGGGGAATATGTATATAAATGATGTATGTAAAGTTTCAGAAAAAATGGATTTAATATTGTTTGCCGATGACACTAATTTATTATGCAGTGGAAGCAATTTGGAACAACTTTTGGATACACTCAGAAAGGAATTAGGAAAGCTTAAACTGTGGTTTGATTCACACAAATTAACGCTCAATCTAAGTAAGACAAAATTTATAGTTTTTAACAACCATCACAACAACTTAGTATCTAAACTCAGTGTAGATGGTGTAGAGATTGAAAGGGTATCCAAAACTAAATTTCTTGGTGTAATAATTGATAATAAACTGTGATGGAAGTCACATATTAATTATATTAAAGGTAAAATATCCAAATCAACTGCAATACTACACAGAGTAAAATATATGCTGAATCAACCCACACTATACACCTTGTATCATTCATTAATACTCCCATACATGACATATTGTAATGAAGTATGGGGAAATACATATAAAACAAACATATATCCAGTCTTTATGCTTCAGAAGAGAGCTATTAGAATAATAAACAAAGCTGCTAACAGGGAACCAACAAACCCACTTTTTCTTAAATTAAAAGCTCTCAAGTTGAAAGATCTGGTTGACTTTAAAACTGCAGTAATAATGTTTAAAGTGAAGAATCTATCACTGCCCACAAGTATCCAAAAGTTGTTCCAAATAAGGGAGAAACAATATCATTTCAGAGGAACATGTATATTTCAAAAACCTTCAGTGAGAACTACCACCAAGCAACACTGTGTTTCAGTGCAAGGAGTCAGATTATGGAACGATTTTGGACCTGAATTAAAATCATGTACAACGCTTGGACAATTTAAACAAAAACTAAAGGAAGAAATACTCCAAACATATATACAAGATGACATATAAAATCATATAAGGATTGTCATATCCAGTCTGTGTTGTGTTGTTGCTTAGTTTTTTTTGTCACATTTTGTCTTAGCTTTGTTCTGAATTGTAATTGCTCTTGTTTTGTTTTTCTTTTGAATTCTTGGATGGAATATGGGTGGGCAATATAAGCTGCAGCTTCAGCCATCACCCATTTCGGATAACTTATGTTGAACTGTATAATCAGAGGAGTTATTGTCTAATATGACCTTGTTGGATTTTCTTTCCCCCTTTGTTATATTATTCTGTTTCTTTTAATCTGTACTATTAATCGATCCAAAATAAAGATTGATTGATTGATTGATTGATTGATTGATTGATTGATTGATTGATTGATTGATTGAAAGGAAGGGAAAAGTTTTTTGTGGTGGTGCCTTGCATAGTAGCAACCCCTCTGATTCGAGATGTGATTAACACTGTAAATAGGAGAAATTTCATTCTACTGTACATGATTGGCCGTATGGATTGAATGACAATAAAGTTGACTTCTGTTTTCTGCACCACGAGATGCTCTTTGTCAAGACTTTGCCAGCAGACCTATCTTCTGTGTTGGATGTCATGTGGATGGCAAACTTTGTAAAGACAAGATCTCTAAAAAGCTGAATATTTGCATCTTGATGTGAGGAAATGGGAGTGGTGCATAGTACCTTATGTCTCCATACAGAGGTCTGATCGTTGTCTGCAGCAAACTGTTGGCCTGTGTGCATAAGCTCCAAGAGAAACTAAGTGTTTTTAACTGATGAAAGGTGCAATGATAGATAGATAGATAGATAGATAGATAGATAGATAGATAGATAGACTTTATTGATCCCAAACTGGGAAATTACAGATGCAAAGCTGCTTGCAAGTGATGAGTGGTGTGTAAGGCTGGCATACCAGGAAGATATATTTCAGCATCTGAATGGATATATGAACGCAACACAAAGATGCAAATCTGCTCACAAGCACAGACAAAATAAATGGGTTCCGTTCAAAGGTACACATCTGGCATCTCACACTGAGTGAGTATAAACTAATTACAAAAAGTGTCATTTTGTAACATTTTTTTGCTGGCGGAGTTCCCCAAGATTTTTTCAATGTTAAAAGGGTTACTTGACTCAAAAAAGGCTGGAAAAACACTGTCTTAGGAACCTGCCAGAATATAGATATAAAAGTCTCATTCTAACAGGAAAATCAAATGAAAAACGACTGTATAGTAATAGAAGCATTGACCCCTTAACATTCCAGTGTCCCGCCCGTGGGATGTTTTAATATTTCTGCTGCAGCACAGTGAAGTGTGGTAAACGGTTTTTTTTTGTTGTTGTTGGTTTTTTTTTTTTTTTTTGGGGGGGGGGGTAGTTCATAGTGGTCAAATTTGACTAAATGTGGTTAATTTTTCAACCACAGGGATCCAAGCGCTGCAACACTGATGGAAGAAGTGTGTGGACCAAAAGGGAGACTATGTTCAATTCAATTCAATTCAATTCAACTTTATTTATATAGCGCCATTTCACAACAACAGTCATCTCATAGCACTATCAACTGTAGGGAGGACCCCCACAGTTGCAGAAAGACCCCAGCAATCAGGCGATCCCCTGTGAGCAAGCACTTGGCGACGGTGGAGAGGAAAAACTCCCTTTTAACAGGAAGAAACCTCCAGCAGAACCAGGCTCAGGGAGGGGCAGTCATCTGCTGCGACTGGCTGGGGGGTGAGGGGACAGAGAAGAAGAAAAGAACAGACATGTAGAGAGCAAACAGCACGATGGGGACTCAATCTATGGGAGAGAACAAACAAATGTTAATGACCAGCAAAAAAAAAAATATTTCATAGAGAGTGAGGAAAGGAGTGAGGCCCAATGCATTACTGGAGGTCCCCCGGCTGACTAAACCTATTAGCAGCATAACTAAGGGAGGGTTCAGAAACACATGATCCCTCCCTAATTGTAGGCTATATCAAAAAGGTAGGTTTTAGCCCTATTCTTAAAAACAGAGATCGAGTCTGACTCCCGAATCCAGATTGGCAGCTGATTCCACAGGAGAGGAGCTTGATAACTGAAGGCTCTGCCTCCCATTGTACTTTTGGAGATTCTAGGTATTACAAGTAAACCTGCATTTTGGGAGCGTAGTGCTCTGTTAGGATGATAAGGTAGTATCAGATCTTTTAAATAAAAAGGAGCCTGATTGTTTAGAGCTTTGTAAGTAAGAAGAAGGATTTTAAACTTAATTCTAAACTCTATGGGAAGCCAATGAAGGGAGGCCAGAACCGGAGAGATATGATCTCTCTTTCTAGTACCTGTTAAAACTCTTGCTGCAGCATTTTGGATCAGCTGAAGACTTTTTAAAGATGTTTTAGGACAGCCTGATAATAAAGAATTACAATAATCTAATCTCGAGCTAACAAAAGCGTGGATCAGCTTCTCAGCATCACTCTGAGACAAGATGCTCCTAATCTTGGCAATATTACGCAAATGATAGAAGGCAGTCTTAGAAACAAATTTAATATGTGAATTGAAGGACAAATCCTGATCAAAAATAACTCCAAGGTTCCTCACAGAGCTATTAAGAGAAAGAGTAACTGCATCCAAACTGAAAGTTTGATTTGGAAAGGAATTTCTAAGGTTTTTTGGACCAACAAGAATGACTTCAGTCTTATCTGAATTTAATAGCAGGAAATTACAAGTCATCCAAACTTTGATTTCCTTAAGACAGGCTTCTAACTTGGCTAATTGATTAGTATCATCTGGCTTCATTGACAGGTATAATTGTGTGTCATCTGCATAACAGTGAAAATGTATACAGTGCTTTCTAATAATGTTACCTAACGGAAGCATATATAAACTAAAAAGAGTAGGGCCAAGCACAGATCCCTGTGGAACTCCATGACTAAGCTTTGAGCTGAGAGAAAACTCATCATTTACATGAACAAACTGGAACCTATCAGATAAATAAGATCTAAACCACTGCAACGAAGTTCCATTAAGTCCAACATAGTGTTCTAATCTATCAAGTAGAATATTATGATCAATAGTATCAAAAGCTGCACTAAGGTCTAAAAGGACAAGTACAGAAACTAGTCCATTATCAGATGCAATGAGGAGGTCGTTAGTGACCTTCGCTAAGGCTGTTTCAGTGCTATGATGAATTCTAAACCCAGATTGAAACTCCTCAAATAAACCATTTCCCTGCAGGTGGTCAAATAATTGCGTAGCAACAACTCTTTCTAAGATTATGAATAAAAAATAAACCACATTTGGTCAAATTTGACCGCTATGAACTTTTCAGCCCCCTGTCGTAGAGTGGATAGTCATGCCTTACATCATTTGAAAGTATAGAATTTCATCTATTTGGATATTAAAGCAGATTTGAGATATAATCATAACACTGGAATTAAATAGAGGATTAAACGAGCTAGCACAGCAACATTTATTCACCAATGAAGCTTTCTTGGAGTCCTGTAATTAATAAAAGCCCAACAAATATGGTCCAGTTTTATTGCAAAAGGTCCAATAGATCCATTTGAGTAAGATTTAATGTCCATCTAGATGATTACCGGGGACAATGCCCATAAAATCGCAGCATTGTTTGAAACCCAGCTGGCTAACTTCCTTTTTTTTTTTTTGTTTATGCACTATAAAAACTACATTTCCCATAGTGACAGTGATGTAAATGGAAGCCCAAAAGACATGTGACAGTCTTGATTTGATTGATACCTCATTTGACCCAATAGGCCAGGGCTATTCAATTTCAAAATCAGTTGGGCCACAGTTTGAAACCAAGACATGTAACTGGGCCACACATGTTCAGCAATCTGTTGAATATGATAAATTTCAAACCAACACAGATCAATATGATGAAAAATATGCACTTTTTATTCATTGTCTTGGTTTTAAATGTGCACTTGGCACATGACAAAGGCACATGAAAAGTGCATAAAAACGCAATAGTAGTGCTGGGGTTGAGCAGAACTTGAAGAAGTTGAAATATTTTTCCTTTTGAACAGCAATTAAATAAATAGAATGAAAAAAAATTTAATTCATTAAATAACCATTTTGGTCACATCTTACTCAGGCATATCTCAAAGTGCATAAAAACTCAGTGTGCACTGTTAGTAGCATTAACATTTGTTTCCCATTTGAAATAAAGTACACTCCATCCTGGTCATAACTGACCTTGGCACATCACAAAGTGCATTTAGCTGAATAAAAAATGAACTGTCAAACACCAGTTCACAAACCCCCCAAGAAAAGACTGAAAACATTAAGAAACATTGCACATCCACTGTTGTGGTTTGTTTTGTTTTAAATCACCACATGTAAGCAGGAACCTCTTTTTATAACGACACATTCAATTACACACACATATCAGTCAACCAAAAATTTCTAGTAGAGTTAAGGATGCAAAAAAAAGCACCCACTTAAAAACTTGAGTAAAGACTTCAGTCTTGAAGGTTTGAAGTTTTTCTCCAAAATTTATAACAATTTTCTTATAGTTTTCTACTTTTCTCTGTAAATTTATCTAAATTTCAAACTATTTTCCTTAAAATTTGTAATTTCCTCTTGTAAAATTGACTTTTATTGTACATTTGAGACAAATAGTTAAATTTGTGGATTATTTAATGGCAAATTTTTGTCTATTTTTTAAAAAATAAAAATTACTGTTTTTTTTTAAATAAATCTGAAACAGATTGTGGTAAAATTTTGACTTTTTTTTCCTTATATAATTTACACTTTTGACCATAATTTTGCAGAGCCAGAACAGAACAATAACTTAACTCTGATTTCAAAGAAAAAATGTTAATGAAATTATATTTAATGAAATAAATTAACTTAAATGACCAAAGATGCAATTACTTCTGTTATAATGTGTCTCTATATTTATAGTCTTTCCAGAACTCTCCTCACCACCCAGACAACAGTAAAATCCTTCCCTATTTTGAAATCCAAATGTTGGCACGTTCAGTTTGTCTAAAGGCTGTTGACGGATTAAAGTCATTGACTTCTAAATTTTGGTCATCTTAACTTGCCAGGTACATTATAATCAACATAAATTAATATTGTAGTGGCTGGTGAAGTCAGTGTTGCCGCAGACGTACGATAGTTATTGTTTGTATATGATAGTTTTGCCCTCTGTACAATGTACAATCAATAATTTCAAAAATCCCATAATGTATGATAATTTGACCCCTTCATTAGGTGGCTAAGTTAATATATTAGTGAATACAATCAGAATACGGATCCTGCACATATATACTATGCTTGTTTTTATGCATCGTCTCACGTGCGTGGGCTGCGTGGAAAAGAAGATGCGTCGTGGTCGCAGAGCAAAGAAGCAGCCTTCGATGGAGGCTAGTGATGGGATCCACAGTTCACTGAAACATACTGAGTCAAGCTGAAAAGCTCTGTGTTACACCAAATCACTCAGTGCTGTACTGGAGCTACAACTGTCTACCACTCACTGAACTGAGAGTGGACTGAACCGAACGGGTGGGGCTCGTTTGCTGCTCAGGCGGGTGATTCAGCTGCTGATCCCTGGCTTTCACTACACTTCTGGTGAGTAATTCATACAGTACGTTCACCCATAAAACCTAGTACACTTTATTGAATCACTGTACATTACAGCACTAAAATGCAGGCACACAGACTCAACAAGTAAGCACCATCACCAGCAGGTTGAGAAACAAACTGGGAGGGGGGACCCCAGTTTTACTGGGTGGTTCAAACCTGTTATTGGCATAAGCACTAAGGTTTTCTGCTGCTGCTGCTGCAACGTGCAAATGTCTACAAAAATGTCACTGGATTGTGGTTCTCAATAAAACTACAACCAGTTTCTACTTAAATTATCGGAGGCATTTAGCAGTAGTTTAGGTGGATTGATTATGATGTTTATTCCTAATGTATAAACAGATTACTCCTCAAAATATTTATGAGGCAAGACCTTGATATATGATGACTCAACAGAAGCCATATAGAAGATAATTAATTATGACTGATATTTTGGGCTGTTCAGTGCAGGCCAGGGGCTCATCCTGTACTCCACACAGGTAGTGGCGCTGGTCTCCAAGAGGTGCTTTTTTCAAATGATCTGTTAGATTATTTACAGGTAAAACTGTGTTATAGTCCATAAGGGATAACGCCGTATCGTGGCTGCTTCATCCATCCAGGTTGTGGATGACCCTCAATTTCCCCTCTGGGGATCAATAAAGTATACTAAATCTAAAAAAAATCTAAATAATATGCACGATCTGTGAAAATATGTTACTGAAGCAGAGAAATGCCAGAATGAAAACTGGATGTGTACGATAATTTTCCTCAGAATATGATCATTTTAAGCCGCTGGTATGATATTTCAACACTTCCCATCTGGCAACACTGGGTGAAGTAAATCCTCAGCGATTCAGTCACTCTTGCCTTTCCCTGCATATGAAACCTAACCACACCTGTTTGCTAAGCGGCTCTTCACTATTGTTCCTGTTAACCAGCGGGTTAAAACCACCATAAATGCCTCCACTGCTTACATACCTCTTCTGCTTTTTTCTGCGTTTAAAGTACTTTAATAAGGTCATGCTTCTCTCCAACAGTGACGCTTGCAAGACACTCTGCCTGCTGGCAGCCAACTGGAACAGTCACACGAGCGGGACGCTTCTGAACTCCGCGTGGATGACGGTCACGCGTGTTGTTCGTGTGCGCATTTATGGACTGTCATTTCTTCATATTTTTTATTTAAATTTATATTTCCTTGGCATGGCCTGGGCCACTCAGAGGTTGGTTCTGGGCCGCATGTGGCCCGCGGGCCGCTAATTAAATAGGCCTGCAATAGGCCCTTCCTTGGTGTTTTCACGGCCTTCATTTCTCAATGAGTGCCTACTTAGCATGAAGGACCAGCCCCACAGCTAACACAAACAAAATGAGCCAATTGCAGCTGAATATGCTGATTATGGATGTGTCATGTAGCCTGTTCATTTCTGAACTTAATACCTGAGAGGGCTGGGTTCGTCACACATGCCCCCTATAAAGCCTGTGCATCTCCCATATGTAATGTTCGTTTTTTTCTACAAAGCTGAGTCACTTCTACCAACCTTGTGTGTTGTGTTTATCTGTGCTATTACCACTGTCAGTGTATCTGGATATGGGGTAGCACAGCCCTGAGTGTCACCTTTCATTAGAGCCCAAGATGACACTTCTATGTTGAAGCATTCAGAAGTTATAAATGTTCTTCCAAGGTATGTGCCAACCAGTGCCACATGGCAGAGGATGGCACCGTTCAAAAACGCCTGGTTGCAACCTGAGAAAAAACTGTAATATTTTCATTTTTTGTGATATTATTACAAAATTTAGACCTGAACATTATAACACTTGGTTCTACATTCCTATTGTGTTTTCCAGCCAGTATCTAACAGCTGTATGTTATTTTCAGGCATCTGTGTCTAACAAAAAAAAAAAACAGACAAACTTTATTTTCTTCAAATTTAGTATGTTTACACGACTGTTACTCAGTGGCAGAAGCACTTAGAGGGATTCTGACTGTTTTGCCAAAAAATTTAGTGTTTTCTTTTGAATGAGACCAACCGCATGAATATATTGCAAAAGGATGAAAAACAGCTTTTGATTTACTCTGGGTATGACATTTTTCTGCGTTTTTAGGGAAATTGGCTGCAATGTTGTTCATTCTCTTTTCTCAGAGACTTTGTTTTGTTTCCAGACTGTATACACTGTCTCTGATCTTGGGATTCTGTAGTTAACCTGTTACCTGACAGCTGGAAGGTTCCTCGTTGGAATCCCTTTGTTTCCTTGAAATTAAGAATTTTAGATAATTAAAACAAGCAAAAAAAAAAAAACCAAACAAACCCTACATTATTAATGTTGAGGGTTGACATTTATGTGCCGAACCAAGGGAAAGGAGAGTGAAAATGTGAAGCGGGTACTAAAAGATTTCATGCTATAATTTAATTTTAGGCTGCAAAGCTAAAATAAATAAAAGTATAGAGCAAAAAAACACCCTCAGGTTGAAGAAATGACAGGGAATTGAAAATGGGAAACTTCTCTTTTTGACTCCTCAAACTCCAACTTAAAAGTCATGGCAGTGGCAATAAATTATTCTACAAATCTACTGATGAGACCATAATTTATCCATCGATCTTCTTCCGCTTTTCCAGAGGTCCGGGTCATGGAGGCAGCAGTTCAAGCAGAGAAGTCCAGACTTCCCTCTCCCCAGCCACCTGCTCCAGTTCTTCAGAGAGGATATCAAGATGTTCCCAGACCAGCTGGGAGACGCTGGCTGTGTCTCAATTCAGGTGTTGCAGCCTGATAGACCGTGGCCCTGGAGAGCACTCACAGGTCGGTAGGCTGCATCTAAAGGCTGATTTATGACTGTTAAATGAGACGGTCTAGTCTTTGCAGGACATATGTTTGTGTCACCATGCACTACCCTGTTGCATAGCAACCATGACGATGTCAGTTGAGGTTTTTTCTGATGACATTTTTGACAGAGATTGAACTTTATTTTTGTCTTTATTATTGTATTTTCTTTACCTTTTACTTGATAATCTTCACCAGACACAGAGGACCATTACAGATAAAATAAGACTTTAACTCATGTTAATGTCAGCAGGTAAAATTAAGGTAAATTAAAACCACACAATAGATAAGTTAATTTTTATTACTTGAAATATGAATACCAGTTAGATTGAACCCTAAAATATATTCTTAATTACATGATCAGTAGAAAATGTAGTGGTTTACTGTTATCATTTATAATCATTAGGTAGCTAAACATTAGATGTTCTGCCTTGTATCAGCTCTGACATTTAGTTTTTAATGTTCTAAAGCAGACCACAGTCCTGCACTGTAGGATGATGACCCTCAATGATGTTCAGCAGCAGTAGAACAGATTTCAGCTTCAGCTTCATCTCAGTTGTACCATCTCAATCAATTAGAAAATCATTGTCATTTCATTTTCAAAACTATAATCATTATCAACATTAAATCAGGTTTAAAATGTTTCACTCTGTGTGTAATAAATATATGAAAGTCTCTTTTAGAATTAGCTTGTAAAAAAATCAACTTTTTCAAAAAACTACTTGACTGAAATGCAGTTTTTCTATTAACAGTAAACATGCAATGTTTTTATTTAGCTTGTTTCAGTTTGCAAATTAAACTGCTAAAAAAAATCACAATCAATAAAACAATTCATCAAATCTCTTTTATTGTGGTTATTTCAGTCAAATATCAGTTTTATAAATCTTGAGTCCAGCCCGTTTTCTCCACAGCTGACCCTCGGTTCCTGCAGGTTCTCCACCGTGGACCTCAGAAATAAACCAGAAAAAATGGGGAAAAAAAATAAGAAAAATCTGATTATCACTTCAGATGTCATGAACGCTTTTAAGATCAGCATAATAAAATTATTACAGATGTCCTGTCCCTCCTCAGCTTCATTAACTGCTCCGTTTTCTCCAAAAATAACCTTAGGTGGGTTTCTCACAGCACCACATAAATAAATAACATCAACTTCCCGATGTCTCTACGGGACTTTAAAAGTTATCTTAAAGCAAGTTATTTCAACCATGTCATCCTGTATTTTTATATTACTACATCAGTTAATAAACTGACATTAATGGAAAAAAAGGTTTGACTTCAGAAAAAATAACAGTTCAACATGTTTAGTTAAAACATTAAGCGAAGCAAAAATTAATGAAACCGCTGCAGAATTCGAGTAAAAAACTGACTTTGAACTGTTTCTGACTTCGTTTCGCTTCTGCCTGAGCTGAGAAAAAAAAAAGAAGCCAGGCTGAGCCACGCGCTGAATGCTGGGATATGTTAAGGCCACAAGGATCCCCTTCATGTGTCCTCCGTTATCGGGGTTTTGAAGGCTGCATTTGTCAGCCGCATGTGAAGGAGCGCACGGAATGGGACAGCCTTGGACGCAGCACAGTGACGTATCTGGACCAGAAATGCGCATTTGATGGACGCAGAACCTGAATTGAGACACAGCCACAGTCTCTCCAGCGTGCCCTGGGTCTGCCCCGGTGTCTCCTCCCAGTGGGACATGCCCGGAACACCTCAAGTGGGAGGCGTCCAGGAGGCATCCTGATCAGATGCCCAAACCACCTCAGCTGGCTCCTTTCAATGTGGAGGAGCAGCGGTTCTACTCTGAGCCTCTCCCAGGTGACTGAGCTCCTCACCCTGTCTCTAAGGGTGAGTCCAGCAATCCTGTGGAGAAAGCTCATTTCAGCTGCTTGTATCTGCGAGCTTGTTCTTTCGGTCATTACCCAGAGTTCATAACCATAGGTGAGGGTAGGAACATAGATTGACTGGTAAATCGACAGCTTTGCGTTAGAGCTCAGCTCCCTCTTCACCACAACAGACCGGTACATCATCTGCATCACTGCAGATGCTGATCTGATCCGTCTGTCAATCTCCCACGCCATTAAGAAAAAAACAAAAAAAACCCCAAAACTTTATTTTCTTCAAATTTAGTATGTTTACACTGCTGTTAATCTGTGGTGTAAACATACCATAATGCATATCATTCAAAATAACATTTCAGCTTAACTAGTTCAGAAGTGTTGAAGTGACAGCAAGACCTGCTAACATGGCAGTGGGAAACAAAATCAAGTGAAACTAAGTGAAATTCCTCAGTTAACCACACCAGTTATATCCATGGTGAGAAATGATTCAATCCTCTGGGCCATCCAGACTGCAGTCAGAGGCCCCACCCCGTCCCTCCAAACGCTCACTTGCACACAACTGAGCACCTTTTCAATTATCATAATAATCACACCTGTCTTTGCACTCCGCACTTTCATGTATACTGACTCATCCATGAAACCACTACCATATGTACAGTATATTTTCCATAATCCTGAGGCTTTTTTAAAAATTTCTGTTGTGTGTTTAATCATGTGTTCTGTAGCTGTGATTTATCTGATCCTTCTCTCTTATTTTATCTTATTTTAGTTTCTCTCTTATTTTATTGCACAATAGCCTGGTGGAGCACCCACAATTTCGTTGTGCTGTACAACTGTACAATGACAATAAAGTCTATTTTAATACAGTTATTACAATAAATGGGTTTTTTTGGCCTTTGAACAACTTTTTTTTAATTTTAAGTTTTTGTAAAGGGTATACATGTCATTACAGCATTGCATTGTTTACATTTTCATCACATATTCCCCTTTTTTTGTTTTTTGACAACATTGGGAAAAAAAATTATTACAACACCCTTTTTTTAAGTGAAAGAAAAAGAGAAATAAAAAAAAAAAAAGCAAAAGAGCAGAACAATAAAAGAGCATCTGAGTAGTGTTGGAACAAAGAGAGGTGCCATTATTGAAATGGTATTTGTCAAAGATTAGATCTGATGGAAGACACATATGCGTTCCAGGGTTGCCAAAAGTTCAAGAACCCATCCATGTCCTGTCTCAGTGCAAATGTCAACTTTTCCATCGAATAAATGTCCTGAATCACGTTTATCCAATCTTCAGCTGCAGGACAGTCCTTCAACATCCATTTTTTTGTTAGAGCTTTTTACTTGTCAATATTAAAACAGTGAATAAGTATTTTTCTCCTCGTCTTTCCAGTGATTCCGGTAGTAAACCCAAATACAAAGTTACAAAAGAAAAGGGAACTGTTACTTTGAATATTTTCCCCAATATTGTCTGTACATTGGTCCAATATTGGTGGATAACTGGGCGTGACCAAAACATATGAAAATGATTTGCAGTCTTTTCACCACACAAGCGCCAACAATTCAACCCCTTACGAGTAAATTTGTTTTGTGCAGGTGTTCTGAAAAATCTTACCAAATTTTTCCATCCAAATTCTCTCCACAGCAGAGATGAAGTACTTTTCCATTGTTGTTTATTTAGCTTTTCCCATATTTCCAGTTGTAAAGTGAAATTCCCCTCTTTTTTCCATCTCTCTTTTATATATGACGTGTTGTCTCCTTTTAAATCTTGAAGACCTTGGTATATTTTAGAAATGTATCTGATCCCTGGGATCCCTTTATATGCCATTAAGAAAACCTTCAGAACACCTGACTGGACCCTTTCCAAATCCTCCTTTTTAAGTATTTTGTTTATGTGGTGTCTAAGCTGGAAGAACCTGTAAAGGTCTTGATTTACTAGACCTTGTTTTTTCAAATCTTCAAAACTTCTTAAAGTTTGCCCTTTAAAAAAATCGTAATATTTTATCAGTCCGTTCTCTTTCCACTTTTTAAATCTGGTGTCTGTTTTATTAGGAGTAAAGTCCTGATCATAGGAAATCCATTGCAGTAATCGATAGGGTTCTTTAGTTTGATTCTCTCTGACTATCTTAAACCAAATTTTTAGCGGGGTCTCTATCCACGGGTTAGTGTTATTCAAAAGTTTAGGTAAGGCATTGTTCCCTATTATCGCCTGTAGGAGAATGTCAGTTGTTATTTGGCATTCTATCTCCTTCCATTGTGCAGTGTAGACTGGGTTACATATCTCTACTAATGTTTTAATTTGTGCGGCTTTAAAATAGTCCCTGATATTTGGCAGCGCGAGCCCACCTTTGTCTTTGTTTAGCTGTAGGGTTCTATATCTGATTCTAGGTCTCTTGTCCTGCCATATGAATCTTGAGATCCTTCTGTCCAGTTCTTGCCATGTTTTATTGGGAGGTTCTACTGGTATTGTTTGGAAAAGGTATAGAAGACGTGGAAGTATAATCATTTTGACTGCTTCAATTCTTTGTGCAGTACCCAAGAATGGTATCATATTCCATCTTGCTAGATCAGATTTTATTTTTGCCATCAGTGGATCATACTTTAGTGTTATAATTTTGTTGAGTTGTTTCGGGATATTGACCCCCAGATATTTCATAGATTCCATCTCCCAGTTAGTTTTGAATTTGCTTAGTAAATATTGATTTGGGTCATAGTTAAATGTTAAAATTTGTGTTTTATGCATGTTTAATTCGTACCCCGATAACTCTCCATACTCTGAAAAAACTTAGATTAGTTCTGGAAAAGAGGTGTCCGGCTGCCCCAGGTATATTAAAATGCCATCAGCAAAGAGTGCTATTTTATGTTCCTTCTGACCAAGTGTAATACCTTGAATTTTTTGATTCTGTCTTATCCATTGGCTCAGAGGTTCTATGAAGATTGCAAAGAGCAGTGGAGACAAGGGGCAGCCCTGACGACATCCTCTTTCCAGTTCAAAAGATGATGATAATTTACCGTTAATCCTTATTTTAGCTGTTGGTTTTTTATATAATGCCTGGATAGTTCTAATGAAGTTGTTATGAAAATTGAAACTGGATAAGATTCTATATAGGAAAGACCAGTCAACTGAATCAAATGCTTTTTCAGCATCTAATCCCAATATGGCTGCATTTAAATTATATTTTTTTATATGATGAATTATGTGTAAAGTGTGTCTAATGTTATCTTGTGTCTGTCTTTGTCTTATAAAACCTGTTTGGTCTAAATGAATTAAGTCTGTCAGTATATTTCCTAACCTTTTGGCAAGGATAGCGGTAAAAAGTTTATAGTCCTGATTTAACACACTGATTGGTCTGTAGTTGGAGCAGTCTAGTTTATCCTTTTCAGGTTTAGGTATGACTGCAATGACCCCTTCTCTCCAGGAGGGGGGGGATTTCCCCTGTGTGGAGGACATAGTTAAATGTTTTCAGGAGGAGAGGAGATAGTTGCTGTTTAAAGGTTTTGTACCACTCTGCTGTATAACCATCTGCTCCTGGGGATTTGTTTGCTTTAAGTTTCATAATTGCTTTTTCTAATTCTTTAGGTTGTATTTCTGACAGTAGTTTTTTATTTTGTGACTCAGTAAGTTGGGGAAGATTTAATGTATTTAGGAAGGCTTCGGATGTGTTTTTGTGTTTTTTGAGGGAGTACAAGTTCTTGTAGTAATTCTCGAAGCTTTTAAGAATTTCCTGAATTCTAAATTTTATTTCCTTTGATACTGGGTCTCTGATTTTGTAGACTGCTCTCTCTGTTTGTTGTTTCCTCAATTTATAGGCTAGTAATTTTGCCGATTTGCTACCTGTTTCATAGTATTTTTGTTTCAGAAATGTAAGTTTCTTCTGGATTTCTATTGTGTAGATCTTATTTGTTTTTTAATTTCCTTAATTTTGAGCGAGTCATTAGAATGAGTGTTGTCTTTGTGCTCTTTTTCTAGTTTCTTAAGTTCTAACTCTAATGTGATTAGTTTTTCTTGTCTCAGTTTCTTTTGGAGTGCCAGTTTTGCAATAATCTTTCCCCATATTACAGCTTTGCATACGTCCCACAGTATTAAAGGGGATACTTATCCATTATCATTTTCTTCCAAATATCTGAGAATATCTGATTCCAATTCATCTTTCATTGATCCTTTCAGCACATTTGAATTTAACCTCCAAGAAAATGTATTATTTGTGTATTTTTGGATACTTAAGTCCATATAGATCGGACTGTGGTCAGAGAGATCCATCAGTCCTATTTTACATGTTCTTACTCTTCCAATGTCTCTATTAAACATAAAAAAAATAGTCAATCCTTGAGTATGATGAATGTGGTGCTGAGTAAAATGTATAATCTTTTACACTGGGGTTGAATTCCCTCCACACATCACAGATTCCCATTTCTTTTAGTAGCATCCGAGTTTTTCTACTTTGAGTGTTATTTTGATGCGGAGAATTACCTGATGCATCCCAGTATGGATTCAGTCTTAGATTGAAGTCTCCACCACATATCACTAAACCTTGGGCTTTAGTTATCATTAGATCAAATACATTTTTATAAAATTTCCAGTTAGCCCCTGGAGGTGCATATACATTCAGCAGGGTGATATCTTCTCCCTCTAGCCGACCAAGTAGCATGCTAAATCTCCCGTCTTTATCTTTGTGTTCTGAATTTTTTTCAAATATAATTTTTGAGATCAATGTCGCTACCCCCCTCCTCCTCCCTGACTTATATGAAGATGAAGAGATCAATTGAGTGTGCTCCAAGTCTGTTAGGTGGGTCTCCTGTAAAAATATTATGCCTGCTTTGTCTTTTTTCATTTTGCCTAGAATCTTGGATCTTTTAAGATTATTTTGGTTACACCCTGTTTCTCCATTGTATTGTCTTATTTAGTATAACAGTGTAATGGCCCTCTTTTATGCTACTCAGAAACTGAAAGAACATTAAGAACATAGTATATAAAACAAAAAACTGTCAAAAGATCTTCCTGAACTGAGGTCTTTTTAGTGACCTTAGAAGAGCCTTGTGGTTGGTGTGCTGGCTCTGAGGGAAATTCCTCAAACTTTGTTACGTGTTGAGGGCCCTCTCTTACCCCTGTAAGTTGTCCCATGTTTTTAACGTGAATTTCAGATCCCAATCCAAACCTGTAATGATTTTTTTTTATGCCTATACTCTATGAAATTGTGCGCAACCTCCCACCACCATCACAGCAAACAATCACGTTAATACAGTATTTGTTAGTGTGGCGAGTTCATGTGGTTCATTGTCACATTTCTATTTTAACAAGTTTTTTTTTTAAAGACTTATTTGCTTCTAATATTGTGACT
This sequence comes from Pholidichthys leucotaenia, assembly GCA_020510985.1. NCBI lineage: Eukaryota > Metazoa > Chordata > Actinopteri > Cichliformes > Pholidichthyidae > Pholidichthys > Pholidichthys leucotaenia. The sequence continues at coordinate 51,344,884 of CM035837.1, read as the reverse complement.
GTTCCATGAAATGCTTTACCACTTCATATTTGCTGATTCTGCATCTCCTTTAATGTTTGTTACCTTGTAGGAGGAGGTTTGGATGCGCAGATTGACTAAAAATATCGTTATTTCCTCCTGAAAGCATCCAGTTTTTCCTTATAGCCCTGGTGCTGGGTTTCCCGCTGCTGGCCCGTGGGTTTTGAGGGTCTCTGTGTGCACCACGTTTGAGCCTTGATTCTTTCGATCGGGTCTGCTGCGGGTTTATACACCGTTACCGGGAGCCCTCTTCTCGCCATATCCCTGGTTGCTTCTTCCACCGAGTTGTAGAGACACGTCTCATCCCCGTAAAACCCTCAGCTTCGCCGGAAATGGAGTTTGAAAGCACAGTTTCTTCTCTCTTAGTACCTTTTTGGCGTTGTTGTATTCCCGACGCTTTTTAAGGACCTCCAGGGTGTAGTCATTTGAACAACTTTTAAAGCTTTTTTTTTTTGCATCAGCAGTAGCATCAGCAGAGGGACTAGAACCCCACCTATATGAAAATATGCAGTAGTTTATCCTAAGAAGAGGACGAAAATGTAAGTATGCATTCATGAGGGACCACAGCCTTACAATTATGAACCTGTTAGACATCATAGAGACCAGGAGCTGAGGAGGATTAGGAGAAATAACGACAACCAGCCAGAAATTAATCCGTGGTGTGAGAAAAATCACACACAGGTACACTACACTACACAGCTGTTATGGTGAGGTTTTTTTTTACTGCATATTTGTAGGCTCGTGATAGTTAATACTGTGGAAAAATTCTGTAAATTCATCTGTCTTAACTGTGATAAGTTTATCTGAAGGCTGACTGAACTGAACTTTAATCTGTAGTCAGACTGTTAAACTTAAATATTTAATAACATGCACTCATTTACATTATCTGTCATTCAGAAACACACAATCCCCCCTGTCCTCTGCCTGTTCAATGGATCAAATAAATAGTCTTTTAAAAAAGAGTTTGTTGGTTGTTAGCATCATTAGCTGCTACACTCTCAGTTCTCTGCTAATCTCTTTTTTTGCCCAGGAAACTCCATTAACTCATCCAAATTATTGGGGAGAGATCACATATATTCCCCCTACTGATGAGAGGGAGGACACCTGAAAATATTTTCCCTTCAACGCTGCCTTTCCTGATGCCTCTGGTTAAATCAGCAGCTGATCCTGGTGTAAATATTAACTGGGCTGTCTCTGGAACGCCACCCAAAAACATTGTAGTTCTGTTTTGTTTTTTTTTTTGCACACTTTAGATAATGCAAAAATAAATAATTTACAGTTCAGAGAAAACCTGAAAGTGAGCAGGAATTTTGCTATAGTCAGCTGAAATTCAGAGCTCATGTGTTCAAGTGAAATTTTATGTCCAAAAAAGTGAAAGAGCAAATGTCCTGATGAACCATCCTGCTCACAGTAATTATCACTACTACCAGTGAAATACTGCTGATATAGTTCACGACAACAACTGCTGTAGGCAGCTGACAGATGCTTAACCCCTTTTATGTAAAATAATGCATTTTGTTTAAAAAAAAAAAAAAAGCTCTTTCAGGAGCAGTTCTGAAAACTGACACTTCACGTCTAAATTTCTGCCTTTAGGTGTTATAAACTAAAATTAAACCGTCAGTAACAGTTAAAGGGTCAACTAAAACACATTATAAACAAATGTTTTAAAAATTTTAAACTGGAATATGCACTTTAATCAACCGTTTTTCCTGGCATTAAAATGTCAGGGGAAAAGAAGGGGAAAAAAATACAAGTCTTATGGCACAGCTTCCGAAGCATTTAATCATATAATCTTGTTTTACACACGCTCCTGAAAAAACAAAACCTAACCACAGCAGCATGTACAGACTGCAAACACTCCTTGAATTAAAAACCTTGGCAACAAGTTAACTTTGTTCAGCGCTTATACCTGAACACACACATACCCACTCACACTCACACACACACAAACACACACAAAGCTTCAAGGCTTCTCAGCTGGCAGCCCTTTTTTTAATTAAATGATAGAGCAACGCTGCCCTCTTCTGGCATCTTACAGAATTTCACGGTGTCGCTGAAGGAGCGGGCTGGTTGACTGTCCCTCCACATTGTAACCGATTTCAAATGGTGCTAGACATGATGGAAACTCTGAACACCAGAGGAAAACGGTCAGCCTTGGTGAGAGGGGGGGTCGAGAGTTCACAAGACTGGACTCCAGACTAAGCTGTGTAACAACATAATGGGATAGTTTTCCAAATTCCTAAGCTAGTTAAAGAAACATTATGTAAGATTTTCACCTTAAAATAATGTTTACAAAATTATTTTGGTGGTGTATCAATCTTTGACCCAGTAAACGTCACGTCCTCCACAGCCTGAATGACCTCATTGCCTGCAACGTCTCTATTCTTGGTAGGAACGCTGAAAGGATTACAACTGACGACTAACCTGTGTTACACGGCACAACTTCAGCCACCAGCAACTAAGCACCCTGTGATTGGCTGTTGGGACTGAGGTTATTGCTGCCATAGTTGTAGTCCTTTCAGTGTTCCTACCTGGATCATGAAAGCTACATAGTGCTGCTTTAAATAACCAGAATGCATTCTACATTTGGACTAGTTTGTAAATCACGAATGTGAAACAACTAGATATTGATGCGTACGTCGACACTGGCCTCGAGGTCCGTTCCCACTCAAGAACACCGATTTCAAATGGTGCTAGACGGGATTTTATACTCTAAGACACCATCTGAAACCAGTTCCCTGGGGAGGATGACTTTAGCACCTCTGAAGCTGCGTTTCCATCTGAAATAAGAGAAGACGACAAAGGACATCTCGTAATTAATTCAGCATACCTATAAAAGACAATCAGAGCTGAGATTCTGTCATATTCACCGCCTCAGTGTCAAATGTTAATCAACATGCTGAATTAATTTAACACTGAAATCCGGTGATTAAATGATACTGATTTGACTTCCCATTACCCACAATATCTGTTCTAATGTTATGCTTAATGTAATCACAACTCTGCATTGAAGCGGCTGGCAGGATGATGTTATTAAGAAGATGCAAACCTGTTGCCTGCCTGACCCATATTTAGATACCATGGAAAATTAAACCAGCAGAGCATTCAGTTGGATTTTGCTTTGGTTGCATTACTGAAAACTGATTATCAATTTTTTGAATCACTAATTTATTGTTCTGCAGCATTTGACAGGTGAATGATGACTGGTTTTAATTGCTGTTATTATATTTTTGCATACGCCCTGTTTAAGATAAGATAAACTTTAATCCTCTGACATTTGTTTAAAACAGTCTCAGTGTTAAGGTGTGGTTTTAAAATTTAGTACAAGAGCACTCTGAGGCGAGTGCAATATCACCCGCCTCCGTTTTCTTTGAACATCCCAATACTTACTGACAGACAGCAGTTTTCAACTTTTCAATATAATTACTGTGGCAGAACCAAATTATGATAAACTCATCATCCACGAATACAAAACAAAGTATACAACCCATAATTGTAGGTCAGGATCTTGAGGTGAACCCATGTAGCAAGTTTGGTGACCCTAGAGAGCTTTACATGTTCTATAGTAAGAGAGCATGGGGAGAGCCAACCTTGACCTGTGACCTTTTCACCCCAAACCTGTAGTCAGAGGTCATGATCTCAGAGTGAACCTGTGTACCAGGTTTGGTGACCCCAGCTTTCTTTGTTGTTGAGATGTAGTTTATAAGCCATTTTGATGTTGACCTTTGACCTGGCGATGCCAAAACCACAGTCACACTTCAGGGTCACAGGGTGAACCTGTGTACTACATTTGGTGACCCTGACTTTACTCGTTGTACAGTAATAAGGCATAAGGAATGTTAACGTTGACCTGTTGACCCCAAACCCATAGTCAGAGGTCAGGATCCCAAGGTGAACTTATGTACCAGGTTTGGTGGCCCTAGCTTTATAGTCATAGTAAATGTAGCATTTACCATAGTGCAACTGCAATGTTAACTTAGAACTGCGACCTTTGACCCCTTGACCCCAAACCCATTGTGAGGTCAGGGTGTAAACTGTCCAAGGTGTGTATTAGATACAACTTCTGTTTCGGTTTGATAAGCCTACGTCGTTTCTTTCAGTAGTTACTGTGTTTAGAAGATTTAGGGAAAAATCTGACCTCTGACCTTTGACCTCACGGTCAGCCGATGAGAGTGAAATTGCAATATGTGCATCATCAGAGTATATCAAACCATGGTAGAAAGTTTCAAAACAATCAGAAAAAAACTGTAGGAGGAGTTGATTTCACCAAAGTGGGATAGACGGAGGAACGGACGGACTGACCCATAACATAATCCCCTTTCGGTCTTCGCCCAGCAGGGGATAAAAACTATTCAGTAATGAAGATGTAACGGTCTATTGTAAAATTTAATACAGATGTTGAGAAAAATAATTTGACCTCATTTTTTTTTTTTTTTTATTTAACTTTCATTAGTTACCTAAGAGACACAAATAATTACTGAGTATTTCACAGGTCAAACTGATGCAACACAGGTTTTTGAAAACTCATCCATCGATATTGGTAAGTTTCACCTTATGTGATGATATATCTTTAAGGATTTGGATATTTTTGATAATAAGTAGGTGCATTCCTATTTGACAACTCATCAGTTCACCTTTTTGTTGTGTCAGATGAGTCAGAATCTCCCAGCTTTCCCCCCATATACACTGTGGGTTTAGATTTCATACAGTCCGTGCTACAAAAACATCTTATCTTAGTGAATTCCCGGGTTTGTCTTGACTCTATTCAGCTTCTCCAAAAAACAATTAGATTAAAGACAAACTTGAAACCCAGCATGATTGAGGCTCTTTGCTTTCCTAATGTCTTGCCAAACTGCCAAACCTAATCGATGCTTTACTTTGACGAAAAAAGAACTCAGAGCCACTGAGTCATGGCATGTGTAAGGATGACACAGCAGCTGAGATCACCGCATTAGATGTCCCTTGGATGACCACGATCTGAGTCAAATGGCGGACATGACATACTGTAACGCGCCGACACCAGAGATGAACCTGCACAAAAACTCTCTATGAATCACGCTGATGAAAAAATAGACTCCTCAGCTCTTTGAAGACTTCTTTGTAACAGACAATAGGACAGTGTGGCCTCCTCGGGGTCGGCCTCGGGTATACCCCCTCCCCCCTCCAGGAGGGTTGACTGCGGTGTAAAATGGAAAAACCGAGCCTGAAATAGGTGAGGATTCATTAGCAAAAACCCCTGTTGTACATCCCTGGGAGGTAGGCTGAGTACATAATGTCCACCGGGAACTCATTTAAGACTTTCACTGTCACTACTGCTGCTCCTACTTTGACATACGGGGGAAAAAAATGAATTCTATTTGTGGGTACGGTGCTGCCCTGTCACTGCCCCAGATGCTGTTGTTCTGCTGGTGGGAAAATGTGACGTAGCAACTAATCCAAAAACCTCCTGTGTGTCTTTCGGGGACAGTTTCCCTACCAGTCAAGCCCCTAATCCTCTCCGCTGGCAGTTTGAGGTCTTAAAATAAAATAAAAGCACTGCAGCTGATTCCACTGGGAATCAAATTTGGGTGCACGCGCGATGGCGAAGCTGGCTGTGCGGACATGTACTCGGCCCAACTGTCTTCGATTCTGTCAGGCACTCCCACTGTTTACATGAACGCTCTGCCAGCTCGGAGAGTAACTCAGGCAGACGAGTCCGGTCTAAAGGCCACGAAACTCCTTTTCATCCATCTCATCTCCTTGTTTACTCGGGCTCCTCCCACGTTAACTGCACTATTCGTGAACTCTGTATCTACCTCCTTCCTGATATCTGCCATCTTTTTTTTTTTTTTTTTTTTTTAAGTACAAGCTCTGTTCAGCCTTTACTGTGTGTGCAGAGGCTGCCTTCAGCATTGGAGCAGTTTTCCCCCCCCATTGCCAAGTCACCTGACTGTCTGCTGCTTGTTAAAGGCGCATCGGCCCCTTATAAAACCAAAACAAAAGCGAATTACGCAACCAGTGGTTTAAATTGAAGCAACAATAACAAGCCACACACTCTGTCCATGTTTGGCAGAAGAATGCTCTGAAAAAAAAAAAACAAAAACCCAAAACGTTTCTTATTTCAGAGGACGCTAGCTGACAACTGTCCACGTCACAGCAGACTGTCAGGAGCCAGTCTGCGTCACAGGTATAGCTGCTGGGTTGGGTCAAATTAGAGCAAGTGATGCATTATGAGCACATAGTGGCTGCATATATGTGGCACGCCGCACTGGCGTAGCAGCGTGGGGTGGGGCTGTCAGCATGTGTGCACGTGTAAAAAAAGGGTAGGTGGTTAATCCTCTTACAGATTAGAAGTCCTAATTTATCAGGGGGGAGTGAGAATGGCAAACTCATGGAGCTAATGTGTGGCGAAACTGCCTCCCAACAATCGGGTAGCGGCAGAGGAAAGCTGGGGCTTTTTTGGGGGGGCTAAAACAATATTTTCCTTAAGTTTGCAATTTTTTTCTTATTAATTTGCAACTTTTTTTGTTGTTAATTTGCAACAATTTTTGACATTTTTCTTGTAAATTTGTGACTTTTTTCATATAAATTTCAGAACGTTCACATGGATGCTGCTTAATTTTTTTATTCTTTGTAATGGTTAACGTTTTACGTTTGTCTTGAGAATGACCCCATTTCATTTTATTTAAGTTACACGTTTTTTTTCCATATCCTTCAGGGTTTGAAATCTCCCCTATTACAAAATCTTATCGCCCCCACAAACCTAGGAATGGCCCTGACTACAATAATAGTGATGGTGTCCCCCTCAGTAATTACCCTGGAGAGAATGTTCTGTTCTTTTTAACCCCCCCTCCAAAAAAAAAAAAAAAAAAGAAAAAAGAGTCAAATGAAGTATCCGCCCATTGATCTGCGGAACCACGGGTGAAAAGCGATGGAAAAATACCACAGACTGAAGACTTCATTTGCTCTCTGTCGTTCTCATCCGACCCCACTGGTGCCTGTTGGGTTGGGACATATCAAATATCTTGCCGACAACAAGAGTTAAACAGCCAGATACAAAAGTACACACAGATTGGGGAGATTTTTAAAAAGCTGTGGCTTGAGGGCATCTCTGTTACGGCAAATTAGGTTTCCATGTTCCAAGATGTCTGCTTTTGCACGTTCACTTATTTGAACAAAAACACAGAAGTGCTGACCTGCTGTAGCACTATCTATACATGGGCGTAAATTGGGGGGGGGGGGGGGTGCACAGACAGTTGTCATCTCCTTCCCAATTCATGATAAACTTTTTTTAATATCATGTTACATAACAATAAAACTCCATCTGAAGTGCTAATTTTAAATCTGCATTTTTTTCTTGTAAATTTGCACCTTTTTAAATTTTAACTCTAATATTTTCTTGTAAAATTTGTTTGTTTTTTTCTTGTAAATATGCAATTTTTTCCTTCATATATTTAAAACTTTTTTCCTCATAAATCTGCAGCTTTTGGGGGGGTAAATTTGCAACTTTTTTCTCATAAACTTATCAATTTTTTCTTGTAAATCTGCAACTTTATTTCCTCATGAAGTTGCTATTCTTTCTTGATAAACTCACTACTTTTTTTTGTCAAGTCTGCAACTTTTACCTTGTAACTCCAAGACTTTTTTCTACTAAATTTGCAACATTCATATGGATGCTCATTTATTTTTTATTCTGTGTAACTGATTACATTTTCTTTGTTCATCTAGATAATGGATCAAGTTTTTATAATGTTTTTAAGGGTTTGAACTCTTCTCTGTATCAAATATAGGGGTCCCTAAACACAATCTTGCATAGGGCCCGACTACAACACCTGTAGTGTCCCCGTCAGTCTTCACTCTTGAGAAAATGTTTTGTTTATTGCCCCCCCCCCCATCAGTGAAATGACATATCCACCCACGTACCTAAACACATTTTATTCTATAGCTGCATATGCATCACTGAGAAGTCACGTCTGTGTTTCAGGTGTGCGCAGCTCGCTCCCAATACCTGCGAATGACTGCTGCCTCACACTTGTCTATAAATACATCGTCATCTAGCAAGGCCAGCAGTGCTCAGGGTTTAATTTTAGCACTGTCATCTCTCGGCTCCGCGCCACCGCTCCCCCCCCCCCTTCTCCAGCGTAGGAGGGCTCTGCTTTAAGAGGCAGTGGGTCGGCCCACCATTTTCTCTGAGGGTTTATGTGGGCTACAGGTGTAAACACATCCTTCAGAGGATTCACACTTTAACCAAAAAAAAAAGAAAAAAGAAAGAAGTATGTTCTTTTCTCCCTCTGCTTGGAGTGAAAAGGCAGAGATTTTCTTCGCTGCCGTGACTTCTCTGGGAGCAGAACTAGGCCGAACACTTGTGTTTGTGTGACACGAGGGCCCGCACCTCTTCCCGGAAGGATGGCAAAATAACTATTGAGGTCACGTTTCCTTGTCTGTGAAAGTGGGTCACTTGTTCTTCTGGTCAGCTAAAGGAGAACATGGCAGCACAACAGTGGCGGGGGCACGGTTATGGCGCTCGCACAGCTATGGATGCTAATGTAAATGCATAAGATCGATGCTCTGCTGACACTCCTTCCTCCTCCTTCCCATGACCTTTCACTTCTTTGTTTCAAACCTACGGTAATGACATTCCCTCGGGAGTCAAGTTTCTATTCAGTAACACATAATTAAAGTTCTAAAGACCCCTCCCCTCTCTCCTTGCCCCCCCCCCCCCGCGTTTCCCATCTCGCTGCCAATGGTGTAGCAGCTCCCCGAGCTTACTGCTGATTCACCCACAGACTGAACAAATCCACTTGACAGGATGGAGTCTGCTCCTCCTGTGTGTCTCATTTGCGCCTCCCCTGAGCCCCGGGAGGCCATGGAGCTCTTTATCCGCCGCTCCTTTTGGCAGGTGCGCAGCAGGAGGCGCCAAACCTCCTTTTAGCGGGGGTGGGGTCGTCAGGAAGGCACAGGTGAGCGGCCGCAACCACGGTGTCATCGCACCCGAGCACGTCCGCGTCCCATTGTGCTCCGACAGGCTTGGGTTACAAGCTGTAGTAGGAAGAAGGCAACATTTGCAGCAGTCAGGTTAAAGCTCTGCGTGTTTTGGGTTTGCACGTTCACGTTCAGTGACCACATGGCGTAAAGAAGCAGGGCCCGGTCGTGGAGCAAGCGATTGGTCAGCGAGTGGTCAACAGCAGCTGATTTCATCCCGACTCAACAGCACCCCCCCGCGTCTGGCAGACGCAGCTTGTTTTGATCATATGAAGTGCGCACCGCCAGGTCACTATTAAGGGACCTGCTGGGATGTCAGTGACGCAGCAAATGTTGGTTTGACACTTTCAAACCCAAATCAAGCTGCGTCACCGCCGCGCCGCTCCACCTGGACGGCCAAGTTTCTGTTTCCTCCCGACGACGCGACAAATCGATTCCGCCGGATTTTTGTTCTCGTTAAGAGCCAAGTGGCCGTGATGACGGCGCGAGAAACGAGGCCGTGGTGTGTTCACTGGTCGTGCCAAATACGAACTGCGTAACATCGTCCTCTCCCCACACCAGGATTACGCACTATCCATCTCTTGCGCAGCATCCTATTCCGAGCTCCCCACTCACACGCCATCCTCTCGTTTTGTTTACACGCTAAATTCTCTTACATTAAAACAATCTGGAAAGGATGGCGGGCGGAAATTCCCCGTGGATTCGGCGTGGACTGCCGGACTTCGCGCTGACGCAGTTTCATTTACCTGTTGTCATACCGATGATGAGACACCCTGAAGTGTTTCAAACATTTCCACCACCGCAAACCCCCATAAACCCCGGCATATATGACGGCGAATAAACTACTTTTGTCTTCTTTCGACATTCCTCACACTTCCACGACTGCGGCCGTGGGCTTTAATTCCTACCTTCTCATCCAGCACTCCGGCGGTTATGAATTACATAGTGGTATTCTCTACGCCGACATACGCACTTCTGCCACCCTGCTGCTCATGTAATAAGATAAATAACTTACGTTGTTTATCCCAGGCGTTTCCACGCTTCTCGTTGACATTCTCAGTCCCAAAACAAACAAACAAACAAACAAAAAACATTCCCCGTTCATCCTGTGTTGTCGCTGTTATCAATCTCGGAGCGCACGTTTATCACGGCGTATATCCCCTCGGTTAACGATTTTCCATAGCGCAACACGGTGGCCCCGCCCCTGACACTCCCCCGGCTGCTGATTGGCTCCTCCGCTGGAGAGCCTTTCCTCATCGGCTTGAATCACATGTGGCTGACGCATGTTTACAAACATCGGTGAGATCACATGGTCTTACCGTAAAGCACCTCCCTCTGACGCAGCTGCCAGATGTCGTGCTAGGCTTCATTTAGGAAGAAATTCGATAAAAACCATGAATATGCAAGGATGCTATGGGGGCAATGTGAGATAGATAGATAGATAGATATGTACTTTAGAAAGTAGTTCTATAGGATAGGTTTTACTCGAGCACATTTTTGAATGAAAATCTGTACTTTTACTCAGGTACATTTGGTTGTAACTTTTCACTGATGTGAATTGAATCAAGTTCTTCTGATCAGTTTTTTCTTCCTATCAGATCTGAAATCATATTTCTGGTTTAGGAAATATTTGATTTATTGCTGTTTCTATATATGAGAAGAAGAAGTGCAACCCCAGTTCCAATGAAGTTGGGACATTGTGTAAAACGTGAATAAAAACAAAATACAATGACCTGCACATCCTTTTAAACCTTTATTCAATTGAATACACTACAAAGAGAAGATATGTAATGTTCAAACCGATAAACTTTACAAATTTTCTGCAAATATTCACTAATTTTTTTAAAATTTGATGCCTGCAACACGTTCCAAAAAAGCTGGGACAGGAGCATGTTTACCACTGTGTTAAATCGCCTTGTGGGAACCCACTCAGTATGTTTCCACTCAGACTGAAGGGGAATGGTCATGGGGGGATTTGTGAGTTGATGCGAACAGTGACAAAGGGAAATGGCAAATGTATTTAATGCAGCACCCCAGGTTGCAGAGAGAGTGGTAAGCTATAAAAGGAGAGGTGCCTGCGACCTGCCTTTTTATGCTTGTGATTCCTGTGAATGTGAGGGAGAGATTAATAAAGTCTGCTCTGCTCTGCACCGTTTCGCCCGATTATTTCTCTCTCCACACTGATGACCCTTGACGCACAATGGAACTCGAGGCGAACACCCCAGAGACGGTCCGGACGGGAGGTGCCAGCAATGCGTGTGCTGTTTCGGTCAAACCCCCAGACTTTTGGCTACACAACCCGAAGTCTTGGTTCCTCCACACCGAGGCCCAGTTTGCACTCTGGGGAATAATGGTGGATGACACCAAATATTACTATGTGGTTGGAGCATTGGACACACGCATAACTCAGCAGGTGGCGAGCCTGCTCCAACAGCCCCCAGCCCACGACAAATATGGTGCTCTCAAAACCGCGCTGACCCGGCGCTACACGCTCTCGGACTGTGAGAGAGCGGAAAGGCTCCTGATGCACCGAGTTGGGAGACAGGTTGGCGGTCGAATTAATGGAGAAGATGTTGGCATTGATGGGCACAGATGATGGGCATTTCCTCCTTGCTCACCTTTTCCTCCGGAACCTCCCGACAGCAACCAGAGTGGTCCTTGCCAATTCGCCGCTGCTGGCCGCGCACAACTACCGGGCGATAGCACAAGAGGCAGATTGGATTATTCTCACCACCAGAGCTCTCACAGTGAACGCAGCGGCATTGGAACCCAGCAAGATGGCCAGCGGAGGTGAGGAGCCAACGACGGGGAGGCCAAGAAGCACCGGAGAGACATGCTCTGTTTCTACCACCGCCATTTTGGAGAGGATGCACGCCGATGCGTGCCACTGTGCCAATTCAAGCGTTTGGGAAAAGCCAGGGCCGGCAGTCCGTAGCAGCTGCGACCGCTGGTGAAGCGAGCAAGCTGCTCTATGTGACAGACTCACGCTCGGGGAGACGGTTCCTCATGGACTCCGGCTCCCAAAAGAGCCTCATCCTGCCATCCTACGCAGACTGGCTGGCGGGAACTAGCGGCCCAGAGCTGACAGCCGCAAACAGCTTAGACATTAAGACTTTTGGTGAGAGGACACTGACTGTATCCTTGCACGGCCGTACATACCAATGGACTTTCGTCATAGCAGCATGCAGCTTCCCCATTTTGGGCGCTGATTTTTTGTGTACACACAGTCTACTAGTCAATGTTGCTAACAGACGCCTGATTAACGCAAATTCTTTTGATTCTCTCCCCTGTACAGCTGGAGGAGCCAGGTCCACAACACTAGCCAACGTCACAGCTCCAGGGGATAAGTTCCACACACTGCTCAACCAGTTCCCAGCACTCACGGTCCCGACGTTTTCGGCGGCCGTCACTAAACACGGGGTGGAGCACTTCATTACCACCATGGGGCTGCCCGTTTTCGCACAACCTCGGCGCCTGGACGCAGCTAAATTGGCCATAGCGCGCGAGGAGTTTGCCAACTTGTTAAAGTTGGGCATCATCAGACGCTCAAACAGCCCATGGGCATCCCCACTACATATGGTTCCTAAAGCTGAGGGATGGTGGCGACCTTGTGGAGTTTTCCGCAGATTAAACAACACCACAGCGCACGACCGCTAGCCGATCCCCCATATTCAGGATTTTTCCGTTCACCTCACTGGAGCACGCATTTTTTCCAAGATAGACCTTGTCCGCGGTTACCACCAGGTCATCTTGGTGACCAGTGCATCCGATGACGAACATGTAGCCCACCTCAGGACAGTTTTCCAGAGGTTGGAGGAGCACGGGTTAATAATCAACCCGGCGAAGTGCCAGTTCGGGGTGACGGGAATCGATTTTTTGGGCCACCGCATCTCACCGGAGGGCGCGATGCCCTTACTGGACAAAGTGCGCTCAGTGGCAGATTTTCCCCGGCCTCAGACAGTCAGGGCGCTGCAGGAGTTTTTGGGGATGGTTAACTTCTACAACCATTTTCTCCCCTGCGCAGCCCGGCTCATGCAGCCGTTGTACGCCGTGCTTAAGAAATGGAAACCGGCGGACAGAGTCGACTGGACTCCTGAGCGAGAGCAGGCGTTTTCCGAGGTTAAAACAGCTCTGGCGAATGCCGCACTACTGGCGCACCAGGACCCGGCGGCTTGGATAGCGCTCACTACCGACGCATCGGATGTGGCCATAGGGGCCGTCGTGGAGCAGTGCGTTGCCGGTTTTTGGCAGCCACTCGCCTTTTTTAGCAGGTCTTTGCGCGACAATGAGCGTAAATACAGCGCGTTTGACAGAGAGTTACTGGCTCTCCACCTGACCATACGCCACTTCCAGTTCTGGCTGGAAGGGCGCACCTTTACTGCGTTCGTGGACCACAAGCCGCTAACGTACGCGATGGCCAAGGTTTCGGAACCATGGTTGGGCCGGCAGCAGAGACAGCTGGCTGCGATCTCGGAGTTTATGACCAACATTCAGCATGTGGCCGATAAACTCAATGTGGTGGCGGACTGCCTCTCGCACATATTAGTGGCCCCAGTCTACGTGGGTATAGATTACACGGCCATGACCGCTGAGCAGATTAGCGATGCGGGCATTTGTGCGCTCCAGTCTGGACCAACAGGGTTAAGGCTGGAGAGCAGAGTACTGCAAAACGGGGGCTCCCCCCCAATCTGTGACGTCTCCACAGGCCGCCCGCGCCTGGTGGTCCCACGCGCTTGGTGCCGCCGCGTTTTTGAGTCGGTTCACTCCCTGGTGCACCCAGGTGTGCGCGCATCAGTCAAAATGGCGGGACCAAAGTTCGTCTGGCCGAGCCTGTGCAAACAGGTGAAAGCGTAGCGTGCCAACGAGCCAAGGTGCACAGGCACACAAAGGCCCCCTTGGAGCCGTTCCATATCCCGGCTAAGAGGTTCAACCACGTTCACGTGGACCTCGTGGGCCCCCTCCCGCCATCCCAGGGGTTCACGCACCTCCTGACAGTGGTGGACCGCACTACGCGCTGGCCCGAAGCAGTCCCGCTAGCTTCCACCGCGTCTGCAGAAGTTGCACACACTTTTTTGACGACATGGGTGGCACGTTTTGGCGCCCCTTCGGATATCACGTCTGATCGGGGCCCGCAGTTTGTTTCCGACCTCTGGTCCACGATGGCCCAGAGCCTGGGCATCACAATTCATCACACGACCGCGTACAACCCCCAGGCCAATGGGTTATGCGAGCGTTTCCATAGATCACTTAAAGCAGCGCTCAGGGCTTCGCTTACGGATGCAAATTGGGTGGACCGGTTGCCGTCGGTTCAATTAGGGTTGCGTTCAGCACTGAAGGAGGATTTGGCGGCTTCCCCAGCAGAGCTGGTTTTTTCCCAGCCGCTGTGGCTCCCCGGAGAGTTTTTGCCGGACAACCCCGTGTTGGACAACCCTGTGCCGAACACCGATCCATCCCCGCTTTCACTGCATAGCGCAGAGGCAGGGACGGTACCCGGCCCGGCCCACCACTGTTTTCCCCGCGCTTTTGTGCCAAAGACCTTGAAGGACGCATTGTTCGTATTTGTCAGGTACGATGCCCACCGGACCCCATTGCGCCCGCCCTACGACGGCCCGTTCAGAGTGCTAGAACCCGGGGAGAAACATTTTGTGTTAGACTTGGGGGGACGCAGGGAAACAATCTGTATAGACAGGCTTAAGCCTGCCTTCGTTTTAGCAGACGAGCAGGTGGTGTTGGCCCGAGCTCCTCGGCACGGACAACCCCCACTGAGACCTCCCCAGGTAAATGACTCGTCAGATCAGTCACAATGGCATGCTGAAGATGCCCCCCCAATGTCCCCCCACAGACGGACGCACCCCCAGGAGCCCCCCACCGGCACAGCCCCGACCCGTTACAGCTGCTATGGACGGAAGCTGAAGCCCAAAGGACATGAGGGTTAAGGCTCAGTCTGAGTTTCTGGGGGTGGGGGGGGGGACCCACTCAATATATTTCCACTCAGTATGTTTCCACTCAGACTGAAGGGGAATGGCCATGGGGGATTTGTGTGTTGATGCGAACAGTGACAAAGGGAAATGGCAAATGTATTTATGTAAATGCAGCACCCCAGGTCGCAGAGAGAGTAGTATGCTATAAAAGGAGAGGTGCCTGCGACCTGCTTTTTTATGCTTGTGATTCTTGTGAATGTGAGGGAGAGATTAATAAAGTCTGCTCTGCACCGCTTCGCCCGATTATTTCTCTCTCCACAGCCTTTCCTTTTAGTAACACTCAATAAGCATTTAGGAACTGAGGATGCTAATTGTTGAAACTTTGCAGGTGGAATTCTTTCACATTCTTGCTTGGTGTACAGCTTCAGTTGCCCAACAGTCCAGGGTCGTCATGTTATGTTTTGCATTTCATAATGCACCACACATTTCAATGGAAAACAGGTCTGGACTGCAGGCAGGCCAGTCTAGTACCCACACTCTTTTACTACGAAGCCATGCTGTTGGATCACATGCAGAATGGGGCAGATGCTTCCTGCACTCTTTCTTTTGTTGTATGTGAAATGAGTCGATATAGGCTATAATTTTGATGCAACAAGCAAATCAAATCACCAGCTGACAGGGCTTGACATTACCCCCCCCCACACACACACATACACCACCACTAATGTAGCTAGTAGTTTCCCAGAGTTAGCAGCCACCCTATCCTGTCAATAGCCAAGGGGCCAGCAATCTCTATTATAAAATGAGTGATTTTTAACAATTTTTGACCCAAAAAATATGCAGAGTCAAAAAAACAAAGCTTAAACAGTTCAAAATTTTTATGCACCTTACAAAGGCAATAAATACATTCAATTTATAAAATAAAGCATGTAAGCATTATAAGCAAGGTTTTTACTCTTAGGTGTACAGTTTTTTTTATAAATTAATGACTTTTAATCTTGACAATGCATTTTTTTAAGCTTGCAGGAATTTAGATTTGTCACTTTATTCTTGTATGTATCTGACTTCATCTTGGGTAACACTTTATAATAAGGGTACCTATATAAAGGATTTACAAATAGTTTGTAAGTTGACTGATAATTAGGTCATACATTCTTCATAAATCATGAATAAGCAATTTTAAATGAGCTATAAGACACAGTTCACACATTGATGTAGGATGTCATTTTTCATGTAATTTTGCAACTTTTTTGATTTGCTAGGTTTTTCCTGTTTAATATATAGTCCAAATCAGGCAAAGAAACAATAGCAAATCAAATATCTCATAAGCCAGAATAGAAAAAAACAACTCAATAAGTTCAAATATGTGGAGAGAAAAACTACTGCGAGGCTAAACCTGACTTATACTCAAGTATGATGAAATCAAATGTAATTCAAAAACAGTATGACTAAATATAGGAATAAAGGTAAAGGTTTTAATTCAAAAATGCACTTAAGTAATAGTAGAATAGTACTCATGAAAGTGGCTAGATTTTGGGTGAAATATGGTTAAATATCTATTGTGGTTAGAGGATTATTGTTTGAATGGACTTAATATGGCCAAATTGTAATAGTGCTTTTGTCACAATAGATGGCGACATAAAACTCAAAAACTGGCCTTTGACTGCAGACTTTCCAAAGAATCCCTTTAGAAAAAAAAAAAAAAAACAATCAAGGAAGTGGATTCAAAAAAGGAGGGTGTATTTTTGACCTAGAATAATATAGATCATGTTCGTTCTATTTTTTAAAAACCTACTTTCTCTTTGATTTATTCTGAACTTTATTTAACAACTTATTTGTGACCAGTCATATCTAATATTTGTATGGCCTATTTTCTAATATTTTGCTAGGTCAGGAAAATAGTTTTTTTTTTTTTTTTTTTTTACAAGGAATAATATCTTTAATCATGGAGTCAATTTTTAAACAAATGGATGCTATTAAAAGGGGGAAAAATCCTATCCTCAGATCTAATGACTCCTGAAGACTCATGTTTAAAAAAAATAACATTTTATTTAAGTTACACAACTCCGGTAAAATCACATTTTTAGCTTACTTCTTGTTGTCTTCCTTTTACTGCTGCTGCTTCTTTTTGTGGTTTAATGTTTTTCTCATTGTCCTTGCAGTGTTGTTTTTTCTGTCATGACTTCACCTCTTATTCTAGAACAGTTTTCCTTTAGTGGGAAACAGCTAAAATAGCCCGGTTTTCGGACAATAAATTAAACATAGAAGCTACTTCCGGTGCTTGGTCATTGTTATTGCTGTGGTTTACGGTAACTGATGACGCACCGTAGCTGGCTCAGCTATACTGTCATTTACGGTATGTCTTGGCAGCAGCGACGTCCACGTCATATTGGGGGGAAATCACAGCCAGCTGTGACCACTTAGCTAATTAATATGATCACATTTCTGCTGTTTTTCCCCCCTCTCCTCCCACCGTTTTGGGTATGTATTCTCAGTGTTGTCCTATAAAGTGTATCACTAATGCTGTGTGAAACTACCAAACCAACACTAAAAACATTGCTATTTTTATCATTTCATTTTATTAATTTCGTCCTTGTAAGTACTTCATACCCACACAATACAACTTTAAAAATGTAAACATATTTCAAGAACGAAAGGAGCAGGAAGAAGACGGTCTTATAAATGCCTGTCCTGCCACATGACTGACAGTCTATGCTAGTATGGTCTGCATGTTGTTGAACAAGATTATTGTACAGCAGTTAACTCAGTAACCATTTAAACATGTTTTACAGTATTAACCAAGCAATTCACACATTACTTATTTATAACGACCAAGTATTCTGCATTTGCATATTTTCTTAAAATGAAAAAAGAGAACAAGCTTTTAACTCCTTTTCCAATGAATTCCATAATTTGACTCCATTTACAGAAATGCACATTTAAGTGTTGTACGTGCAAACTGAACCCTGAAATCAAGTTTCCTCCTACAAAACCCCGTCACCTCTCAACACAAACATCTTTTGTACATTTTTAGTCAATAATTTGCTTTTAGCTCTAAACAAAAATAAAATTTTACAACTAAATCTTTAAATTTTATTACCCTTGACTTTGCAGTCTATTAGTGTGATCCAATGGTTGTGCCTTGTTTAACAATCTTATTTTTTTTCGTATCAACATTATTGGTTTTAAATGACAAAGCATTTCCCCACACCTCTAAGATCCAGTCTATGAAAGGAGGGGGAAATGCTGGTTTAAAGCAACCTTAGAGCTGAACTGAAATGAGATTTGCCCAGTAGATGGAGACATAGTTGTTCTTTTCTAAAACACAAATTTAAAGCTACTTTCTTTAGATGTTGTGTTGTCAAGCTGTTTCTGAATACAAGACACAGTCCAAGTGCATACTGATGAAAAATCTTAAGATTTAAAAAAAACAAACAGACAGATGACATGCTGTGACAACTGGAATCATAACATTTGTAGACCCTATGTTCTTGAAATAATAATAATAAAAAAAGGATGTATTGTGGAGGATCAAATAAGGGTCCCCAGTGTGGAGGCACGGAATAAGTGCAGGCAGAACACGGCGAACTGAAGTTTAAAAGGGTGTTTTATTCATCCTCCATCACGAGAGTTCACCCCAGCGCTGTGGGAGCGCGCTGGAGCGAACCCTGTGTCTCTAGTCAGCAAACAGGCAATGCGTGCGATCAAAAAGTGAGTAAGAGGGAGAATAAGAGAGCTAGCAAGCGATATGCAGTTGGCTTATATACCCAGCTACAGACAATACATGCACAGCAGTAAAGCATGGACATTTGCATTAGAGTCACACATATCAATAGCAGGATTACTGGCACCAGATTTAGACAAAGAGAGGCTGCCTATTGGTATCAGTCCATACATCTCACTGTTCTGCTAATTGCTCCAGCTGAGCGCTCTGCTTGACCCGTAGGCTGTGGGGGTCGCCCACAGTATCACCTAAAGCAGGGGTGTCCAATCATGTGCCATGAAGGGCCAAGACCCTGCAGGTTTTCTCTTCTACCCAGTCTCTTCAAGACCGGGCCAAGTTGGCAAAATGTATAGGGATACTGGGGAAGACAAGACACATCTTGGACTATAAATCATTGGTCTTACTGTACAATTCACTGTTTTTACCATACCTTAACTACTGTGTAGAGGTCTGGGGAAACACCAACAAGACCGACCTACAACCAATATGCACATTACAAAAAAAGCTATAAGGATAATAAATAATGTCGGATATAGAGACCATACCAATTCGTTGTTTTTAAAGTCACATGTCATAAAGTTCATGGATTTAGTTAAATTTAACACAGCACAAGTAATGTACAGGGCAATTAATAATCAACTCCCAACTAATATACAAAAAAATTCAAAAAAAGAGACAATGATTATAATTTGAGAGGAGACTTAAACTTTACAAAACCCAAGATACGAACAACTAAGAAAAGTCTGTGCATATCTGTCTGTGGGGTGGATTTGTGGAACAGTCTGGAGCTGGAACTGAAAATATGTACAAACATAAATCAATTCAAAAATAGGTATAAACATTATTTGCTGAAAGAATATATGTTAGA
Organism: Pholidichthys leucotaenia; assembly: GCA_020510985.1. Classification (NCBI taxonomy): domain Eukaryota; kingdom Metazoa; phylum Chordata; class Actinopteri; order Cichliformes; family Pholidichthyidae; genus Pholidichthys; species Pholidichthys leucotaenia. Next base: position 51,325,392 of record CM035837.1, on the reverse strand, counting down.
AGTGTAGTATTTATATGTACGATTCACTATGCTCACTCTGAGACACTATGGAATGGTGGGTGGGACAGCACTGTGTATATCTGTGTTGTTTGGGGCTGGTTTTGATGTATGGACTGTATGTGTGTTGGGATGGATGGGTGTTAATGTTGATACGTACAAAATATAGTTAATTGTTTACTTGGGGTCTTAAATGAGGTAACTTGTATATATTTCACTTGAGTTGTATTTATGGAAAAGAAGAATTGGAGTTAATAAGTGTTCACTTCTTCCTTCTCCCTTTCGAGCACTGTATACTGTCACTTTATCGCACTTGTCATTTGTTTTTTGTTTTTTTTTTTACTTTTTTGTTTGAAATAAAGTATGTATCTATCTATCTTCAGCAGGTGTTTTCACTTATCAGCAATCAGCGGGAAGAAATTCAGTGAAATCTGCTGTTGAAGACACTGGTTGGAGGTAAAGCTTGCAGGGTCTCGGCCCTCCATGGCACATGATTGGACACTCCTGACCTAAAGGAAACAAGGTGATTGATCCATCTGTCCATCTTCTACTGCTTATCTGGGCGTTCTGGGTCATGGGACCAGCAGTCGAAGCAGAGTAGCGCCGGTTCACATAACACCCTGATCCCTCCTGCAGGTGGTGAGCCTACTGGAGGGTGGACCCATGTGGCTCCTTTGGGTACACTGGGTCCTTGATGTATCTTTTTTTCATGGGGATCCACTGGACTGCTCTTAGTTTGGACCTTCACCCAGGATCAGTTTGTCCTGGGAGACCCTACCAGGGGCAAGTTGCCCCCAACAACATACAACATAGCTCCTGTGATCATTAGAGGACACAAACACCCATTCTAATATATGCATATGAGGAGGGCAGTGGCTACAGGTATGGAACTGTACCCATAGAATGCTTGCTACAGATACACCTTGAATCTGATTGGCCAGCACATTCATTAATGCCATATCTTAAAAGCAGCAGGCAGGTACAGAAATCTAAGGCATTTATTTGTTTCAATTTTTTAATTAATATCTATTTATTGCCTTTTTAACCTGATCCTCTCCCAAATCCTAAGGCTAATCTCTTGGTCTTATTTCTAAATTCCATCCCATGTCAAGTAAATTAGCATGGGCATGGCGGCAAGAGCAGGAAGTGAACAGCCGACCTTCCGATCAGAGGTTAACTGCGCTCTTCACCTGTGCCACAGATGCAACGTGCTCCAGCAGATCTGAAGAGGTTTTGTCTTATTGTCAACTCTTCCATATCTGTAGACACTCCCTGTAAGGAAAGACACAGTCTGCACTGTAAGAGACTACAAATTCACACCTGTACTGACGTGTAACGTCAAAATACGAACTAGAATTGTCTGAGTGTGATTGGCTTTAATTATGTGCATAACACAACATCCAGTATGTTTGAAAAATTCAAAAGAATATGCATGAAAGAATTTATTTTTTTCCAATAATCACACCTTAAATGCAAAAAGAAACCCTCACGTTTTCTGGATATTTGGGATAAAATATTAAAAGCAGCACTATGCAACTTTCTTGTTCCACGTAGGAACATGAAAAAGACTACAACTATGGTGACTATGACCTCGGTCCCAGCAGCATGCTTAGTTGTCGATGGCTACAGTTGTGCCCTGTGATTGGCTAGTGGGACTGAGGCCATAGTCTCCATAGTTGTAGTCTTTTCTGTGTTCCTACCAAAAACAAAAGCAAACAATGCATACCTGCCAACTACTCCGGTTTTGCCGTAATGGTTACGGTTTTCAAGACCCCATTCCGGGTTACGGCTTTATTAATCAAAATTACGGTTTTTCACTAAAAATTCAGTCAAAAATTTTAAATCGTAAATAAAACACGAAAGCAATTCCAAACACGAGATCGCTAGGAATCGTATCTAAATTTAGAACATAGCAACACGTGATGGCGGCTGGGATGGTCACACTTTTTCAGCGCTGAGACAAAGTTGCTGATTTTGCCACTAAAATAACTAACCAACAGCGAATATCGGATCAACATTTGTGAAGCACACGCCCAGGCTGAATTTCCACCTTGGTTGAACCAGCTTTTGAAGTAGAAATACCCCTTTATTCGCCTTTCACCGGGCTCTGTGAGTAAACTGAGTAGCGTTTCTTTTCGTGGTTCGCTGCTACGCTTTACCTGAAGCGTTTGCTAAGCTAACGCTATCGCTATAGTTAACGCCATAGCTAGTCATAGCACCTAATACCGACACAAAGAAGCGACTCTGTCCCCGGTGATTGGGGCTTGCCGGAGGAACTAACCGAGGCAACAGTTGGACGGGAGCCGGATCAGAGTTCAGGTACAGCGGTGGTAGGAGACGGGGACCAGTGGAGGACCACCGGGGCCCCAGCCGGATAAGAGCCGGAATCGGAGCCCAGTTACAGTGGCGGGACTCGGCGGAGTCGCGAAGGAATTAGGTCAGCATTGTATACGTTTTCATCATGGAATCTGCCGGAGAAAAATCAGAAAGGAGCATGAAACCCAAACGAAAATTACAGTCTTTTCGTGGGGAATAGTCCAAAGCATTTCCAGGAATTATTATTTGCTCAAGAAAGGGTGAAAATTTCACATTTGCTGAGGGAAAAGGTCAAGAGAAATGTCATTTATCAACATTTGTTAAATGCATGATTATGTACTAAGAGAATATTACCGTAGAGTTTGTCCTTGATCTTTTCCATCAGCATATCTGCATTGACAATTTAAGGAAAATAGAAACATGATTGTTGAAGAAATATGAGGTTGTTAGCCACATTTTAACTTGATTTAATGCTAATATTTGTTTGGCGTCGGGGGGCTTCGCCCCCCTGAACCCTCCACCAGGACTTTGTCCTGGACTTACCGGGCCCTGCGGCCCCTGGACCCCGACTAGCTACTAGGCTTTTCAGGTTTTAAAAGTTGGCAGGTATGACAATGTGGGAACCACCCAGGCTATAAGGGAAGTAACATTCATTTGATCAAAAGTTGATATACCATCAAAATAATTTTGGAAACATTATTTTAAGGTGAAAATTGAGCAGCGTGGTGGCAGAGTGATTAGCACTGTGGCAGCACAGCAACTCACCCTTGGCCGGGGGATCCTGGGTTCAATCCCAGCCCCTGACCAACAGTGATTTGTATGGAGTTTGCATGTTGTCTGCGTGGGTTTACTCCGGGATTTCTCCATTTTCCTCCCACATGCCAAAAAAACATGCAAATTAGGTTAATTGGAGACTCTAAAGTGGCCGCGTGTGTGAATGGTTGGGCACCGCACCAGTGGCTGTCTCATCCGCTCATGTGGATGCCCTGTAATTTCCCTATTGTGGGACTAATAAAGGAATCTAAATCTAAATAAAATTGCACATTTTGTTGCTTGAAGATGCTGTGAGATCTGCAAATCTTAGGGCCGGATCTCCAGGGATCTACACATACTGTACTTGTGGCTTGTATCTTGTGATGGACTTCAAAAGCAGGATATTTTTAAAAATTGTAACATCAAGTTATAACATTGGCTTGACATGGAAGTGGAATTCTCCACTGAGCAAATGACCCACTTTCTGAGGTCTCAAGCAACAATCCAGGGTCGTCATTGGAGAAAAATGATGTTTTTTACCTGCAAAAGGATGGACTGTCTTCTCAGTTAGCCTGTGGTGGTGAAAACTAAATATTTGAAGACAGAGAGTGATATCCAGTGTGTTGTTTGTGTGTCAAATTGTTTGAAACAGACAACGCCTTTAAAAAAAACCCCAAAACTAATATAAAAGCACAGGCATAGGAGGCTACATGTTTGTGTATGTGCACTGATGGACTGTTGTGGCATTCTTTAGCATTGCTGCTGATCTAATACCAGCAAACACCTTTGCACCGAGGCATCATCACACACAGTGTTACTCCAGTCTGGTAAGTGAACCACTACAGCTGCACATATACAGTATAAAGGGTCACCGTCAGCTAGAGTGACAGCAGTGGTTTAATTGATCAAATCTACAGTAACACATGAAAAGTGAAGCTCTCCGGAACATGCATGTTCCCTCTCCACTGGATCCACACCCAGGATGTCAGGTGAAATTCTGATTATGTATGCTGGGAATCAGTAGTGTTGTAGTACCGACTCAAGCTCAGTCTTGGTCTTGAGACTAGTCTCGAGAACACATTTTCAAGGTCTTGTTCTCATCTTGCAATCAGTCATTTTTACTGTCGACACAAAATAGACTGAGGATTTTAAATCAAGACCATTCAAGACCGGGACATGTTTATTTGTCTGCATAATTTGTATGATTGCAAAGAAATATTTCCCTTAAATGTAACAATAAAATCATTTCCAGGTTTAATTTTATGTCACAACCCCATCCCCTTTACCCAAACATGACAGGATGAGAGGAAACAAAGAGGAGGGGAGAGTGGCAGCCAAACTGTTGTTTAAACATTTTTCTGTTGATGGGATTTTTGAGAACGTGGACATTTCATGTTTGCATTAATTACAGACAGTTGAGAATGTCTTAGTCAATTAAAGATGGTTATTATGATTTCAGGATTTCAGCACCCTTGTATTTACACAGAGAAGGAACTAATACAGTGGGGCAAAAAAGTATTTAGTCAGCCACCAATTGTGCAAGTTCTCCCACTTAAAAGATGAGACAGGTCTCCAATTTTCATCATAGGTATACCTCAACTATGAGAGACAAAATGAGAAAAAAAAATCCAGAAAATCACATTGAAGGATTTTTAATAAATTAATTGGTAAATTCCTCAGTAAAATAAGTATTTGGTCACCTACAAACAAGCAAGATTTCTGGCTCTCACTGACCTGTAACTTCTTCTTTAAGAGGCTCCTCTGTCCTCCACTCGTTACCTGTATTAATGGCACCTGTTTGAACTCGTTATCAGTATAAAAGACACCTGTCCACAACCTCAAACAGTCAGACGCCAAACTCCACTATGGCCAAGACCAAAGAGCTGTCAAAGGACACCAGAAACAAAATTGTAGACCTGCACTAGGCTGGGAAGACTGAATCTGCAATAGGTAAGCAGCTTGGTGTGAAGAAATCAACTGTGGGAGTAATTATTAGAAAATGGAAGACATACAAGACCACTGATAATCTCCCTCGATCTGGGGCTCCGCGCAAGATCTTACCCCGTGGGGTCAAAATTATCACGAGAACGGTGAGCAAAAATCCCAGAACCACATGGGGGGACCTAGTGAATGACCTGCAGAGAGCTGGGACCAAAGTAACAAAGGCTACCATCAGTAACACACTACGCCGCCAGGGACTCAAATCCTGCAGTGCCAGACGTGTCCCCCTGCTTAAGCCAGTACATGTCCAGGCCCGTCTGAAGTTTGCTAGAGAGCATTTGGATGATCCAGAAGAGGATTGGGAGAATGTCATATGGTCAGATGAAACCAAAATAGAACTTTTTGGTAAAAACTCAACTTGTCGTGTTTGGAGGAGAAAGAACACCATACCTACTGTGAAGCATGGGAGTGGAAACATCATACTTTGGGGCTGTTTTTCTGCAAAGGGACCAGGACGACTGATCCGTGTAAAGGAAAGACTGAATGGGGCCATGTATCGTGAGATTTTGAGTGAAAACCTCCTTCCACCAGCAAGGGCATTGAAGATGAAACATGGCTGGGTCTTTCAGCATGACAATGATCCCAAACACACCTCCCAGGCAATGAAGGAGTGGCTTCGTAAGAAGCATTTCAAGGTCCTGGAGTGGCCTAGCCAGTCTCCAGATCTCAACCCCATAGAAAATCTTTGGAGGGAGTTGAAAGTCTGTGTTGCCCAGCAACAGCCCCAAAACATCACTGCTCTAGAGGAGATCTGCATGGAGGAATGGGCCAAAATACCAGCAACAGTGTGTGAAAACCTTGTGAAGACTTACAGAAAACGTTTGACCTCTGTCATTGCCAACAAAGGGTATATAACAAAGTATTGAGATGAAATTTTGTTATTGACCAAATACTTATTTTACCGAGGAAGTTACCAATTAATTCATTAAAAATCCTTCAATGTGATTTTCTGGATTTTTTTTTTCTTATTTTGTCTCTCATAGTTGAGGTATATCTATGATGAAAATTGGAGACCTCTCTCATCTTTTAAGTGGGAGAACTTGCACAATTGGTGGCTGACTAAATACTTTTTTACCCCACTGTATATGGTCTTAGTCTCGATACACTCTGGTCTTAGTTAGTGTGGTCTTGACTACAACGCCAGAAATCAGGGCTCTAAAGAGGTACCTACAGTGGAGATCAAAATTAGAGAACAATATATTAATACTTGATTTTTTCTGAGACTGTTCAGAATTTAATAGAATATCATCTGTGGCTATACCACTGCTGTAAAGCATGTTTTTTTTTTAAATAACCAAGGTACTTCAACACAAACATTTATTTTGTAAAAAAAAAAAAAAAAGCAGTGAGCAAAATTAGAGAACAGTGACCACTGTGTCAGAAGAGAAGATTTAAGCATTTTTTTTTAGGGCTACAGGATTAAAAAATTAATGGGAAGTGTAGAGGCCCTTGCTTTGAATGACTCCAGCACATCTGTGTCCACAGGACATCACTAGGGTCTTCCTTACACCTCGGATCCCCTCGCTCGAACTTGTGACATGCTCTGGCAAAATGATGCATAAGTCTGCACTTGCCGCAGCGTTTCCCTCTTGCCGGACACTCCATAGCCTTGTAGCGGTGCTTGGTAGACCCACAACCCAAACACCTGGGTGTCTCCGGGGCGGACCTCATCTTGACAGCATTAGCGTAGCTCCCTTCATCATCTACGCTGTCGTCACTGTCCGAGTCCACTGCTTGTGCTGTTGACTGTGGTTTAAAACGGCGATGTGATGCTCTCTCACTGAGCTCCCGCGATAGCTTGCCTGCCGCCTCCAACTGCTGAACTAACTTGATGGCCTTGGACAACATCAGTTCACCTGAGAATGTAAGGAGCTTTGACCTCGTAGCGGGGCAAGCAGTATGTTCCGCCAACTGGTCGTGGACCATCTCTTCCGCCAACGCTCCAAACTGACAGTCTTTGGCCAGCTGGCGCAGGTCTGACACAAACCGCTGCACTGACTCGGACGATGACGTTTTCCGGGGCACGAAAATGTTGCACCATTAGCTCCACCACTTCCTCAAAGCTATCACACTCGCCTAAAGTACTTAATATACTCTGTCCCTCCATTCCTAAATTATGAACCAGCAGCGCCTGTGCCCTCAACTTCCCCAGTCGTCCAAGGTCCAATGCTACCAAATATGTTTGAAAAGCGGCAAACCACCTCGTCCAAGGGACGGGCGGCTCACCGGGAAGCTCCAAAAATGGCCGAATTGATGTGACACCCGCGTCCATACCTTTTATCCTCGTCGCCAAATGTAATGTCGGGAATAGGAGCCAAGGACAAAACTGAGTGTTGAACTGAACACAGGTTTATTAATGATGCCTTCTCACCATACACACGCATCCGCCAGACAGAGAGGAGGCCAAGAGACCGCCCCTCTCTCTCACTGCCTTCTTATACCCTGAGTGGTGGCGGAACCGGAAAGGCGGAAGCACCACCTGTGTCACACACTAACAGTCCCCCAAACCCAACACAACACAGATGTTAAAAATACTAAAAAGAGTACTTGCCTTAACCCTTTAGGTACTGAATTTGATTACATGATGTAATTCTCCTGCGGCGAGTGTTGCAGACACGCACCTGTCACGTGGTAGGTCAAAAAGTACAGTATGTAAAAAAAAAAAAAAAATAATCCCAGATGTACTAACAATTTCACATCACCAGATGACAGACACATATGGCTTACTGCTCTTCTCTGGAGTACTGAGATAAGCCCCACAGAACTTCTTTGAATCTCATATCACTTCCGGGGCGCAGAAAAAGAGATGTATAAACAATTGTGCAACATATATTTCAACAGGGAGGAAGCATTTTCTCAAAATTTTGCCAACTATGATTCTAAAAAGGATTATTTAGCTTCTGAAGGGAAATATTTACCTTCTGTGACAGAACAAGATGAACCAGAACATGTACACTTTTCCTCGGCCATTGGCGAAGCTGCACGTGATAGAGAGCGGGATACTGCCGGTTCAGCAGCATTGTCTAACCGAAATCGAGGTCGAATAAATCAGAAGATAAATGTGAGAGTTTCTGGATGTGGAAGAGAAAGCGAAAATGACCGACAGAAGACAAAATAAGGGACCAGGATGAGCACACGCAAGCATAGCAACACATGACGTGCCGCCGTGTGTCGCCATGCAATTTGTTTACATTCTGCTGATTTTTTTGGTTCATATATTTTGAAGATAAGATAACAAAAAACAAACAAAAACATCCTTTGTGTAATTATGTCCAAAATCCAGTTTGACCGAAAGTTATGTGATCCGATATGGCTGCTGTCACATTATGCAAATTAGATGCGTAAATTTACACCTATCATTAATTTTGGATCATATTTTACATCTTTCTCATTTACAGTAAGCCATTATCTCTTACCACTTTCAAGTTACAGCCTTTGGAATTTCTGATATCTAACCTGAATATTTTCTTCAAAAAATCTTCACCACTAGAGGGTGCATGCAGATGGTGCCTATCCACAGCAGAAATCCTTAAAGGTTTAACTCCCGCTCCACTGCCGGTGAGAACCCCGGTGACTCAGCTGGTACAATGATGACTGCTTCAAGTGTTGCTGGCGAAGCTGGTGTGACAGCCTCTGGAGACGCTGGCAGAGCAGCAGAAGAGATGGTCTGCCGAGCAGCGGACGTCGGGGAGGAGAGGAAGACTGCAGCAGCAGACGAGGAACACTGAAGAGGAACCGGCAGGATGGCTGGCGAGAAGCTCGGGGATGAAGAAGCTAACAGGACAGCCGATGAGGAGTTGGAGAATGCAATGGCTGCTGAAAGAACTCTCCAGAGCGGTGAAGGAGCATCTGCTCCTGCTCTGCTGCTGCTTAAGTTACCACTGCTGGTGGGGCTGCAGCGGGAAAACCAGGTGAAATGCTCTGTGTGGCAGTGGAGTGCACCTGGCGGGGAGCAGCTGGGAGATGGCGAGGAACTGGTGTCGGAATGGCGAGGAGCGGAGGCTGGAGTTGACGAGAGGCGGAGTGGAGATGTGGGTGCCGGAGCACGGCGTGATGAGAGAGACCCCGGAACCAGAGTATGCTTCTTCATCAGCACAGATGTCAGTGATGACGGTGAGCTCTCCTCCAGCCCATGGAGTGGCTGCGGAACTGGGGACAGACAGACTGGAGTTGGAGAGCGGCGTGGAGTGGTTTCCCGAGCTGAAAAACGGTGAGAAGCAGGAAGCGTCTGCACCAGGGGACGCGTCTTCATCTGCACAGGTACAGGTGGGGAAGTGCTTCTCATCAGCTCGTGGAGCATCCATTGTAAATTGGGAATGGAGATGAGGAGCCCGGTAAGTCCTGGATAGCTTTGCAGGCTGGGGTATGCCTCAATTGCCTCCGCCTCGCCGTCCAGGAATCTCGGGGCTGCCTTGGGAGTGTGGGAAGTGGGGGCGTCCGAGATGAGGTCTTCATTTAACCCTGCTGCCCAACACTCCTCCTTGTCCAGACAGATCACACTAAAATCCATACCTGCAGAGTCCTTGGATTGGGACATACTGTCAGATAACCTCCAGCAGACAGGATAGATGACTCCTTCAGGCAGGTAGGACTTCAAGTGGACAATGATTTATTACCAAGCTAACCAAACAATACAGCATGGGGGCTGAGAACGAAGGAACCGAACTGGCAATATTAATATACAAATGATGGAGACAAACCGGAGGGAAAGTTCTGTGATGTCCTGATAATGTGCAGCAGAAAATATGACTTAAATAGGGTACAAATAATTAACTTAACATAAGACAGCTGGGACTAATTAAGGGCTGAACAGAAACATGCGGAAGTGGCTATAGGTATTGGAAAAACAACAGGGGAGACTAGAAAACAATAGCTGAAACAAGAAACTAAGGATACACAAACTACTAATAACAGAATAATAGTGCAAACAGTTCAAAAATAATAGAAAGCAGGGACGTGGTGTCCAGATCATGACACTTCCGGGTGTTAATGTGTAACTGTGTGAGTGTGAACAGGGTGTCCTTGAAAAAGGACTGTCAGTGGAACTACCTTATATAAATAAAGGTTAAATAGAAAATAAATGACTAAAAATAACCTTGTGGTGCATGAGCATTTTATTATTTGTACTCATGTTAATGATAAATATCAGCTAAATATCTTTGAAAATATATTTACACATTAAACTAGAAAAGCACTCAGAGCGCATACCTCTGCCAAGGCTCCTTCCATCCCTCATGGATCACCTCTAAAATGTAATGGGTTTGTTTTGGAGTATTCTTGCTAACACACTGTGAGAAGATAAGAGCCTTGGTGGAGGTATGCATTCTGGGATCATCACCAAAATGTTATGGGTTCCTCTCTAGCCCAAGGACCACCTCTGGTGAAAATTCCATCCAAATCCATCCAGTAGTTTTTGTGTAATCCTGCTGCACAAATACAAACAAAGTCCTTGGTGGAGGTATACACTCTCAGATCATCACCAAAATTTAGTGGGTTCATCCTTGGCCAAAGGGCTACCTCTGGTGAAACTCTCATCAAAATCCATCCAGTAGTTTTTGCGTAATCTTGCTAACAAACAGATAAACAAACGGATGGACGGACAAACAGACAAACCACCCCGATTACATAACCTCCTTGGCGGAGGTAATAAAAAAGGGAAAAAAATAATTTGAGGTTAGGAAATTGATATCAAGTAATAATATTGCCAACATCTATCGACTTACACACAGTTTGGTTACAGTTCAGTCTAAATAATTATAATTTCAGCATGTTTGAGCTTTGCAAAAACAGTCAAAATGTGATAAATGATCAACAGCAACACTGTGCCACACTGCATTGTTAAGTGCTGATCAGTGATCATACTCCAGTAACCAGGGCCTTTTCTATTTTTGTAATGGTTTTTTTAAGCCATTTAAAGCATTTTTAAATGCATTAAAATGGGAAAAATCTCACCTGCTCCTACCAAAAACATTAAGAAATACGAGGGGGGGCGCTGAAAAGTTCATAGTGGTCAAATTTGACCAAATGTGGTTTATTTTTCAACATGGTCTCCCCTTCAGTGCACACATTTCTTCCATCGGTGTTGCAGCACTAGGATCCCTGCGGTTGAAAAATAAATCACATTTGGTCAAATTTGACCACTATGAACTTTTCAGCCTATGAACTTTTCAGCTCCCCCCCCCCCCCCCAAACCATGGTGATTTTCAAGATGAACAGAAGAAAAATTAAACCATTGGTACCCATGTAAATGTTGCAAACTTACAAGAAAAGAAAAAACAAATTTACGGAAGCATATTACATAACCCCCCCCCCCCCCCCCCCCCCAAAAAAAAAAAAAAATTCTGTTTTTCTGAATTAATGAGATAAATTTTCACAAAAACAACGTTTTTGCTCTGTTTTTCTGAATTAATGAGATAAATTTTAACAAAAACAACGTTTTTGCTCTGTTTTTCTGAATTAATGAGATACATTTTTATGGAAAAAATCCTGCCTAGGTGAAAACAATTGCTTTTGTTTCCTCATGATGGCTTGGAAGCAATCGTGTCCTGCATGTTTAGTTTAATAAAAGAATAAACATCCCAATATGACTACATTATCATGATTTATACTAATAACATACCTTTGGTTTATGATTCCAATATACTGCCGTTGCTTTCTACTGATGAGAGCTTCTGGCAGGGCATTGAAATATCTCATTAATTCAGAAAAACAGATTTTATTTTATTTTTTTTTGGTCGGGGGGGTGAATGCAATATGCTTCCGTACAAAGTGACATGTAAAAAGTAAAAAAACAGTGTAGGGGGAAAAGTTGTAAATTTACAGTGAAAAAAGTACCTAATTTATGACAAAAAATGTGCAAATTTACAAAAAAGGTCACAAATCTATGAGAAAATTTATTGCAAGTTTAAGAGATAAAAGTTGCAAATTCATGAGAAAAAAGATGAAGGGGATTTTAAATCTTCCCCTCTAAAAGACGCTGAGTGTGAACTTGTAGCGTGGGGGCACCCAAGTTGCTGAGGGGGCTCATTGCAGTTGCATACTTAAGCAATATTGCACAAGAGAGAGTATAGTATCAATTAATATAATACCATATGACCGCGAGTATAATATTGCTTTTATACAACAGTTCCACAACCACAGTTTATTAAATGTCAGCAATGCAAGACAAAATATTATGATTTCTGTTTATTTAACCAGTTATTTTGCACCGCTGAGAAAAGTCGTCTCTTCTGAATGTACCTGTTGCTAAGCACCTCACTGAGCATATATAGAAAGGAATAGGTCTATTGTCATTTCACATAGATGTAACCAAATTAAATATTGTCCAGTGCAGAAGTCGGTCTTTAAATACATACCGCTCCACCCGTTGAGTTTTTTGTGGGTCATGTTGAGTCGCGGCGGTGGCTAGTTTGTTGTTAGCTTGTTGGTGATATAGGCATCTTTCTTGCACTTTGCTTGCTTTTTCTTGGCAGTTTCAGATGAAACAAAGAGTCCACAAAGTTATTATGGTTGGCTAATTGAGACAATAATTCCAGCTTTAGCTTGTCTATTTTGTTTAAACAGGCGTAAAATATCTTGCTTGATGTTTATCAGGGCGGGACTTCCGAGTCAGGGAGGTCTGGATTAGGACCATGTCTTTTCAACCACCATCTCACTGTGGAAATTAAGGCATCCAACACAATATTACAATTCTCACATGTAAGAACACACTGATATTAACTTTAATTTCAAGACTATTAAAAAATGACTGAAGCAAGTGATGCATAGTTGGTGAAACGTCCAAGTGCGATTACCAGGGAATATAGTAACTCCTGGAATCCCTGTTGTCCAATCAGATTACTCGGTTGGAACCAGCCGTTGTATAATTTTGCTTTACAGCCAGAAACGGCTCTGCTAATAACATACATCATTCCTGTAAATAGCAGTGTTAGCAGAATTTTTCAGAACATTCTTTCAATAGCAGATAAAGTTGAGTGTCTCCGTACAATCTCACCTGTTCACATGTTGACCCGCCAATGAAAGCGCCCCACAGCAGTGATTCCACACGGGGCACTTTGGAAACTCTCCTTGGCCCCACATCTGGATCTCAGGAACAGAACTGTCCATCCACAGCCAGCTGTCAGCGAGGTAGCACAGGCTGACCCACACGTGGTCCATCTCTGCTGTCCCGTTCGTTTGGAGGGCTTGACGTAGAGCCAATTCAGAGTGCAGAGTGGCCAGTTCCATGTCCTGTTTGTGACACTTCCTCCAAGCTTCTTCCCAAGTCTTATTCTGATTCACCAAAACTACGTCTCTCTGACAACAGACGAAGGGAAATTTGTCCCCGCAGCCCATCTTACGCCATCCTTTTCTGTTGTGTACCACACATTTGTCATTTAGACCTGCATTATGATTGGGTCTCAGTTGGAAAAAGATGCATTCTTTCCTACCGACCACTTCAGAGATCGTTGGTGTCTATGTAGAGGCCGACTCATGAATTTGGTGACTCTTCTGTGTTGTCATTGTTGCTGTCATCGTCGACATCATCATCGTCATTGTAATCATCATATTCTTCGTCTTGTTCTTGCCGATATAAAGTTCAACTGAGTTCAGTTTCCTCCATTTTGTTGTTGATTGCACACAGATCTGTGTAGTGCTCTCTGCAGTATTTTCTAACCTCCGACCAACTCATTTCAGTGGTGACATAATGATAATCCACAAAAATGGCCACCTTAAAACGGCCAGTTAGAATCTAACAGCACTCTTCTCCATGTTCAGTTGGAGTTCCTTCCCCTCTGTGGAACTGGCTTGACCTGTCCAGGGTATTTAGTGCACTTGGAGGTGTGGCAAGCTCCCAATCACAGCACATTGTAAGTCATTATGGAAATGGACAGGATGGAATGTACAAGTGTACTGATCCAAGTCAAGAACATTCAAATGTTCACAAATAAGCTGACATGTATGTTCTGATGGAAACTGTCTTGGCTTATTGAGCTCATTTGTTTTGATGGAGGTATCTCTATCTGTACACTACCTCAAAATGATTATTCTTCTAAATCGAATAAAACCTGCAAAATTATAAGTTTTCCTTTTTTTTTAGTTCTTGAATTGCTTTCCCTTTATAAACATGCACATAGTGTTCTTTAATCCTGTTGAGCATTTCCTGTTCAACCATAGACAAATACTGATTTGCATTTCATTGGATACCTTAATTGAGAGTCTGACTTTCACAGAAAAAAATAAAACAAATGGTCCACAATATCTTCAGACTTCACAGTCCATGCTAACGGATAACCACAACAGTATCTGTCTGCTGTGAGCTGGCTTCCCACACCTTTCTGCCAATTGAGAGTCCCCCATTCCAGCCAAGTCTGCCCCGGTTTCTTTGCAGCCCTCAACAAGTGGAAAGGAATGGGCTGCCTGAAGTGCAGAGGCCTGCCCCTATTATCTAACTGGGTCCCAATGAATGAAAAAAAAAAAAAAACAAGGTCTGTAATTTAAAAATAAAAAAACTCATCCGTGAGCTATTGCAGGTTTAATTTTCAAGCATCACACTAATTACCTCCGCCACAGAAAGGTGGAAGGTAATGCTTTTGCTGGCATTTGTCTGTCTGTTAGTGGGATAATGCAAACACTACTGGATGGATTTAGATGAAATTTTTCCCAGAGGTGGCCCTCTGGCTACGGATGAACCCATTTAATTTTGGAGGTGGTCCGTGTCAGGATGAGGATTCTGGATCACTTTTTCACTTTCTTTAACATTTTGAAATGGGGTGGAGCGCAGCATTTTCATCCAATCCACCCAGTGGTTTTGAGTTTTCCTGCTAAAAGACAGACAAACACCCCCCTTGGCGGGGGTATGCGCTCTCTGAGTGCCCCGTTGTTACTGATGAGACAGGTGTGTGTCAAGATGTGTAGACAGGACAGGCAGGAAGTCAGGCAACAAAGAGAGAGAATATTCAAACAAGTCAACGTTTATTTATATAGCACATTTAAAGCAACCTTAGTTGACCAAAGTGCTGAGTAGATAGTAAAAGGACACAATTGACCATAAAACAAGCTAAAAGTAATAAAATTCAACCATATAAACATAAAATAATTAAAATCGTTTGGTAATTTTTCAAAATAAAGCACAGAATACATTTTTTATCTTTTCTCTGCAGCTCGGTACCAAGTGGTCTGTGGCCTGGCCTGGTGGTTGTTCTTAAACCTTAAATTCAACATGCATATACCCTGATCACTTTCAAATTCTGTTTATTCATTTGTTTGTTTATTCATCCATTTTTAACACTTCCGAATTAGTTTTTGCCCAGCCTATCAGACTCCCAGGAGAATTTTTACCAGAGAACCCAGAACCAGGACACCTTCCAGTCCCAAGGTTTTTAGGCAGCAGTGGACCGGACTCCCTCCACGGTCCAGCTCATCACTCTTTTCCACGAGTTTTTGTTCCTCAAACTTTAAAAAACGCTGAGTTCGTTTTTGTTAAGCACGAAGCCCTTAAACCAACGTTACACCCAGTTTACGATGGCCCGTTCAGAGTGCTGGAAAATGGTGACAAACACTTTGTGCTTGATTATGGGGACAGAAAGGAAGTGGTCAGTGTTGACAGACTCAAACCTGCTTTCTTGCTGAGAGACGAACTTGCACAGTTGGCACGAGCACCTCGGCGTGGTAGACCCCCCAGAGGAAAAGTCTCAGCCCCCAGGCAGGGAACAAATAATCTCTTTCCTACCCACAATGCAGATTCACCACGAGAAGGTCCCAGCAGGACACCTAAACCAACCTACAGCAGTTTTGGGAGAAGATTAAAGCCCAGACAGCACAGGGACTGATACCAACCACCCCGCAATTATTCACTGATTGCGCTACAACAGTTTAAGGCTACTTATGATTTCACTATGCTGTTATGTTTACCACTGAACTTTCTTAGGAGCATGGCTGCTAGAAAACTTCTCCTGTGGCAACAGCTGTAACACGTAGTATTTCATAGTTATTATCTTAGACTGTGATTCTTTCTGTGTCCTTTCCTAGTGTTTGGGGGGCCTGTGGTATATATGACTCTTATATCCCATATTTACATATGTTAGAGCAAGTGGAAATGTTTTGTGACAGCATATGTAAGGAACTTCACACCTGGAAAGGACAAAGGATCTCCCCCGCCGGGTTAAAGACATTGGACCTCCCAAGACACTGCAGCGGAGATGGACTGGACACCTTTACCCCCTAAGGCGAGAGGAGGAGTTCCCATCACCAACCAAGACAAGGAGAGGAGATAACAGAACAATGGGGGGGTTAAGATAACGGGGGGATGTCAGCTTTTTCAATGTGTGGCTGATGTCAGCTTTTTCAATGTGTGGCTCTATGTGTGCTTGTATTTAACCAGCGAGCTGAGCAGAGATCTCTCTCTTGCCTTCTGCCAAGCTCTACACCTGATGAGACTCGATAGAAGAGCTATTCATTAAAAACCCTGTTTTTAATACAAAAATCGCCTCGTTATTTCAGCTCCTCTACAGTTTGGTAATTTTTCAAAATAAAGCACAGAATACATTTTTTATCTTTTCTCTGCAGCTCGGTACCAAGTGGTCTGTGGCCTGGCCTGGTGGTTGTTCTTAAACCTTAAATTCAACATGCATATACCCTGATCACTTTCAAATTGTGTTTATTCATTTGTTTGTTTATTCATCCATTTTTAACACTTCCTTAAAATATCATTAAATCAGATTAAATCTAGTGTAAATAAAGTATTTTGCATGAAGACCTTGGTTTAGCACAAGGGGTTGTTTCCATGTTTATTGTTTTAGTCTTAATCAGTATAAACAATTCAGATAAACTATTTTTCTCATATTTAGATTCTCACTGGTAGTGATAGTTTGTATACAGTGTTTTACATATGTTCACCAACCATCTATAACAGTGCAACCACTGTGAGGTAAATGAAAATCATTCATCATGATATTACAGAGTACAGTGCATCCGGAAAGTACTGACAGCACTTCACTTTTTCCACATTTTATGTTACAGCCTTATTCCAAAATGGATTAAATTCATTTTACCTCAAAATTCTACACACAATACCCCATAACAGCAATGTGAAAAACGTTTTGTTTTTTTTGTTTTTTTAGATTTTTGCAGATTTATTAAAAATAAAAAACACTAAGAAATCACATGTACATAAGTATTCACAGCTTTTGCTCAGTACTTTGTTGATGCACCTTTGGCAGCAATTACAGCCTCAAGTATTTTTGAATATGATGCCACAAGCTTGGCACACCTATCTTTGGACAGTTTGGCCCATTCCTCTTTGCAGCACCTCACAAGCTCCATCAGGTTGGATGGGAAGCGTCGGTGCACAGCTATTTTCAGATCTCTCCAGAGATGTTCAATGGGATTCAAGTCTGGGCTCTGGCTGGGCCACTCAAGGACATTCACAGAGTTGTCCTGAAGCCACTCCTTTGATATCTTGGCTGTGCGCTTAGGGTGGTTGTCCTGCTGAAAGAAACCGTCGCCCCAGTCTGAGCTCAAGAACGCTCTGGAGCAGGTTTTCATCCAGGAGGTCTCTGTACATTGCTGCATTCATCTTTCCCTCTATCCTGACTAGTCTCCCAGTTCCTTCCACTGAAAAACATCCCCACAGCATAATGCTGCCACCCCCATTGGCATGGTTGGGAGTGGTGACTGGTTTCCTTCAAACATGACACCTAGCATTCACGCCAAAGAGTTCAGTCTTTGTCTCATCAGACCAGAGAATTTTGTTTCTCATGGTCTGAGAGTCCTTCAGGTGCCTTTTGGCAAACTCCGGGTGGGCTGCCATGTGGCTTTTACTAAGGAGTGGCTTCCGTCTGGCCACTCTTCCCCAGATTTGTGCCTCGAGACAACCCTGTCTTGGAGGTCTACAGATAGTTCCTTTGACTTCATGCTTTGTTTGTGCTCTGACATGCACTGTCAACTGTGTGACCTTATATAGACAGGTGTGTCCACAGGTGGACTCCAATTAAGCTGTAGAAATATCTCAAGGATGATCAGTGGAAACAGGATGCACCTGAGCTCAATTTTGAGCTTCATGGCAAAGGCTGTGAATACTTACATACATGTGATTTCTTAGTTTTTTATTTTTAATAAATTTGCAAAAATCTCAAAAACTTTTTTCACGTTGTCATTATGGGTATTGTGTGTAGAATTTTGAGGGGAAAAATAATTTAATCCATTTTGGAATAAGGCTGTAACATAACAAAATGTGGAAAAAGTGAAGGGCTGTGAATACTTTCTGGATGCACTGTAAAATATGCTGAAAAACGCTGACTCTGAGCATTTGTGGGGATTCTACTTTATCATGTACCACACACTTAAACATTGTAGCAGACTAGTTAACTGAAGCCGAGCTTGATTCATAACACAATATATTAGAAATAATAAGAAAATAAAAATTATCTAAGTCTTAAAATGCCTTAGAGACACTATAGGGGAAATTTTCACAGAATCACTTTATAGCAGTTGTACCTCTTTATAAGTCATGTATATATATCAACAACAGAGCAGAGGCAGATCTTATCCCAGAAATTATGTGTATGTACTATATATAGAGCAGGGGTGCCCAGCCTTTTTACACTTGACATCTACCTTTAGGTTTTTTAACATCACAAGGCCTACCAGTCACAAAAGTTAAAAAAAAAAAAAAAATACCTAAGAAAAGTTTCAAATTTAAGATGCAAAAAGTAGTTGATGTACAAGAAAGAATTTGTAAATTCAGAAATAAATGTAGTAAATTAATGAGAAAAAGCTACAAATTTATGAGAAAAGCTGCACATTTTAAAGAAAAAAAATGCATTTATGCTTAGTACTGGTGTTTCAAATGCATTTTGTTCAGTTGTGTAGTATAATAAGGAGGTCATTGTGATGATTTGAGGGGGTTCTCTTTTTTTTTTTTGTCACCCCTACCCATTTCTGCATATGGCATGTTAAGAGGGATCCAGATCACCAAGCTGTCTGTGCCACAGGAGAAACTGTGTGAATAAAACAACTTTTTCTGGAGCCTGTGCTCTGAAGTTGGAGGAAAACGTTCTTGGCTTCATGACCAAAAATAACCTCCATCCATAACCTGACGCTCATTCAGCTGTGGCACAGCATGGTGGTTTGGGTTGGTGGGACAAATGGCACTTTTTGTTTGCTTGTAGCCAATGCATTGGACCTGCTGTGTACGGGGGTGGGTGGGGGGGGAGACGTTTCCGTGACCTCGCCTTGGTGTTATGTGGAATCTTCTGTTCGGGATGGCCATGCTTGGTCTCATAGTGATATTTTGCTTTCCCGGAAAGCAGTTGCAAACCAAACCGAGAAGAAACGGCTGAGTGAGGTGCACTCCCGTGGCAGTCCAATCAGTTTTTGGCATATCATCATTTTTTTTGGCACGACAGCTGTCAGGAGGCTGTGTGCAACAGGTGCACGAGCTACAGTGTCACCTAGCGTGTACGTAATGCTGATATGTTCGCTTTGGCAGCACAGCAAAGCTGGTGGGCACAACGAGGCACACATATGGACACGTGTATGGGTCCAGACTGATTTGCAGTCGACCTATAAGATCTCGAGATCGACCAATAGATTGCATTCTACTGGTTGGGCACCCCGATGTAGAGCATACTACATTGTTAACTATTAATAAGTACAAGCATAGCATAAAAGCATTCATCATCACAGCAACTGACTCTGTGGGCAGCACATTTTAGAAGAAAGTCATTTTTCTGTAGCAGACAAAGTTGAGTCTGTCTGCACAGTCCCAGCTGTTCAGATGGCGTCCCTTCATTGATAGCACCCCACAGTGGTGGGTCCAGGCAGGACATTGTGGGTTCTCGTCTTCGCTCCATGGCTGGTACGCCGTAATAGACCCATCTACCCACATCCAGCGGTCACCAAGGTAGCGCAGTCCGGTCCACATGCGGGACGTCTGGGCGGTCCTACTTGCCTGCAGAGTTTCAGTAAGAGCTGATTCATAGGGAAGGGTGACCAGCTCCATCTCACGGCTGCGGCAGTCTTCCATCGCCTCCTCCCATGTTTTGTTCTCTTTCACCAAAATCAAGCCGGTATCATAGCAGTAGAAGTTCAGGCTGTCTTCACAGTGCTTTTGTTGCCATCCTTCTGCACTGTATTGTACACATTTCTGAGAAGAATATGCGTCCTCTTCATCAAAATTGAGGAAATCTGCAGCCGTCCCGTCTGACCACTGCCAATAATCATTATCATCTTTGTAGAGACCGATCCAACCACCACCTCCATCAACAGAGAATGAAAAGAAGGAGAGGCGTGTATTCTGCTCCTCGCTGTGGATTGAAACAAGATCATGATAGTGCTCTCTGCAGTAATCTCTGGCCTCATGCCAGGTTTTTTCTGTTGCCACATAATGATGACTCCTGATTTTGAAACAGAGTGCCTCATTTAAGAGACCGGTAAGAATGAGAACTTTGAGGGCAGTTTTCTTCATGACTCAATGATGAAATTCTCCTCTGTTGAGTTACGGCATCCCGTCAAGGGTCTTAAGAACGCTTGAATGACTAGCAAATAGCCAATCACAGCTCGCTGTAAGGTTTTATTAAAATAAACATTTGCAGTTTGCATACATTCAAAGTTTCACAAATGAGGATAAATGAAAAGGTCTGATCTTGAGTTTATTTTTAAAAATCTAACTTTTCTGTGCTACCTTTTTAGGCTGCTCTTGGCATTAACTCTGATTGAAAAATTCTTGTATAATTCTGAATATTTAGGTGATTTTTTTTTTGTATACCGTGCACACATGATGTGATCAGTTTAACGGCAGAAATTGTGTATTTTAAAGAAAGTGTCCTCACCCTTTATTGTTTATGCAAACTTCTTAATCATACTTTATCTTCTGACCTCATTATCAAGCTTGCTAATGATTGGTTTTGAATACCTGATTTGCTTTCCACTGTGATCATTCTGACCACATGTGGCTCATTTTCTACTTGGCCTTAGTCAAAATAAAGATTTGCATTTCAGTGGATGCCGTGACTGAGAATCTCGGATAATTCAACCATGTTTTCATTCAAGAATATTTTCTTGCATCACACATTTTTCCTTCAAATTTCTTTTCAAGTATTCTGCTCCCAGTAAATTTTACCATGCCCAGAAAAACAAAACAAAACACATACATTGTATAAGATAAGCTAAGCCTTTATTAGTCCCACAATGAGAAAATTTCAGGATTACATCAGCAAAAGGATAGCAGCACTCAGAGCAATAGTTGATAAGATAATAATAACTGATTAGTCAAAGCAGTAGATGAATACCCATATGTACCCAGATATATACACAGTGCAGGAGCATTGCAGCTAGTTGGAATAAACAGCATTACGGTTTGTTAAATTACCCTGCAGAATATGAATATGAACCCAGACAGTATATTTCGCATTTGAATCAACAGTGCTGTTGCCTTCCTCAGTAATGATTGCTATTGTCCTAGTTGTGTATTGGAGGGGATGACTTCTATTGTGCAAAGTTGTTACATTTAGTACATTCAATCCGACCTCTACAAGCAGCCCTGGTTAGGTTATAAAGTCTGACAGCCGTAGGTAGGAAGGACCTGTGGAACCTCTCCGTCGGGCACCTAGGATGGCACAGCCTACCGCTAAATGAGCTCCTCAGTGCATCCTCAGTGTATGTATGAGGACACACCTCAAACAACACATCCATTGTTTATTAGGTTCCATATGAAACTTTATTCAAGTATTTCACCAGCCACTAGTTTGATGACCTGAAAATATGGGAAAGCAGGAATAAAAAAGACATCTCATTGTTTCTGACTAATCAGTTACAAGGTAAATCCCAATCAGAAGTTTGATACCTTGCATTGCTGTCCTACTGGAGGATAATGTGCATTACAATGTACAAACTTTTTCTTGTAGATTTGCACCTTTTTTCTCATAAATTTTTTCTCTTATAAATTTGCAATTTTAGCTTTTAAATGTGCAATTTTTC
This sequence comes from Pholidichthys leucotaenia, assembly GCA_020510985.1. Taxonomy (NCBI): domain Eukaryota; kingdom Metazoa; phylum Chordata; class Actinopteri; order Cichliformes; family Pholidichthyidae; genus Pholidichthys; species Pholidichthys leucotaenia. Next base: position 51,303,366 of record CM035837.1, on the reverse strand, counting down.
CTATAAAATTTCAACTTTTTTCTTGTAGACTTGGAACTTTTTCCTCAAAAATTTGTGATTTTTTTTTTTCCTCTTAAATTTTCAGCTTTTTACCTGTAAATTTTTGACTTTGTTTTTCCTCATAAATTTTCAACTTTTTTCACATAAATCTATAACTTTTTTGTCATAATTTTCAATTTTTTTCTCATAAATTTGCATTTTTTTCTTGTAAATATGCAATTTTTCCTCTTTTCAACTTTTTGCCTTTTTTTCCTCATAAATTTGTGACTTTTCCCTGTAAAATTGGCACTTTTTTCTTATAAATTTACAACGCATCTGGATGCTGGTTACATTTTTATCCTGTGTAATTAAATTGCAATTTGCAACTTTTTGGCATTTTTAAACCTAATTTACACCTAATTTACATTCATACATTTCTTCCTCATGCGAAATTGGTGAATCCCTCCTTGTTAAAAAACAAAAAAATTTTAAAAATGGCAACTCACCTACTACTGTAAAAGTCACTCAAGTTGTAAGTCATGGCTTCACTCTCGGCTGTTTGTGAGGTTTTCTCATAATTTGTGACATTTTTCTTGTAAATTTGACCTTTTTCATCCTGCATTTGTCAGTTATTTTTCATAAATTCATCACTTTTTCTTATTAATTTACATTTTTCTTGTAAATTTACAACTTCTTGTAAATTTGCAACTCTGTTCAACAGATTGTGAGATATTTGTCTTAGATTTGTTAGTCTGAAGAAATTCAGATTTGGTGGCGGAGTGGTTAGCACTGCGGCAGCACGGCAACTCACCCTTGGCCGGGGAATCCTGGGTTCGATCCCAGCCCCCGACCAACAGTGATCTGTGTGGAGTTTGCATGTTCTCCCCGTGTCTGCGTGGGTTTACTCCGGGATTTCTCCGGTTTCCTCCCACATGCCAAAAACATGCAAGTTAGGTTAACTGGCATCAGACTGGGGATTCTAAATTGTCCTTAGGTATGACCGTGAGAGTGAGTGTTTGTCTGTCTCTCTGTGTTGGCCCTGCGATGGACTGGCGATCTGTCCAGGGTGTACCCTGCCTCTCGCCCAAAGATGCTGGGATAGGCTCCAGCCCCCCCGCGACCCAAAAAGGATTAAGCGGAAGAATATGGATGGATGGACATCAGGGATGGGCAACATGTGCCACTGAGGACCAAGACACTGCAGGTTTTCTTTCCAACCAGCCTTGTCACCAGGTGATTCCACTGAAAACAAAGCAGATGTTTTCACTTTTCTTCACTTTTTTCCTCCTATATGGGACATCATACCAATGAATGCCTTTTAAACAGCTCAGCAGTTGGGTTTGTTATGTATTTGCTCTAAGTATTGGTAAATCAATCCAGCACTATGAAAAAATATATAAGGTTCAAGAGTAAACATAACGATGTCCAATAATTTCTGTGAGAATCCTGTTTAAGGTGCAATTACATCAAACTTAAGTTTATATATAAAATATCAAATGTAAGTTTAGTAGCAAAAATTTCATGCATATATATATACATATATACTGTATATCACACACTATATCTTTACATCCTGGTAAGTACTAGCAAAACATTTTTTGTGCAAGTCTATAGCAGACGAAGTTGAGTCTATCTGCACAATCCCAGCTCTTCAAGTGGTGTCCCATCAGTGATAGCACCCCACAGCGGTGAGTCCAGGTGGGACACTGTGGATTCTCGTCTCTGCCCCAGGCCGGACTCAGGACCATAATGGACCCGTCTACCCACATCCATCTGTCCCCGAAGTAGCGCAGGCCGGTCCAGACATGATATGTCTGGGCGGTCCTACTTGACTGCAAGGTCTCAACAAGAGTTAATGTGGACTGAAGGGTGACCAGCTCCATGTCCAGGCTGCGACAGTGCTCCATCGCCTCTTCCCATGTCTTGTTTTCTTTCACCAAAACGAGGTCGCTATCAAAGCAGTAGAAGTTTAGTTTGTCAGCACAGGTCCTTTGGTCCCATCCTTGTCCGTTGTGCGCCACACATCTGCCATTTGAAGGTGGTGAGGCATTTGTCTCCCAATTAAAGAAAGATGCATTTGTCCCTCCCGACCACCTCCAAGTGTTATTGGTATCTCTGTAGAGACCGATCCAGCCACCACCTTCATTACTCCAGGATGAAGATGCGATAAATTTATCATCTTGTGCCTTCCTGTGGATTGAAGCGAGATCAGTGTAGTGCTGTCTGCAGTATTCTCTGGCCGCTTCCCAATTTTTTTTCTTCAAGATATGAAAATATTGCCCAAAAGAGAAACAAAGTGCCTCGTTCAAGAGGCTGGTAAGAATGAGAACAATGAGGGTGCTTTTCTTCATGTTGACTTGACGTTAAAATTTCCTCCTGTTGAGTCACCGCATGCTGTTGAGGGTCTTATGAATGCTTGAAGAAGCAGCAAATACCCAATCAGAGCTCAGTGTAGGCTGTTATGAAGACAGACATATGCAGGTGCATGGACATTGAGAACATTCAAATGTTCACAAATAAGGCTAAGGCTGCTCTTTGGTGTATTTAAAATATTCTTGGTCATCTGAGCTGTAAATACACAATGCAGGCATACATCCATTTAGCTGATGAGTACAAATTACATTCTTTGTGGGACGTGTCATTGCCTGGCACTGTACATGCAAACACAGTAATCACTATTCATCTTCTGACTTCACTGAAGCATGCTAATAAGTTTTTGGTTACCTGATTTGCTTTTCATCTATGAACACAAGTAACGTAGTCCAGTCCATTTTCTGCTTGGTTTTTATCCCTCAGCCTCTAAAAGGCTGAAGGGACATTGTTATCACCCCACCAGGCGGGTGGGTGGTGGCGATGGTGACACCGTCAATACCTACCTTGTGAACGCGATAACTAGAGAAAGAAAGAATGTGGGCTTTTCAAATGGATACCATAGCTGTATCTATGAAAAATCTCGGACAACTTCGAATTTGGGTGACCTCTGCCCTTTTGGTTGAGATCAAAGGTCAATTTTCCCAAAATCTTGCGAATGTGATAACTAGAGAAAGAAATGACATAGGCTTTTTAAATCGGTGCTGTAGTTGTGTCTATGAAAAGCTGACATCTCGTTATGTGTTTGGGGTCAGAAGATGAAGGCTCAACCTTCACATTCCCTTTACACTATTACTACAGAATGAGCAACTCTAACCAAATTTGGTACAGCTGTTCACCCTGTAACCCTGAACTATGACTTTGGATTTGGGGTCAAAGGTCAAGGTCAAAATGCCATATAAAATATATCTTACATAAGTTGACCTTGGGACTAGCACCTATGGCTATACTTTTGGGGTCAAACAGTCTAAGGTCAAGGTCAGAATGCCATATAAACTATATCCAAACGACAAAGAAAGCTAGGGCCACCAAACTTGGCACACAGGTTCACCCTGAGATCCTGACCTCTGACTGTGGGTTTGGAGTCAAAAGGTCAAAGGTCACGGTTAGCATTGCCTATGCCCCATTACTATAGAACGAGTAAAACCACAGTCACCAAACTTTGCACACAGGTTCGTCCTGTGACCCTGAACTGTGACTATGGTTTGGGGATTGCAAGGTCAAGGTCAGAATGCCTTATAAACTATATCTCAACAGCAAAGAAAGAGACTGAGGGGTACCACTGGCAGCTGCCAGTATTTTTGAACTGTGTGTTCATTTTATATCTGACTTTAAAAATCTGGTGACAAAATGTCATGTCCGAGCCTGCGATGTTCCATAACGAAACCTGGAAAGCCAAAATCTTTTACAGGGTTTTTGAGGAAATTTTATCTGACACACACCAGTATGTAACAGAAATTTTTACTCTCCAAATTTTAACTTGAGATAGCCAGCTGTGGTGAATTATTACTTTTTATAATATAAATTTGCTCAACATCAAGGTCAAGGGAGAGTTTATTAACGGTATTTGATTAAATATGTCTGTAAAAGCAGGTTAGATTTGAATATGCCCTCCTGATATGAGTGAAGTTGTGCCCAGAAAATTTCTCAAAAATGATGAAAGCAGCAGTGCCATTGATTAGTGCTACATTTGTGCTGGTAAAATTATCATTTGTTTTGCTGAGCCAACTTCACTCAGGTATTCCACAAGGGTGATGCATGACTGTGGGAAAAAAGTCACTGAAACTTTTGGGAACAGTTTAATGTATGTTTCCATTCGTAAATCAAATAAAAACAACACAATTACGCTGAAACGACCTGCAAAGATATTGTCAGTCACAGTATATGAATATGGCACAGACACTATACAGAGGAAAAAAGCAGATGTATTTACACATGCAGTACATGAAGAAAGGAGCCGCTTGTTCAATGAAGAAGAAAAATGTGTAAAGAATTTTGTTTTATATCAACAAGAAGAAATAAAATGTCCATGGGAATGCTGAACATGCTGTGTGCGTCAGTGTAACATACAGCTTTGCTTCACCAGTCCCTTATATAATGGGAAAGAGTGGAAAGAGTGAATTTGTCACATTAAAAAGAAACTGTACATGAATGAAAACCATGCAGCAACAGAAATGCAAATGTGCATTATAACCTGAAATACTGGATGATGTGAGGTCAGTTGAAGATGTCTCTTCTAACATAACACCAAAAGGTCTTTTATGTTTAAGAAAAACAAAAGTTCAACAGTCATAATTTTGCAGACATGGCACATTTACAGAAGCCAGAATTCAAACAAAAAGCACTTGTGTAAAAAGCACTTCTGTCAGTCATTAAGCCAAAAACATATAGTGAAGAAAATAAAAAAAATGTATTTATGCAACATCGTCGGTCCTTTTTACAACAGTGAAAAATAATCAACCTTTAACTGCCTGTCTTTGTTTTTTCTTTGCTATTGTCTTTTGGATTTAAGTATTCACACATTCTCTGCTTCTTTGCACAGAGCGATCATTCTACAAAGATTGAAGAGCTGACAAATTCATGTCAGTACTCCCAGACTTTTCACATTACAGGCACCGTCACCGTTGCCTTCATTGTTCCCCTTTTAGGTGGTGGAGGATTGTGGGTTCCAGCAGCCGTCACCATTCACATCTCTGTGTCAGCCACTGGGGTCTGGGTCGCAGAGTGTCCGTTGGTGGTGGGGTTGGGGTTGGTCCCGTTCTCTGGTGGAGACTCTCCATTGACGGTGGGCTTGTCGATGGGCTCCTGGGGCAGGGGGGCGACGGAGACCAGGGTGTTGGCCTGGTTCTCCTCATCAACCTGGAAAGACTCGGCCTAAGGAAAGAACAGATGCGTGACTATAGGTCAGAGCTTTTGCTAGATTCAAGATTGTTCAGCTTCTAGTGCTGACATGTGGCATGCAAACTACTTGTAGCAAGAAAGTGAGTAATTGAAAATGGATTTGTTTCTGTGGGCGTTGGTCAAATACAAACAAATGTGTTCTTTAATGAGGTTTATGGTCTTCAGCTGTGTGTGCTCACTCAGTAGGGTGTTGTCCTGATATCGGTGCAGCAAGCAGGCACACATGTTTTATTATGTTGATGAAAACACTGTTGAGCTGCTTTTTTTAATTTAGTTTGGTGTTGGGTGTTTATGTCTTCATTGGATACGTATAAATCCTGTGGGAATGATGACACTGTGGAGGAACAAATAAGTTCAGGTGAGATGCGACAAGCTGGAAGGTTTCAGAGTTTTATTTCCTCCATCATCATGAGACACACTGTAGCGCTGAGATGTGCTGTGTGTCTGTGCTGTGTGTGTCGTGTGTTTAGATTAGATTAGATTAGATTCAACTTTATTGTCATTACACATGTATGAATACAAGGTAACGAAACACAGTTTAGCATCCAATCAGAAGTGCAAAGGACAGCAGTGCAGTATATACGGTAATTAACAGTATGTGCAATTTAAGCAAATATATGCAAATATATGCAGCAGTGCAGAAAGTTAAGAGTACAGTTATGTGCAAATAATGTGCAATAAGTTAGATGTAGTTATGTAGTTATGCAGTTATGTACAGGTGAGGATGGTAAGAGATGATGGTAAGAGAGTCAGCGGGGAACTAAGTTCAATAACGTGACAGCTGTTGGAAAGAAACTGTTCCTAAACCTGCTGGTTCTAGTCCGAAGGCTTCTGAAACGTCTTCTGGAGGGGAGAAGCTGGAACAGTCCATGAGCAGGATGGTTGGAGTCCCTAAGAATGCTGCGTGCCCGGCGCAGACATCTTTTCCTGTAGACGTCCTCTATAACTGGAAGTGGAGTCCCTGTGATGCGTTGGGCGGTTTTCACCACCCGCTGCAGCGCCTTGCGGTCAGCGACAGAGCAGCTCCCATACCAGACTGTGATACAGTTGGTCAGGGTGCTCTCTATCACGCAGCGGTAGAAGTTGCCCAGGATGTCAGTTGACAGATGGTTCTTCTTCAGTGTCCTCAAGAAGAAGAGGCGCTGATGGGCCTTCTTGATCAGGCTGGTGGTGTTAACTGACCAGGACAGGTCCTCCGAGATGTGGGTCCCCAGGAATTTGAAGCTGGGGACACGTTCAACAGCTATGCCATTGATATGGATGGGGTCATGTGTCTCTTCCCTCTCCTTCCTGTAGTCCACTATGAGCTCCTTGGTTTTGCTGGTGTTAAGGAGCAGGTTATTGTCAGCGCACCAAGTAGCCAAGTGCTCAACCTCTGCCCTGTAATCTGACTCGTCGTTGTCCCTGATGAGTCCAATCACCGTGGTGTCATCTGCGAACTTTATGATGGAACTGGATCCATACATAGGCCTGCAGTCATGGGTGTAGAGGCAGTAGAGGAATGGGCTGAGCACACAGCCCTGTGGTACACCAGTGTTGAGTGTGATGACGGAAGAACGGTTGGGGCCTGACCTAACATGCTGGGGTCTGTTGGTCAGAAAATCCATGATCCAGTTGCAGGTGGAGGTACTGATTCCCAGGTCCCCAAGTTTAGTGAGCAACTTGGAGGGGATAACTGTGTTGAATGCTGAGCTGAAGTCAACAAACAGCATTCTTGCGTAGGTGTTCTTGTCATCCAGGTGTGAGAGTACATAGTGCAGCGCTGTAGAAACCACATCCTCTGTACTCCTGTTGCTCCGGTAGGCGAACTGATGAGGGTCCAGTGTAGGGGGCAGGCCTTTTTTGAGCTGTGCCAAGACCAGTCGCTCAAAGCACTTTATGACTATGGGCGTCAGTGCCACAGGGCGATAGTCATTTAGGCACGATGGTGTTGAATGTTTCGGCACTGGTACTGGTACTATTGAAGTGTGTGTGCTGTCTCTTGAGGCATGTATTGTAAGCTCTTTTATACTGACAGAGAGAATGTATGGTACATTAGCATATTGATATACGTACATATCAATTGCGTGACCAACTGGCACCCAGACTTCCTCTCCTTAATCCAGGGATGTATAACAATAGCCCATTGTTCTGGTTGTCCCCCCAGGGGTTCTCTGTCCATATGCAATCCCTGCTGAGCGTGAATAGTATCAGTCTGCATTGTGCTGGGTGCCCACACGGCTCCCCCCAGAACGCTCGGAAGGGGCTGTGACCCCCGCCCCCGTCGTTTGGCTCCAGCTCCGGTAGAACTGTCGGAGGACATGTCAGTCCGTGGGGGGGACGGGGGAGGGGTGGAAAGAGCAGTGTGCTCTGCTCCGAGTTCCAGCACGTTGAATGACTGTGGATCGTGGGCGCACGGGCCGGTGTGCAGTCGTGCTTAATGGAACCAGGCGGCGATCGGCCGGCTTTAGGGAGTGAGGTGCGGGAAAAGCTCTGTGCAGGAGGAGGGGGAGGGGGGTGGGAGTAAGCGAGTGCCAGCCCGGGACGTCAAAGGTGTCTGGGCCGCGCAAAAATTGCGTGTGGATTCGCGATGGTGAGGGACTTTATCGTTAAACCTGGAGATGATCCACAGTGGCTGTGAAAAAAAAATATATCTCTGACTCTTTCGTGGCTCGATCCAGCAAGGATGTGGGGAAGGCAAGTGGCCAAATTCCCCGAGGATGCGTAGCGGCTGTGAAACAACTGCAGCTGTGTGAGGGTGTGAGGCGGTTTGGCTTTAGGTGCGAGAGCAGCCCTAAAGCCATGGGGACAGCAATCAGCTAAATTCCCCTTGTGCGCCGTGGCTGAGAAACCCATACAAAGTCCTGTGTGCGGGCTGCACGTCTGCTCCAGGTGCTTGAGCAGTCCTGAAGGTTCCGAGGGTGGCTATCGGCCGTGTTTCTCGGGCATGTGCAGCGGCGGAGGATGATGTATCAGTCTGTGGAGCCAGTTCGTCTCTGTGAGTGGTGCGCGCTTGGCGCTGTGACCACATAACTAGCAGTTGCGCTGTCCTCGTAATCCTGCGGTGTGCGTGCGGGGCTTCTGTGCACGGGAGGTCCGCTGTCCGGAGTTTAGTCAGAGTCGGGGAGCTTGGTGGAAATCAACGCAGTCAGCGTCGATGATTGTCCCCGTTCAGGCTGCTTCCTTCGTTCACTGGTGTCGTTCATGGTGCGTTTTGGTCCCAGCACTGCGCTCCAGACCGCGCGCTCCGGTGAGGTTTAAGAGGTTGCAGGCGTTCTCTGGTCCTCTGGGATCCACAGTGCGGTGAGAGGGAGCAGACGGTCATTCTCCCTCGTCAGGTCACCAGTGTGGAGGTAAAAGATCAGGCGAGGGGCGCACCATGACGCCTGCTGGGGCTTCCCGTCTGGGTCATCTCCGGGGTGTTCGCCTCATGTTCCATTCTTTGTCAAGGGTTACCAGTGTGGAGGAACAAATAAGTTCAGGCGAGATGCGATGAGCTGGAAGGTTTCAGTTTTATTTCCTCCATCATCATGAGACACACTGTAGTGCTGAGCGCTGTGTTGTGCTGTGTGTCTGTGCTGTGTGTGTCGTGTGTGTGCTGTCTCTTGAGGCATGTATTGTAAGCTCTTTTATACAGACAGAGAGAATGCATGGTACATTAGCATATTGATATACATATCAATCAATACATATCAATCGCGTGACCAACTGACGCCCAGACTTCCTCTCCTTAATCCGGGGATATATAAACAATAGTCCATTGTTCTGGTTGTCCCCCCAGGGGTTCTCTGTCCATATGCAATCCCTGTTGAGTGTGAATTGTATCAGTCTGCATTGTGCTGGGTGCCCATAACACAATCTTTAGACAAAACATAGATAAAAACTGTGGCTGCAACTAAGCATAATTTTTGTCACCAGTTAATCTGATTGCTCTTATTTTTTCAATTAGTCAACTAATCGTATACACATTTGTGGTCCCCCCCCCTTAGAGCTGTATGATTTTTTTTCCCTAAAAAAGGTTGACTTTTTCATGCAAAACTGTGATTTTTTTTTTTAAACTTTTTTCATCTTTTTCTTGAAAATTTGCACCTTTTTTTCTCTGAAATGGGTGATTTTTTTCCCCCTTAGAAATTTTCTCTTCCTCGTATAACATTTTCCTCAAATTTGCAAGATTTTATGATAAATGTGTGGGAGGTTTTCCCTCTTAATTTTGCATTTTTTTTTTCTTCTGTATAACTTTTTTCTCCGGTATTGAGTTTTTCTTTTCTTTGTAAGTTTGTACAATTTTCTTGAAATTTTCAGCCTATTGTATCTTCTTTTAAGTTTGCAACTTTTTTCTTGTAGATATAGTTTTTTTGTGTAAATTTACAATAGTTTTCTAAGAAATGTGCTACCTTTTCTTGTGTCATAAATTTGTGACAGTTTTCTCAAGATATTTTTCCTCAATTCCTAAGATGAGTTTGTGACTTTTCTCATGTAAGTTTGTGATGTTTTTCCTCAAACAATTTTTGCTAGGTAATTCATGATTTCATCCTCATAAATTTGTGAATTTTTCTGCAAAATTACAACTTTTTTTTCTCAGAAATGTGATTTTTTTTTTCTTAAATTTTTTTTTATTCCCTTGAGTTAAAGCACAAATAAGGATATCCGTGTACTCTTTGTTCTTTCAACATTTAATTTCTAAAATAAAAATGGAAAAAACAGAAATGGCCGTTATATGGTTTTGGCCTTGTCAAAATAAAATCTGAACTGAGCCAAAATGGAACAACGGATTTGATTTCATTAGGGTTTTTTGGATGGGGTGGGGTTACTGTCTTTGTCACAGCTGGAAGTGTGGCTTGAATACCTGATTTGCAACTTGCTTTTGCCAGTAATGTTTGTTTTATATAAATTGTCACATTGACTTTTCAATAAATTAACACAAACACAAAATGTAAAGGCACATGTTTTTTTTCATAACTTCCTCCTCTCACCTCTGGCTTTGAACAAAACAATAAAATGAAGAAAGAAAAAAAAACAACTAACGAAATCAGATTCGTTATCCTGTTTTGGCTCAATTCGGATTTTATTCTGACAAGGCCAAAATCATATATCGACTATTTCCATTGTTCTCTTTTTGTTTCAGAAACAAAATATTGAAAGAAAAAAGACTAAAAGGATTTTACTACTACCCACCTCTGCTCATAGATTTGTAACTTAATGCCTATTTTATTCTGTTTTTGTTTCAGAAGTGAAATACTGAAAGAACAAAGAGTACACTTGGTGCACTTTTCTCTCGTACTGAACCTTCAGTCAGTGTAAGCTCTGAGGAAGTTTGCAGATATTCCTATTTGTGCTTGGAACTTTGATTATCCGGCACCCATGGGCAACACTTTTCTTCTACAGATCCTCTTAAGTTTGAAATGGGTGGAAAAGGGTACGATGAGTCAACTATATTCTTTGTCAATTGACTAGATTGCTACAGTGCATCAAGAAAGTATTCACAGTGCTTCACTTTTTCCACATTTTGTTATGTTACAGCCTTATTTCATAAAGGATTAAATTCATTTTTTCCCTCAAAATTCTACACACAATACCCCATAATGACAATGTGAAAAAAGTTTTTTTGAGAGTTTTTCAAATTTATTAAAAAATAAAAAACTAAGAAATCACATGTACATAAGTATTCACAGCCTTTGCTCAACACTTGATGTTGATGCACCTTTGGCAGCAAATACAGCCTCAAATCTTTCTGAATATGATGCCACAAGCTTGGCACACCTATCTTTGGGCAGTTTTGCCCATTCCTCTTTGTAGCACCTTTGTAGCACCTCTCAAGCTCCATCAGGTCAGGGGCGTAAATCCCGAGGGGGATGCAGGGGTCATGTCCCCACCTTCCATAAAGCTGTCCCCCCACAAAAATCACATTGTAAACACAAACATGTTTTATTTGAACAGCACTGTAATGTTCATTGAAGGCACAATACACGTGGTGCGACTTAAAAACACATTGACATTTACAACTATTGAAAGATTAGAACCCCCCCCATCCTCACAGTGGTTTAGTCCAATCTGTTTCTCCCCTGCGGGCAGGGCTGCTGCGGCTCCTTACACACACGTTGACAGAGAGGCAGAGAGTGGTTAGGAGTAAGTAAGTGCATTGAAAGCTCAGGGTGCTGTTAATGGAGGTGAGGGGGTTGTTCGATCAAGTGGAGGTACTCATCAGAATCTTGTTGGTAGTGCCAGTGTCTTCATGTGAAGTTGAGAGGAGTTTTAGTGCACTGTGCAGACTTAAGAGTTGGCTTTGAGTTACTATGGTCTAAGACAGACTGAACAATGTGGTTGTCTGTAATGTCAATAAGGAGAGACTGGACAAACTGGACATAAAAATGATCTGCCAGAGTTTGTTGGATCCAGTGACACAGAAGAAAAATATTTGGTTCTTTCGTTTAGAGAGATGAAGACCAGTTTGTTGTGACATGGTGTTCCAAAGAGTGTGTAAGGGTGCTTTCACACCTGCAGGCTTTATTCCATTTCAGTCAAACTCAAGTTTGACTGAAAAACAACTGTACTGAGACCACCTGAAAGGGGTGGTTTCGGTTCGAATTGAATTAAATGGTGAACTCTGGTGTGGTCCTGCAGGTGAGAAAGCGACCGCACTAAAACGGGACCAGCGGCAAATGGTAAAACATTTTATGTCACTGTACATACCTGATAGATCTTTGAAAATATCTGTGGCTGAGCACGTCACAGTTCTGGAGGATTAATGAACATTAGCATGTTATTTCCCATCTGTAGCAGTGCTTCATTTTCAAACTGTACGATTTGCCAAAAGTGGTATATGCACGTATGTAATAAACGATAACCAGGGCAATGAAAACCCCCGTAGATTATGCTACGATTTGTATTATTTTCTCCCCGAAATGCATAAATACACTGTAGTCAACCTACTTCCTGTATTTACCTTTTTTCTTCTCGCGGCAAAAAAAGTCTGACCAATAAGAACAGAGAATGTTCTGACGTAAAATGATACAAAGTAACAAACCTATCAACTGATTCAGACCAAATTAAATGAATTTAGGTGTGAAAGCACCCAAAGATAGTTCCCCCCCTCCGTTAGGATCCAAAGAGTGCATTTACTTCAAGATACTTGGCCCATTTCTTGTACAATTGCTACTATCTGAAAAACAGCTAAATAAATAAGTAAAATGTTGCAAATGTAATAAAAATGCATAGATGACCCTTTAGATAGTTAAGAGGATGTGTTTAAGTGCACATTCCCTCATTGCAGACACAAACTATTTCCTTATCTGGCATCAATGATGATGAAAAATCATCAGGATAAAAAAAGGAGTGGGACATTTCTGTTTATTTTGTAAATAATACATTTTGTATGATAGAGTAATATTTTCAGCATTTTTCGCTGTAGAAAAGTGGTTCAAATACACTGTTGCCCATAAAGTTTGTGTATCTTTGTTCGTTTTTTTTCTAGATTTTGCTGCCAATTGTTTGTTTTCTTTGCTTATTTTGTTTATTTTGATGCATTTTTGTCTATGTTTGTTCATTTCTTCAGTCGTGAGTCTTTTTGCCACCACAAAAAGAAACATAAGCAATAATGGATGGGTGTTAATCATGATTACTGTAAATTAATCCACAGTATCACTATGATTAATCAGATTAAAAATGTTATTGACAGCCCTAGTTTTAAGACATATTGAGATTTTTTTTTGTTGCTGCTTATTAATAAATACATATTTTTGAAGAATAGTTTGATGTAATTTAGTTATTCATTAAGATAAGATAAGATAAGATAAGCCTTTATTAGTCCCACAACGGGGAAATTCCAGGATTGCAACAGCACAGGGATAGCAACACTCAGAGCAACAATCAGAAGGCAAGAAAAAAAACAAGCAAGCAAGAGCAGCTAATATACATATATATGTACATATTACTATAAAATATATATATACACACACACAGACACAGTGCAGAGCATTGTAGCTGGATGGAATAAATATCGGAATATATAAACACACAGTGCGGAGCATTGTAGCTAGATGGAATAAATATATAGATATATAAATATAAACACACCCAGTGCGGAGCATTGTAGCTAGATGGGATGAAACAGCATAACCGTCTACTTAGTTATCCTACATGGTATAATTATGTGCCCATACATATTCTCACCCTCCATAGCGACCGGTATTTTCCTAGTTGTATGCCGGAGGGGACCATTGTGTAAGTCTATTGCATCTTTTGCATTCAAAAAACTATTAGTTTGTTATGTCTTTTTGCTATCTCTGCGAGCAGCCCTGCTTAGGTTGTACAGTCTGACAGCCGTTGGTAGGAAGGACCTGCAAAACCTCTCGGTTGTGCACCTGGGATGATGTAGTCTGCTGCTAAATGAGCTCCTCAGTGCATTCAGTATGTCCTGCATAGGGTGGAACTCGGACTCCAGCAGAGATGACAGTTTAGCCACCGTCCTTCTCTCTCCTATCTCCTCCACCGGATCAAGGCGCTGCCCCAGGACAGAGCTAGCTTTCTTGATCAGTTTGTTCAGTCTCTTCCTATCGGCTGCAGTAATGCCACTGCCCCAGCAGACCATTCCAAAAGTGATGGCTGATGCCACCACCGTGTCATAGAATGTCTTCAGCAGCGCCCCTTGTACATCAAAAGACCTGAGTCTCCTCAGCAGGAACAGCCTGTGCTGTCCCTTCTTGTAGAGTGCGTCAGTATTGTGTGACCAGTCTAGTTTATTGTTCAGATGAACACCCAGGTACTTATAGGATGTCACCATCTCGATGTCTGTTCCCTGTATATTTACTGGTGCTGTGAGGGGTTGCCCATGCCTGCGGCAGTCCACCACCAGCTCCTTAGTTTTCCTCGCGTTGATCTGGAGGCAGTTCCGATGGCACCAGTCCACGAAGTCCTGGATAAGCCCTCTGTACTCAGCTTCATCTCCATTGGAGATGAGGCCAACGATCGCAGAGTCATCAGAGAACTTCTGTAGATGGCAGTGTGTTGTGTTGTGTGAGAAGTCCGCAGTATAAAGAGTGAACAGGAAGGGAGCCAGCACCGTTCCCTGGGGGGCCCCCATGCTACCGATGATCGTGTCGGACACACAGTCCCGGGTTCTCACAAACTGAGGCCGGTTCGTGAGGTAGTCCAGGATCCATGATGACAGGTGCTGGTCCACCCCTGCGCGCAGCAGCTTGTCCTTCGGGATCATCGGTTGGATGGTGTTGAAAGCACTGGAGAAGTCAGAGAACACGATCCTCACCATATTCCCGAGCTTCTCCAGGTGGGACAGAGAACGGTGAAGGAGGAAGATCACCACATCCTCCACCCCAATGCCATGCTGGTAGGCGAACTGGAGTGGATCCATCGCTTGTTCCACCAGGGGGCGGAGGTGAGCAAAGAGCAGTCTCTCCAGGGTCTTCATCAAGTGGGACATCAAGGCCACCGGTCTGTAGTTGTTCAGGTCTTTGGGGTGGGAAGTTTTTGGTACAGGTACCACACAAGATGTTTTCCACAGCTGTGGTACCCTCCCCAGCTTCAGGCTCAGGTTGAAGATGTACATCACAATCCCACACAGCTGGTCTGCACAGGACTTGAGGAGCTTTGCGCTGATGCCCTCCGGTCCCGACGCCTTCCTCGCCTTGATCTTCCTCAGCTCCGTCCTCACCTGGGTCCTGGTCAGGGTCAGGATGGGGGGCTGTGTGTTGGGAGTGGGGGGGGGTGTTGGTAGAGTGGGGAGTGGGCAGCAGGACTTGATTTCTTTAGAGGCAGCAGTGGTTGTTGTGCAGTCAGGGGGGAGGGCAGTTGGTCAAACCTATTGAAAAACAGATTCAGGTTGTTCGCCCACTCCCTGCCTCCCGTGGCCTGGGGGGAGGTATTCTGGAGCCCAGAGATGGTTTTGAGGTTTCTCCAGACCCCGCTGATGTCGCTCTGTTGCAGCTTGTCCTCCATCTTCTTCCTGAAGCTGTCCTTGCCTTCTCTGATCTTTCTCCTCAGCTCCCTCTGTACGGACTTCATCTCCCTATTCCCCGACCTGAAGATCCTCTTCTTCTCTCTCAGAAGTGTTTTTATCTCAGGGTTGATCCAGGGTTTGTTGTTTGAGCAACGCCGTATGGTCTTGGTGGGAACGGATTTGTCCACACAGAAGCTGAGGTAGTCCGTGAAGGTGTGAGTGAGGCCATCGATGTCCTCACCATGTGGATCGCAGAGCTGCTTCCAGGCGGTGGCTTCAGAACAGCCCTTTAGAGTGTCCATTGTCTCCTCAGACCATAACTCCACTGTGCTCATGGCCGGAGGTTGTCTGTGCACTAGGGGTTTGTACACCGACCGGAGATGAACCAAGTTGTGATCCGATCTCCCGAGTGGGGGGAGTTGTGATGAGGTGTACGCCTCCTTAGTGTTTGCGTAGAATAAGTCCAGTGTTTTATTGTCTCTAGTGTGGCATGTGACATACTGGGTGAACCTGGGTAGAATGGGAGATAGTGAAACATGGTTGAAATCGCCTGAGATGAGGAGAAGAGCATCTGGGTGTTCTGTCTGCAGCCTGCTGGTTACTGAATGGATGACGTCACGCGCTGTCCCAGCGTTCGCCGTCGGATTTGCATAAACAACAGTGCAGATCACGTGTGAGTGTTCTCTCGGGAGATATGTAGGCCGCATGCTAACAGCTAGCAACTCAATATCTTTGCTGCAGTGTCGTTGTTTAACAGTGATATGTCCCGGTCTGCACCAGTTGTTGTTAACATACATTATCACTCCACCGCCCCTTGCCTTTGCCACTGTCTGGTGTTCGGTCTGCCCATATCATGTGGAAACCCTCCAGCTCAATGTTAGCATCTGCTGCTAGTTCAGTTAGCCACGTCTCAAAAAACAAAAGGAGAGAGCACTCCCGATATGTGCTATCGTAACGGCAGATAGCCGCTAGCTCATCTACCTTTCCCAGTAACGACCGTACATTTCCCATGACAATAGATGGAAGGGAGGGTCTGTACCTTATATTTTTTGTCCAACGTATTTGTTCTAGTTTTTTTTTTTAATTTAAGTTTTTATAAAGGGTATACATGTCATTACAGCATTGCATTGTTTACATTTTCATCACATGTTCCCTTTTTTTTGTTTTTTGACAACATTGGAAGAATAATTATTACAACACCCTTTTTTTAAGTGAAAGAAAAAGAGAAATTAAAGAAAGAACAAAAAAACAAAACAAAAAAAACAGGAGGAAAAAAAACAAAAACAAAAGAGAAAAAAAAATGAAAGAGTATCTGAGTAGCGTTGGAACAAAGAGAGGTGCCATTATTGAAATGGTATTTGTCAAAGATAGATAGATAGATAGTTTATTTCGAACACAAAAATATACCAAATACAAGCAAATGGCAAATGCAATAAAGTAACATTATACACTGTTCGAAAGGGAGAAGGAAGAAGTGAACACTTATTAATTCCATCTCCTCTTTTCCATAGATACACCCATGTGAATTTTATACAAATTACCACCTTTAAGACCCCAAGTAAACAATTTACTGTATTTTTTACAAATCAACATTAACACCCATCCATTCTAACATACAATGATGTCCATACAACAAAACCAGCCTCAAACAACACAGATATACACAGTGCTGTCCTACCCACCATTCCATAGTGTCCCATAATATCCCAGAGTGAACATAATGAATCGTACATATAACTACTACCCTTCTAACATATACCCTTTCAGCAAATGATGCTTATACCTCTTTTTGAATTGATTTCTGTTTGTACATAGTTTCAGTTCCGGCTCTAGACTGTTCCACAA
The DNA here is from genome assembly GCA_020510985.1 of Pholidichthys leucotaenia. Lineage (NCBI taxonomy): Eukaryota > Metazoa > Chordata > Actinopteri > Cichliformes > Pholidichthyidae > Pholidichthys > Pholidichthys leucotaenia. Next base: position 51,286,340 of record CM035837.1, on the reverse strand, counting down.
ATCCACCCCACAGACAGATATGCACCTACTTTTCTTGGTAGTACGTATCTTGGGTTTTGTAAAGTTTAAGTCTCCCCTCAAATTATGATCATTGTCTCTTTTTTTAAATATTTTTTGTATATTAGTTGGTAGTTGATTTTTAATTGCCCTGTACATTACTTGTGCTGTCTTAAATTTAACTAAATCGATGAACTTTATGACATGTGACTTTAAGAACAACGAATTGGTATGGTCTCTATATCCTGCATTGTTTATTATCCTTATAGCTCTTTTTTGTAATGTGCATATTGACTGTAGGTTGGTTTTGTAGGTGTTTCCCCAGACTTCTACACAGTAGTTAAGATAAGGTAAAAACAATGAATTGTACAATAAGACCAATGATTTATAGTCCAAGAAGTGTCTCGTCTTCCCCAGTATGCCTATACATTTTGCTAATTTGGCCCGGATGTGACTGATGTGAGGTTTCCAGCAGATTTTATTGTCAAGCGTCACCCCCAGGAACTTATTTTCCTGTACTGTTTCTATTCTGGTATCATCTATCGTTACCAGTATTTCATGATTTATTTTATAATTTCCAAACAACATAATCTTTGTTTTTTTAGATTTAGAGATAATTTATTTTTGTTGAACCACTGCGTTAATTTTTTCATTTCAGTTGTGACCACCTCTAAAACCTGCTGCAAATTCTCACCAGTGCAGAGGATATTTGTGTCATCCGCAAACAAAATAAATTTCAGAATTTTTGATACTTGGCATATGTCATTTATATATAAAATAAAGAGTTTGGGTCCCAAAACTGACCCCTGGGGCACACCACAAGTGATGTCCATGAAGGGTGATTTGTGCTCTCCAATTTGTACAAATTGTTGTCTGTTACTTAAATAACTTTCCACCCAACTCAGTCCAACCCCTCTTATCCCATACCTTTCCAGTTTCCTTAGTAGTATTCTGTGGTCAATGGTGTCAAAAGCTTTCTTTAAATCTATGAATACTCCTACAGCAACATTTTTTTTATCTATACAACTAGTAATTTCTACTATCAGTTCGATCAGTGCCAAAGATGTAGATTTATCTGCTCTAAAACCATACTGGCTATCTGTAAGGAGGTTGTGTTTTTCAGTGAAATCATCCAGTCTCTTAGTGAAGATTTTTTCAAGTATTTTGGAGAATTGTGAGAGTAAAGAGACTGGCCTGTAATTTGTGAAGCGATGACTGTCTCCTGTTTTGTATAGAGGTATTACTTTTGCTATTTTCATTTTGTCTGGAAATGTACCAGTTTGAAATGACAGGTTACAGATGTGGGTGAGTGGCTTAACAATTCCCTCAATTACTTTTTTCACTATTGTCATGTCAATTTCATTCCAGTCCGTTGATTTTTTGTTCTTAAATTTACTCACAGTCTCGATAATTTCCTTTTCAGTAACTGCACCCAAAAAGATTGTGTTTGGATTTCTATCTTCTATTTCATTCACAGAACCACTGTAGTTTGTTTCTGGTGTCACTATTGATTTTGCTAATTCAGGACCAACGTTTACAAAAAATTTATTGAAACCACTGACCACATCAGTCTAATGGAAGACACATATGCATTCCAGGGTTGCCAAAAGTTCAAGAACCCATCCATGTCCTGTCTCAGTGCGAATGTCAACTTTTCCATCGAATAAATGTCTTGAATCACGTTAATCCAATCTTCAGGTGTAGGACAGTCTTTCAACATCCATTTTTTTGCTAGAGCTTTTTTACTTGCCAATATTAAAACAGTGAATAAGTATTTTTCTCCTCATCTTTCCAGTGATTCCGGTAGTAAACCCAAATACAAAGTTACAAAAGAAAAGGGAACTTTTATTTTGAATATTTTCTGTCACGGTAGCCCTCGCGGGCTACCAATAAGACGCACACAAGTCCACCAGTGAGTTTTAGTGAGTTTTATTACGGTGATAAGGGTGTCTACACAAGCTGCTGAGCAGATGACAGAGTCCTTGCAGAACAGGAAGCATAGGCAATACAACACACTACGGGTCCAGGGCAGGAAACAGTCACACACAGACAAGCTAGGTAGTAATTGCACCTGGACTGCTAAAGCAGGGACTTACAGCACCAAATACACCGACGGGAATAAGGCTATACAGCTCACTTACTAAGCCGGTGAAACGACGGTCAAGCCCTTAGGCAGCCGAGGTGAGGTTAGTCCAGGCATCCGTGACGATGGGTGAACAAGATAACGATCAGATAACGATCAGATGCGATCAGACACTGCTGCGTCGTAATGACGCTAGCACACAGCTTAAATAACCAGGGACTAATGACAGATGACAGACAGCTGGCCGACCACTGACAGGCGGAAACCCCTCCGAGCACTTTCACAATAAGAGCCCGGAGAGGCCAAAATACCGCCCGCAGCTGTCAAGGCCGGCAGCGAGACATAACTTTAACCCGAGCACGATAAGAACCGACGCTCGGGTCATAACAGTACCCTTCCTCCACGGGTGGACTCCGGACGCCCCAAGGGACCACCCTGCCCCCCCCCCCCCCAGGGTGGGAGGTAGGGGGACAGGTACGGAGGGAGAGAAACCAACCAACAAAAACAAGACAAGACCAAAACAAGAAATACATACAACACATGACTCAGGGAAAAAAAAAAAAACAAGACTAGGAAAAGAAAACATGACTCTGGGGAAAAACAAAACTAAGACCAGACAAGAAAAACATACAGGAAATACATGACTCTAGGAAAAACAAGACTAAACAAGGCTATGACAAGACTAAGACTCAATACAGGAAATACATGACTCTAGGAAAAAAAAGACTAAACAAGGCTATGACAAGACTAAGACTCAATACAGGAAATACATGACTCTAGGAAAAAAAACAAGACTAAGACAAAAAACCTTACAGGAAATACATGACTCTAGGAAAAAAACAAGACTAAACAAGGCTATGACAAGACTAAGACTCAATACAGGAAAAGAAAACAAGGCAAAAAAAAAATGCTCTAACTTGACTATGGCAAGGACTCACAAGGTAACAAGAAAAATGCTCGAACTTGACTAAGACAATGACATACAAGGAAACAAGGGGTAAACAAAAATTGCTCGGACTTAACCGTGATCAAGACTAAGACTAAACAAAGAAACACGAGACAATCAAAAAAATTGCTCGAACTTGACCTGACTAAGACTATGACTTGGAAAACAAGAAAAAAAAAAAACAAAAGGCAATCTAAAATTGCTCAGACCAGACTAAGACTATGACTTTGAAACAAGAGGCAATCTAAAATTGCACAGACCTGACTAAGACTATGACAAACAAGAGGCAATCTAAAATTGCTCAGAACAGACTAGGACTACGACCTTGAAAACAAGAGGCAATCTAAAATTACTCGGACCAGACTAGGACTATGACTTGGAAAACAAGAAAAAATTACAAGATATACATGACAAGAATTGGCACCATATGGGCCCACAGAAAATCTCACAGTACATGAACGGTCAGGTGGCCTGCCCCAGTCCCATGCCCCCAGGAATACGTCCTCTGGTGGCCGAACCAGGTCACCCCGTAACCCACACATTGGGTGGCCAACCCAAGACGCCGAATGCTCCAAACAGTTCTTCGGGTGGCCGACCCGCATACCACAACCAGCAGGACCGTGGAGGGATTGCGTGCAGCCGCTCACCTGAAAACAAAACAGGAGAGCGCCGATCCGTCAAACAAACCCCACTAATGGCCCCCAGCTGGTGGCTCCTGAGAGGGGGACAACCAAAACCCTGGGCCCCCTCGAATCCTGATTGGGTCGCAGCCGCACCTGCGCTGGACCCCCACTGGACCTCGTCGGACCCCGACTGGGTCAGGACGGACCAAGATTGGGTCACCGCTGCACCCACGTTGGACCCCGACTGGGTCTCCTCGGCCCACGCGTCGGACCCCGACCGGGTCAGGACGGGTCCCGATTGGGTCACCGCTGCACCCACGTTGGACCCCGACTGGGTCACCTCGGCCCATACGTCGGACCCCGACTGGGTCAGGACGGGCCCAGATTGGGTCACCGCTGCACCCACGTTGGACCCCGACCGGGTCACCTCGGCCCATACGTCGGACCCCGACTGGGTCAGGACTGCTCCGGCGACGACCTCCATCTCCGAACCTGGAACCCCCGGTCCCGTGACCTTGACTGGCTCCGGACCGGCAACGCTGTGGAGGTGCTCAGAACACAAGGGAGAACCGGGATCAGTTCCACCGGCAGCGCCAGAGCCCAGCGAGACAAGCTCGGGTGCAGCGGCCGGCTGCCCCTCACTCGCCCCCCCATGAGGCAGGCAAAAATGCTCTAACACACCATACAGGAAAACAAGAAAGAGCACTTGCCTGCACTCGAGCTCTGGAGCCATCCAGGACTTCGCCGATCCAGGTTCAAGAAGATGCTCGTCGTCGGGCTCCCACTCGGCTGTGTCGGGTTCCACAACCGGCCTGATGGTCTCTGCAGCTGGATCCTCCTGCACAGACGTCCATGCCAATAACCCGTATGGCGTGGAGGCAGAGGACCCTGGACCTGCTGACTCGGGCTGCATCCCTGAAGAACCTTGGGGACGCTCTCTCGTCGGCTCTGGCTCCTCACTACAGTCCGCTCTCCTCCTCTGTCCAACACAAGGCTGCAAGACCGGGATGTCTCCCAGAGCTGCAGGCCTCCCCCTCGTTCGCCGGCGTGGGACTGACGCCGAGGACCGCTCCGCAGGAGGAGACACAGAGGCAGCAGGTTTAGTATAATTGGCTACAGCTGGGGAAAGAAACTCAGGGAGCTGCGTACCCTGAGCTTCACCCCCAGGAGTCAGACAAGAAAGATCACTATTACTACAAGGAAAGTGAACTTGGACTTGCCTGTCTCCCGGGGGGAGGATGTTATCGGCTGTAGCGAACGTTGCTCCTTCCCTCGCTCGCTGAATGCTGAAAAACCCAAGAACGGAGCCCACCGGCGCAGGACTCGGCTCACACTCAGCAGCTGGATGGTTGAGGGGGTCATCCCGGCGGCCCGGAACTGGATCTGGAGCTGGAGCTTGCCGAAGATGCGCCCGGCCGTGACGCCGACGCCTTCGCCGGCCCCCAGATGGTGCGAACTCCCGAAAAGGATCCTTAGGCGAAAAACAGGTGTGCCTCTTCACCTGCTCCATGCCGCGTTCCTCCTCCATTACCAGGAACAGTTCGCGTTGGGCAGCGATGTCCTCTCTCCTAACGTCGACTTCCGGGTGGTTGGCGAAGCAGGGAGAGAGGTTACAGAGCACATCTTCGGCGGCGTCCAGGTACCAATGTATGCCGGGGGCGTAGTCCAACATGGAAGCGGAGATGAGTAACTCATCTACCGCTTCCAAGACACACGTCAGCACGTGACTCCTCGGTGACGGCATTCCACGCATACAAAGGTCCCAGACAGGGAAAACAACGTCCAAAACTCAACTCACTGGTGAAAAAGCGTCTCAAAATGGCGTCACCGTAACGCTGTTTGGGCAGCAGTGTACTGTCATGGTAGCCCTCGCGGGCTACCAATAAGACGCACACAATTCCACCAGTGAGTTTTAGTGAGTTTTATTACGGTGATAAGGGTGTCTACACAAGCTGCTGAGCAGATGACAGAGTCCTTGCAGAACAGGAAGCATAGGCAATACAACACACTACGGGTCCAGGGCAGGAAACAGTCACACACAGACAAGCTAGGTAGTAATTGCACCTGGACTGCTAAAGCAGGGACTTACAGCACCAAATACACCGACGGGAATAAGGCTATATAGCTCACTTACTAAGCCGGTGAAACGACGGTCAAGCCCTTAGGCAGCCGAGGTGAGGTTAGTCCAGGCATCCGTGACGATGGGTGAACAAGATAACGATCAGATAACGATCATATGCGATCAGACACTGCTGCGTCGTAATGACGCTAGCACACAGCTTAAATAACCAGGGACTAATGACAGATGACAGACAGCTGGCCGACCATTGACAGGCGGAAACCCCTCCGAGCACTTTCACAATAAGAGCCCGGAGAGGCCAAAATACCGCCCGCAGCTGTCAAGGCCGGCAGCGAGACATAACTTTAACCCGAGCGCGATAAGAACCGACGCTCTGGTCATAACATTTTCTCCAATATTGTCTGTACATTGGTCCAATATTGGTGGATAACTGGACATGACCAAAACACATGAAAATGATTTGCAGTCTCATCACCACACAAGAGCCAACATTTCAACCCCTTACGAGTAAATTTGTTTTGTGCAGGTGTTCTGAAAAATCTTACCAAATTTTTCCATCCAAATTCTCTCCACTGAAGGGATGAGGTACTTTTCCATTGCTGTTTATTTAGCTTTTCCCATATTTCCAGTTGTAAAATGAAATTCCCCTCTTTTTCCCATCTTTCTTTTATATATGATGTGTTGTCTCCTTTTAAGTCTTGAAGACCTTGGTATATTTTAGAAATGTATCTGATCCCTGGGATCCCTTTATATGCCATTAAGAAGACCTTCAGAACACCTGACTGGGCCCTTTCCAAATCCTCCTTTTTAAGTATTTTGTTTATGTGGTGTCTAAGCTGAAAGAACCTGAAAAGGTCTTGATTTATTAGACCTTGTTTTTTCAAATCTTCGAAACTTCTTAAAATTTGCCCTTTAAAAAAATCGTAATATTTTATCAGTCCGTTCTCTTTCCACTTTTTAAATCTAGTGTCTGTTTTATTAGGAGTAAAGTCTTGATCATCGGCAATCCATTGCAGTAATCGATAGGGTTCTTTAGTTTGATTCTCTCTGACTATCTTAAACCAAATTTTTAGTGGGGTCTCTATCCACAGGCTAGTGTTAATCAAAAGTTTAGGTAAGGCATTGTTCCCTATTATCGCCTGTAGGGGGATGTCACTTGTTATTTGGCATTCCATCTCCTTCCATTGTGCAGTGTAGACTGGGTTACATATCTCAACTAAAGTTTTAATTTGTGCGGCTTTAAAATAGTCCCTGATATTTGGCAGCGCGAGCCCACCTTTGTCTTTGTTCAGCTGTAGGGTTCTATATCTGATTCTAGGTCTCTTGCCCTGCCATATGAATCTTGAGATCCTTCTGTCCAGTTCTTGCCATGTTTTTTTGGGAGGTTCTACCGGTATTGTTTGGAAAAGGTATAGAAGACGTGGAAGTATATTCATTTTGACTGCTTCAATTCTTTGTGCGGTACCCAAGAATGGTATCATATTCCATCTTGCTAGGTCAGATTTTATTTTTGCCATCAGTGGATCATACTTTAGTGTTATAATATTGTTGAGTTGTTTCGGGATATTGACCCCCAGATATTTCATAGATTCCATCTCCCAGGTAGTTTTGAGTTTGCTTAGTAAATATTGATTTGGGTCATAGTTGAATGTTAAAACTTGGGTTTTATGCATGTTTAATTCATACCCCGATAAATCTCCAAACTCTGAAAAAACTGAGATTAGTTCTGGAAAAGAGGTGTCCGGCTGCCCCAGGTATATTAAAATGTCATCAGCAAAGAGTGCTATTTTATGTTCCTTCTGACCAAGTGTAATACCTTGAATTTTTTGATTCTGTCTTATCCATTGGCTCAGAGGTTCTATGAAGATTGCAAAGAGCAGTGGAGACAAGGGGCAGCCCTGACGACATCCTCTTTCCAGTACAAAAGATGATGATAATTTACCGTTAATCCTTATTTTAGCTGTTGGTTTTTTATATAATGCCTGGATAGTTCTAATGAAGTTGTTATGAAAATTGAAACTGGATAAGATTCTATATAGGAAAGACCAGTCAACCGAATCAAATGCTTTTTCAGCATCTAATCCCAATATGGCTGCATTTAAGTTATATTTTTTTATATGATGAATTATGTGTAAAGTGTGTCTAATGTTGTCTTGTGTCTGTCTTTGTCTTATAAAACCTGTTTGGTCTAAATGAATTAAGTCTGTCAGTATATTTTCTAACCTTTTGGCAAGGATAGTGGTAAAAAGCTTATAGTCCTGATTTAACACACTGATTGGTCTGTAGTTGGAGCAGTCTAGTTTATCCTTTTCAGGTTTAGGTATGACTGCAATGACCCCTTCTCTCCAGGAGGGGGGGGGGGATTTCCCCTGTGTGGAGGACATAGTTAAATGTTTTCAGGAGGAGAGGAGATAGTTGCTGTTTAAAGGTTTTGTACCACTCTGCTGTGTAGCCATCTGCTCTTGGGGATTTGTTAGCTTTAAGTTTCATAATTGCTTTTTCTAATTCTTTAGGTTGTATTTCTGACAGTAGTGTTTTATTTTGTGACTCAGAAAGTTGGGGAAGGTTTAACCTCTTGCACTCCGTTGTACCGCGGGCGAGCAAGTCTCTGCGTCCCAGAGCGCACGAGGGCGCTGCCTCCAAGCGCGCACTGAAAAAAAAAAAAAGTTCTTCCACTACAGACACAGCCACGAACAGATTAGTTCATCTGATTGACCTCTCACTCGACTAATAAGAGCCTTGAATTGGGTTTCTGAAAGCCTGAAGAACCAATGACTGAAAACCTAGCAAGAAGGACCCGCCTACCAAAGCTGTGAATGCAGCGAGCCAATTGAAGCAGAGAAGTTCGCGAGCTGTTTTTTGTAAGGCTGGGTGAAGACTGACTGCTGCAGCAGATAAAAAAAGGACCCGCAGGAAGAACCGTCACAGACCCAGCAGCACGGAGACCACCCACAAGTGCTACCTGTGTGACAGGGACAGCCATGTGCGCATCGACCTCTTCAGTCACAGGTGGTGGTTTTTTTTTTTTTATTCGAGCAGAATAGACGTTTAGGATTCTCTTCCATGGTCATCATAGACCGACGGAGGCCGACGACGAAGGTCGTAAATCATTCACCAAAACCGCAATCATGGAATTATGTTTTGACCGGGTCGCGAGACCAGAACCACGAGCGGACCAGCGTTGCGTTTGTCTGACAATGAGGAGGAGAAGTTCGCCAGGACACTGCTGCTGTGAAGAGGTAAGGTGTTATAAGCTAAATTATTCTTTATCCCTGAAAATTGTAATCAAAAATGACTTTTGACCGATCGGTAAATTACAACTGTGCGGCGCATGAAGTCCGAAGTTCGTGCACCGCGGTACACGGGTCGTGCGCCGCACCCAGACCGTGAATGCCCCCCCCCCCCGCTACTCTTCTGTAGCGGGGGGGGGGGGAGCCGCGGTGACTGCGCCGCTGTCGCCACATGACTATTCCGTCATGTAGCGATGGCCGATGTCCGTCCTCTGTAGCGAGGGAGGGGGAAACCCCCCCCCCCCACACACACACACAGCCCTGAGTGTCACCTTTCATTAGAGTCAAGATGAAGCTTCTATATTGAATCATTCAAAAGTTACAGACGTTTTTCCAAACTGTGCCATTTGGCACAATTTGGCACAGTTCAAAAACGCCTGGGAACTACCTGAGGAAAAAGCTGTGTAATATATTCATTTTTTGTGGTATTGTTACAAAATTTTGACCTCAGCTGGATAACACTTGGTTCTACATTTCTGTTGCATTTTCCAGCCCGGATCTGAAGCTGTGTGTTATTTGCAAGCATTTGTATCCAAAAAAACACCCAGGCCAAATTTATTTTCTTCAAGTTCAGTATGTTTAGATGACTGTAACTCAGTGGCCGGAGCACTTAGAGAGATTGTACCCGTAGGTAGACTTGGTTTGCAGTCTGGTGACAAGCCACCGGCTGCTGGTGATGCTGCAAAGATGCTGCAAAGATGCTGCAAAGGGTTGAAGAACAGCTTTCGATTTACTTTGGGCACATTATTTTTTGGCATTTTTAGGGAAATTGACTGGAGTGCAAGGGGTTAATGTGTTTAGGAATGCTTCGGATGCGTTTTTATGTTTTTTGAGGGAGTACAAGTTCTTGTAGTAGTTCTCGAAGCTTTTAAGAATATCCTGAATTCTAAATTTTATTTCCTTTGATACTGGGTCTCTGATTTTATAGATTGCTCTCTCCGTTTGTTGTTTCCTCAATTTATAGGCTAGTAATTTTGCCGATTTGCTGCCTGTTTCATAGTATTTTTGTTTCAGAAATGTAAGTTTCTTCTGGATTTCTATTGTGTAGATCTCATTTATTTGTTTTTTTAATTTCCTTAATTTTGAGCGAGTCATTAGAATGAGTGTTGTCTTTGTGCTCTTTTTCTAGGTTCTTAAGTTCTGACTCTAATGTGATTAGTTTTTCTTGTCTCAGTTTCTTTTGGAGTGCCAGTTTTGCGATAATCTTTCCCCTTATTACAGCTTTGCATGCGTCCCACAGTATTAAAGGGGATACTTCTCCATTATCATTTTCTTCCAAATATCTGAGAATATCTGATTCCAATTCATCTTTCAGTGGTCCTTTCAGCACATTTGAATTTAACCTCCAAGAAAATGTATTATTTGTGTATTTTTGGATACTTAAGTCCATATAGATCGGACTGTGGTCAGAGAGATCCATCAGTCCTATTTTACATGTTTTTACTCTTCCAATGTCTTTATTAAACATAAAAAAAAATAGTCAATCCTTGAGTATGATGAATGTGGTGCTGAGTAAAATGTATAATCTTTTACACTGGGGTTGAATTCCCTCCACACGTCACAGATTCCCATTTCTTTTAGTAGCATCCGAGTTTTTCAACTTTGAGTGTTATTTTGATGTGGAGAATTACCTGATGCATCCCAGTATGGATTCAGTCTTAGAATGAAGTCTCCCCCACATATCACTAAACCTTGGGCTTTAGTTATCATTAGGTCAAATACATTTTTATAAAATTTCCAGTTAGCCCCTGGAGGTGCATATACATTCAGCAGGGTGATATCTTCTCCCTCTAGCCGACCAAGTACCATACTGAATCTCCCTTCTTTATCTTTGTGTTCTGATTTTTTTTTTTTCAAATATAATTTTGGTTGAGATCAATGTCGCTACTCCCCTCCTCCTCCCTGACTTATATGAAGATGAAGAGATCATTTTAAACCCTTGTCTATTGAGTTTAGTGTGCTCCACGTCTGTTAGGTGGGTTTCCTGTAAAAATATTATTCCTGCTTTGTCTTTTTTCATTTTGCCTGGAATCTTGGATCTTTTAACTGGATTCAGGATCCCTTTTACATTATATGAGATTATTTTGGTTACCCCCTGTTTCTCCATTGTGTTGTCTTATTTAGTATAACAGTGTGGTGGCCCTCTTTTATGCTACTCAGAAACTGAAAGAACATTAAGAACATAAAAAACATTAAGAACATAGTATACAAAACTTTAAAACAAAAAACTGACAAAAGATCTTCCTGAGCTGAGGTCTTTTTAGTGACCTTAGAAGAGCCTTGATGGTGTGTTGGCTCTGAGGGAAATTCCTCAGATTCCGTTACGTGCTGAGGGCCCTCTCTTACCCCTGTAAGTTGTCCCATGTTTTTAACATGAATTTCAGATCCCAACTTGTAATTATTATTATTTTTTTTTTTAATGCCTATACCCTATGAAATTGTGCGCAACCTCCCACCACCATCACAGCAAACAGTCACGTTAGTACAGTATTTGGTAGTGTGGAGAGATCATGTGGTTCATTGTCACATTTCTATTTTAACAAGTTTTTTTTGTTTTATTTTTTGTTTTTTTCTTTAAAGACTTATTTGTTTCTAATATTATGTCTGTTCCATGAAATGTTTTACCCCTTGCTGAATCTGCATCTCCTTTAATGTTTGTTACCTTGTAGGAGGAGGGTTGGATGCACAGATTGATTAAAAATATCGTTATTCCCTCCTGTAAATGCTCAGTTTTTCCTTATAGCTCTGGCACTGGGTTTCCCGCTGCTGGCCCGTGGATTTTGAGGGTCTCTGTGTGGACCACGTTTGAGCCTTGATTCTTTCGATCGGGTCTGCTGCGGGTTTATACACCGTTACCGGGAGTCCTCTTCTCGCCATATCCGTGGTTGCTTCTTCCGCCGAGTTGTAGAGACACGTCTCATCTCCGTAAAAAATCCGCAGCTTCGCCGGAAATGGAGTCTGAAAGCGCAGTTTCTTCTCTCGTAGTATCTTTTTAGCGTTGTTGTATTCCCGACGCTTTTTAAGGACCTCCGGAGCGTAGTCGTGCTCCACGAGAACTTTTCTCTCTTGGTGCATAAATCCTTTTTTCTGCCAAGCCAGTCTTACAACCTCTTCTTTTATTCTGGAGTTGGAGAACTTCACCACCACCGATCTTGGTGGCGCTTCCGCCGCCGGCCTAGGGGCTAATGTACGGTGCGCCCTTTCTATCTTCAAGTCGGTGGTTTGGGGAATTTCCAACTTTTCTCTTAGTAAGGATTCCACGCATGCCGCCATTGTGGTGAAACCGTCCTCGACTCCTTCTTTCAGACCATGAATTCTTATGTTGTCTCTTCTTAGTCTTCCTTCTTGGTCGGTTAGCTTAGCCTCCAGTCTTGACTGTCGTTTGTGTAGTTCCAGCACGGTATCTTCCAGCCCTTTTATTCTTTCCTCTGCTTCCATGATTCGGTCCTCGGCCTGGTCCACTCTGCTGTTTGTCCTTTTTATTTCTTCTTTGATTTCACGAAATTCGGCCCAACACTCTCTGCGAAATTTTCTTAATTCCTTAAAGCGTACCTCTGGTGGTCGTGAAGACGCATTTAACTTGAAAACATTATGAAAAAGTATTTCTTATTTTGGTAAATAATTCTTGCCAGCCATATACCACCAAACATATATTCAAATAGGACCTTGGCCATGGGCAGCCAATGAAAACTGTGGGCGCAGCCATGACACTTGCGGATGTGACGTCACTTCGTGGATACGAAAAGACAATAATCAGCGTTTCCCCACGATTACGGTGCTGTTGTCCGTTGTTTTTGTTCTATTATGGCCGAATTTTCTGACTGTGCAGAAGAATTTGGGCGACATGGCTACATGTTTGAGCCAGAAAGGTCTTCTGAGGGTTAAAGTGACAAAGTGGTCCTCACACACAACGCATTTTCGTCTGTGCCCTGTTTCCACTCCGATCTTCTGACAAGGTGAGCTGGGTTTGGGTACACAAAAAAGTGTTTATCTTTGTTTTTTTCGCTTATTATTCAGACATCCAAAGGCTTTACATTCCGCCATGTTGCGATATCCATATCGCATTGTATGTTTTTGTTTTTACAAGAGCGCCGAGTGTCTGCTGCTCTGTATATAGTTTTAGAATCATCTTCCGTGTTGCGGCAGTTACGAGCTCAGATCAGACGAGATAAGCCGCTGAATTTAAGCATTTATTTATTTATTTTCTACTCGTTTCAGTTCTGCATTTAATATGAACCCTGAGTTTGAAATAAACATTTGAATTTGAATATCCCCGAAGCCGCTGCACATCCGGGTACTCAGATCGCATAGTTTTAGAATCATCGGCCTTTACGAGCTCAGATCAGAAAAGACGGCCCGCTGAATTTAAGCATTTATTTATTTATTTTCTACTCGTTTCAGTTCTGCATTTAATATGAACCCTGAGTTTGAAATAAACGTTTGAATTTTAATATCCCCGAAGCCGCTGCACATCCGGGTACTCAGATCGCATAGTTTTAGAATCATCGGCCCTTACGAGCTCAGATCAGAAAAGACGGCCCGCTGAATTTAAGCATTTATTTATTTATTTTCTACTCGTTTTAGTTCTGCATTTAATATGAACCCTGAGTTTGAAATAAACGTTTGAATTTGAATTTGAATATCCCCAAAGCCGCTGCACATCCGGGTACTCGAGGCTCAGCCAATACTGATCCAGATCACGGTAGCCACGAAATTACATCACAGGAAGCGTCCTGGAAGGCCATGTAGCCGCTAGTATGGCTGTACCCATGTTTTGCTGACATAGCTGAACCAGCACATCAGCAATGGATTTATATCAAATTGCTTTGAACGTGAATTTCAACTTAAACTTGAACTAGAACGTGAGAGAGGGGCTCAATATAATATCTTTTTTTTCACGACCACCAGAGGTACGCTTTAAGTACCATTTTTAAGCTAACCTTGTTGCTAGCTTCATTCAGCTCCTCGTCTTCTGAATGGAAATCCTCCGGATCAGATTCTCCGGCCGATGCGTGTCCTGGCCTGGTAAATGTCGATTTCTTCTGTTCTCCTTTAGGCATAATGACTTTGTCTTTTGATTTTCACTCTTCCAAAAATCCGTTAAATCTGATTTTCAAGGTATTTTCCTGGATCGGGTCTGGGAGCTTCAGCGTTAAGCTGCTATCACCATGGTGTCCAGACCGTAAGTTGTATTTGTCCTAGTTTTAGAACTTATTTTGAGCTTTAAATTCTTGTAAAGCTGCTGTGGTGGGGATCAGACCAGTGTTCACAGTGAGCAAAGACCTTTTGTTAGATCATATGGTGTAATTGACACCGGCCACCCAATACAACTTTTGGTATTGCTGGTTGATCATGTAAAAACCTGTAGATAGATAGGATGTGAACTAATAAGGAACAATGACATAATTATCTACGATCATTATATAAGACATTTGAGAAAGTATCAGACGACGTGGCAAAAATGGCATTTTTTATGTCCCCCTCAGCAATTAAGCTCTCAAATTTTCCTGTTTATTGTCCCCCCAACAGTGAAATGGGATTTTCACCCCTGCATCAGGTTGGATGGGGGGCGTCAGTGCACAGCCATTTTCAGATCTCTCCAGCGATGTTCAGTTGGATTCAAGTCTGGGCTCTGGCTGGGCCACTCAAGGACATTCACAGAGTTGTCCTGAAGCCACTCCTTCGATATTTTGGCTGTGTGCTTAGGGTTGTTGTCCTGCTGAAAGATGAACCATCGCTTCAGTCTGAGGTCAAGAGCGCTCTGGAGCAGGTTTTCATTCAGGAAGTTGCTGTACATTGCTCCAATTCATCTTTCCCTCTATCCTGACACGTCTCCCAGGTTGCTGCCACTGAAAAACATCCCCACAGCATGATGCTGCCACCACCATCGGCATGGTGATGAGCAGCGCCTGGTTTCCTCCAAACATGACACCTGGCATTCATGCCAAAGAGTTCAATCTTTCTCATCAGACCAGACAATTTTGTTTCTCATGGTCTGAGAGTCCTTCAGGTGCCTTTTGACAAACTCCAGGTGGACTGCCATGTGCCTTTTACTAAGGAGTGGCTTCTGTCTGGCCACTCTACCATACAGGCCTGATTCGTGGATTGCTGCAGAGATGGTTGTCCTTCTGGAAGGTTCTCCTCTCTCCACAGAGGAACACTGGAGCTCTGACAGAGTGACCATCAGGTTCTTGGTCACCTCCCTGACTAAGGCCCTTCTCCCCCGATCGCTCAGTTTAAATGGCCGGCCAGCTCTAGGAAGAGTCCTGGTGGTTCAGAACTTCTTCCGTTTACAGATGATGGAGGCCTCTGTGCTCATTGGGACCTTCAAAGCAGCAGAAATTTTTCTGTACCTTTCCCCAGATTTGTGCCTCGAGATAATCCTGTCTTTGAGGTCTACAGACAATTCCTTTGACTTCATGCTTGGTTTGTGCTCTGACATGCACTGTCAATTGTGGGACCTTTTATAGACAGGTGTGTGCCTTTCCAAATCATGTCCAATCAACTGAATTTACCACAGGTGGACTCCAATTAAGCTGAAGAAACATCTCAAGGAGGATCAGTGGAAAGAGGATGCACCTGAGCTCAATTTTGAGCTTCATGGCAAAGGCTGTGAATACTTATGTACATGTGATTTCTTAGTTTTTTATTTTTAATAAATTTGCAAAAATCTCAAAATAAAAAAGTTCACGTTGTCATTATGGGGTATTTATTGTGTGTAGAATTTTGAGGGGAAAAAATTAATTTAATTCTTTTTTGGAATAAGGCTGTAACATAACAAAATGTGGAAAAAGTGAAGTGCTGTGAATACTTTCCAGATGCACTGTAAACATTTTTTTTTATGAATGAATGAATCTTTCTTTATTTCAGATAGATTAGATTAAAAGATTAAAAGAAATGAACAGAATAATACAACAAGGTCAAATTAAACAATAATTCCTCGGATTATACAATTCATCATAAGTTATCTGAAATGGGTGATGGCTGAAGCTGCAGCTTATATTGCCCACCCATGTTCCATCTAAGAATTCAAAAATAAAATAAAAGTGATTACAAATCAGAACAAAGCTAAGACAAAACGTGACAAAACAAAACTAAGCAACAGCACAACACAGACTGGATATGATAATCCTTATGTGATTTTACATATCGTTTTGTATATATGTCTGGAGTATTTCTTCCTTTAGTTTTTGTTTAAATTGTCCAAGCGTTGTACATGATTTTAATTCAGGTCCAAAAGCGTTCCACAGTCTGACTCCTTGCACTGAGACACAGTGTTGCTTGGTGGTAGTTCTCACTGAAGGTTTTTGAAATATACATGTTCCTCTGAAATGATATTGTTTCTCCCTTATTTGGAACAACTTTTGGATATTTGCGGGCAGTGATAGATTCTTAGCTTTAAACATTATTACTGCAGTTTTAAATTCAACCAGATCTTTCAACTTGAGAGCTTTTAATTTAAGAAAAAGTGGGTTTGTTGGTTCCCTGTAAGCAGCTTTGTTTATTATTCTAATAGCTCTCTTCTGAAGCATAAAGACTGGATACATGTTTCTTTAGTCTCTATTTCTGTAACACATTTGGCGCAGACTTGGGTATAATCAGCTTTTACATATCTGACTTATTGAATAGGAATCAAGCTTTTCTTGTCCACCAGGGAGAAATGCTTTTTTAATCATTCACTGTATGTAATTTCCTTAGCAAAGTTATCTTGAGAGCAAAAACTCCTCCAGCTAATATAGACTGTAAATTAGAAAACCAAGGTTGTTTATTCCAACTCTCTGAATATGACTCAGTGGACAGTTTCAGTGACGTCATCGCTTTTCACCACATTTCACAGTTTCAAAAGCACTCAAATCCTCATTGTGGGAGGTGGGGGACAATGAAAAATTCTCTTGAATTAAAGAGATGCAGATTTACACCAAAATGGTTCCTTTTTTCACTTTTGCATTAGTGTTTCACTTATTTTACACATTAAAAACACATTTTTAGTGGTTATGGTTGGGGCAAGGTGAGGATCTACTTTACACATTACAGCTCTAACTCTTCATATTACTTCATGTAGTTATTTTCACAGCTGCTAGATGCTGCCTTTTTCCACTGTAATTGCTGATAAAAACTTGTATTTCTGTTGGAGAACAGCGGCTTTGATGGTCCCTGCTAACTTACTTGAAGCTAATGAAATTGTTTTTCAGGTCTTAAAAAGAAGCAGTACAATGTGAGAGAAACTGCTCAAACTATAAAGACCTCTAATTAGTCCTCAGATGGTATATTACAGTAAGTATTAACTATTTTATAAAATTTAGCAGTCTAAATCTTTCACTCACCAGTCTGACTCCTTTTGAGTTCTTGCGATGTGTCTTGAAGTAATAACCTGCTACTAGCAGTGCAGCGAGCAACAACCCTGCCAGCAGCAAGGAAACCAGTACCAACTTTGAGTTCTTCCCCCAGTGGGGAAAGGCCCCCTCTACATTAGTCTGATGAAGAAAGGAGGAAAAAAAACATCACAATGTATTAAACATCTGCTCTGTGTTTACATAACCAGAGGAGATTTTTGCATCTCCACATAACTGAACAAAATATCAAGCACTCTTTGTGTACTGATATTGACACCAATGACAAAATGAAACTTAATACACTGTGCATAGATATTCTTTTATGCGTTGTCTTGTTTATTGTAACTGAAAGTTTGTGGGGGTGGCGTGTAACAGCCTTTATTAAAACATATGAGAACCTACACTAGCTGTATTATTTCCTGACTTTTTGGCAATAAAATCATAACAAATGCCAGTATGAAGACTGTAGGACTTAAATGATGTGTGTGACTGTGTCTGAAACTGATAAATTGCATACAGATAGAAGAGTGCAACAGGCACGCCCGTAACCCAATATTGTTCCCCGGAGAATATGAAGAAAAACCTGCTGCACACAAGTGGATCGGGCGTGTTTGTGGTTTGTTTTTTTTTTTGTTTGTTTCTCCAAACCACTGGCAAAAAAACTCTGAGTCTCCAAACTCAGTGAGTGTTTTGGGTTTTTTTTTGTCCCTGGTGTAATTAGCCTTCAACTTTGATTACACGTCACCCAGAAAATTCAGCCAGTTGAATCTATACAACTCAGTGCTGTGGGAAGTATTATACAGTTTACGCTTGTGGGAGATTTATGCATGGCAAGTTGTGCCTCTGCCTTACTCATACCCACAGAAAACCTCTGGATCCTATAAAAACAAAATACACTTCTGTAAAACAATAAAAGTAGAAGTTTACCTTGTCTTTTATGTTGTCATTGTTGAATTTGTTGACCATGCCTGTAATGTCTTCTGCAAATACGAGAAAGAAAAAGCTTTGTTTTTATCACAATCAAAGTGAACATGCTTCTTTATTAGAAGGTGTTACAGTGATTAAAAATAAAAGAACTAATTTTATCTTTTTGTTTTCTCCATCCTTGGTGCAAATGAGTTCATGATAGTTGAAGTTTAGTGCGAACACTGAACAGAGTAACGTCGGGACTGTGGTAAGGGGCGGGCGATTCTCCTGGCATGCTTTGTGCCGTGGGGGATTCATAGACGGTTATAATTCTTGTGTTCTGAGCGTTACTGTTGTAGTGTTATAAGTCTGGTTGTGATAGTGTTGTTTTCCCTGTGTGTGAGTGATTATGTGTGTGTCACCCTGAGTGAAGTGTGTGTGTTGATGACCTCCACTCTGTTCTGCGTAATCAAGGAGTTGAAATAAAATCCTGCTACATTCCAAATCCTCTCATTATTGTGTGAACCCTTGAAACGTCACAATATCCTTCATTGAAAAATTGTGTTTTGTAGGTTTTCAACTTCTGAAACACATCTATATGTAGGTCATGTGATCATTAAAAAAAGACATGCTCACTTTTCTTAAAAGCCATTTTAACACTTCTGAGCTTGTTCCTCTATGCCCAGTCTTGATACGTGTCGCGGCTCTATTATTGGCCAGCTTAGCTGGCTGGCTGCAAGTATAGATGGCAGGGAGCCCAGCCAAGGTGTTAGCTTCTGAGCTAACAGTGCTAGTTGGCTTACCAAGCATGTTTTTTTATTGTTATTTTCTTTAGATTTCAGTCACCCTAACAGACATCCCGATTTCCACCTGGTTCACTAATCCACAATCAATAATGTATCTCTCGCATCATTCTGACTTATATTGTTGTATTTTTGCTGTTATGCTACATCATTCCGTTAGCATTAGTTTGGCTAAGCAATCAGCGTTGATTATTCTAACGCATTATTGCAACTCACCTCACCCCTAGCTGAAGCTAGAAGTATAACCAGTCATTCTTGAATGTTTCTGTGCTTATTGTACTCCAGGGACGGTCATGTCCCATCGACCACTGAAACCACACACCCCTGTCATTTCATTCATTCATTAAAGACGCACTCCAGTGGATATAAATCCCCTTAAAACAAATCTACATTGCCTAAAATGGTATATTATGCCCTTTTTCCCATTAAAAAAAAAACTTTGTCTTACAGTTGCTTGTGAAAATTTTTGCCCTTTCCTCCCCATTCAAACATCAGGATTTAATTAGGCCTACCCACATCCCGCCGACCAGGACACAGAAGTCTGCAAGATGGCAAATTTGAACAGCCAGTGCTTAGTCCTGATTGATTCACTTATTATTGTGACATCACAAAAATGCTCCGTCTAAACTTGCCTTTTTCCAAGGGGAGGGGCTTAACTGAACTTTTACAGCTAAAAAACAGATATGGCACATAAGAGTGATTTTTCTCTTGATGTGTCTTGTAAGTCATAAAAAATATAACATGTTAACAAGAAAAAAAATAATTTTTGGAAGAGTGTCACTTCAAGACAAATTTATGTTAGTTGACTGAGGCTTGCTATCAGAACTAGGAACTAGCAGCTAAGATTAGTAGTAGTGACGTAAGAGAGAGGGCGGAGTTAAATGGAACTCTCAGGAATTTAAATAGGCATGCACTGAAACAAGCCATTCTGAGAAAGGCTGCAAAAGATGATTCACAATTATGCTACATTAACTAAATATTTAAAGGCAATTTGACCAAAATATGTAATAAACATTTCATTAAGACCTGTGGGAAACATGCAGTGAATGGGACGTTTAAATAAACAACTGATTTTTATTTATAGCTTTATGGTGAGTAACAGTTGGTATGATCTTTTTTTAATCACGTTGATTCACAGAATGTTACTGACCTTCCACGTACTTCCCAGACACAATCGTTTCATCTGTGCTGTCCTCCTGGTAGAGCTCTAGTTTACAGTCCTCACCACATAACTCCTGGAGAACACTTTCAATCTTCATTTTTGTGTCTTTCTGCAAAGAGACGAAAATTACAAAAGATAATTAGCATTTAAAACTTTTCTTTCAATACAGTTCTCTCATCTTTAATTGCACATTGTTCAACATGATGTCTCGTTGCTAATCCCAGGCTGTTAGCGCCCCACCTTCTTATCGCCTTTAATCTTCCAGTCCACTTCTAATCCTCTCACCCTCACTTTATCTTTCTTTGTTTAATTCAATTAAAACTGTGTTACCCTTTCATGTAATCTGATCCAAACCTCAGAAACAATCACACTGTCAGAGAATCAGGCCGCAGTTTTAACAGGAAACTGATGCCTTCATACAGTACATTGTACGGAGATTTTTTTTATTTTTTTTTTGTTACAGGCATGCTACAGTTGCTGCAGCTTCCTTATCTGATAGCTGGAAACTGATTACATTCTTGCTGCCATCACAGCAATATATATATATATATACTGTATATATATACACACACACACACACACACATCTACGTATATACACTAGGTGAGCCTTTTCTGTACAAATGGAGATGTCTTCAAGACTTTATATTGAGTAAGACCTTTTAAAAAAAACAGCCTCCCGGATCAGAAATCCCATGTGCCATGCCTAAAATGCTCTAAATATTTGTCAGTATCTTAAAACCTTCCTCTGTGTTTGTCTTCCTGTTTAAGCAATACCGATTCCCAGAGGTGGATAAGTAGTTATTAACCTTTTACAAAGCTGTACTTGCACTACTAGCTTTATTGCAGGATACATTTTACGCTTACTTGTGTACATTTTTGAAGAAATAACAGTACTTTTACTGAAGTAGATTTGGTTGTACTCTGAGCTACTTTTAATGTCTGGTTTGGAAAAACTGGTTGAAACTGTATTTGCTTATGTTGTAATGACAGTCTCAACAGAAATGGCGGCATCTTTGACCATTTTAGTAAATTAATAATCTTATAGGTACTTCAGTGAGCTCAACACTGATATCGTTGTTGGTCGGGATCCGTCTCAAAGGAATAAGAAAAAAGTTACAAATCTATGAGCAGAGGTGTGTGGTAACTAGCTCCATTTACTCAAGTACATAATTTCCAGTAACTTTTTCATGAAATTGCACTTTGTGAGTGTGGTGTATAAAAACCACAGGTTTGGTCAGTGTTGGCGTGATGACACGGTCGCTTGGTGACATCATCACGCGGAACATATAAATGCAAGGGACGGCCATTTTGCAGCCTCTCTTTTCTCGTCTTTTGCACGCGTTCCCCCTCCCAGCGTCCGACCTGTACTACCATACAGTAACTTATGTGTATAGTTCAATAAAGTTTGTGTTCCCAGCAAACTCCACTCTCCGTTGGTCATGCCACGTTTTTCCAGACATAACAGTGAGTAGCTTTATTATGTGAGTAAATTTTTGAAGAAAAACTTGTACTTTTACTCAAGTACATTTGTACATCAACTCTTGAGTAACTTTTAATTTCACTGACTGGAAAACTGGTCATGAATGTGCTTATTTATAGTTTACTAATAAAATTAATTTATATTTGGTAATTTTAGAGAATCTATAACTTTATAAGATTTAGAACAAAGTCTCAAATATACACTACTTACAAAAAGTTAGGGACATTTGGCTTTTAGGTGAAATTTCAGAATGAACGAAAAATGCACTATCACCTTTACAGGTGAACTTAATTTGACCTCTAACCTTTTGAATGTACATGTCCAACTATTCAGTGTTTCAATACTTTCTGCATAACTTGCTGTTCTCTAACAAGGTGTTTAACAGCCAAATTCACAACAGGTGTTTGATCCATGAATCGACCAATAAATGTTCTGGTTCAATTAGAATTGGTATTTAAACAGTCCTCTTCATCAAGCTGTTCACATTCTGACATCATGACACCAAGACGACACTGAACAATTGATCAACAGTACCTCACCATTGCGAGGCTTCAAACAGGATGTTCTCAGAGGGAAGTGGCTGCTGAGCTTAAGAGTGTCACAGAGTGTCATCAGCAGGTTGCAACAGAGATACAGAGAGACTGGAAGAGTCACAGAAATGCACAGAAGTAGACGTCCTTTGGCCACATCCCACACTGATGACTGCTTCATTGTGAACAGTGCCCTGTGGAACAGGGTGATGAATGCCACTCAACTCCAGGCACATTTAAGGGAGGTGAGAGGCACTGAAGTGTCACGTCATACCATTCAAAACCATTTACATCAGTGTGGACTGCGTGCTAGATGACCTGCAAGTGTACCTGACCACACCACCAGGCACAGGCTTCATCGTTTGCATGAGCCAGGGAGCATTTACACTGGACAAGGGACCAGTGGGCCTCAGTGCTGTTCTCTGATGAAAGTTGATTCATGTGGAGTAAAAATGATGGCCGCCAACAATGTTGGAGACGTCAAGGAGAGCGCTATGCTTCAGTCACTGTTGTCACCATGTTACAGTCTGGGCAGGTGTGTCTAGTCAATACAGAACTGCCCTATACCTTGTGAATGGTACAGTGACAAGCTGACACTACCTGAATAGCAATATTAATCCAGTCACTGTGCCCCTGCTTGAACAACACAGGCCTAATTTCATCTTCATGGATAACAATGCTCCAGCTCATCGAGGTCGCTTCATTAGGGAATGGCTGCTGGAAGCTGGGGTACCTCAGATGGAGTGGCCTGCACTTTCTCCAGATCTGAATCCCATAGAAAACCTGTGGGATCAGCTCAGTTGCCGTGTAGAGGCTCGTAACCCTGCACCCCACAACCTCAATGACCTGAGGGCTGCCCTTCAAGAAGAGTGGAACGCCATGCCTCAGCAGACGATAAGTCGACTTGTGTACAGCATGAGACGTCGCTGTCAAGCTGTAATTGATGCTCAAGGGCACATGACAAGTTATTGAGACATTGACATTTTTTGTTCTGGTATACCCACCACTGTTGTTGGCTTTTGTTTCAATAAATTGTTTGAGATGAGGAAATCACCATTACATGCTTCTACTTAAATGCCCTACTTTCATGATAGAATATCACTGTAGCGTGAATTTTTTTTACATTTTCCATAAATTTCACCCGCAAGCCTAATATCCCTAACTTAGAGTAGTGTGTGTGTGTGTGTATAAATCACAAAACATTTATGAGAAAAAAGTTTCAAATATACATGAAAAAAGTGAAAATGTATTTTAAACAAGTTTCAAATGTATGAGGAAATAAGTTTTGACAAAAGTCTTGCAACTTGGCAAGACTAGTGATGTTACTACCCACTTTTCTTTTTAAGTAGACATGTTTTAAGTGACTACATTTACTTGAGTACAGTTTCTTACTACTCTTCTCACGTCTGTCTATGAGCTCAGCATTAAAATTTATGATTAAAAAGTTGTACATTTACATAAAAAAGTCACAGTGTTATCCAAAAATCAACAGAACATTCTGTCAAGAGTAAACACTGAGGAGGACGCTATTGTAGGCAGGGTCGTTACCAGCTTGTTGGGGGCCCTATGTAAGATTGTGTTGGGGGGCATGTTCTTGTAATGGGGAAGAGTTCAAACCCTTTATAATAAAAATAAAAAATAAATCTCCCCTGCCAATAAAAACAATAAAACATACAGTTGGGTCATAGAATGAAAAATTAACCAGCATCCATGAGAACTTCGCAGGTTTACAAGAAAAAGTCACAAATTTATAAAACAAAAAGGTGCAAATTTATGAGGGAAAAACAATATTTTTGCATCTATGCTCAGTGTTGGTGCTTTAAATGCATTTTATTCAGCTATGTAACATGACATAGAAAGGTTTATGATGATTTTTGGGGGATAATTCTCTCTTTTTCCCAGGCTGGGGGGTATGTCCTCCTATCCCCCCTTATTTACACCTATACATCAATCAACATATATTAAAAATGATCATTACAGTGGCATTTTTGTCTTTTAAAATAGTAATTTCATAAAGCAAAACAGTTTTCCTAAGGAAAATATATTTGTTGTTGTGATGGTTCCGATTCTTTCTACATTTTTTAGATACTAAATAAACATTTAGTTCTCCTGCTCTATGAGAAGTGCAGCGAGCTGAAATTGTGTCCAGTGGGCTCAGACCTCCACATAGAAGCCGTGGTAGACCTCAAAGCTGTTATCCTGAGACGCTGAAGAATGTATATTTCTGAACACAAACACAAACACACGCCCACACACACACACACACCCACAGCACTGCCTCAGGCCTCTATACATTATACATTTGACAGATGTGGGGAGGCCTTCCATCCTGCTTTGTCTTTGCCTTCGCAGCACAGACTACGATTACATCCAACACAAATTCTCCTGAATGTTCCTTCCATTTTGATGCCGAAAGCAGTTTTTCCCCTCCATTTGCAGATTCATTTGCTTTGGAGTTGTAGCAGTTACCGACTCTTAAATGGGGAAGAGTTTCCTGCTGAGGTCATACTCTAAAAACTGATGGGCAGTCGGAATGATAACCAAACAAGGAACTACTTACTAGTTCTTCTTTCCAGTGCTGTTAGTTATTCGGGAGTATGTACTCTACACCAGGGGTGCCAAATTCAGTCTCACCGAGAGGCTAATGAATCAGGGCTCAGGCTGTGGTCTATATTAATCATATATCCCATAACCTACATATGTATAAGCATGTGAGAATGTTTGGTGATTACATATGTAAAGCGACTTCACACCTCAGAACAGGACAAAAGGTCTCAACCGCCAGTGAAGATCAAAGAGCATCCGAGGCGCTGCGGTGGAGACCAGATAGGTCGCCCTGACCTCCCAGGGCCAGGTGGAGGGGTACGAAGACAAAAGAGGGGGATTAAGATAATGAGGTATGTCAGCTTTTGATATGCATGTCTTCTGTCATGTGTGAGTATAAGTACGTAGAGCCGAATGTGTTCGCTCTCTTACTTCTTCTGCTGCTGCACCTAGATGAGACTTGTTAGAGGAGCTGATAATAAACTTTGGTTTATAAGTCACATCGCCTCGTTATTCCAAGCTCCTCTACACTGGTGACCCTGACGCGAGGATGGACCAGAGGCGTTCCCCTGCGATCGACTCATCTGTGGCGACCCAGGCAGACGCCGGCGCCCATGCAGACAGGGGAACAGATGGACGACGTTCCCCCACGGCAGAAGTGATAGAGAGGGCTCAACCGAGCACCAGCGCCGCTGCGAGAGCCGAAGGAAGGCACTCTCACCCTGCGGACACATCAATGACGGTCCACACAAACGCCGTCACCGTCAAGCTGCCGGACTTCTGGCAGGAAGACCCCGCCTCGTGGTTTCAGCAAGCTGAAGCCCAGTTTGCACTTGCGGGCATCACGGCTGACGATACAAAGTTCTATCACATCGTCGCCAAACTCGACGCCGCCACTTCGAGATGTGCGCGGAGCATAATCCAGCGGCCACCGGCCCAGGACAAATATAAAGAACTGAAAGCGACCATCGTGGCGAATTTCGTCCCCTCAGCCGAGGGGAGAGCCGAGAGGATCCTGGCGGTCTACGGCCACAGAGGATGCAGACCCAAGGCCCTCATGGAGGACTTGCTGCAACTTAAAGAAGAGGACAATGACAACTTCCTCTTCCAATTCATATTCCTCAGTACGCTGCCGCCACACATGAGAGGGACGCTTACCAACATGCAATGCAGCACCCAGCAAGACTTCCGCACGCTGGCTCACGAAGCTCAACGGCTCGTCAACGCCTGCAAGGAACAGACACCCACAGCAGCATCCGCAGACCTCAACGCTGATGTCCGGAGCCACGGGGAGCCACAAACCACCAAACAGAACCAGCCCGCGGTGACAGCGACACGGCCAAGACGTAACAGACGGAGCGACGTCTGTTATTACCACCACCGCTTCGCCGAGAAGGCTTACAAATGCGTTCCCCCCTGCAAATTCACGATTTTGGGAAACGCCAAAGCCGAGAACCGTTAACAGCGGCGGTTCTCGGCGAAAAAAGCAAGCTTTTATATGTGACGGACGGACACACCGGCAAGCAGTTCCTTATCGACACGGGAGCTCAACTAAGTTTTGTCATGCCCTCCCAAGCAGACCGGGCCATGGGCACCCGGGGCAATGGAGCGGTGGCAGCCAACGGCTCCATCATTGACACTTTTGGCGAAAAGAGCCTGCCCCTCCACATCCACGGCTGCAACTACAGATGGACATTTGTTGTAGCGGCGGTGAGTTTTAACTTGTTGGGCGCAGACTTTTTGTGTGCACATGGGTTATTAGTTGATCTAGCGAACAGACGCTTGGTTAATGCATTGTCCTTTGCTTCTATTCCCTGCTCAGCTCGAGTTTCTCCACCACCCGTGCAGGCCAGCGTCACTACAGCAGGAGGTAAGTTTGATCAACTCCTCACCCAATTTCCAGCACTCACAATTCCCAAATTCTCAGCCACAGTGGCTAAACACGGGGTCGAACACTTTATTCCCACAACGGGCCCACCCGTATTCGCCAAAGTTCGGCGCTTAGACGCGACCAAGCTTGCCATAGCTTGGGACGAGTTTACCACCCTTGAAAAATTAGGCATTATCAGACGCTCAAAAAGCCCCTGGGCGTCACCACTTCACATGGTCCCGAAATCCAACGGTTCTTGGAGACCGTGCGGCAATTACCGCAGATTAAACAATGCGACAGCGCATGACCGCTACCCAATTCCCCTCACATTCAAGATTTTTCACTACATCTGGCGGGTGCGCGCATTTTTTCAAAAATAGACCTGGTCCGCGGCTATCATCAAGTCCCAGTTCGAGCAGAGGACATTCCTAAAACAGCTGTAATAACCCCCTTCGGTCTTTTTGAATTTTTGCGGATGCCTTTTGGCCTCAAAGGCGCTGCTCAAACCTTTCAGCGGATGATGGACGCGGTATTACGCAACCTCCCCTTCGTGTTCGTCTACCTCGACGATATGCTGGTAGCCAGCTCGTCTGAGGAAGAACACGAACAGCATCTCACTATGGTTTTTCAGAGACTAGAAGAGCACGGGTTAATAATCAATCCAGCCAAATGCAAATTCGGCGTGTCACAAATTGATTTTTTAGGACACAGAGTTTCTCCGAAGGGGGCAGTCCCACTGCCAGACAAAGTTCACGCAGTAAAAAGTTTCCCACAGCCACAAACGGTCAAATCGCTGCAAGAATTTTTGGGAATGGTTAATTTTTACAACCGTTTCCTCCCCCGCGCAGCTCAGCTCATGCAGCCCCTATATGACGCGCTCAGAAAACAAAAACCTTCCAACGCGGTCGAATGGACCCCAGAGCGCGAACGCGCCTTCGCGGAAGTAAAAAGTGCCCTAGCTAATGCCACATTGTTGGTTCACCCTGATCCCTCAGCCCGCATTGCGCTAACCACAGACGCTTCAGACCTGGCCATAGGGGCGGTTGTAGAACAACACGTCAGCGGAATCTGGCAACCTTTGGCATTTTTCAGCAAATCGCTAAACCAAACTGAGCGTAAATACAGCACCTTTGACAGGGAGCTGCTAGCGCTTCATTTATCCATCCGCCACTTCCAGTTCTGGTTGGAAGGGCGGTGTTTCACGGCTTTTGTAGACCACAAACCGCTCACCTTTGCAATGGCTAAAATTTCTGAACCGTGGTCAGGCAGGCAACAAAGACAGCTAGCTGCGATTTCAGAATTCACCACAGACATTCGACATGTGGCAGGCAAACTTAACGTGGTAGCAGACTGCCTCTCTCGCGCTGTGACATCGCCAGAGCGCGAAGAGACAGATTATACTACCTCAGCCGCAGAACTCTTCGCCAACGCGGACACATACGCAGCCCCCATCCACGTAGGGGTAGATTATGCAGCCATGGCGGAGGAGCAAAGTAGTGACACGGACGTGCGCGCACTCCTGTCTGGACCAACAGGGTTAAGGCTGGAGGAAAGGGGTTTACGCGACGGTGTGCCCCCCCTAATATGCGACATCTCAACCGGCCGACCTCGCCCGTTAGTCCCAGCTGCATGGCGCCGCCGTATTTTCGACTCGATTCACTCCCTCGCGCACCCAGGTGTGCGCGCTTCGGTTAAAATGGTCGCCGAAAAGTTTGTGTGGCCTGGCCTGCGCAAAAACGTAAAAGAATGGGCAAAGACTTGCATTTCTTGTCAGCGCGCCAAAGTACACAAACACACAAAAGCCCCTCTAGAGCCTTTTCGAATCCCTGCTAGAAGGTTCGACCACGTTCATGTCGACCTCGTGGGACCACTACCTTCCTCCCAAGGTTTCACACATCTGCTAACAATGATAGACCGTACCACGCGCTGGCCGGAAGCAGTTCCTCTGGCGTCAACCACAGCGGAGGAAGTCGCTCGCGTTTTTTTGACAAACTGGGTGGCACGTTTCGGCGTCCCATCGGACATCACGTCCGATAGGGGGCCTCAATTTGTCTCGGAGCTTTGGTCAGCCATGGCTAGCAGCTTAGGGGCGACAATTCACCGCACCACCGCTTATCACCCTCAGGCTAATGGGTTATGCGAGCGTTTTCACAGATCTTTAAAGGCCGCCCTCAGAGCCTCACTAACGGATACAAATTGGGTAAATAAACTTCCTTGGGTTTTATTGGGGTTGCGTGCTGCACCTAAAGAGGATTTAGACGCCTCCCCAGCAGAATTAGTTTTTGCACAACCTCTCAGGCTCCCAGGTGAATTTTTACCAGAGAACCCAGAGCCAGGGCATCTTCCAGCCCCGAGGTTTTTAGGCAGCAACGGACCGGACTCTCTCCCCGGACCGGCACATCACTCTTTTCCACGGGTTTTTGTCCCCCAAGCTTTAAAAAACGCTGAATTCGTTTTTGTTAGGCATGAAGCTTTAAAGCCAACCTTCCGCCCACCATACCATGGACCATTCAGAGTGCTGGAACCTGGTGATAAACATTTTGTGCTTGATTTTGGGGACAGAAAAGAAACAGTCAGCATTGACAGACTTAAACCTGCCTTCTTGTTGAGAGACGAGCCTGCACGGTTGGCGAGAGCACCTCGGCGGGGTAGACCCCCCAAGAGAAAAGACTCAGCCCCCCTGCAGGGAACAAATAATCACTCTCCTCCCCAAGCTGCAGATTCCTTACAGGAAGGTCCCACCAGGACGCCCAAGCGGACTCACAGCAGATTCGGGAGAAGATTAAAACCCAGACGGCACGAGGACTGATGCAAACTACTCAACAGTTGTTCACTAATTGTGCTGTAACAGTTTAGGACTGACTTGTGATATTACTACGCTGTTATGATTACCACTGAACTCTCTTAGGAGCATAGCTGCTGGAAAGTTTCTTCTTTGTCAAGAGGTGTAGCAGTTAGTATGTCATAATAATTATCTTAAACTGTGAATTTTTCTATTGTCCTTTTCTTAGTCGTTTGGGGGGGCTGTGGTCTATATTAATCATATATCCCATAACCTACATATGTATAAGCATGTGAGAATGTTTGGTGATTACATATGTAATCTTGTTTAAAGATTACATATGTAATCTTGTTTATAAGTCACATGATTATAACATCTATCCACTGCCAGAAGGCGCCCTCTGCTGCTCACTAACAACTGTTACACTCACACTACACAATGACATGCAAATATACACACACTGCTCTCCCTCCCTCTGCTGTGTGATTGTATCTATTGTCTGCTAATGTGCATAGAGGGTTTTTTTCTGTGTAATCAAAATTTGGCTCATGAGCTTATATGAGCTTATACGAGCGTGATTCTGATAACTATGTTTTTTCTCTCTGCCTATTGTGCCCCCCCCCCCTTCCCCCCTTTTACCCCCACTGCAGACAGGCGCCTTTATGGCTGCCGTGTCATTGGATGCGCCTAACGTGCGCGCCCAATGTCAAGTCAAATTCCTTGTGTGTTTACTTGTAAATATACTTGGCAATAAAGCTGATTCTGATTCTGATTCTGTAAAGCGACTTCACACCTCAGAACAGGACAAAAGGGACTTCCGGTCTGGACGCCATGGCGACTGCAGCTTAATACTGAAGCTCTCAGACCCAATCCAGGATAACACCTTGAAAATCAAACTTAACGGATTTTTGGAGGAGTGAAAATCAAAAGACAAAATCATCATGTCTAAAGGAAAACAGAAGAAACTGAAATTCTCCAGGCCAGGACACGTATCGGCCGGAGAATCTGAACTGGAAGATCTCCGTTCAGAAGATGAGGAACTGGTGATAGCTAACAAAAGGGTTAGCCTGAAATCACTATTTGAGGAGCTACGATGATTTCGCCGAGAAGTTACGGCCGAATTTCGGGAATTCAGAGAAGAATTGAAAAGGACAAACAGCAGAGTGGACCAGGCCGAGAACCGAATCTTGGAAACAGAGGATCGAATAAAAGTGCTCGAAGATTCTGTGCTAGACCTACGCAAAAGACAAGCAGCTATAGAGGCTAAGCTAACCGACCAAGAAGGAAAACAAAGAAGAGACAACATAAGAATTCATGGTCTGATAGAAGGAACCGAAAATGGTTTTAACTCAATGGCAGAATGCGTGGAATCCTTACTAAGAGAGAAATTGGATATTCCACAAACCACCGACTTGAAGATAGAAAAGGCACATCGTTCATTAGCCGCTAGGCTGGCGGCGGAAGCGCCCCCACGTTCGGTGTTGGTAAGATTTTCCAATTTCAAAATAAAACAAGAGGTTGTAAGACTGGCCTGGCAGAAAAAAGGATTTATGCACCAGGAGAGAAAAGTCTACGTGGAACACGATTACGCCCCGGAGGTCCTTAAAAAGCGCAGGGAATACAATGACGCGAAAAAGGTGTTAAGAGAGAAGAAATTGCGCTTTCAGACTCCATTTCCTGCGAAGTTAAGGGTCTTCTACGGCGATGAAACGTGTCTCTATAATTCGGCGGAAGAAGCAACAGCTGACATGGCGAAAAGAGGGCTCCCGGTAACGGTATTTAAACCCGCAGCAGACCCGAGTGAGAAGATCAAAGCGCAAACAAGGACAACACAAAGACCCTCAAAATCCACGGACCAGCAGTGGGAAACCCAGCGCCAGAGCGTCGCGGATAAACTATCCGTTTTCAGGTTGGAATAGCGACCTTTTTTTTTTTTTTTTTCCTTTCTCTTGAATCAATCCGCACATCCAACCCCCCTCATACAAGGTAACAAACATTAAAGGAGATGCATATTCAGCATGTGGTAAAACATTTCATGGAACAATCATATTATTTGAAACAAATAAGTCTTTGTAATAAAAAAAAAAAAAAAAAACTTGTTAAAATAGAAATGTGACAATAATCCACATGTTCTCCTCATACTAACAAATACTGTTTTTGCGTGAATGTTTGATGTGATGGGGGTGGGAGGGTGCACACAATTTCACAGGGTTTAGGCATAAAAGGGAAAAAAAAAAATCATTACAAGTTTGGATTGGGTTCTGAAACTCAAGTTAAAAGCATGGGACTACTTTCAGTGGTAAGAGAGGGCCCTCAACACGTAACAGAGTTTGAGGAATTTCCCTCAGAGCCTTCACTCCATCAAGGCTCTTACAGGGTCTTTAAAAAGACCTCAGCTCAGGAAGTTCTTATGACAGCTTTTTGTTTTAAAGTTTTTTACACTATGTTCTTAATGTTTTTCTTGTTTTTAATGTTCTTTCAGTTTCTGAGT
The DNA here is from genome assembly GCA_020510985.1 of Pholidichthys leucotaenia. NCBI lineage: Eukaryota > Metazoa > Chordata > Actinopteri > Cichliformes > Pholidichthyidae > Pholidichthys > Pholidichthys leucotaenia. The sequence goes on along the minus strand of CM035837.1, from coordinate 51,254,418 downwards.
AGCACAAAAGAGGGCCACCACACAGTTATACTAAACAAAACAACACAATGGAGAAACAGGGTGTAACCAAAATAATTTCATATAATGTAAAAGGAATCCTGAATCCAGTTAAAAGATCCAAGATTCTAGGCAAAATGAAAAAAGACAAAGCAGGAATAATATTTTTTACAAGAAACCCACCTAACAGATGTGGAACACAATAAACTCAGTAGACAAGGGTTTAAAATGATCTCTTCATCTTCATATAAATCAGGGAGGAGGAGGGGAGTAGCGACATTGATATCAACCAAAATTACATTTGAAAAAAAATCAGAACACAAAGATAAAGAAGGGAGATACAGTTTGGTAACTGGGCGGCTAGAGGGAGAAGATATCACCCTGCTGAATGTGTATGCTCCCCCAGGGGCTAACTGGAAATTTTATAAAAATGTATTCGACCTAATGATAACTAAAGCTCAAGGTTTAGTGATATGTGGTGGGGACTTCAATCTTAGACTGAATCCATACTGGGATGCTTCTGGTAATTCCCCACATCAAAATAACACCCAAAACAGGAAGACTCGGATGATACTAAAAGAATTGGGAATCTGTGACGTGTGGAGGGAACTCAACCCCAGTGTAAAAGACTATACATTTTACTCAACTCCACATTCATCTTACTCAAGGATTGACTATTTTTTTATGTTTAATAGAGACATTGGAAGAATAAAAACATGTAAAATAGGACTGATGGATCTCTCCGACCACAGTCCGATCTACATGGACTTAAATATCCAAAAATACACAAATAATACATTTTCTTGGAGGTTAAATTCAAATGTCCTGAAAGGACCATTGAAAGATGAATTGGAATCAGATATTCTCAGATATTTGGAAGATAATGATAATGGAGAAGTATCCCCTTTAATACTGTGGGATGCATGCAAAGCTGTAATAAGAGGAAAGATTATTGCAAAACTGGCAACCCAAAAGAAACTAAGACAAGAAAAACTATCCACATTAGAGTCAGAACTTAGGAACCTAGAAAAAGAACACAAAGGCAACACTCATTCTACTGACTCGCTCAAGATTAAGGAAATTAAAAACCAAATAAATGAGATCTACACAATAGAAATCCAGAAGAAACTTACATTTCTGAAACAAAAATACTATGAAGCAGGCAGTAAATCGGCAAAATTGCTAGCCTATAAATTGAGGAAACATCAAACAGAAAGAGCAATCTACAAAATCAGAGACCCAGTATCAAAGGAAATAAAATTCAGAATTCAGGATATTTTTAAAAACTTCGAGAATTACTATAAGAACTTCTACTCCCACAAAAAACATAAAAACGCATCCGAGGCATTCCTAAACACATTAAACCTTCCCCAACTTACGGAGTCACAAAATAAAACACTACTGTCAGAAATACATCCTAAAGAATTGGAAAAAGCAATTATGAAACTTAAAGCTAACAAATCCCCAGGAGCTGATGGCTATACAGCAGAGTGGTACAAAACCTTTAAACAGCAACTATCTCCTCTCCTCCTGAAAACATTTAATTATGTCCTCCACACAGGGGAAATCCCCCCCTCCTGGAGAGAAGGGGTCATTGCAGTTATACCTAAACCTGAAAAGGATAAACTAGAGTGCTCCAACTACAGACCAATCAGTGTACTAAATCAGGACTATAAGCTTTTTACCATTATCCTTGCCAAAAGGTTAGAAAATATACTGACAGACCTAATTCATTTAGACCAAACAGGTTTTATAAGACAAAGACAGACACAAGACAACATTCGACGCACTTTACACATAATTCATCATATAAAAAAATATAACTTAAATGCAGTCATATTGGGATTAGATGCTGAAAAAGCATTCGATTCGGTTGACTGGTCTTTTCTATATAGAATCTTATCCAGTTTCAATTTTCATAACAACTTCATTAGAACTATACAGGCATTATATAAAAAACCAACAGCTAAAATAAGGATTAACGGTATTTTATCATCTTCTTTTGAACTGGAAAGAGGATGTCGTCAGGGCTGCCCCCTGTCTCCACTGCTCTTTGCAATCTTCATAGAACCTCTGAGCCAATGGATAAGACAAAACCAAAAAATTCAAGGTATTACACTTGGTCAGAAGGAACATAAAATAGCACTCTTTGCTGATGACATTTTAATATACCTAGGGCAGCCGAACACTTCTTTACCAGAACTAACCTCAGTTTTTTCAGAGTACGGAGATTTATCAGGGTACAAATTAAACATGCATAAAACCCAAGTTTTAACATTCAACTATGACCCAAATCATTATTCACTAAGCAAACTCAAAACTAACTGGGAGTCGGAATCTATGAAATATCTGGGGGTCAATATCCCGAAACAACTCAACAAAATTATATCACTAAACTATGATCCACTGGTGACAAAAATAAAATCTGACCTAGCAAGATGGAATATGATACCATTCTTGGGTACTGCACAAAGAATTGAAGCAGTCAAAATGAATATACTTCCACGTCTTCTATACCTTTTCCAAACAATACCGGTAGAACCTCCCAAAAAAACATGGCAGGAGCTGGACAGAAGGATCTCAAGATTCATATGGCAGGGCAAGAGACCTAGAATCAGATATAGAACCCTACAGCTAAACAAAGACAAAGGTGGGCTCGCGCTGCCAAATATCAGGGACTACTTTAAAGCCGCACAAATTAAAACTTTAGTAGAGATATGTAACCCAGTCTACACTGCACAATGGAAGGAGATCGAATGCCAAATAACAAGTGACATCCCCCTACAGGCGATAATAGGGAACAATGCCTTACCTAAGCTTTTGAATAACACTAACCCGTGGATAGAGACCCCGCTAAAAATTTGGTTTAAGATAGTCAGAGAGAATCAAACTAAAGAGCCCTATCGACTTCTGCAATGGATTGCCTATGATCAGGACTTTACTCCTAATAAAACAGACACCAGATTTAAAAAGTGGAAGGAGAAAGGGCTGATAAAATATTACGATTTTTTTAAAGGGCAAATCTTAAGAAGTTTTGAAGATTTGAAAAAACAAGGCCTAATAAATCAAGACCTTTACAGGTTCTTCCAGCTTAGACACCACATAAACAATATACTTAAAAAGGAGGTTTTGGAAAGGGCCCAGTCAGGTGTTCTGAAGGTCTTCTTAATGGCATATAAAGGGATCCCAGGGATCAGATACATTTCTAAAATATACCAAGGTCTTCAAGACTTAAAGGAGACAACACATCTTATATAAAAGAGAGATAGGAAAAAGAGGGGAATTTCACTTTACAACTGGAAATATGGAAAAGCTAAATAAACAGCAATGGAAAAGTACCTCATCCCTGCAGTGGAGAGAATTTGGATGGAAAAACTTGGCAAGATTTTTCAGAACACCTGCACAAAACAAATTTACCCATAAGGGATTGAACTGTTGGCGCTCGTGTGGTGAAAAGACTGCAAATCATTTTCATGTGTTTTGGTCATGCCCAGTTATCCACCAATATTGGACCAATGTACAGACAATATTGGGGAAAATATTCAAAATTACAGTTCCCTTTTCTTTTGTAACTTTGTATTTGGGTTTACTACCGGACTCGCTGGAAAGACGAGGAGAAAAATACTTATTCAATGTTTTAATATTGGCAAGCAAAAAAGCTCTAACTAAAAAATGGATGTTGAAGGACTGTCCTACACCTGAAGATTGGACTAACGTGATCCAAGACATTTACTCGATGGAAAAGTTGACATTCGCACTGAGACAGGACATGGATGGGTTCATGAACTTTTGGCAACCCTGGACCGCATATGTGTCTTCCATTAGATCTAATCTTTGACAAATACCATTTCAATAATGGTTCCGCTCTTTGTTCCAACTTTTTTGTTCACTTTTTCTTTCACTTTAAAAAAAAAAAAAAGGGGTGTTGTAAGAATTAACCTTCCAATGTTGTCAGATATCAGAAAATAAGGGAACATGTGATGAAAATGTAAACAATGCATTGCTGTAACGACCTGTATACCCTTTACAAAAACTTAAATAAAAAAAAAAAAAAAAAAAAAAAAAGAACAGGACAAAAGGTCTCAACCGCCAGTGGAGATCAAAGAGCATCCCAGGCGCTGCGGTGGAGACCAGATAGGTCGCCCTGACCTCCCAGGGCCAGGTGGAGGGGTACGAAGACAAAAGAGGGGGATTAAGATAATGAGGGATGTCAGCTTTTGATATGCATGTCTTTTGTTATGTGTAAGTATAAGTACGTAGAGCCTGAATGTGTTCGCTCTCTTACTTCTTCTGCTGCTGCACCTAGATGAGACTTGTTAGAGGAGCTGATAATAAACTTTGGTTTATAAGTCACATCGCCTCGTTATTCCAAGCTCTTCTACACAGGCCTTCATTTTTATCATCTTTTATTTTTCTGATTGAAAATATACTATATTGTAACATAAATTCAAAATGTATATTTATAGATCTAAAAAAATCAATTTATGAGGTAGAAATTATTAGTATTAAAGTCATGGTTGCAAATTTACAAGACTCGCTGGAAAAAGTCACAAATTACGAAGGTGAAAAAACTGTAAATTTACATGGGGAGTAGAAAAGTAGCTGATTTACCAAACTGGGGGGAAAGTCACAAATATACAAGATGAGGAAAAAAAATATGGGGGAGTCATAAATTTGCAATGGGGCAGTGGCAAGTTTACAAAACTATGGCAAAAAGTCACAAATTTACAGAATGGGGAAAAATTTGCAAATTAATGCAGAGAGTCTCAAATTTACAAAACGGGGGGGGGGGGGGGGCAACATTTATAAGATAGGGGAAAGTTGCAAATTTATGAAACTCCGGGTAATGTGGCAACATTATTGGGAGTTGCAAATTTTCAAAATTAGGAAAAAGTCACACATTTACAAGATGGAAAAAAGATGCAAATTTATGTGGAGTTACAAATGTTCAAAACTGGGGGAAAGACAGCATATGCTGGAGGGCTGTAAGTGTCCCCCAGGTCTTGTTATTGACAACTGTATACAGACTAAGAGTAAGAAAAGTGGGTGGTGGAGCAGGAAGGAGCATTTCAGCATTCTGCAGGAGAGATTCTTTGCTTCCCTTTCTGCTGTAGCAATAATTTATTTGGATCTTCATCACTGTGAATTCCCCCCCTGTTATACTCCACACACTTTATTGTGCATAGTGTGTGAGTTGGCAGATAAGAAGCACAACTTACACAGCTGGAGGACGTCTTGAGTTTCAGATGGACTGTGTTTTTGTCCTCAACAGCCTCTTTGGTCACACAGATGACATCACCCTGTGGCTGTGGCTGCAGAGAGAAACCAAAACTGCTTAATTTTCCATCCAGACACTTTACTCTTCATACCATTCAGTTTACTGTTGATATATAAAAGACAACAAAATTAAACAGAATTATTAGGTCCGTGGCAAGAGCTAATAACAAGTAAAAATGTCTGACTCATGGTTCTTAAAGGCATTATTAGTTTTTTGTTATTTATTATTGTTTAGATTTTATTGGAATTCATGGTAATTAAAACAAACAAATCTGACTGTTTATTTCCATGGCACATTCAAAACAAAATATTAAGGAATGTATAGGAATATATACTGTATATATACTGTATATATATACACACAGTGGGACAAAAAAGTATTTAGTCAGCCACCAATTGTGCAAGTTCTCCCACTTAAAAGATGAGAGAGGTCTCCCATTTTCATCATAGGTATAACTCAACTATGAGAGACAAAATGAGAAAAAAAATCCAGAAAATCACATTGAAGGATTTTTAATGAATTAATTGGTAAATTCCTTGGTAAAATAAGTATTTGGTCACCTACAAACAAGCAAGATTTCTGGCTTTCACAGACCTGTAACTACTTCTTTAAGAGGCTCCTCTGTCCTCCACTTGTTACCTGTATTAATGGCACCTGTTTGAACTCGTTATCAGTATAAAAGACACCTGTCCACAACCTCAAACAGTCAGACTCCAAACTCCACTATGGCCAAGACCAAAGAGCTGTCAAAGGACACCAGAAACAAAATTGTAGATCTGCACCAGGCTGGGAAGACTGAATCTGCAATAGGTAAGCAGCTTGGTGTGAAGAAATCAACAGTGGGAGCAATTATTAGAAAATGGAAGACATACAAGACCACTGATAATCTCCCTCGACCTGGGTCTCCACGTAAGCTCTCACCCCGTGGGGTCAAAATTATCACGAGAACAGTGAGCAAAAATCCCAGAACCACATGGGGGGACCTAGTGAATGACTTGCAGAGAGCTGGGACCAAAGTAACAAAGGCTACATCAGAAACACACTACGCCGCCAGGGACTCAAATCCTGCAGTGCCAGACGTGTCCCCCTGCTTAAGCCAGTACATGTCCAGGCCCGTCTGAAGTTTGCTAGAGAGCATTTGGATGATCCAGAAGAGGACTGGGAGAATGTCATATGGTCAGATGAAACCAAAATAGAACTTTTTGGTAAAAACTCAACTTGTCGTGTTTGGAGGAGAAAGAACACCATACCTACTGTGAAGCATGGGGGTGGAAACATCATACTTTGGGGCTGTTTTTCTGCAAAGGGACCAGGACGACTGATCCATGTAAAGGAAAGAATGAATGGGGCCATGTATCGTGAGATTTTGAGTGAAAACCTCCTTCCACCAGCAAGGGCATTGAAGATGAAACGTGATCCCAAACACACCGCTCGGGCAACGAAGGAGTGGCTTCGTAAGAAGCATTTCAAGGTCCTGGAGTGGCCTAGCCAGTCTCCAGATCTCAACCCCATAGAAAATCTTTGGAGGGAGTTGAAAGTCTGTGTTGCCCAGCGACAGCCCCAAAACATCACTGCTCTAGAGGAGATCTGCATGGAGGAATGGGCCAAAATACCAGCAACAGTGTATGAAGACCTTGTGAAGACTTACAGAAAACGTTTGACCTCTGTCATTGCCAACAAATGGTATATAACAAAGTACTGAGATGAACTTTTGTTATTGACCAAATACTTATTTTACCGAGGAATTTACCAATTAATTCATTAAAAATCCTTGAGTGTGATTTTCTGGATTTTTTTTTCTTATTTTGTCTCTCATAGTTGAGGTATACCTATGATGAAAATTGGAGACCTCTCTCATCTTTTAAGTGGGAGAACTTGCACAATTGGTGGCTGACTAAATACTTTTTTACCCCACTGTACATATACAGTGGATATAAAAAGTCTACACACCCCTGTTCAAATGCCAGGATTTTGTGATGTAAAAAAATAAGACCAAGCTAAATCATTTCAAAAGTTTTTCCTCCATTAATGTGACCTATAACCTGTACAACCCAATTGAAAAACAAACTGAAATTTTTAAGGGGAAAAATAAAATCTTACAATAACCTGGTTGCAGAAATATGCATTCCATATTTATGCACTCCATTTTATATTTACTTATTTTTGTAGGATGTTACTTGGGTTCTAAATATTTTATTGAGTTTTAGAACTTTGAGTTTTTAACCTCTTTGACTAGTTTTTAACTTTTAATATGACCCTTCTCTCTTACCTCTGGTTTTTCTCTCATCTCTTTGTCTTTTTATACCCTGATTGATGGAGCCTTGAGTATTTTTATCATGTTTATAGTCAATTTCATGTGTGCCTGTGTTTGTGTCTATGTTGAATGTAATTTGTGGCTTGTAAATATGAATGTCACCAGACTGCAAAACAAATCTACCTACGGGTACAAATAAAGTAACCTGAACCTGAACACCCTGTTATAACTGGGGATGTGGCTGTGTTCAGAATTAACCAATCACATTCAAACTCATGTTAAATGGGAGTCAGCACACACCTGCCACCATTTAAAGAGCCTCTGATTAACCCCAAGTAAATTTCAGCTGTTCTAGTAGGCTTTTCCTGACTTTTTTGTAGTCACATCTTACAGCACAAGCCATGGTCCGCAAAGCGCTTCCAGCGCATCAGCGGGATCGGGATCTCATTGTTCAAAGGTATCAGTCGGGAGAAGGGTACAAAAGAATTTCCAAGGCACTAAATATACCATGGAACACAGTGAAGACGGTCACCATCAAGTGGAGAAAATATGGCCAACACTGACATTACCAAGAACTGAACATCCCTCCAAAATTGATGAAAAGACGAGAAGAAAACTGGTCAGGGAGGCTGCCAAGAGGCTGACAGCAACATTGAAGGAGATGCAGGAATTTCTGGCAAGTACTGGCTGTTTAGTAGATGTGGCAACAATCTCTCATCTTCTTCATATGTCTGGGCTATGGGGTAGGGTGGCAAGACGGAAGCCTTATCTTACGAAGGAAAACATCCAAGCCCGGCTACATTTTGCAAAAACAAATTTAAAATCTCCCAAACGCATGTGGGAAAATGTGTTATGGTTCAATGAAACCAAAGTTGAACTTTTTGGCCATAATTCCAAAAGGTATATTTGGCGCAAACACAACACTGCTCATCACCAAAAGAACACCATACCTACAGTGAAGCATGGTGGTGGCAGCATCATGCTTTGGGGCTCTTTTTCTTTAGCTGGAGCTGGAGCCTTAGTCAAGGTGGAGGGAATTATGAACAGTTCCAAATACCAGTCATTGTTGGCACAAAACCTTCAGGCTTCTGCTAGAAATCTGAAGATGAAGGGGGACTTCATCTTTCAGCATGACAATGACCAAAAGCACACATCCAAATCAACACAAGAATGGCTTCACCAGAAGCAGATTAAGGTTTTGGAATGGCCCAGCCAGAGTCCAGACCTGAATCCGATCGAACATCTGTGGGGTGATCTGAAGAGGGCTGTGCACAGGAGATGCCCTCACAATCTGACAGATTTGGAGCATTTTTGCAAAGAAGAATGAGCAAATATTGCCACATCAAGATGTACCATGCTGATACACTCCTACCTAAAAAGATTGGGTGCTGTTATAAAAACCAACGGTGCTGCAACAAAGTATTAGTTTAAGGGTGTGCATATTTATGCAACCAGGTTATTGTAAGTTTTTTTTTATTTTTCCCCTTAAAAGATTTCAGTTTGTTTTTCAATTGGGTTGTATAGGTTATAGGTCACATTAATGGTGGGAAAAGTTTTGAAATGATTTATCTTGGTCTCATTTTTTACATCACAAAAACCTGGCATTTGAACAGGGGTGTGTAGACTTTTATATCCACTGTATATATAGGAATCCATATAAATGACATCACCATAATTTCAGAATGGACAAAAATGTTGACTTAACCAGTTGCTTTCTATAGTTCTGAGTAATACATACATCATTTCTGTAGAAAAATAACAATTTAGTTTTTATAAGTTATAACTTGAGGTAAATAGTCCCAAGTTTATGTCTTAGCAATAATTACAGTATATCCATAGCAAAATTCTATGAAAAATCAGATCAATAATATGTATCTGTTGTAGAGATATAGAATACACACTGCAAAACTGGGTGGACATCTCTGAAACAGTTTAAATCCCAAGCTGAGGATCAGCAAGACCTTTTTTCTGTCAGTTAATAAATATTTATGCATTTGTGTGCTCCTCAAGGCTCCTTACTTGGACCCGTTTATTTCAACAGTAGCATTCTTCCTTTTGCTTCACTGAACATGGATGAAGCAGTATATCAATTATTTAACACCATTTAGTTTTCAGCTGCACATTTCTAGTACAAACTCAAAGAAAATCTGAATGAGTTTCTAATTACACTAATGTACAAATTTAAAGCAAATGCATCTCACACATGTAGATCTTAATGGCATGAAAATACAAAAGATCTAATTTTCCTATGCAAAAAAATGACTTCCACCCATCATGCTCTGCCTCCAAAAGGTTGCTTTTCAAATGGTGTCACACCCCAATGTCAACGGAAACATTTAGAAAATTAGATCCTTTGGAAGATGTGTCTTTTATTCTTTTTCAGTTATGCTATTGGAATTTTATTTTATAATACCATTACAAAATAATACCATTATTTTATAATACCATTACAAATAATTTTCACTCAGAGCAGAGTATTTACATTTTAAAATGTTCCAGTATTTCTATTATTATTTTATACATTACCATATATTTCTGTACTTTTTCAGTGTGTTGTGCAGTGATTAGTTGATTAACTGACTAGTCGATTAACAGAAAATTCACGAACAACTAATGTGACAATTGACTAATTATCAAACTCGAAAAGGGCCTGCACACCCTTTTCCAACCCATTTTCAATTTGAGGGAAAAAAATTCTTACTAAAAAATCTGAAATTTTGGAGAAAAAAGCTGCAATTTACAAAAGTCACAAATCACCACAAATTTACATGGAAGTCACAAACTTATCAGGGGAATTTAAAAAAATCACATATTTCTGAGGAAAAAAGGCAGCTGTCTACAGGAAAGCGCTGCAGCTACAAGACAAGAAAAGGTAACAAATTTGAGAAAATGCAAATTTACAAGAAAAAGCTGCAACCTTAAGAGACAAAAGAATCATATTAAAAAGATAGCAAATTTGAGGAAAACTGTTACAAAATTACAAGGGGACAAATCACTTATTCCAGAAAAAAATGTAAATTTAGGAGGAAAAAAAATCACAAATTTCAAGCCTAAAAATATCAAAAACTGAAAGGGGAAAAGTGACAAACTTATTTTTTTTTATATCACACATTTCTGAAGAAAAAAAAAACACAAATGTGGAAGTGATTGGTAGACTAAATATAATTGCCAGATTAATCTGTAACTAAAATAATTATTAGTTGCAGCCGTATAACATGATTCTCTTAGTGTAGCTGCATGCAGTCAAAAAACAGTTTACAAACCAGTAAACCTGCATCTATATAGTATATTAACTTGTGCTAGATCACTCTGTAACTGGAGTCTCTTGAAAATAACCAGTGGCTTTAGAAAATAAAGAAAAAAAAAATCAAATATTTAGAAAAAAAAGTTTAGCAAATTTGCAAGTTAAAAAATACTAATTCTAAGGCTCAGATATGTTTTTACTGCTCTATACAGATCTTTGGGGGGGGGGGGGGGCAAAACTGGTTCAAAATGGCCTTGTCCTTAGCAGATGTTGCCTATCCAGTGCTATGTTGAAAAGTTAGAATGCCCTCCCTTATCTTACCTGTGGTTTGTTATTGATGTTATCACCTCTGGGTGGAATGGGCGGTGGGGTCTCCACAGATTTATCCAGTACATCCACCACAGTTACAAAATTAATTTCCTCTGGAGCTGCAGGGCTGCTGTTTGCATCTTCTTCTGTTGTTGCTTCAGTTGTTGCAACAGGATCCATGGTTCCCACAGAAGGTAAAACCAAAATTTGACCTTGTGGATCATCTGTTGCTAAAAAACAAATGGAATAAGAATGTTATTTTGTCAAAAGACCAAAAGTTTTAGCAACAGGAGATTATGTCATGTGCATGTAAAAATAGGTGTGTTTTGGTCAGAGTTTTTATTAGCATTGCAACTAGAATCTGCTCAATCCAAGGATTTATGGTGTGCTCCATTTTAAGTCGGAGGTTGTACATTGGGGAGTTTCCAGCCAGAGGAAGTCAGATTTTCAGCTTGGAAACTCTACCCCTACCTCACATTCTCCCGCATATACAATTCCTTCTAAATCTCACGCCAAACTTTGTTGAAATATTGGCAACTCTGATACATTTATCGATTTTCACTTATCACTGTACATATTACAAGTAGTACTGACAGTCTGTTTTTTGTATATAGAGTTTTTAACGTTTTTATTTCTTTTTTGTAATCACAGTGGCTGTTGTTGTTTGTTAGCCTGGTAGCTTAGTAACAGTAGCACTAACAGCAATAACAGAACATTACTGCATATATAGGCTATTATAAAAAAAAAAAAAAAGCCAGATAACAACTATGAGTAATATACAGTATCTGACAAAAATAAGTACACCCCTCACATTTTTGTAAATATTTTATTATATCTTTTCATTGAACAACACTGAAGATATGACACTTTGATACAATGTAAAGTGGTCAGTGTACAGCTTGTATAACAGTGTAAATTTGCTGTCCCCTCAAAATAACTCAGCACACAGCCATTAATGTCTAAATCACTGGCAACAAAAGTGAGTATACCCCTAAGTGAAAATGTCCAAACTGTGCCCAGTTAGCCATTTTCCCTCCCTGGTGTCATGTGACTCAGTGTTACAAGGCCTCAGGTGTGAATGGGTAGCAGGTGTGTTAAATTTGGTGTTATCGCTCTCACACTCTCTCATACTGGTCACTGGAAGTTCAACATGGCAACTCATGGCAAAGAACTCTCTGAGGATCAGAAAAAAAAGAATTCTTGCTCTACATAAAGGTGGCCGAGGCTATAAGAAGATTGCCAACACCCTGAAACTGAGCTGCAGCACAGTGGCCAATACCGTACAGCGGTTTAACAGGACATGTTCCACTCAGAACAGGCTTCGCCATGGTAGAAGAAGTTGAGTGCACGTGCTCAGCATCATATCCAGAAGTTGTCTTTTGAAAACAGACGTATGAGTGCTGCCAGCATTGCTGCAGAGGTTGAAGGGGTGGGGGTCAGCCTGTCAGCCCTCAGACCATACACTGCACACTGCATCAAACTGGTCTGCATGGCTATTGTCCCAGAGGGAAGCCCCTTTTAAAGATGATTCACAAGAAAGCCCACAAACAGTTTGCTGAAGACAGGCAGACTAAGGACATGGATTACTGGAACCATGTCCTGTGGTCTGATGAGACCAACATAAACTTACGTGATTCAGATGGTGCCAAGCGTGTGTGGTGGCAACCAGGTGAGGAGTACAAAGACAAGTGTGTCTTGCCTACAGTCAAGCATGGTAAACGGCATTCACATATATAGCGCTTTTATTCTCATCTCTAGACGACAAAAGCGCTTTACAGATCCTGCTATCCACCCATTCACACACACATTCACCCACTGATGGCAGCGTAGCTGCCGTACACAGGCGCTGGCCTGACCCACCAGGAGCAACTGGGGGTTCAGTGTCTTGCTCAAGGACACTTTGACATGCAGACTGCGGACAGAGCGGGAATCGAACCCTTGACCCTCCGATCAGTAGTTGGCCACACTACACCTGCGCCACAGTCGCCCCCACAACTGGGATGTGGGAGTGTCATGGTTTGGGGCTGCATGAGTGCTGCTGGCACTGGGCAGCTACAGTTCATTGAGGGAACCATGAATGCCATCATGTGCTGTGATATACTGAAGCAGAGCATGATCCCCTCCCTTCGGAAACTGGGCTGCAGGACAGTATTCCAACATGATAACCACCCCAAACATACCTCCAAGACGACCACTGCCTTGCTAAAGAAACTGAGGGTAAAGGTGATGGACTGGCCAAGCATGTCTCCAGACTTAAACCCTATTGAGAATCTGTGGGGCGTCCTCAAACGGAAGGTGGAGACACAATTTGGACATTTTCACTTAGGGGTGTACTCACTTTTGTTGCCAGCGGTTTAGACATTAATGGCTGTGTGTTGAGTTATTTTGAGGGGACAGCAAATTTACACTGTTATACAAGCTGTACACTGACTGCTTTACATTGTATCAAAGTGTCATATCTTCAGTGTTGTTCAATGAAAAGATATAATAAAATATTTACGAAAATGTGAGGGGTGTACTCACTTTTGTGAGATACTGTAGTCTGGCCAGATGAGACCAAAATTGAACTTTTTGGAGGCAAGACAATGACGAAGAGAGAAGGAAAATAAAGCTGCTTGAATGTCCCATTCAGTCACCTGACCTGAATCCAATTGAAAATCTATGTAACGAACTGAAGATCAGAGTTCATAGAAGACACCCACAGAAACTTCAAGATTTGAAGACAGTTTGTGTGGAAGAATGGGCTAAAATCACTCCTGAGCAATGCCTGTGCCTAGTTTCTCCTTACAAGAGGCATCTGGAAGCTGTTACTACCAGCAAAGAATCAGAATCAGAATCAGAATCAGCTTTATTGGCCAAGTATGCACAACACATACAAGGAATTTGACTTTGGCTAAAAACTTGCTCTCGTTGTTCAGGTGAAGGATTTAAATAAGGATTCAATGACAACCAGAGTATGTACAGTAAATTACAGTCTGTCCATGTTTCTATAAAAGGATGCAAATATATACAGGAATATATGCAGTTATTTACTCGGACTAACCACACTTTGCAGAAATATATGAAAAAATATACAATCACACAGTATTTCAATGTGGACTCAGATTCAGTGATATAATGTGAATGAAGTAAAAAGCAGTGTGAGAGTTATGTGCAATGTAATAATGGATGAAAAGTCATGAGTACAGCAAACAGGTAGGACTAGGTGAATGTTAGGAGTTCATCAGAGTGATGGCTTGAGGAAAGAAACTGTTCCTGTGACGGGTGGTTTTGACCTTCAGTGATCTGTAACGACGACCAGAAGATAGAAGTTCAAACAGTTTGTGGCCGGGGTGTGATGGGTCAGCACAGATGTTTCCCGCCCGTTTCCTGGTTATGGACCGATATAAGTTCTCGATGGAGGGTAGGTCGGTACCAATGATCCTCTCCGCAGACTTAATGATCCGCTGCAGTCTGGTCTTGTCCTGTTTAGTGGCAGATCCAAACCAGACAGTGATGGAAAAGCAGAGGACAGATTGGATGATGGCGGTGTAGAAGACAACCAGCAGCTCCTGAGGCAAATCAAACTTCTTGAGCTGACGCAGAAAAAACAACCTCTGCTGGGCCTTTTTCCGGACAGTGTCAATATGGGAGGACCACTTCAGGTTCCGGGAGATTGTGGTACCCAGAAACTTGAAGGAGTCCACAGTGGACACTGTGCTGTTGAGGATGGTGAGTGGGGGGAATATTAGGCTGCACGGTGGCGCAGTGGTTTAGCACTGTCAGAATCAGAATCAGAATCAGAATCAGAATCAGGTTTATTGCCATTGTTCATGTAGTACACAAACTAGGAATTTGTCTCGGTACAATGCTGCAACATTAAACATGATAAGATAAGAGAAATAAACTATACATGTAATAAAGTGTAGGATAAGATTAAGTGATACTGGTCAACAGTTAAAATATATATTAGCCAGCAGCAGATACTGTGGAGAACTATATAGTGCAGTCGGTAATGCAGGAAGAAAACAGTGATGATTGACATGAGTCTGGTTGAGCTGCTGTACATGGTGCACGAGAGTCACTTAGTGTTCAGCAGTCTAATGGCAGAGGGGAAGAAGCTGTTCATGTGACGGGAGGTTTTAGTCTGGATGGACCGAAGTCTTCTACCAGAGGGGAGGGGGGCAAACAGTACGTGACCAGGGTGTGAGGGATCGGCTATGATCCGGCCAGCACGCCTCCGGGTCCTGGAGATGTACAGATCCTGGAGAGATGGGAGCTTGCAGCCGATCACCTTCTCAGCAGTGCGCACGACGCGCTGCAGCCTTAGTCTGTCCCTGGCAGTGGCTCCTGCGTACCACACGGTTATGGAGGTGGTGAGGATGGACTCGATGATGGCTGTGTAGAACTGCACTAACATCTTGGTGGGTAGCTTGAGCTTCCTCAGCTGCCGCAGGAAGAACATCCTCTGCTGGGCTTTTTTGATGAGTGAGCTGATGGTCAGCTCCCATTTGAGGTCCCTGGTGATGGTAGTGCCTAGGAAGCGGAAGGAATCAGCAGTGGTGATGGGAGAGCCTGAGAGGGTGAGGGGGGGCAGAGGAGTAGTGACTTTCCTGAAGTCTACAATCATCTCCACTGTCTTCAGAGCGTTCAGCTGCAGGTTGTTATTGCTGCACCAGGACGCCAGCTGGGCCACCTCTCTCCTGTAGGCGGACTCGTCGCCGTTGGAGATGAGCCCGATGAGGGTGGTGTCGTCCGCAAACTTGATCAACTTGACAGACTGGTGGCTGGAGGTGCAGGAGTTGGTGTAAAGGGAGAAGAGTAGGGGGGAAAGTACACAGCCCTGGGGTGATCCGGTGCTGATGCTAGTATAGTCTGAGACAGTCTTTCCCAGCCGCACATGCTGCCTCCGGTCCGTCAGGAAGTCGATGATCCACCTGCAGAGGGAGTCAGGCACGTTGAGCAGGGACAGCTTGTCCCGGAGCAGAGCGGGGCGGATGGTGTTGAATGCGGAGCTGAAGTCCACAAACAGGATCCTGGCGTAGGTTCCCGGGGAGTCCAGGTGCTGCAGGATGGAGTGGAGGGCCAGGTTGACTGCATCGTCTACAGACCTGTTGGCTCGGTAGGCAAACTGCAGCGGGTCCAGGAGAGGGGTGGTGATGGACTTGAGGTGGGACAGGACCAGGCGCTCAAAGGACTTCATGACTACAGAGGTGAGCGCTACAGGTCTGTAGTCATTAAGTCCAGTGATCCGTGGCTTCTTGGGGACAGGGATGATGGTGGAGGATTTGAGGCAGGATGGCACGTGGCATAACTTAAGGGAGGTGTCAAAAATGTCTGTGAATACAGGAGCCAGCTGTTTCGCACAGAGTCTCAGGGTGGAGGGAGACACGCCGTCTGGGCCGGGGGCCTTGCGCGGGTTCAGTCTGGAGAACTGTTTGAGCACATCCTGCTCACTGATGATAAGGGGAGGGGGGAAGGAGGGGGGGGGGTGCCTTAAATGAAGTAGGGAATGTGGAGGCTGTGGAGCTGGAGGGAGGGGGGGAGTTGGACACAGATGACGAGGTGTCAAAACGGGCATAGTGTTGGGACAGTCTCTGACAAAGGGCTTTGTCATCCTGACCTTTAGGAGCCTGAGGCCGATAGTTGGTGATCTGCCTCAGTCCTCTCCACACGGAAGCCGAATCATTAGCAGTGAACTGCTGCTGGAGTCTCTCTGAGTACACAGATTTAGCCCTCTTCAGCTCTCTGTTAAACCGGTATTTAACCTCCCTGTAGCAGTCCCTGTCTCCACTTTTCAGCGCTGCTTCCTTCTCCTTCCTGATCTGTCTGAGCTTAGCTGTGAACCAGGGTTTGTCATTAGAGTAACTCACCCTGGTGCGTGATGGAAGAATGTTCTCTTCACAAAAGTGGATATATGAGTTCACACTGTGGCAGCACAGTTTTACCCTCGGCCGGGGGATCGCGGGGATCATGAGATCGTGGGTTCGATCCCAGCCCCCGACCAACAGTGAGCTGTGTGGAGTTTGGCTTTTCTACTAAATAATAAATGAATTTCACCAAGCATGTTCAATACTTATTCCCTGTGGCACTTCCACTTTAATAAATATAACTTGTTTTGTGAACGGCGTTGCCTTGATTTTTTTGTACTGTATACTTGACCCTCCTCTTCGTCAAACCATTCAAGAAATTATTGAGAATATTACAGAAGGTAATGGACGTGAAACTCAACCCCCTCTTGCAAATGCTTCAGGCAAATACAGCAGAACTGAAAAATATCAGAATGCGGATAGGTGAGGTCAAAGCTAGGATCGGGGTGGTGGAGGAAGTAGCAGATCAAGCTCAAGTCCACATCCAGACTCTGGAGATGAAGCTACAGTGCATGGAGGTACACATTAACGATTTAAAAAATGGGGAGGAGGAAAAATATACGAGTCATTGGTTTACCTCAAGCTACAGAAGGCACCCGACTGGGGATGTTCTTTGAGACTTGGCTGTCCGACCTTCTCCGGATTGAGACCAAGGAGGGCTGGATAAAAATCAAGAGGACGCACCGCACACTAGCTCCAAAGCCTGGGCCAAACCAGTGACCCCAACACGTTCTTATCAAGTTTCATAACTTAAGCGATAAGCAGAGGGTCCTGGAGGCTTTGCGACGAAGTGGAGATGGCGGGCAGCCCCGGATGTGCGAGGGATCGAAAGTCATGTTTTTTTCAAGATTTTTCATCTAGAATCATATGCAGACACAAAGGATTTGATGAGGTGAAGAAACGGCTGAGAGACGTGGGTGTCCAGTACTCCATGCTCTACCCAGCCAGGCTGAGGATCACTCATAACGGGAGTATCTATGTGTTTGATTCCGCTAATGAAGCCAAGGCTTTTGTGGACAGCTTGGGGTAAGAGCGCAATGTATTATATGGAACATCATTACATCAGATGTTATTTAGTTTGACCTCATCTCTATTTTGCTCCCAGATGATAAAATTTATTGTGTGGGGAAACTTTATTTTTACATATATACATTTTTTAATTTGCACGATACTACACATATTGCTATTATAGTGGTGTAACGCCAGCAGTTAGTGATAGAAGACCAG
Organism: Pholidichthys leucotaenia; assembly: GCA_020510985.1. Taxonomy (NCBI): domain Eukaryota; kingdom Metazoa; phylum Chordata; class Actinopteri; order Cichliformes; family Pholidichthyidae; genus Pholidichthys; species Pholidichthys leucotaenia. The sequence goes on along the minus strand of CM035837.1, from coordinate 51,236,260 downwards.
GATTTTGCTATGTGGGAAAAGGGTAGCCTCATCCTCTTTATGTGCTCTTTCATGTTTTCTTTTTGTGGGAGGGGGGTGGTGGGTAGTGTAGTGTTGTTATTAGGACTCTTTATGGTGTGACACGGGTGGTGACGTCACCTGGAGTAAAAGAAGGCTGCGTGGCAGAGGGGCGGTCTGTTTGACCACCTCTCTGCCTAACGGGAGCATCTCTGTATCAGTGTGAGTCATATAATAAAGTACTGTGTAGTTCACCACTCGTCTCATTATTGTGCCACTTTTTATGCACATAACATTTGGCGATGAGGATAAAGTTATGGATGCTGGCATGTCTGCAATTCGGCCATTTTTGGAGTCTCCGGTGCCTTGGACGAGATGGTTCGCTGCATTTAAAAACTACTTGGTGGCAATAAACCTGGGTGAACTGAAGAAGGTACGAGCAAGGTCCAAAATTTGGGCATGGAAGGACAACGTATCCTTTCTACCTTGGGAGCTAGCAATACAGTGGTGTGAAAAAGTGTTTGCCCCCTTCCTGATTTCTCATTTTTTTGTATGTTTGTCACACTTAAATGTTTCAGATCATCACAGAAATTTTATTATTAGACAAAGATAACACAAGTAAACACAAAACGCAGTTTTTAAATGAAAGTGTTTATTATTAAGGGAAAAAAAATCCAAACCTACATGGCCCTGTGTGAAAAAGTGATTGCCCCCTAAACCTAATAACTGGTTGGGCTACCCTTAGCGGCAACAACTGCAATCAAGCATTTGCGGTAACTGGCATTGAGTCTTTTACAGCGTTGTGGAGGAATTCTGGCCCACTCATCTTTGCAGAATTGTTGTAATTCAGCCACAATGGAGGGTTTTCAAGCATGAACCGCCTTTTTAAGGTCATGCCACAGCATCTCAGTTGGATTCTGGTCAGGACTTTGACTAGGCCACTCCAAAGTCTTCATTTTGTTTTTCTTAAGCCATTCAGAGGTGAACTTGCTGGTGTGTTCTGGATCATTGTCCTGCTACAGAACCCAAGTGCGCTTCAGCTTGAGGTCACGAACAGATGGCCGGACATTGTCCTTCAGGATTTTTTGGTAGACAGCAGAATCCATAGTTCCATTTACCACAGCAAGTCTTCCAGGTCCTGAAGCAGCAAAACAGCCACAGACCATCACACTACCACCACCATATTTTACTGTTGGTATGATGTTCCTTTTCTGAAATGCTGTGTTACTTTTACGCCAGATGTAATGGGACACACACCTTCCAAAAAGTTCAACTTTTGTCTCGTCAGTCCACAGAGTATTTTCCCAAAGTCTTGTGAATCATCAAGATGTTTGTTTTGGGGTTTTTTTTTGGTAAAACTGAGATGAGCCTTTATGTTCTTTTTGCTCAGCAGTGGTTTTCATCTTGGAACTCTGTCGTACAGGCCATTTTTGCCCAGTCTCTATCTTATGGTGGAGTCAAGAACACTGACCTTAAGTGAGGCAGGTGAGGCCAGCAGTTCTTTGGATGTTGTTCTTTGTCTTTTGTGACCTCTTGGATGAGTTGTTGCTGCGTTCTTGGGGTAATTTTGGTCAGCTGACCACTCCTGGGAAGGTTCACCACTGTTCCATGTTTTTGCCATTTGAGGAGAATGGCTCTCACTGTGGTTCACTGGAGTCCCAAAGCTTTAGAAATGGCTTTATAACCTTTTCCAGACAGGTAGATCTCAATTACTTTGTTTCTCATTTGTTCCTGAATTTATTTGGATGATGTCTAGCTTTATCATAGGGTGTGACCTGTTCTACGGACTGGGTTTCGCAATCAGAGACAGCGCTGGGAACGAATGGTCTGGGTGTGGTCGTTGGGGCTCACCGGTTCCGGTGAATGACAGTGTCGTGGTTTGGGACGAGACACCCACTTCCAGCTCAGTGGAAGAATGTGACGGCTTCAGTGCTCGCGTCGGCAGGAAGTAGTAGGGGTGGCCGGGTCGGCGGGTGGAACGCCCATTCTGACGAGCGACACCAGGGAGGCACCGGACACCTTCAGTGCTTGTGTTGGGTCTCGAGCTGAACATGGGCGAGGAGTCCGCTGCGACAACGGTGACTGCTGCATCGCCACAGTGTAACAACGGGGCGAGACCACATTACAGCATGGAGCTGCCGCATGCACAGCAGCACATCAAACCGAGTATGGTACCACTCCAGGTCATGGACTGGGTTTGGGTTCGAGCTGACGAGACATCTGGGCAACATCCGGCCGGACCACAACCGGCAAAACATCGAGCGCTGCTGAGGACTGTGGCGAAGTTGGGAGTTGCGTGTTTTTGGCCGATGGACGGCTTGATCAGGCATGCAAACCAGCTGCAGGGCTGCCGTAGGGCCCTCTGCCTGACCCACCATTTCTGTGGAGGACTGTGTTTAAGGGACTGAAGACTGTTTAAGAAAATGTTTAGTTAGGAACATGGCTGTTCCGTTCTAAGTGGCAGAATAAACCACTTTGCCATGCAGTCTACCCACCGGTCCTAGTTTTAGTTGTTTTATGTTTTGGTGTTCTTTATGAATTTTTATGCCTGTTTTTATTTTAGTGTTTTTATGTAGGGTTCATGTTTCCAGATTTGGGTGGGTTTTGATTAGGCACATCAAATTGCTGGTTAATGTTAAGCAGAAATTATGTTTTAATTCCTTTGAAGGTTTGGTCCTCAGGGTGGGGCCTGTTGGCAATCTTGGCATGAACCCAATTCTCTTTGCCATAGTTTATCGTCCTCCCACGGCCTATTCAGAGTTTCTATCGGAATTTGCCAAATTTTTGCTGATTTGGTGCTGAAAGCCGATAGAATAATTATTGTAGGGGACTTTAATATACATGTTGATGTTGAGAGTGACTGTCTTAATAAGGCTTTCAATTCAATTTTAGACTCAATGGGGTTTTCCCCAAAAGTAAAAAATTCTACCCATTATTTCCACCATACATTGGACCTTGTTTTGATATATGGTATGGATATCGAAAATCTGGTTGTGTCTCCTCATAATCCTGTACTGTCTGACCATTGTCTGTTAATTTTTGATTTCATTATCTCTGATCACTTATTTCCTAAAGAAAAATACTACTACAGCAGATGTCTTTCTGATGATGTTGTTGTTAAATTTTTGCAGATTGTCTCCTCTATGCCATGGGTCAACACAACAGAAACACCTGAAATAAGTGATGGAGAGTCTGCTCCATTCGTGATTGATAGCATGGTTGATGGTGTTACTGCCTCTCTGCATCGGACTCTAGATTTGGTAGCCCCTTTAAAAAAGAAAAAGTCTAACCAGAGATTTCTTACTCCTTGGTTTAACTCAGAAACTCGTGGCTTGAAACAGAAGGCTCGTCAATTGGAAAGAAAATGGCGTTCAACTAATTCAGATGAATTCTACTTGGCGTGGAGAAATCATCTCTTAATCTATAAAAAATCTCTTAGAAAAGCTAGATCAAGCTATTATTCTGCATTAATAGAAGCAAACAAGAATAACCCCAGGTTTCTCTTCAACACTGTAGCCAGGCTTACAAAGAGCCATGACTCGGTCAATCCTCGCATTCCCCCTGAGCTTTCTAGTCAGGACTTTCTGAACTATTTCAATCTTAAAATTTTATCTATTAGAGATGAAATCAGTCAGATTCTTCCTACCGCAAACTCGAGTACATTAACTACTGCAGCTCCCTCAACTGATATCTGCTTGGATAGGTTTACTCCAATCGAACTCTTGGAGTTGGATAGGGTAGTTTCCTCTTCTAAGCCTTCATCTTGCCTTCTGGACCCTATTCCGTCCAGGTTATTTAAAATTATTTTCCCAATTATTGGTAGCCGTATTCTTCTTATCATTAATTCTTCTTTAACTCTGGGTTATGTTCCACTGGCTTTTAAAACTGCTGCAATTAAACCTTTACTTAAAAAACCAACGCTCGATCCTGGAGTCAATTATTGACCAATCTCTAATTTGCCTTTCATTTCAAAAATCTTGGAAAGAGTTGTTGCTGTGCAATTATCTGACCATTTGCAGGGAGTTGGTTTGTTTGAGGTGTTTCAATCTGGGTTCAGAGCTCATCACAGCACTGAAACTGCCTTAGTGAAGGTCTCTAATGACTTCCTGACTGCATCTGATAATGGACTTGTCTCTGTTCTTGTTCTTTTAGATCTCAGTGCAGCCTTTGACACTATCAATCACGCCATTCTACTTGATAGATTGGAACACTTTGTTGGACTCAGTGGAACGCCGTTGCAGTGGTTTAGATCTTATTTGTCTGATAGAGTTCAGTTTGTCTATGTCAATGATGGATTTTCTTCCAGCTCTAAGCTCAGTCACGGAGTTCCACAGGGATCTGTGTTGGGCCCTACTCTTTTTAGTCTATATATGCTCCCGTCGGGCAATATCATCAGAAAGCACTGTATACATTTTCATTGTTACGCAGATGACACACAACTATACCTGTCAATGAAGCCTGATGATTGTGATCAGTTGGCCAAGCTAGATGCCTGTCTTAAGGACATCAAAGCTTGGATGACTTGTAATTTTTTACTATTGAACTCTGATAAGACTGAAGTCATTGTTGTTGGCCCAAAACATCTTAGAAATTCCTTTTCAGATTATGCCCTTAATTTAGATGCTGCCACTCTCACTCTGAACAGTTGTGTGAGGAACCTTGGAGTGATTTTTGACCAGGATTTGTCCTTTAATTCACATATTAAAACTGTTTCTAGGACCGCCTTATATCATCTGCGCAATATTGCTAAGATCAAGAGCATCTTGTCTCTGGGTGACGCTGAGAAACTGATTCACGTCTTTGTCAGTTCGCGATTAGATTATTGTAATTCGCTATTATCTGGTTGTCCTAGAGCAGGGGTGGCCAACTAGTCAGAGACTAAGAGCCACTTTTTTTTCTGTGTTACTGCAAAGAGCCACATCATACACATGGGTACACATGAACATCATCTTTTAATCATGTATGCACGCATACACAGACCTCTGCTCAGCCAGATCTAATGAAAATAACCACACCAACATGATAATATCAGTAATTTTCAACAGTTAACATTGTGTGCACTGTCTCACACACACACAAACTCTCAGTTCAAGCAAGTCCACAAACAATAATAGAATAATTTTCAATAACATCTTTCTCTTACTATGCTGCTTAGTGAGACTTCTGGCATTCCTTATCTTGAACAATCCTCTTCAAATCTGGCTTGTATTCTGTTGTTGCCACTCTAAGCAATTCTTTCAAATGAGTGTCAGTCAGAACAGATCGATGCTTTGATTTCACATGTTTCAGGGTAGAAAACACAGACTCGCAGACGTACGTTGACCCAAACATGGACAGTATCTTAAGCGCAGCTCGTTTGATGTTGGGGTATTTTTCAATTGGCACACTTTTCCAGAACTCAACGGTCCCTTCCCTTAAAACAGCTTTCAGTTGATCCTCCTCACAAAGGTTGATCATCTCCAACTCAGCCGCAGCCTCATCTGTGACGAGCGGGGCTTTCAAACAGTCTGTCTCCGCATTAAATGGGTCGACGAGGAACGTAATCTGTGGTCTTTTCAGTTGTAGATCACAGAACCGGGTCACAAAGCTTTCGTGCAGGTTTGCAACCAGTGTTGCATATCTGTCTCTTTTCTTTTTCAGGGCGGCGCTGGTGACTTGCTCACTGGCTTTTAGCAGAGTATGAAAATGTGTTAAATCTCCCTTTTGAATATGCGCCTCGAACAGCTTTAGTTTGTTGACAAACGCAAACACACTTTGCACCAGGTCAGGCAGCATTTTTAACTTACCCTGCAGGGTCAGGTTCAGTCTGTCCAAGTGACACAGCATGTCGACTGAAAATGCCAGATCCATAATCCACTCGAGGTCTGAGAGCTCGGGATAGTCCTTGTCCTTCTCTTCCATGAACAGTTTCACAGCATCCAAAAGCTCAAAGAAGCGAGAGAGTACCTTGCTTTTTGACAGCCACCTCACAGTGCAGTGCAGCGGCAGGTCACCTGGAAGCCCTTGGTCCAGCTCAGCGATGAGATTCCTGAATTGCCTGTGGTTAAGCGCATGCGTGCGGATGTAGTTGACGATTTCCATCACAGGCTTCATGACGTTGTCTAAATTCAATGATTTAGACACGAGTTGCTCCCTGTGGATGATGCAGTGGAAATTCCAAAAGTCGGGAAATGTTTGATCAGCTTTGCACAGCCCCACAAGCCCATTCACGGATCCGATCATGGCTGGCGCTCCATCCGTGGCTATTGCAGTTAGTTTCGGTATGGGCAGATTTGCTTTTGCAAACGCAGCCATCATTGCTTCTTTCACATCTATGCCACGGGTTCTGTCTTTTAATGGCACAATATCAAGGAGTTCTTCTTTGATCATACATTCATTTGACACAGACCGTGCAAATATTGCCAACTGAGGCTTGTCTTGTATGTCACAACTCTCATCCAATGCCACACTAAAATACTCACATGCTTGAAGGTCAGAGTGCAACTGTGATTCAACAGCTGTATTAATATCCGATATTCTGCGTTTAACACTGTGGCGGGACAGTTGAACGTCTGATACGCTCCGTTTTAGTTTGTCGTCTCCAGGAGCCAAGATTTCAAAGGCGTCAATGAGGCATTTTTTAATGAAGTCCCCTTCGTTGTATGGCTTTTTAGCCCGTGCTATGTTCCAAGCCAGCTGATATGATGCAAGCGTTACGGTCTCTGAGTGTTTCGTAAATTTTTGGAAAAACTGCACCTGCTTTTCTGCCTGGCTTTTCAAAGCGACCAACTTGTTCTTGCGAAGTTCAGTCCCTTTTGGAAATTCCTGTTCGATGTTAGGGTGGAGTGAGCTGAAGTGACGCTGAAGATTTGAAGCTTTGAAATGCGCTAATGCTGCGTGACATATAAGGCAGATCGGCTTGCCATTACGTTTAACAAAAAAATATAAACTCTCCCACTCTGGCAAAAACGTCCTGTGTTCTTCTTCATATTTTCGTTTGGCTGTGCTTTTTTTCCCTGCCATTTCAAGAGGTAACTTGACGGAAATTGTTTACAACACAAATGATGTCACACCAAAGATTCTCTCGTCGCTCGTTTGACGTCACTCAAACAGGCTTACATGGTCAGTGTGCCATCTAGCTGTAGGGGGAGTGAATGACAGCGCCAGCCAAGTATTTTTGACGCATGTCATGTGACAGCTCCTGAAGAGCCGCATGAAACTAGTTAAAGAGCCGCATGAGGCTCGCGAGCCGCGGGTTGGCCAGGCCAGTCCTAGAGTATCTTTAAAAAGTCTTCAATTGATTCAAAATGCTGCTGCTAAAGTTTTAACTGGTTCTAGAAAAAGAGATCATATTTCCCCGGTTCTGTCCTCCCTCCATTGGCTTCCCATTGAATTCAGAAACAAGTTTAAAATCCTTCTTCTTACTTTCAAAGCTCTTAACAATCTGGCCCCCCAATATATAAAAGATCTGATATTACCTTACCATCCTAACAGAGCATTACGCTCCCAAAATGCTGGCTTACTTGTGGTGCCCAGAATCTCCAAAAGTATGGTGGGAGGCAGAACCTTCTGCTACCAAGCCCCTTCTCTCTGGAACCAGTTACCACTCTGGGTCCGGGAGTCAGACTCGGTCTCTGTCTTTAAGAACAGGGTAAAATCCTTCCTTTTTAATATAGCTTTCGTTTAAGGAGGGTTTTTGTGTCTTTTAACCCCACTCTTGTTCTATTGTTATCTGATCCATACTGCTGGTTGACCTCCAACATTGTACTTGGCATCTTACTGCTTTGTTCTTTATGTCTGTCCTTTCCATCCTCTCTATCCCCTTATCCCCAGCCAGTCGCAGCAGACGACTGCCCCTCCCTGAGCCTGGTTCTGCTAGAGGTTTCTTCCTTCCAGATGGGAGTTTTTCCTCTCCACTGTCGCTTAGTGCTTGCTCATAGCTAACTAACTAACTAACTAACCTGCACTTATATAGCGCTTTTCTAGTCACAAAGGGATAGGGGATAGGATAGGGGATCCCCTAGTCATAGGGGATCATCTGATTGCTGGGTCTTTCTGTGACTGTGTGGGGTTTTTTTTTCTGCACTGTGACGCCACGAGACGGCTTTTGTTGTGATGTGGCGCATTATAAATAAAGCTGAATAGAATTGAATTGAATTTTTTCTATTTTATAAAGGGGGGGAGAATGTAATGGGGGGTTTATTATGAAGTGTGGTGTGATGACGCCGGCTTCCGGTTACGTCATCACACTGCCCTATATTACAGGGTGTCCGCCATTGGGGCTTCCTCTTGCCCAGGACGACTCCGCCTCGGCGTGTTCCCTGTAGTGCAACCATATAATCAATAAAGCTGTGTTCCAGTGCAACTTCCTCACCCACCTCCTTTTATACCAGGTTTGTGGACATAACAGTTTGAAGCTGATATTTCTTACCTGGAGCTTCAGTTTTCCTTGGGATCATGTCTCCCCGTGGAGGCACAAATGCCTCTGCTGTTGCAGGCCTTGTTGTTGGTGCTGTGACAACATCAGGGTCCTGTGTCAAGACTTCTGCTGTAAAATAACAATTAAGAAAAATTTATGTAAAATAACTGCCAAAACATTTAATTGCTGATGGCATATATGTGTGCATAAACACGCTGACTTTTTGTTTTAGTGGGAAGCAGTTCTGTTTTGTATTTTGCTCCTATTACCCCCACCAAGGAGGTAATGTTTTCATGGTGATTTGTCTCTTTCTGTTAGCACGATTACGACTACTGGATGGTGTTTGATGAAATTTTCCGCAGAGGTGGCCCTTGGGCTATGGATGATCCCATTAGATTTTGGAAGTGATCTGAGTCAGGATGTGGATTCTGGATCAGTTTTTTCACTTTCTTCAACATTGCGAGATAGGGCCTTGGTTGAGGTATGCACTCTTTGAGTGCCCTCTAATTTGATCATGTTCTGGAGGAAGATTTGATGCCCACCACCAGAAGATCAAATACCAGAAATGGTGCAGACTGCTATCATCTGACAGGCAGTCTTTTGTATAATAGTACATTTATTATCAAAGGTGGGTAGAGTGTAAAGTAAAAGTACCATCACCTTATGATATTCATAACTCTCGTACAGTATTCTCCATAAAAGTTACTTGAGTAAGAGTAAGAAAGTATCTACTAAAAAAAGTTAGTTGAGTACTGAGTAAAGAGTTTACTAATTTGAGAGATTTCTGTCTTGAATTTGTGACTTTTTGCACATAAATTAAGAATTTTAAACTGTTTTGCAGATGTGTATAATTTATGTAAATAATAATTTCTAATATATTTTATTTATTTAATACATAATTTTACATTTTTAATTAACATTTTTTCCTCATAAATTAAACATTTTGTCTTATTTTTGTCTTTAAAAAAATCCTTCATCTTTTGTAACGGGACTAGAAATAAAATGAGAAAAAACTATATCAAAATGAATAAAGATGGAGCTATTTCTGGTTTAAAAAATCCCCAAACAAATAAAAACAAATTATTACGATTCTGACAAGCAATGGTGTCTCTACTTGAGGGGCCAGATGTTGCTGTTGAGCAGTGCATGCACAGTCAGTATTAGGTAACACTTTCAACAGTATGTGTTTTTCTTTACAATTAATGAATAATATTGTGCATTTATGATAATGGTAGCACAGTCATGCTGTCCAAATATCTTGCTATATTTCTTGCATCAAAGTCAGGATTTCTTCTGCTGTTTCTGCTGTGGTTTAATTACATATGGGGCCTGCCCTTCAACACCTGTGTAAGTCATCCTGTAGGTTAAAACTGTGCTGCGGATTCTCCAGCTGCTATCTGTGGTGCCCTGCGGGGGTGGGGGGCAGAGAATTCAAGCCCCACAGCCAATCAAAAGTAACTAATGGATCTGACTTGCGTCAGGATATTCATTGGTTCCTTTTCATTGGCTGTAAAAAAGGCTATCAACCTGTGCTGGTTAGCCTCCACTAGCAGGGGTAATATGAATCAAGTCTGCTTTCTCTGGCTGGCGCAAACATCACCCAAGTCGAAGACTTCAAATACCTTGGCTCATATATAATGGACTCTCAAAAGGATATGAAATCTCGTAAAGCTCTAGCATGGGCAGCGTGTAATAAGCTTAATAAGATATGGCATTCGACTATCAACAACCAAAAGAAAATTCACGTATTCAGGACACTGATAGAGCCAATTTTGCTCTATGGCTCGGAGACGTGGACTCTAACTGCACGTCAAGAAAAACAACTGGACGGGACATATATGAACTTACTGAGGCATATACAAAACATCCATTGGTCCGAGCACGCCACTCTCGAGCGTATTTATGGTGACATCCCGCCCCTCTCTCAGAGGCTCACCAAACGGAGACTCAGATTTGCTGGCCTTTGCCATCAGGCCACCGGGGAGATTATACACTCTCTGCTCCTCTGGAAGCCTATTGGCCCAGTCCCGTTCCATAAATTTACATTGTACTGTTGAGGGACTTGGGGATAGTGAGAGAGGACTTGGCGACAGCCATGGAAAATCGCACGGTGTGGCAGCAAGTTGTTCAGTGTGCCCCGACCCTTCAGGCCGCTACATGGTAATGATGATGATGAATCAAGTGGACAATTTATTAAAAATTAGATTACATGAATAATCTCTCATTAGAGCACAAATTAGAGATTAAAGGTGTGGGACCAACACCGGCCAGAGGATTTAAACATCACTCCCTCAGGAAAAATCAAAAACTGTTTTTTCAGTGTGGAATGGTCCAGAAGAAAAACAACTTACTAAACATGAAAGTAAGTAGCAGCGTGGAAAATGCTGTTAGATCTGACTTGCTTGGAAGAGCTAATATAGCAACTCAGACTGATAACACTCACAAACACCCAAGCAGAAGATAACAGGAATGTTCTTGGTGGAATAATAACATGCCTAAGGCTCTGTAGGAAATGTGAAACTGTGCTATAATGAATCATCAGCTTCTCCAAATCCAGGAATTTTTTTAAGAGCATTTTTGCAATGATGTGTGCAGGTGATTCCAGGCTCAGACGACATTACAATGCACAGCCTCACTTCAAAGACACCTCTGTTCACTGATGGACTGGTGGACTTTGACAAAAGAGTGATTGACACGTTTGCCTTGAGACTCTAGAATCGCCTCCGACTATCTAGAAGAAGCACGGAGTATTATCCTTTATGTCATGATTATAACATGGGCAAAACTTGCACGGAAAACTGCTCTGTGATGTTGCACTTTGTGTCTTGCATGTTAACCATTCTTTTCCCGAATGCATGAACTCTCCCATGTGAGCTCTTCACTGCTCTCTGCACACCATATCATTTCTCCCCGTCCCTTGAGGCTTCCGCAGAGATGGAGGATTAGGTAATAGATCTCATTGCACCAGATAACCGAAGCTCTCGTATTCACAGATCACATCATAAAATCATTTACTTTGAAATACAATCTTTCTCACTCTGGGCCCTTACAAAAGAACGTGTGGCTAAAATGAGTCACTTTTGGTCGGGCGCAAATGAGATGGAGAAAGTCGGCTTCTGAAATACATTAACGTGATTTTTCCATCATCCCTGTTAAGCTGTTGAACGTCCTGATTAAATGTACCAGTGGCACGAGCCAGGTAATGATGCCATGGACAAACACAGCTTTTTCCAAATTGAACACTTATGTAATAGTTCGTCGTGCTATCGTTTGTTTTCAGGGAGCTGTGCAGCTTTGGTGAAGGAGTCCCCGATAGAAGGAGGATATTTGTGAGATTTTTCAGACTTGCGTCACTTTTTAAGACACATTTTGTACTAATTAGCACCACACCCTGCACTCACCCAGTTAATGAGCCTGAGCTTTTATTGCCGTGATTTGTTTTGGTGAAACTCTAACAGAAGGATCCAGAAGTCAAACCGGAGTTTGCAGATTTCAGTCTTTTCTCTCCTCTTTCTAACAGAAACAGCATTACCTCACACTCCAAACATTCCTATAACGCCTTGCCTCTGTGCCTCTCATTACTTCTACTCTTTGTCATTCACCGCAGGTTCCCACATTGAGTTTGTAAATGATTTCAGGTTTTAGGTTTGGATTCAGTGGCCACCATATTTTTTTAGTTCCTCTCATACCTTCGTTTACATTAGGGATTTAATTACAGGCCTCCATATACAGGATGTGAGTGTGAAGCAGTTCCCTAAGACAGAAAAATAATAACGTTCTGTGTAATTTAAACCAACGTTTTTCTAGCTTACTTATGTGTGCAGATGCAATGAATACAAACATTTTACACTTCAGCAGCCACAGCCTTTTCTGTGTGTAAAGTGGAGTAGGCAAATGCTATAGGCCCCCTCAGCCTCTAGGGGGCCCCAAGCTACAAGTTCACCCTCAGCATTTTTTAGGGGGAAAATTAAAATGACCTTTTTCCTTGTTAATTTGCATCTTTTTCCCATACATTTGTGACATTTTTTCTCATAAATTTATGCCTTTTTTTCTTGTAAATTTGCTAGTTTTTGTCATAAATTTGCAACTTTTGTCTTGTAAATTTGCATCACTGTTCTCATGTAATTTCCCCATTGTGAGACTAATAGATTATAAATAAATAAATAAATCTGACTGTTTTACTTGTAAATTTGCATTTTTTTTCTCAGAAATTTATGAGTTTTTTCTTATAAATTTGCAGCCTTTTTTCATAAATTTGATTTTTTTCTTGTAAATTTGCAGCCTTTTTCTCATAAAATTGTGCACTTTACCTTGTAAATTCGCCACATTTTTTTTCTCATGAATTAGTGATTTTTTTCTTCTAACTTGTCATCTTTTTTCTCATAAATGTATGAGTTTTTTTTGTAAATGTGCAGCCTTTTTTCTTGTAAATGTGTGACTTGTTTCTTGTAAATTTACAGTTTTCATAGCAGTAGACTACATCATCCCAGGTGCGTGACTGAGAGGTTTCGCAGGTCCTTCCTACCTACGACTGTCAGACTGTATAACCTAAGCAGGGCTGCTCACAGAGATAGCAAAAAAAACTTGACGACCTGGCTGGCACATAACTTGACGACCTGGCTGGCAAACTTGACGACCTGGCTAACCACTGCTGGCGCAGTGGTTAGCACTGCGGCAGCACAGTTTACCCTTGGCCGGGGGATTGTGGGGATCGTGGGTTCGATCCCAGCCCCCGACCAACAGTGATCTGTGTGGAGTTTGCATGTTCTCCCCGTGTTGCGTGGGTTTACTCCGGGATTTCTCCGGTTTCCTCCCACATGCCAAAAACATGCATGTTAGGTTAATTGGCTGTTCTAAATTGTCCCTAGATATCTGTTTCCTATAGGCCCTTAGAATAGAGGGTTAGTATTAATGAAAGCGCTTTGAGTGGTCTTTGTGACTAGAAAAGCGCTATATAAGTGCAGGTTAGTTAGTTAGTTAGTTAGTTAGACCTAATAGTATTGAATGCAAAAGACGCAACAGACTTACACAAATGGTCCCCTCCAGTATACAACTAGGACAATATCAGTCGCTACGAAGGGTGACAATATGTATGGGTACATATTCATACTATGTAGGATAACTAAATAGACGGTTATGCTGTTTATTCCATCCAGCCACAACTCTCCGCACTGTGTATATATATTTATATATCTATGTGTACATATGTACTGTATATTCACTGCTCTTATTTTCTTATCTTCTAAATTATTGCTCTGAGTGTTGCTATCCTGTGCTGTTGCAATCCTGGAATTTCCCCATTGTGGGACTAATAAGGGCTTATCTTATCTTATATAGACACTGGTTAAAGTCTCTCACACACACACAATCTTGCATGGGGCACCCAAAAAACTAGAAATGCAACATTTAACCATGACTTATCTGATACTTGGCAGTCTCCATGTTCAAGATCCATTCTGGGAGTTTTGGAAGCGAGTTGGAACTAATGGTTTATTAAGTTATCCTGATTAATACTATATACTCTGTGGTGCCCATTGATAATAGATTACTCACAGACTAAACCACACACTGCTGTGTCTTGGGGGGATTTTCCGAAAATAGCTCAAAAAAACTAAATATTGTTTGTTTCCAAATTATTACTGAAAAATGAGTCATTGAATCATTTTCCCTTGAGCTATAACCAATATTCCATGGTTCTTCTGTTGTGTCCTCAGTCATTTGTCTTATCCTCACCTCTCTGGGTTTTGGCATGCCGGGGACCTGCATTCACACAACGGTGCTACTGTGACAGTCATCTACCGGCTTCCTCGGCTAAATCATCGTGACAGACAGGTGCCACAAGTGCACAGTAGACACTGTGAGTGTGTCGTGTTAGCAGGTGGCACAGTAGTCTCCAAGGAGGTGCTCTGGTGTGATGAGTGTTAACAACTGTCCCTGCAGCTGTTGTACAGTACTGCCTTACCCTCTGTCCTTGCTCACTGTATCAGAAAACAAGTCAGTCACAGACCCCTAGTTATATTTATGTTTCTGTATTGTCACTTATAGATACTATATGCTCAACATTTACCTTGGAGCATGAACATTGCTCATTACTTGTTTTCAGAGTATTTCAAGACTAATTCTGATATTAGGAATGCATTGAAACCACTTTTTCAGGCAGACTACAGGTACTTTAGTGCTGTCTGATACAGAGTACAGATACCAGCACACAATGAAATGTTTGTCCAATTTTGTCATCTTTTACTAAAAAGTTGCTTCCACACATTTCACCTGTCAAAGACTAGTAGAAGAGTTGCTGGAGGGTCTGGTCTATGTGTGCACCATAACCCTCTTCACGTTGTTTGTCAGTGTGAGATGGTACATAGTAATGGTGCAGATTTAGCAAGTAGGAGTACTAGTACTATTAGTATTGTATCCATACTAATAATGGTTGTTAAAGACCAAGACTGATAAGCAGTATTTGGATCTGATTTACTATTTATATTTAGAATTCCAGCCTTGGCGTAATAGCTCTGTCAGTGGTACACTGTTTGCCTATGCTAATGCAGTGGGACCGGAGTGGTGGCCTGGTGACACAGCATTTACCCTACAGCTGGAAAATTAAGGGTTCAGCCCCCGCCCCCCATGTTCCTTCCGCCTTCTAGCTTGGGGCTCAGCATGATAGAATGGAGAAAGGAAAGTTAACACACAGAGCTACCAGAGGACTGACCCCCACACTGTCGCTTTACTACTTACAGTAACTGTGTGGCCTATAGGGTGATAGAAACGGAGATAGGTGCCGCCCCCATACAACATGTGGTGTTACACATGCTGTGAAAGGGAATTCTTAATGCAGTGGAGGAAATAGTATTCAAGGTGTCAACTTTCTTTTTCAGTAGATACAGCTCCGGGAAAAAATTAAGAGACCAAAGACACCAATGCAAAATTATCACTTTATCTGGTTACATAATTAACAATTTTGTTTTATTCTCCAACCCACTGAAAACAATCCACCCAAATTCCAAGTCAACATGTCATCATTAAGAGCATTTATTTACAGTAAATGACAACTGGCCAAAATAACAAAAAAGATGTTGCTTGTAGATGTGCTTTTAGATGAAATATTGCAAAGAAAACAAGTTCATGCTCATTTTTCAATAAAGTTTTAACTTAGGTAGACCTCACATCTGTATTTGTGTAATAACTCTGATTTTTATTCACAGCTTTCATGCATCTTACCATGCTTAGAATATCACCTGATCAGTGCCTCCTTAAGTAGACTGACGTGTCTTTGAGTTGGAATTCAACAGATGCTCAAATTGAATAGCTGCCATACATGTAGATGTTAATGTAGGAAAGATTTTGTAGCAGTCTCTTAATTTTTTCCAGAGCTGCATATTTCCAATGTAGGGCTGCAGCTATCGATTAATCAGATAAGCTTTTTGTGTCTTTTTTTTCTTTTGATTGAAGGCCTTTTGACCAAAATCTTACTGTTTATGTATGAAGCAAACTTGCACTGACCAATCTGTGCTGAACATCACTCTACCATCAACCAGCCACACACAAGAGCTCCTCACAGGACATCTGACCAGGGAGTCAGAAGAGTAACCAAGAAGCCAGGGAAAAGGAGGAGGCAGCAGGTTAAATTGTGACAGAAAAGATGACCACTGATGAAAGCTAGTCTATATGGCCAAATGTAGCACCTCCGCGTGACTGAGAAGCGTGATCCTGCCCATATGTACACATTTACAACACACACAGCCTACGGTAAATCAGCCAATCCCTTTTGTTTTACTTAGAAAACATGAGCGTAGATCAGACACAGGTCAGAGACTCCCTTCTCTTGTTAATCCTCTTTTTAGGACTTCTATTTCAGCCCGTGGCCGACAGCTGTCATCCCTCCTTCACCTCTGGGTGGTCTCTCTGTTTATTTTACCGGAAAAGATGAGGTTCAAAATGTCTGAGATGCTCGAGCATAAATTAGACTTTCCCATACTTATATGACATAGAGGAGTGAGAAAAAGGCTGAGATGTGTTGTTTCTGCTCTGTGGACACACACGGTTGAGGAATTGGTGCTGTAAAAAAGCTGAAGATTGTGGCTGATCTGTGTAAGCCCTAAGGTTTTGAGGTAGACTGGTAGGACGATGTGGTGAGTAAGTGGAAATGAATTTGAACCTCCATTTAAACCACAATGATACTAGCTATGTGGTAACACAATGTTTGACTTTTCTAGATGAAGGGGTATTTTAGATGTATTTTGTTCATACTACATCATGTCATATATATGCTAAAACACCTTCTTAAGACTTTAAAACTGGATTGCTACATTTAAAAAACAAAACACTTGTTTTACCATAGACACAATAACAGATGATCTGTTTTTTATTTTATTCTTTTTGCAACACTGCCAACAGTGCCTATAAATTCCATCCAACTCTCTGGCCAGTCATCACTCATTACACAAAGAACACAGACCAGAAACCAGATGGAATGAAACTGCTGCAGTATAATTGCTTCTTATGATGTATATATATATATATATATTTATATAAAGTGGGATTGGACTGACCTTTTATTGTATTGTTTTGCTTGCATACCCAAAAGGCTTCAAGTCTGTTTTGTTTTCAAAGTTTTAATCAAATATCAAATTCTTTTGTTACTTTTTTCACCTAATTCCCAAGAAGATAATGTATTACCAAAGCCAATGAGGAGGCATGGGTAGAGTGTCTGTGCTGGGTGGCTGCCTATGTCCCTGCTCTAATCCGACAGGGAATGAGGCTACGGCCACAGAACTTGGTACACAGGCTGGCCTTGGTACTAGCACCTGTGGCTATACTTTTGGAGTCAAAGGTCAAGGTCAGAATGCCATATAAACTATAACTCAACAAAGAAAGCTAGGGCAACCAAACTTGGTACACAGATTCACCCTGACACCCTGATCTCTGACCATTGGTTTGGGGTCAAAAGGCCAAGGTTTGCATCCCCTATGCCCTATTACTATAGAATGAGTAAAGCTAGGGTCACCAAACTTGGTACACAGGTTCACCTTGGGATCCTGAACTGTGACTATGGTTTTGACATCGCAAGGTCGAGGTCAATATACCATATAAACTATATCTCAAGAACAACAAAAGCTAGGGTCGCCAAATTTAGTACACAGGTTCACCCTGACCTCTGACTATGGATTTGGCATCAAAAGGTCGAGGGTCAAGGTTTTAAATCTATACAACTGCAAAAAGAGTGAGTCTGCATCTCGACTGAGTGCACTCTAGTTTGAAGAAGCACCACAGAAGATGGGACAATATACTGTATGTTAATTCACAAAAATATGAGCCATGTACCAAAATTATCCATTTAGATTGATTTTCAACTGTAGTTATTGGCAGATTTGTTGGTTTTAAGAAATAAAACCATAATCTGTTTATTTGGGACATGCAGTTGGGTGGTCTGAAAGAAAACTATGTTCAGATGTTGTGCCAAGATGTAAACCCATCCATGATCAAAGAAGTTTTTTTCAGGAATGTAACAGAGCGCTCATGTGTCATTTTGCATGCACCAAAGTTCATAGTAGAATGTATCACTTTCTAAAAGAGGAATATGGTACAGAGAGAAAAGTTAGATTTAGTCTGCTTGATAGAATGTGATCTGTGTGTTCAGGTAGTTATGGAAGTGTTTCCTGTTCATGTGGAAAGGGATCATTCTGTTGCTGTTGAAGGGCAATATTTTGTCTGTGATTCATTAGAAACTGAAGATGAAATACTGTACTTGTACTTCTCTCTGTAAAATGGATCAGGAATGAGCTTATTTAACAAGAGACTATTTTTTCCTGACAACTTTTGAAAGCAACACTATGTAGGATTTTCATCTTAAAATAATGTTTCCAAACCTATTTTGATGATACATCATTCTTTGACCAGGAGACTGCCACTTCCCCCATAGCCTGAGTGGGCCCACATTGCCTGCAACAGCTCTGTTCTTGGTAGGAAAACTGAGACTACTCCAATTATGGTGACTGTGACCTCAGTCCCAACAGCCAATCACAGGACAGGAACAAAGAAGTTACTTACATAGTGCTGCTTTATAGGTTTTTGTGAAATAAACACAGGTGGGTAGAGTAGCCAGAAACTGTACTCAGACAAAAGTAGCCCTACTTTATATTATTAATTACTCAAGTGTGAGTAGTCAGCAAAAAAATTACTTCATTAAGAATAAGAAAGTATCCACTAAAAAGTTATTTGAGTTGTAACTACTTTATTCTTGCTGAATTGTGAGGTTTTTCTCATATTTTTTCCTTATATCCAGTTCCTATAATTGTTTTTTTTTTTCCTCATATACATGTGGCTGTGGCGCAGGTGTAGTGTGGCCAACTACTGATTGGAGGGTCAGGGGTTTGATTCCCGCTCTGTCTGCAGTCTGTATGTTGAAGTGTCCTTGAGCAAGACACTGAACCCCCAGTTGCTCCTGGTGGGTCAGGCCAGCACCTGTTCATGGCTGCTCTGCCGCCATCAGTGTGTGAATGGGTGGACAGCAGGATCTGTAAAATGCTTTAGTCATCTAGAGATGAGAAAAATCAATCAATCAATCAATCAATCAACCAACCTTTATTGTCATGATGCTATGCATACAACTGTAGTGCAAGCAAGATGAAATTGAGTTTCTCTAGGCATCCGTATTGTAAAAAGAACATAATTTAAAAATACATTCACACACCCCCACCCCCCATCCTGACAGCCATTCACATATCCCTGAGACATATTTGGATATTACAGTAATGTTAACTTATTACAGTTGCAATTAAAATGATAATAACTGCCTATGTATATATAAAACAATTAAAATGGCTAAGTGAATCTAAGTAGCTAAGAGAAATAAATACTTAAAACTGACTAAAACTATAATATACAGTACATATAATATACATAAAGCCCATCCAGGGACAAGAGTTGCAAATTAGCTAATAGCTATACACTCTATGTGCAACACATCAGATTAATTGTCTTTGATTAATTGTCTATGTTTATTGCACTGTCCCTGTCAAATAAACTAATCTACTACTACATAAAGTGCAGTAATATGTGTAAAGGATTCCGGATCAACTGTTCAGCATCCTAACAGCTTGTCGAAGGAAGCTGTTGATCAGTCTGGTGGTTCTGCCTCTGATGCTCTGGAATCGTTTGCCAGATGGCAGCAGTTCAAAGTGTTTGTGCAGAGGGTGCGAGTGGTCCTTAACAATGATCAGTGCCTTGCTCCTACAACGGCTCTGGAAAAGTTCTTGAACAGAGGGGAGGGAAACTCCAATTACCTTCTCAGCTCCCTTAACTATCCTCTGCAGGGCTTTTTTGTCTGACATACTGCAACTGGAGTACCATGTTGCAATGCAGTACGTCAGAACACTCTCCACCACACCTCTGTAGAAGGTCCTGAGGATGCAGATGGGGAGAGAGGCCTGTTTGAGTTTTCCTCAAGAAGTGTAGTCTCTGCTGGGTCCGCTTCCTGATCCTCGAGGAATTCTTGCTCCAGGTCAGGGCCTGCGAGATCTGCACTCCGAGGAACTTGATGTTCTCCACTCTCCACCGAACGGCCGCTGATGCAGAGAGGGACATGTTCAGGCCGTGACCGCCAGAAGTCGATAATCATCTCCTTTGTTTTGTCAACATTGAGCACCAGATTGTTCTCCCTGCACCAGGCCTCCAGGTCTCTAACTTCTTCCCTGTACATTGATTCCTCATCCCTCTGAATAAATCCCACCACTGTGGTGTCATCCGCAAACTTAATAATCTGGTTCCCCTCATGTCTGGACACACAGTCATGTGTTAAAAGTGTAAACAACAGTGGACTGAGTACACAGCCTTGAGGGGATCCAGTGCTCAGCGTGATGGAGTTGGAGATGTTGTTTCGAACCCGGACAGACTGAGGTCTCTCGGTCAGGAAATCCAGGATCCAGAGACATGTGGCGGTGTTCAGACCAAGAAGGAGTAATTTCTCCATCAGTCTCTGGGGAATAATGGTGTTAAATGCTGAACTGAAATCAACGTACAGGAGTCTGGCATAGGTGTCTTTCTGATCCAGGTGGGTAATGACAGAATGCAGGGTGGTGACTACAGCATCCTCTGTGGAGCGATTTGAACGATACGCGAACTGGAGCGGGTCATGTGATGCAGGGAGGCAGGCTGTGATGTGTGGTTTAAGAAGCCATTCAAAACACTTCATCACAATTGGTGTCAGTGCGACAGGATGATAGTCATTCAGACAGGACACAACCGCTTTCTTTGCCACCGGTACTATGGTAGAGGTCTTAAAGCATCTAGGGACAATGGCCTGACTCAGGGAAATGTTATATATGTCAGACAGGACATCCGCCAACTCACTCGTGCAGACTCGAAGCACATGTTGTCCGGACCTGCAGCTTTACGTGGGTTGACCCTGATTAGGGTCCTCTGTGTGTCCGCTGCGTTGATGGTGATAGCTGGCCCCACAGATGGTGAAAATGGGCCAGCCCTCCCTCTGATTGTCGGGTTTGATGCTTCAAAACATGCAAAGAAGTTATTGAGCCTGTCTGGAAGCAAAGCGTCAACATCATCGACCCCCTGCCTAGACTTATAATCCGTCAACGCCTGTACTCCCTGCCACATCCATTTGGTGTTCCCTGTGTCACAGAAATGTCCCTGGATTTTCTCCGCGTAGGCGTGTTTCACCGTCTTAATTCCCTTTGCAAGCGCAGACCTGGCTGAGTGGAGGACAATCCTGTCCTTTGCTCTAAAGGCTGCATCTCTGGCTGTGAACAGCGAGCGCACCTCTGCAGTCATCCATGGTTTATAGTTGCGTCATAAGTGAGCGCCATTTAAATTTGAAGCATTTTTGCATAACTTTGTAACCTTTTTGTTTATATTAGCAACTTTTTTACTCAAAATTTTGAAACTTATTCTCATAAATATGCATTTTTTTTCTTAAAAATTTGTGGCTTGTTTCTTGTACATTTTGAGACTTTATTCACATAAATTTGAGGGGTTTTTCTCATAAAATGAAAACATCACTGTTGTAAATTTACAACTTTTTACCTCCACCAAGGGGGTAATGTTCTTTCATATTTGTTTGTTTGCTTCTTTGCTTGCTTGCAGGGTCACGCAAGAACTACTGGATGGATTTTGATTTTTTTTTTTTTACCAGATTTGGCCCTAGGCCTACAGATGAACCAGTTAGATTTTGGAAGTGATCCGGGTAAGGATGCTGATTTTGGATCACTTTCTTTAACATCATGAGATAGGGCCTTGGCATTCTCTGAGTTCCCGTCCAGTTTTCTTATAGAGTGATAATTTTTCTCAATAATAATAAAATTAAGACTTTTTTCAGATAAATTTGCAACTTTTTTTTCCCTCAGAGATTTGTTACTTTTTCAAGCTCCTTTTCCAAGGAACTAGACACCAAGGTGCTGATGCCTCAGTGCCAGATCCTTGGCGCAGGTATGCATTCTCGGATCGTCACCAAAATGTTACGGGTTCCTTT
The DNA here is from genome assembly GCA_020510985.1 of Pholidichthys leucotaenia. Taxonomy (NCBI): domain Eukaryota; kingdom Metazoa; phylum Chordata; class Actinopteri; order Cichliformes; family Pholidichthyidae; genus Pholidichthys; species Pholidichthys leucotaenia. The sequence goes on along the minus strand of CM035837.1, from coordinate 51,214,382 downwards.
CTAGCCCAAGGACCACCTCTGGTAAAATTTCATCCAAATCCATCCAGTAGTTTTGGAGTACACGTATGCGCAGTGAAAATAATCTGTAGTTCACATGCTCATACTGTTGGCGGCAGCCAAGAGCCACCAAACTCATTTGAACAGCTGCAATCTAAACACAGATGAAGAGCATGGTGGCAGACGTTTTAAATGGCGGAAGCGATGGAGGTACGTGAATACAATGACAATCAAGACGAACAGGAGCTTTTGCTGTTTAGTGGCAGAGGAAGAAACCAGACGGGCAAAAAGAAGGACATTTGTTCACCCAGTATTGGCAGATTGCTCAGCACTTCCCTGTGGCGGGAGTTTCTGGGCACATGCGCAGTTCATTGGACCATTTGCGGGAGAGAAATGTTGGGAGTTGGAGTTTTTAACGAGTTTTCACCTCATCTTTCCTCTGCAAAACTAAACAGTAATACCAGTGTGAAAACAATCGATGTGATGAATAAATGGTGTAGTTGCTGAATACGTGGGTTTTTTTTTTTCAGTAACCACTATTTTATAACAGTTCAGCTAGAGATTGACTGTGACAGGAAGTCATCCATGTGCTGTAAAAAAGTCACGCTGCTGCCTGTAGTGGCCCGGCATAGTTATTACAATACCTTTTCCCCTGGCTTCGTTGACATTAAAGGTGAGTTAAATTTGTGTTTATTTTGAAAACAAAGCCTTATCTTGGAATTTTGGCAAATTAAAAGTCGAGAAAATATGGCGATATAATGATACAAGCCTTTAGTTCCACTTAATTTTGACCGGGTGAGCTGAAACAAAGAGGCGGACAGACGGACAGATACACACACATCCACACTAATGGATTACCGTATGCCTCTCAGTTTCACCGAGGCATAACGGTTTCATTTCTGATTGATACTCTACTGTGGCAGTGGGGTGGCTGTAAGGCAAGACATGAATAAAAATGAAACTGTTAAATAAACTTTGATAAAGAAACAGATGAATCACAGAAGATAGCATTTACTCTTTTTATAGCAGGTTTCTGCATTTATACCTTTTAAATGGGTGTACAGACGTGGACAAAATTGTTGGTACCCCTTTGTTAATGAAAGAAAAACCCACAATAGTCACAGAAATAACTTGAATCTGACAAAAGTGGTAATAAATAAAAATTCTATGAAAATTAACCAATGAAAATCAAACAATGCTTTTGAATTGTGGGTCAATAGAATTATTTAAAAAAAAAACAAACTCATGAAACAGGCCTGGACAAAAATGATGGTACCCTTAACTTAATATTTTGTTGCACAACCTTTTGAGGCAATCACTGCAATCAAACAATTTCTGTAACTGTCAATGAGACTTCTGCACCTCTCAGCAGGTATTTTGGCCCACTCCTCATGAGCAAACTGCTCCAGTTGTCTCAGGTTTGAAGGGTGCCTTCTCCAGACGGCATGTTTCAGCTCCTTCCACAGATGTTCAATAGGATTTAGATCAGGGCTCATAGAAGGCCACTTTAGAATAGTCCAATGTTTTGCTCTTAACCATTCTTGGGTGTTTTTAGCTGTGTGTTTTGGGTCATTATCCTGTTGCAAGACCCATGACCTGCGACTGAGACCAAGCTGTCTGACACTGGGCAGCACATTTCTCTCTAGAATACCTTGATAGCCTTGAGATTTCATTGTACCCTGCACAGATTCAAGACACCCTGTATCAGATGCAGCAAAGCAGCCCCAGAACATAACAGAATCTCCTCCATTTTTCACAGTAGGGACAGTGTTCTTTTCTTGGTATGCTTAATTTTTACGTCTGTGAACATAGAGCCTTGCCAAAAAGTTCCAGTTTTGTCTCGTCTGTCCATAGGACATTCTCCCAGAAGCTTTGTGGCTTGTCAACATGCTGTTTGGCAAATTCCAGTCTGGCTTTTTTATGATTTGTTTTCAACAGTGGTGTCCTCCTTGGTCATCTCCCATGAAGTCCACTTTGGCTCAAACAACGACGGATGGTGCGATCTGACACTGATGTACCTTGACCTTGGAGTTCACCATGAATGTGTTTAGAGGTTGCTCTGGGCTCTTTTGTTACCATTCGTATCATCCGTCTCCTCCTGCGGCCACGTCCAGGGAGGTAGGCTACAGTCCCGTGGCTCTTAAATTTCTGAATAATATGTGCAACTGTAGTCACAGGAACATCAAGCTGCTTGGAGATGGTCTTATAGCCTTTACCTTTAACATGCTTGTCTATAATTTTCTTTCTAATCTCCTGAGACAACTCTCCTTTGTTTCCTCTGGTCCATGTTTAGTGTGGTACACACCATGTCAACAAACAGCACAGTGACTACTTGTCACCTTTTAAATAGGCCGACTGACTGATTACAAGTTTGTAGACACCTGTGATGTTAATTAGAGGACACATCTTGGTTGAACATGTCCCTATGGTCACATTATTTTCAATCTTTTCTAGGGGTACCATCATTTTTGTCCAGGCCTGTTTCATGAGTTTGTTTTTTAAAGTAATTCTGTTGAACCACAATTCAAAAGCACTGTCTGATTTTCACTGGTTAATTTTCATAGAATTTGTATATATTACCACTTTTGTCAGATTCAAGTTATTTCTGTGACCATTGTGGGTTTTTCTTTCATTACCAGAGGGGTACCAACAATTTTGTCCACGTCTGTATATTGGTTCTAAATCTCAGCTATCAGTGTCTTCAATTAAAATTTTGAATGTGGCTTGAAGGCATGAAGTAATTTGTATCTTCTTACTTTGGATGTTATTTCAAACTCTTGGTTCTGATTAAATCAGCTGCATGTTCACTGTCTTCTGTAGCTATAAGGTCAACTTTTAACCTCTGCACCCAACAGTACCTCACTTATCTGTAACTCAACAGGAGTTATAACCAAAGACAAATGCTCACTGTCTTTTGCTGAATTCCATGTGGCACATCTGGCACGTTCACAACTCCTTCCTCACCACTTACACACACAGACATAGGTTTTTTGTTTTTTTCATTCCACCTTTCTGTGTCATGTTTATCATCCAAGATATACTGCAACTGTACTTCCACATACTTGTACTTCCGGTACTTCCGGTGCTGCACTTGTAATGCTTGATATGAGCCGAGAATTTTAAGCAAAACCATCAAAATAAGGACTTCTGTTGGCTACCAACAAACGTGGGGAATACCCTTACGACCCAGTGCTGACCTGGTGAAGGTTCTGGCAGATCTGGCTCCGTTTCGCCCCGTTTCCGACCTCTAAAGGCTCGCCTCTGATGCTAACCCAGATGCTAACCCAGAGTAACTGCAGCAGTGAGAAGGTATTCTTTACATCTGGCCATCTGGAGCCGAGGAGAGAAGGATTTAAAAGGAGGACGAACCAACCGAGGCGGCGATTGGGAGCTCGGGCGCGGCGTTGGCGAGAGACGGGGGCCACCTGGATCCAGCAGGACAGTGGTCTGAACCGGTGCCCAATTGCGAGGCCCAGCCGAGGAACTACCAGACTGACGGCGGTCGGTGACGGGGCCTAGACGGGGCCCAGCGGAGGAGCCGCCTAGCCAGACGGCGACGAGTGGCTGTGATCGGTGGATTCCGGCTGCGCCGGCGGTGCACGACATAACTGGCCAGGTAGACGGAGGCAGGCGCCAGCAATAGACGGCGGTGATCTGCGGAGCTGAGCAGCGTCACTCGGCGGAGAAGCTGCGCAGGAGCGGCGGGTCCAGTAGTGACCGAGCTAGTTGAGGCCTAGCCGGATTCTCTGCTTATTTCTATCCACAGGTCAGTAAAATGCCACCCAAAAAAGAGGAAATGGAAGAAATTAAAAAAACTCTGAACTTTGTGTTAGATGAACTGGCCAAAGTGACTAGCCAGCAGGACAAAATATTAGACCTAATACAGGAGGTACAAGCCCTACATTCAATAATAAAAGAAAAAGACAAAAAAATTATGGACCTGGAGCAACACGGGCGTCTTTTGGAGCAACGCGTTGAGGATCTTGAACAAGGTTCTCGCATTGATGACATAGTTATAAGTGGACTAGACATCAGATATCAGTCGTACGCCCATGCCGCTACAGGACTGAGTGGTGAACATGCTTCCATAAGTGAATCAATGTCCTTAGAAAACCAAGTGCTTCAGTTCCTTAATGATAAAGACATTAAGGTAGAAGCCAATGCGATCTCAGCCTGTTATGCTTTACCGAAGAAAGATAACAAAACAAAGAAATCAATTGTGATGCGCTTTGTGAACAGGAGGGTGAAAAATGACATACTGAGGCAGGCCAAAAAATTAAAGGAAACTCAAGTTTACCTAAATGAACACCTGACAAAAAAAAAACGCTGAATTAGCACGGCAGGCACGGATGCTAAAGAAACATAATAAGATACAGTCAACCTGGACAAGAAATTGTAGAATTTGGATTAAACTAAATGGAACACCTGAGCAAGCAAAAAGTATAATGATCAGAGATGCTACTGACTTAGATAAATACAAATGAACACTGACTATGAAACACAGAGTGAGGAAACTCAAACTCTAAAAATATGCCACTATGCTGAACATAAACCACAAGAGATGGAGAATGATATTGATCCTGATAACCACTTTTTCAATAATATTCATAACCACTGTGAATATTACACTGAAAAGCAATTCAAAAGTCAAGTGCAATTAGATGGTAAACTGTCAATAATACACTTCAATAGCAGAAGTCTTAACAAAAACTTCTCACAGATTCAGGACTATTTAAAACAGCTAAACAGAAAATTCACAGCTATAGCAGTCTCTGAAACCTGGCTTAATGCAGACCAGGCTCCCCTGATGGCAATAGAGGGATATCAGATGTTTAACATTAACAGATCTCAAAAAAAGGGTGGTGGTGTTGCACTGTATATTGATGACCTATATAGATGTAAGCTTGTAAATGAAATGTCCTCAGCACTACCAGGGATTCTGGAATGTGTTACTGTTGAGATTGACCTAGACAAAACAAAAAATCTAATCATAAGCTGCATATACAGAACGCCGGGAACTTGCATTGAGACATTCAGAGATAAATTAGTCGAGCTGTACAATAATATTACTAGTAAGAAAATGGTAGCAATTTGTGGAGATTTCAATATTGATCTACTTAATCCACATCAACAAAATGTAGTTACAGAGTTCATGAACTCTATGTACAGCATGAGTCTATATCCCACAATAACACATCCCAGTAGAATCACAGCTCACTCTGCTACACTTATTGACAACCTGTTTGTCAATGTTCTCGACAAGAAAATAGAAAGTGGATTATTGATAAATGATATAAGCGACCACTTGCCAATCTTTGCACTTATCCATGGCCACACGGGGCCCAACCCAGAAAAAATCTCAAAATCGTTCAGACACAAATCACCAAACGCAATCAGTTCTTTTAAAGAGGACTTGCTGAAGCAAGACTGGACAGAAGTCTATGTATCAGATGTAAATGAAGCCTATGACACATTTACAAACATTGTAACCACTCTTTATGAAAAAAACTGCCCATTAGTTAAAAAAAAGCTTAAACACAAATTTACTGACAAACCATGGCTAACCAAAGGACTACAAAAGGCGTGTAAAAAGAAAAAATTATTATATAAAGCTTTCATAAAGAAAAGGACAAAAGAAGCAGAGCAGCGGTATAAAACATACAAAAATAAGTTAACATATATAATAAGATGTAGTAAAAGAGACTATTACAGTAAAGAACTGGAAAAAAACAAAGACAATATTAAAAATACATGGACAATAATCAACAGTATCCTTGGAAATAAAAGCAGAAATACCAGCTACCCAACTAACACTCCAAAAAATAATAAATCGACTCCGAATGTGAATATAGCTTCACCTGCAGATGAATTTAATAATTTTTTTGTTAACATTGGACCTAAACTGGCCCGAGAAATACCCACTACGGTGCCAACAGGTGATTCAATATGCAATAACACTGCTGTAAAAGACACCATCTTCATAAAGAACACAGACGAAAGAGAGGTCATTGAAATTGTTAAATCGTTCAAAAGTAAAACATCTACTGACTGCGATGGTATTGATATGCTACTAGTCAAAACTGTTATCGAATGCATAGTGAAACCACTGACGTATATCTGTAACCTGTCTCTCCAATCAGGTATATTTCCCAATGCAATGAAAATAGCTAAAGTAATTCCGATTTACAAGACAGGCGACAGAGGGGAACTCTCCAACTACAGACCAATTTCACTATTACCGCAATTTTCCAAGATACTTGAAAAAATATTCTATGAGAGAATTGACAACTTCATACTGAAGAATGATTTATTGTGTGAGCAGCAATATGGGTTCAGACACAAAAGGACAACAGCATATGCCTTAATGGAATTTACAGAAAAAATATCAACAGCCATTGAAAATAAAGAGTATTCATTTGGAGTATTCCTGGATCTTAAAAAAGCATTTGATACAGTAGATCACAATCTATTATTAAAGAAACTACAAAATTGTGGTATCAGAGGGGTAGCACAGTCCTGGTTAAGAAGTTACTTAAAGAATAGATATCAGTTTGTATGTGTTAACAACAAAAACTCAGAGCTACTGAAGGTCACCTGTGGAGTCCCACAGGGTTCAGTTTTGGGACCATTATTATTCAATATGTATATAAATGATATATGTAAAGTTTCAGAAAAAATGGACTTAATATTGTTTGCTGATGACACTAACCTGCTATGCAGTGGAAACAACTTGGAACAACTTCTGGATACACTCGGAAAGGAATTAGGAAAGCTGAAACTGTGGTTTGATTCAAACAAATTAACGCTCAATTTAAGCAAGACAAAATTTATAGTCTTTAACAACCATCACAACTACCCAGTACCCAAACTCAGTGTAAATGGTGTAGAGATTGAAAGGGTATCCGAAACTAAATTCCTTGGAGTAATAATTGATAACAAACTGTGTTGGAAGCCACATATTAATTATATAAAAGGTAAAGTATCCAAATCAATTGCAATATTACACAGAGTGAAAAATTTGCTGAATCAACCCACACTATACACCTTGTATCATTCATTAATACTCCCATACATGACATATTGTAATGAAGTATGGGGAAATACATATAAAACAAACATATATCCACTCTTTATGCTTCAAAAGAGAGCTATTAGAATAATCAACAAAGCAGCTTACAGGGAACCAACAAACCCACTTTTTCTTAAACAAAAAACTCTCAAGTTGAAAGATCTGATCGACTTTAAAACCGCAATAATAATGTTCAAAGTGAAGAATCTATCACTGCCCGCAAATATCCAAAAGTTGTTCCAAACAAGGGAGAAACTATATCACTTCAGAGGAACATGCATATTTCAAAAGCCTACAGTGTGTCACCATGGGTTGAGATGCCGTCTCGGCACTCAGCCCATGTTTTCCCTCATCCCTGCTTCCCATTGAGCAGCGTCTCAGCTGGCCCCCAGCTGGCAGCATTATGGACGGCTGGGGCCAATTAGTCTTCATCAGCTGGGGCGCTGCCAATGAGGATAAATAGGAGCAGCCTCGATGACTCGGGGCTGCGACATAAACACATTGCTAAGCTGAAGCCCCTTCGTCTGGTGTCAGCTTCTACTCCTCTTGCAGCATTCCTGTGTTTGTATCCCGCTGTGAGTATGTACGTCTTGTTACCCCCACGTCCGGTACGAGCTGCTTACCTCTGCGCTGTGCAACCTGTGAGTGTACGTCTGCATGAGTATCTGTGCTCTCCTCATCCCTTCCCCTTTTCCCTGAATAAAATATCACGACTCACTGGCTTGCCCCTGGCTCTGATTGCCCGGCTCCCTAGAGCCGGATATGACAGTATGTCGCAGCCAGAAGAGCTACCGGCGGCCGTGAGTCGCCGTGGAAATGTACCTTTCTGTCCGGGTGTCAGCGCTGCTAGCATGCCGTTTCCCAGGAGTCACTTCCGGCGCCAGGGCGACGAGCTGAGGTCCATCTCGGAGGCTGTCGACGGGACGTTCTTCACCCTGCACGACGCCTCCAACGCGAGACGCTGGCATCCGGGCCGTGCTGAGGAACTCCTGGACTGTCACCCTCACTCTCTGTACCATCTGGAGGACAGTGCCAGGATAGACGCTGCAGGTACACAGCGAGAGAAGCTCCACGGGGTGGATGGAAATCCCGGCAGGGAGTCGAAGTGGGCGACGTCTTTCCCCGCTTCGGAGTCCCGTTCCTGCCGCTATTCCAGTCCGGGAGTTCGCGCCAACCAGAGGACTTCCCCCGCCTGCGCCACGTCACTCGGGATTCCCTTCAAGGAGCCGCAGCTGACAGCAGTTATGTCCGGGGTCGAGTGGCTGTCGCGAGCTCTACTGTGTTTCCTGTCACCACCTTCAGGCATGTGGCGGCGGCAGTGAGATTGATGGTGAGGACTTCAGGGCTACGAAGCTTTCCCGTGCTCGACGCCTTCCTCGTCTCGATCTCCGATCTGGAGCGGCGAATCCTGGGTTTCCCCCTCGCTTCGTCCCCTGGGAGTAGTCGTCATCACATCGCCGAGTCACCTCTGCACGAACCTCGTCCGGATCCAGTTCTGGGTCATCGTCAGGACCGTTCCTCCCACGCAGCTGTCATCCCTTCGCCTCGTCAGTGTGGAGATTCTACAGCCTCGTCCCCTGAGCCTCATTTCCCCGCTGTCATTCCTGGACATTCGGGCTGGCTCACCCCGGCTGTTTCCCCCTCCTCCTCGACGCGCTTCCTGACCGCTGTGTGTGCCTGGAATCCCGGCCTGGTGAGCTCTCTGCTGGAGACAACGCGAGCGACCCTCAGACGAATTCCCGGGGGGTCCTCCGTTATCGCCGGGCGGGGAGAGGAAGAAGCAGATTCCACTACAGCAGGCGATACTCAACCTCCAGGGGGCAGGCAAGTCATTGTTTTTTCACACCTGCTTAATGATTTGCTCTGTCACATCCCTGGAGGAGAAGTTCAGGGTTCGCAGCTCCCTGAACTCTCCCCACCTGCTGTAACCTGTATGCCTAATCCCGCATCCTCTGTGTCTCTCTCCGCCGAGCGGTCCCCGGCTCCGGGTCAACGTGGTGGGATATGGAGAGGGCCTGTGGTTCCGCAGCTACATTGCGGACGGAGGAGGGGGACTGACTGCTGCGTGGAGTCTACGCCGACGACTGGGCGTCCCCGGGTCTCCACGGAGGAGCGGTTCGGTCCGGCGGGACGAGATTCTTCTGGCTTCACGCCGAGTGGATCGTCGGCGGGGTTACCTGAGCTGGAGGGATCTCAAGCTGCGCTGACCATCGTGCTGGCTGCGGGGCCCGACGCGGCTAGATGGGAGCCTGACAACGACCTCCTGACGACGGATCCTGGATCTTCGCAGTCCTGGACGGCGTCAGAACCCGAGATCAGGCGAGTGCTCTCCTTTCTTTTCTCTCTTTTTATCCCCGAGCACTTCAGCCTATCTCCAGGGGAGACGAGCCGGGTGCAGCCGTCCGCTGCGTCTGAGCTCATCTCGCCGGGTTCTGGCGCTGCCGGTGATCCTGATCCCGGTTCTGTTTTCTCTTCTGAGCCTTCTTCCAGGGTCACCGGCAAGGACTTGCTGTTCCTCGTGGTGCTGGAGGGTCCGGGTTCAACGTTGGAGGTCGGTTCTGGTGCAGTATCCAACGTGGGTTCGCCCGAGACCCAATCGGGGTCCAACGTGGGTTCGCCTGAGGCCCGATCGGGGTCCGACGTGGGTGCTGCCCCAGTATTGTCCAGGTCCGGTGAGGAGGTGGCCGTTTTCCTGCGGCCTGACGCCCGCCGCCCTCGTCATCGGCTCTCCCCTGAGCCTCTTCCACCGGGATCCGCTCTGATCCTTCGCCCGTCTCAACGGTCCTGGTGGTTGAGTGATGCGGGTCGACGACCCGACCCACAGAACTTTCGGTTCGGTGATCTGGTTCCCCCCACTGGTCTGTGTTTCCCTCTGGGCAGCCTGGTTCGGCTGCCGGTGGACTGGATTCCTGGGATCTGGGTCCAGAGTTCGCCGTCCGAACACTTCTTTCCCTGATTCGCCAGCTGGACAATGGGCGGGGAGATCTCCGGAGCCATCTCGGCCATTTTTGGACTCTGCCTGCCATTCACCTCGGGTGTCACTTTTTCTTTTGTTATTAAGGTCACTCGGGTGTAATGTGTTGTCCTGTTGGTGGATTCGTTTTTATAGTGCTGTTTTCCATCGCTCATGCTCAGCATTTTTACTTGTTGTACTATGTTTTGTTTTCCGTAACACCATGCTCTGCAGTTATCCATTTATTCCAGTCACTTTCATTTCTTTAGGTGACTGGGTATTTATATATTCGTGTGTGTGGGTTTTTCTTTGCCTGCACTCAGTATTTCTTTTTTGTCCTGTTGGTTCATTATAGAGTCATGTGCCTTGTTTTCCGTAACACCATGCTCTATAATTGTCATTTGTTCCAGTCACCCTCACTTTTCTTGGTGACTGTGTGTATGTACTTAAATTAGCGCTGTGTATAGGTTCCCCTTTATTTAACCGTACTCAGCATTTTTTGCCCTGTACCTTTTTGGTGGTTCTTTTTTCCTTGCTCTGGGTCACGCATGGTTGGTACTCTCTGGGTAGTATGTAACCGGCGTGCTGACCCAGTTCTTCTCCCCATCTGTACCTGGGTTAATTATTCTGTATTGTATTTGGGTTTTTCTTTCCCGCTACCCTACATTGCCCCATTGGTGTTGTCCTTCCCTTGGCTTCTTCCCCTCCGTCCGCCTCCCTTCCTCCCACCCTAGGTGGGGGGGGGGGGGGGCTGGGATGTTTCTGGTCGTTCAGGAGCCCGACCTTGACGGAGGGGCTCTGTCACCATGGGTTGAGATGCCGTCTCGGCACTCAGCCCATGTTTTCCCTCATCCCTGCTTCCCATTGAGCAGCGTCTCAGCTGGCCCCCAGCTGGCAGCATTATGGACGGCTGGGGCCAATTAGTCTTCATCAGCTGGGGCGCTGCCAATGAGGATAAATAGGAGCAGCCTCGATGACTCGGGGCTGCGACATAAACACATTGCTAAGCTGAAGCCCCTTCGTCTGGTGTCAGCTTCTACTCCTCTTGCAGCATTCCTGTGTTTGTATCCCGCTGTGAGTATGTACGTCTTGTTACCCCCACGTCCGGTACGAGCTGCTTACCTCTGCGCTGTGCAACCTGTGAGTGTACGTCTGCATGAGTATCTGTGCTCTCCTCATCCCTTCCCCTTTTCCCTGAATAAAATATCACGACTCACTGGCTTGCCCCTGGCTCTGATTGCCCGGCTCCCTAGAGCCGGATATGACACAGTGAGAACGACTACCAAGCAACACTGTATTTCAGTGCAAGGTGTCAGATTATGGAACGAATTTGGACCTGAATTAAAATCATGTACAACGCTTGGACAATTTAAACAAAAACTAAAGGAAGAAATACTCCAAACATATTTACAAGACGACATGTAAACTCACATAAGGATTGACATTTCCAGCCTGTGTTGTGTTATAGCTTAGTTTTTCTTTTTTCTCTGTGACACTATGTCTTAGATTTGTTTTTGAATAGTAACCGCTTAACTTAGACTAGCTCAGTTTTCTTTTTCTCTCAGTCATATTTTGTCTTAGCCTTGTTTTAAATTGTAATTGCTCTTGTCTTGTTTTCTCTTTTTTCTCCTTTGAATTCTTGGATGGAATATGGGTGGGCAATATAAGCTGCGGCTTCAGCCATCACCCATTTCGGATAACTCACGTGGAATTGTATAGTAGAAGGAGTCTTTGTCTAATTTGACCTTGTTATACAGTTTCTTTTAACCTGTAATGTACTATCCGAAATAAATAAATTCATTCATTCATTCAGATGAGCTAATAGCTATACACTCTATGTGCAACACAGATTGATTGTCTTTGATTAATTGTCTATGTTTATTGCACTGTCCCTGTCAAATAAACTAATCTACTACTAGATATCAGTCATTGGCTGCACGTGTTGCTATCATTGCACAAACTTCACAAATCTAGCCGCCCTAATAAACCCAGACTCCATATGTTATTTAACGTAGGCCATGACTTCATTGCTCTCTTGTAGATTTTCCCACCAGATCGTTCTGAGTGACGTCTGTGGTCTGGATATGCTCCACCCCGTCCCCCCCTCCCCATCCCCTCCTCCTCCATCATCTCTTGGGACTCTAGATGGAGGAATGTGGCAGCTTTTGGAAGAAGCCCCACGCCCTGCTCCCCTCCCAGTGCTCTGTGTCTCCTCACCCTCTCCCAGTCACGCACAGCTAATCTCAGGCATCTATCGAGGTGAGATTTGGATTCGGCCGGCATGCCTCCCACAGCACATAGTGTAATGCAATCCTATATGCCAAGAGCTCCTAAAGAGTAACAACTTCCTTCTCTTCTGTTGCTCTAGAAAACTTTGTCTGACTTACTGGTGTAATTACTAAACATAGGACCAGAGTCATTTTGTAAATACAACTTTGTATTCAGTTTTCACTCACAATGAATGCAAAAAGGCTTTTTAAATGCAAATTAGTAAAATACAAGTATTCATGTGCAACCACCATGTTTTACCATGCATCCAGTAACATGCAGTATATGTAAAGCATGGGCCGATGCTTGATGCTTGTAGTGAGTAAACCCTTCAGTCCAAATCTGGCGTCCAGTAATCCCATGCTACATGTGCAAGAGGGATGTGAATATGGCTTCATGTCCCTGTGGCCCCTGGCCTCTCTCCTGCTTCTGTCTGAGCGCAACCTTGCTTTGACTAATGGGACATGGTGAGGTGATAATGGGCTGCACACATTAGTGGACCACCGTGTCAAAGACCCAGTGATTGAGGTTCCACTAGGACCCTTTACTCCCACATGCAGCAGCCAATACCATCTGTATGACATAGCCTTCGCATGGAGAACCAAGACTAATTTATCTCAGATTTCCGCAAATTAAGTTAACTACTCTGAACCGTGCCAAATCCATTTTTTCTGCTGGTTTTAAAGGCACAAAAAGACAGTTCCTCACAGAGTGTTCTGGGAGTCTATATTTTTTTTAACATGTTCAAGCACAGTTGCCCCTTCACTTCTGTTGGAGTCCCAGTATAGATGCTTTAAATACTCTCTTGTCTGCAAGATATGAATGCCTCTTAACAGTGTTGATAGAGGAGCAGAGCTGGTCCGTCATAAATCCAAAAACACCTCACAGGCTGGTTGATAACTGTTGGGTCAGCAACTACCTACATTATATACAGTAACTCAGGGTTTCCTCCCCAGAACCAGAATAAATGTGCTGTGTGTTATGTATATAATTCTACATGTGAAATGATTTCAGTTTCAGCCGTTTTTGCATTCATACTGCAAGTTGACAATACATAAAATAACAATTAAAATTTTTGATACAGAAAGTTGAAACTATATGAAATAAAAATTTTAAAAAATGCAAATATGCAAAACATGCATCTGAGGCCATCTTGAAGTTTTCAACTATATTTCTTGGGGGCATTACATAATGTGATTTAATATGTTCTGTATACAATTCAAGAATCGTGAAAAACCTGTGCTTCCACATTTTTATATTCTAATAGAATTTACATTTTTACCTCCATCAAGGAGGAACTGTGATCGGGGTGGTTTGTCTGTCTGACTGTTAGCAGGATTACACAAAAACTACTCAATGAGTTTTAATAGAATCTTCACCAGAGGTGCCTCTTGGGCTATGGATGAACCCATTACATGGAGGTGATCCATTAGTGTAAACCTCCACCAAGGCCCTATATCGCAATGTAATGTGGTCGTCTATCCGTCCGTCAAGCTTGGTGGGGCAGTGATCAGCACTGTTGCCTCACAGCAAGAAGGTCCTGGGTTTGAACCCAAGAGCTGGCTAGCTGGGGACCTAACTTTGTGTGACTAAGGTGACGGGAAGTATGGGCTGGATGAACAGGAGATCTGTCCAGGGTGCATCCCGCCTCTCACCTAAAAATGCTGGGATGGGCTCCAGCCACCCCGTGACCCAAAAGAATTAAGTGGATAAGAAAATGGATTCAAGACTTCTGAATTATATATGTTGTCATTTCAAGTGTGGGAGGGGGCGGTATATGTTCTGGGAGAGAATGGCCTGGGGGAAAGGGCCCAATACCGGCTCAAAGTGTGTTAAATTGTGTTTTAAAATATGGCCCTGGGTCACATGTATATCATTAAAATATCAAAACATTCACTTCAACAAGAGCTACACTCTGACTATATTCATTTATACTTTTACAGAAATAAGTGGATTGCACTTCCTGGAATTGTATGACATCACAAGCCGACAAGCCCCACCTTCAGTTTTCTAAGTTGGCAGAACAAGCACACCCCGACTGCCTCATCATTAGCCATGGTTACTTGTGCAAAATTTCTTCAATCTGATTACAATTCAGATCAGAACTTTACTGTTTACATGGATTCCGAAAAAGTTGATCCAATTAGGACGTGCGTTTCCATGTGTCACACGTTTGAACGGACTAAATCATTTTGACATGCGGACAATTAATCCGACATTCCGGAAATAGTAGAAGAAGCAACTTCCGATGTAAACAAACCCCGCTTTGTGTCTCTCTTTTTGAAATGGACCTGTATTGTGTTATTCAGACTGTACTTTTGCTTCTGCTGGTCTCCGTAATGCAGCTACAAGCCCAGCAGTACATAGTTCTACATATGACGGACAGAGGGAGACAGCAGGACGATATAGACCAGTTTTGTTTTACTCCCGCCATGTCTTCCGCTAGCTGCTGTAAAGGCCGAAATACATCATGTCGACGTGTGGCTGACGTACAGACATGTGCAGTAAATATATTTTCTACCCAAACTTCAGAATAAGTGTTTATATGCACACCAATCGGATTAACAATCGGCATAAGCCACCTGTCTCAATCGGAAGGAAATTTTGATCCAAATGAATGTGATCGGGTCAGAATACTCAGATTGGCATGTTTACATGAAACATTTTTTACTCTGATCAGGCTTTTAATCCGGTTACTTGTGTCCATGTAAACATGGCTACTTATGATTGGCCTACTCAAAAAACTTTACAAGATTAGATCAGAGGACTGCTAATATTAATGAGAGCACTCAAAACCGTTGCAAAGAGCTTTGATGAGCAGTAAAACAACTGGTTTTCAATCTTTAAAACTACACTGGTCTACACCAAATTTATTGTCTAAGTATTTTTAGCTGATTTAGGACAATTTTGTTGTGCTGAATCCAAAAATCACATTGGTTTTGCTCAATCGGGTCAATTTTTTGAATTATGGCCACATGTTGTTTTATATGTTTTTGTTTATATGTACGGGTATTTTCGCTTTATTTGATGCAAAATTCTTTTTATGTCTTGAAATTCTCTGAATTTTGAACAATGATGATGTAACATTCAATTTACATGTACTTACCTTTATATAAAGGTAAGTACATGCACAGTACTAAGTAAGTACAGGTTTTTACTTAGCACCTAATCGAGAGAAACGGATGTCATTTTCGGATTCAGTGGTGCAAAATTGCCTTAAATCAGTTGAAAAAACACAGACAACTTACAAAAAAATGATTTTTGTAACCCTGTGCTATACATATACAGTATGTCCCTGAGGGTGTCAAAACTTAAAATCAGTCTCCACCTTAGTATTATTCATCCAAAGTGTTTGAGTGATTTTACATCCTTCTAGAGCCTGCTGAGGAATGTGACATTGGAGTGTGGTCCCGTAGGCTGGAACATGCTCTGCAACTCTACCCTCTTTGAAACAACAGACCGCTGACCCCACTATCTTGACCCTCCCGCCCCCCCACCACTGTGCCCTCCCTGCACCCCTCCCCTGTCACTTCTGTCACAACGATTAATAGCAGAAGCCGGGCCATTCTTCTTTCATGGCATTAAAAAAACAACTGGATCTTATGGTTTCAATCAGCTCAGTAAAGCAGCCTTCACTTCACCCAGCGCTGCCCAGCTGCAGGGTTCGCCCAACCCCACCCCGAGGCCACCGCGGCTTCTTATCGAGAGCCCAGTGCCTGTTCCTCGGCACCACAATCAGGAAACATGACATCTGCTTTCAATTGTGAGCATTATATTGCTCCCCCTCGACTCACACACGCACTCTCACAATTGGCTGCTAGTGTTTCACTGCCTGGTGCATTAGCCTGCAATGAGCCTGTCTGGTTTGGGTGCATGCAGGTAGATCCTGTTGCAGGGTATCAACAGCTCAGAGGGTCGACATAGATTTGGTCTGCAAAGAGTTTTCACTCGACTGTATCCGACAAAAATCTGCACCGGAGTAAGCGCTCACACATGCGACTCCCGGGCGATATTGAAAAATATCCCTAATAAACCAGCAGGATGTTTAAGTAGAAGCACTTAGATGTTTTTGAACTTAAAAGATTGTTTGGTCTGCCTCTGAAACTCTTGATTGCTCGGCTTCTTTGTTTGATGACTTGTATGCAGCGATCTGATAGCCTGGGTTCTTTTTGCCGTTATCTGATCTGTAGGTCACATTAAATGCTAATACTTTTATCGGATAAATTGGCCTATTTGAGTGTACCATTTGAACATAATAACATGACTTTATGAACTTCTGTGACTTGAGAATTGTTTCATGTTGAATACAGGTGATGAAGAATACAGTAAGCATGAATTGGTCCAAGGCATTCCACGATAAAACACACACTTTATGTTCTTTTTCTTCTCTAATTGGCACCATAATTTTCTAAATGAGTATCGTGTTGTATCTGGTGAACCTTGAAACTTCAGTACACTCTCACTTCCTTAGAGGGCATGTCTATCTTTCATGATCTGTCCTTGATTTTGAGTCAGTTCACACACAGTAAACAGGAAAGTACAAAGGCTGGAGAGCGTTCAAAGTCACTGAGAGTAGAGCTGACTAGGAAAACGGGCTTCTCTTATAATAGGAAGGATGAAGAACACTCTGCCCTGAGAATGAGGAAGAGGGGTGCCTGAATGCTTGCTTGCATGCATGTGGGCGTATCCAGATTTATGCCTGCCACCTCTGGGCCACTTGGTGCCGAGGATTTGACTTGGCATGGTTTGATCAAGAGAGGAATGAAAACTCTGTCATTGACTTTGTTTTCTGTGTTTCTTTGCTGCATCTGTTACTTCAATGGCCTCCATAGAAACAATGATTTACATAATTATATGCTCCAGGCTTGACAGCAAAGTTGGTCTGGGTTCATCGCTTTAAACCGGGGATTCTCCTCGAGCCACTTCATACAGCAGGCAGAGCTTAAATCGCATTACATAAAATTGTATGTAATTGCAGCTTTGAGACATTAGCGCATAATTCTTCCCTGCATACAGATGACAATGGTTCATGCCAAGAAAGAGTACTACAGATGCAATGTTTGCTTTAAGAGTGTTGATGGAGAAGTATAGAGAAGGTCAGAAGGAGTTGCACTGTGTCTTTGTGGATCTAGAGAAAGCACATGAAAAGGTGCCAAGAGAGGAAGTGTGGGACTGTATGAGGAAGTCAGGAGTGGCAGAGAAGTATGTGAGGGTGGTGCAGGACATATATGAGGACAGCGAGACAGTGGTGAGATGTGCAGTCAGAATGACAGATTCAAGGTGGGGGTGGGATTACATCAAGAATCTGTTCTGACCCCCTTCTTGCTTGCCATGGTGATGGACAGGCTGACAGATGAGGTCAGGCAGGAGCCTCCATGGACCATGATGTTTGCAGATGTTGTGATCAGTAGTGAGAGTAGGGAACAGGTGGAAGAGAACCTGGAAAGGTGGCAGTATGCACTGGAGAGAAGAGGAATAAAAGTCAGTAGATGCAAGACTGAATGAATGAGAGGGAGGCAGCTGTAATGGTAAGTAGGGCTGTGTGATATGACGATATATATCAGATGACGATATAAAAACGTCTATCGTTTCAAAAAATACTCATCATTTATATCGTTATTTAAAATACACATACTCCCGTTTTTCAGTAAAGCTCCTCACCACTACTTGTCAGCGCCCTGTCTCTCCTCTGCAGTGTGCACAGTGGAACATGTGTGTCGTGGGTGGCAAGGCTTCAGTTTGGTGGTTGTTAATGCTAACTCCAAACTACCGGTTCAGATAGCTGCTACGCCTGTTTGCCAGGGATGTGGGACCGTTTTTCATTGTGCTGCGTCAGAGAGGACAGTTCACTAACCTCATTTTAATAGGAGGTAAGTAACGTTAACACCATGTCTGATTATAAAATGCTAAATAATGATGCTAAGTTGTGCTTAGCATCATTGCCTAACTGGAAATGGAATATCGCAGACCTTTGTTTCTTTAGCTTAAATTACTGCTGAGTTTCTTAGTTTTGTCTGAATTTTTTTTTATTAAAGCTCCAAAAGTGTATGATGGTGGCACATACATGCAAAATAAATAATAAATACATTAAAGCGGGTTGGAGGAGCAAGTTGGCTCTTAATGTAATTTATTTGATTTTTTATCATTTTAATTAGTCAAGTATTGATAATGAATAAAGTTAAAGTCCTCACATGTATTTTATTACATTACCTTTTATGCCTTTGACTTTCAGATCATGACCAATCTGAAATATTTTTACTAAGAAGCAAACAGGTTAAATCAGGCCAGAATGGCAGGCTGCAAGTCTACACTTAAATTTTCACTGATTAAACTAACAACTAATTTATATCTGTAGGTGACTGCCATGGGTATTTTTCTAATTTTCAGACATTTTTTTATGTTGGCTTTTTTTTGCTATTCTCTTCATGCTCAGGAAATATTTAACTTATTGACATTTACTTATTACTCATACATGATTTAGAAGAAAAACCTGAAATTTATGAGAATCAGGTCTCAAATGCACATTACAAAACTATGTTATAACCCTGCAAAATTATCAGGGAAAATGGTACACGTAAAAAAAAAAGGTGCTTTTTATGTGATTATTTAAAGTGTAGAATTTACAGAAAATGTATATCATAATATATATCGTTATACTAATATAAGATGACTTATATCATGATATGAATTTTTTGTCATATCGCACAGCCCTAACAGTAAGGAGGCAAGAAGCAGAGGTGGTGAAGGTAGATGAGTTTAAATACCTAGGGTCAACCGACCAAAGCAATGGAAAATGCAGGCAGGGTGGAGTGGGTGGAGACGAGTGTCAGAGGTGATTTGTGACAGAAGGACAGCAGGTAGAGTGAAAGGGATGATTTACAAGGTGGTAGTGAGACCTGCTATGATGTTGGGTCTGGAGACTGTGGCACTGACAAAAAGATAGAAGGCGGAGCTGGAGGTGGCAGAGTGGAAGATGCCAAGATTCTCACTGGGAGTGAGGGCAGGATTAGAAATACGTATATCAGAGGGACAGCTCAGGTTGAGCAGTTTGGAGACAAAGTAAAAGAGGCAAGGCTGAGATGGTTTGGACATGTGCAGAGGAGGGATAGTGGATATATTGGAGAGAGGATGTTGAAGATGGATCTGCCAGGCAGGAGAAAAGAGAAAGACCACAGAGAAGATTTATGGATGTAGTGAAGGGGAACATGGAGAGGGTTGGTGTTACAGAGGAAGACGCAAGGGATACAGTGAGATGGAGGCAGATGATCCGCTGTGGCGACCCCTAAAGGGAGCAGCCATAAGAAGAAGAAGATACAGCTGACAATGGATAAGAAATCCAAGCAGCTTTCCTTCCTGTGCATACATCTTGCTCGTGTGTTCTGTTAAAAGTCTAAACATGGGATTTTCCCTCCAGTGTTCCTGAAATGTCACTTATTTAGCCTCTGATACTACTTACCCTTTCAGGTTGTCAGGGTAACCGGTATGCTTCCCAACATCTAAGTTTATCTAAGTAGAGTTGTACTGTAAATCTGTTTTTTTTTTTCAGTACTTGCATAACTTTGCCATGCTTATCTATCCTGGCATACCAAGTTAGAGGAATTGGGAGACTGTAGTTTAACTCCTTCTTTCTGTTTCCCTTGTGTGTAACATTTAATACACTCCACTGCTGTTCATTTGATTTTGTTGCACCCATGTGGCCCAGATGCAGTGTGTCACATGTTTTGAGTTGCTTTGAGTTAGCAGTGCTCACTTCTTTCCCCAAGATGTTTCCCTGCCTGTGGTTGAGAATCTACAGTATAAGTTGAAATCATGTCAATGCATTTTTATTTTCTAAAACAGATATAACTGTATCCCTCTGCTGCTGATCTCATCCCACCAACAAGACAGGAGGTTTGCATTAAGTGGTCCAGCGTGTGGCTCACTTCCAGCCACAACAAAAAGAACCACAGATGATAGTAAAGCAAGAAAAACAACGGACTTTTAAACTCCAACTTTGTGTTTACTTTTTGATTTGGACTTTGTTCAAACACTGTTAGATGCTGATAATTATGCTGATGTAGTTAAAGATTTTTTTTCCCTATGGGTAAACTGTCTTAAGTTTTCTTATCGATGCAAGATATTTTTGGAGTTGGGTATAATTACAGATACACGTCGATCCAGATCATGAATTGCAAGATTTGGTCTTAGTTTTAGGTCTTGAATAACTCATGCAAATTCAGTTATTGCTGGAGGATTAGTTTTGAAATTAGCTTCAGTTGAATTTAAATTAAAAAATAAAGATTAAGCTTGAAAGTTGCACTGCGCAAAATCTGGTGAAATAATCTGAGCTCACAGACACAACTTTAAGGGGGTCAACGATACACTTTTCCCACATTTTAACACCTCCCACAGGTGTTAATGAAATTTTTGTGACATATTTGGGTCAAATTTTCTTTAATTATTTAATTATAATTGCACCATAATTGTGAATCATCTTTTGCAGCATTCCTCAGAACGGCTCATTTCAGTGCATGTCTCTTTAAATGCCCCAGAACCACAGTTTAACTCCACCTTGCCTCTTATGTTACTTTTGTTAATGTTAGCTGGCTAGCTCCTAGCTCGGATAGCGAGCCTGAGCCCACTAATGTAAAGTTGTCTTAAAGAATGAAGGAAATAAAGCATCACTGGTGGCCAGGGGGGTCTTTTCAGTGGTTGATAGGATATGACTGGTCCCTGGAGTACAATAACCACAGAAACATTTGCAAATGAGTGGCTAAACTGTTAGTTTCTGCTAGCTGTTATGGGTCTTTGTTAGGGAAAATGATGATGCTAATGGATCGATGGAGCATCACAGCAAAAATATAATAAACCAGAATGAAGCGAGGATGCTTATTAAGCTGACTGAAATCTAGAGGAAATAACAATATAAACCACGCTTTGTAAGCTAACTCCCTAGCACTGTTAGCTCTGCAGCTTGGGTTCCCCGCTCACATTTGCAGACAGACGGCTCAGGTGGCCAATAATAGAGCAGCGGGCGGGTATGGAGGCTGGATTTACTATGTTTATGATGTTCTGTAGCAAACCCAGAAAAGTTAAAATGGCTCCTCAGAGACAGAAATGATATAAAGGATGTGGGTTTTTTTTTAGAGAAGTGAGTCTTTTGATATTTTTTTTGATAATCACACCACCATTAGACACATTTCAGAAAGTTAAAACCTACAAAAACACAATTTTTCAGTCATGACCCCTTTAAATATGCTGCTCCCTGTTGACTTTATTAATGGGAATAAAATAGTTTGCTACAGTATTAGTTCAACATTTTTGAGCCACATAACTTTTTAAATATCCAACAGCATCAGATATCCCCGATGCCTTTCTGAACCTCCTTCAATATCAGTGATTGGCATGTTTGAAATGCATGTACACATCCAACGCCCACACCCTTCTTTTACACACACTTCAGCTGGCCTCACATTACAACCGGCTAAATATAAATGAAAGCATTTCGCGAAGTCCTTGAAGATCATGGGAATCGGGTCAGTAAAACAGCAAGCATATCACCAGAGGGAGGTTCAAGAATAGTTCAAACTCATAGTAAAGTGAGATAAGGATGTTAAAACTTATGATTTGGACTGTTAATTAGAGCCAAGGTAGAAAACTTAATTTAAGATTGTGATGTAAGGCGTCATTGTGCCTCTGCATAATTAGTAGCCCTTCTTTCCAAATTGATCTCTTTGTCTGATAACATGCATCCCGAAGTTCTATTTTTCTGCCAAAATCTAGAAAAAAATTTTCAGTTCCTTTAAAATATTAAAATATAATGTTGTGAATTCACTTTCCATTTAAAGATCCGTTCAGATTTGAGAAATTGAAAAGGTTGTAGGGTTAAAACATGGATTCAACTCAAAGACCATTCAAACAAACCCTGCTCCACCCCAGCCCAACCCCTCCCCTCCCCTCCAGGCCCCCTCTGTTCCAGTGGATGGTCATGCGATCTCTGACAATTGGGTCCTCTTTGCATTAAGTGTTTTAACTCACCATTAATGAGTGAGGCGATAAGGAGCAGGGCAGGAAGCAGCATTTTGGAGGGTCTGGCTCTTCTCTGTGCAGATGATGCTGCCATTCTCATCTTAAGCGCGGGCACGTCCAAAGGGTGTGAGTTTAAAAAAAGAAAAAAGGGAGGGAAAGGAGAAAGAAGAGGGCGAAGCCGGTGGAGCCACAGCACTTTAGGGTTTCCTCTTACCCAGAGCGGGACAGGGGTGGATAAAGCACCACTTGTGTTCTGTCAGTTTTTATATAGCCACCCCCCTTCCTCCCTTACTAAGGCCCAGCCCTACACCCCTCTTCCACTGGTTACTTTAACCCTTCCTCTGGGCCCCCACCCCTCTAGAAGAAGAAGCATGGCAGGCGGAGGGAAGGAAGGAAGACAATGTGGTATTAGGATGTTCTGATTTTTAAAACAAAACAAAACCATGTGCATTCTTTAAATACTTCTCATTGTTCAGGTTTATCTATAAATGTGACATTGTACACTGCTACGGACCTCGACTCACCCATCCTCTCACTGCACTACAACTTAATGTTGTGTGGTGTAACACAATCAGCTCATTACTTCATTCCCTGCTCACAGTGGACCGCAGTATCTTGAACTATGAACCCCATGCGGACAGCAGCTCACAATAAAAGCTGGAGCCGTTCACAAAAGGCTGTGACACTCGGAGCTTTAAAAGGATTATGGAGATAGACCAGCGAGCAGAGCATCACTCTCAAAACAAAGGTGCCATCCACTGTTATGCTAATGCTATTAATCCATTTCATTGGCCCGAAGTTCCATCAACTCAGCGAGGCCATCAATCACCAACACCCATCCCAGTAGTTGAGACACCGTAGGATCTGCTTAAAACCTTTCACACTTCTATCAAGTCCTGAAAGCCCCCCCCCCCCCCGCATCCCCGCAACTTGAGCATCTTTGCTTTAGTTCTGTAAGCTCCTTCACATGGTCTCTGTAAAATTGCACATCTGGAAGCACTGGTGAAGGTATGCTAAATGAGCTGTTAAAAAAGGCCCACCCTCTTACTGAGAAACAAGCAACAACACTGGGTCAAGAGAAGAAAAAACGTCCAAACACGAAATCTCATATTTTGAAGTTATACAAACCCTAAAGCTGGGATGCTGTGTGAAATGTAAATAAAAACAGAACACAATGATTTGCAAATCCTTTCCAACCTATATTTGCCTGAATACATGACAAAGACAAACTGATATATGCAGTGGTGTGAAAAAGTGTTTGCCCCTTCCTGATTTCTCATTTTTTTTCTGTTTGTCACACTTAAATGGTTCAGATCATCAAAAAAATTTAAATATTAGACAAAGATAACATAAGTAAACACAAAATGCAGTTTTTAATTGAAGGTGTTTATTTTTAGGGGTAAAAAAAAAATCCAAACCTACATGGCCCGGTGTGAAAAAGTGATTGCCCCTCTGTAAAACATAAATTAACTGTGGTTTATCACATCTTTGGAAAGCTGAGTTCAATTTTCTAGCCATTTCTAAAGCTTTGGGACTCCAGCGAACCACAGTGAGAGCCATTATCCACTAATGGCGACAACATGAAACAGTGGTGAACCTTCCCAGGAGTGGCCAGCCGACCAAAACTACCCCAAGAGCACTGCGACAACTCATCCAAGAGGTCACAAAAGACCCCACAACAACATCCAAAGAACTGCAGGCCTCACTTGCCTCAGTTAAGGTCAGTGTTCATGACTCCACCACAAGAAAGAGACTGAGCAAAAATGGCCTGCATGGCAGCGTTCCAAGAAGAAAACCACTGCTGAGCAAAAAGACTCATCTCAGTTTTGCCAGAAAACATCTTGATGATCCCCAACACGTTTGAGAAAATACTCTGTGGACTGATGAGACAAAAGTTGAACTTTTTGGAAGGTGTGTGTCCCATTACATCTGGCGTAAAAGTAACACAGGATTTCAGAAAAGGAACATCATACCAACAGTAAAATATGGTGGTGGTAGTGTGATGGTCTGTGGCTGTTTTGCTGCTTCAGGACCTGGAAGACTTGCTGTGGTAAATGGAACCATGAATTCTGCTATCTGGCAAAAAATCCTGAAGGAGAATGTCCAGCCATCTGTTTGTGACCTCAAGCTGAAGCACACTTGGGTTCTGTAGCAGGACAATGATCCAAAACAAACCAGCAAACCCACCTCTGAATGGCTTAAGAAAAACAAAATGAAGACTTTGGAGTGGCCTAGTCAAGGTCCTGACCTGAATCCGATTGAGATGCTGTGGCATGACCTTAAAAAGTCAGTTCATGCTCGAAAACTCTCCAATGTGGCTGAATCGCAACAATTCTGCAAAGATGAGTGGGCCAGAATTCCTCTACAGCGCTGTAGAAGACTCACTGCCAGTTATCGCAAACGTCTGACTGCAGTTGTTGCTGCTAAGGGTGGCCCAACCAGTTATTCCGTTTAGGGGGGCAATCACTTTTTCACACAGGGCCATGTAGGTTTGGATTTTTTTTTTACCCTTAATAATAAACACCTTCATTTAAAAACTGCATTTTGTGTTTACTTGTGTTAACTTTGTCTAACATTTAAATTTGTTTGATGATCTGAAACATTTAAATGTGACAAACATAACAAAAAATAAGAAATCAGGAAGGGGGAAAACACTTTTTCACACCACTGTATATTTTTTTTGCAAATATTTACTCATTTTTGAGTGTGATACCTGCAACACGCTCCAAAAAAGCTGGGACAGGGGCATGTTTACCACTGTGTTACATCACCTTTCCTTTTAACAAATAAGTGTTTAGGAACTGAGGACATCAATTGTTGAAGCTTTGTGGGTGGAATTCTTTTGAATTCTTGCTTGATGTGTGATTTCAGTTCCTCAACAGTCTTTGGTCTCAGTTGTCATATTTTGCGCTTCGTAACGTAACGTGCCACACATTTTCAGTGGGAGACAGGTCTGGATTGGACTTATACTATGAAGTCACACTGTTGTAACACGTACAGAATGTGGCCTGGCATTGTCTTGCTGAAATAAGTGGGACATCCCTGAAAAAGGCATTGGTTGGATGGCAGCATATGTTGCTCTAAAACCTGTATGTATCATTCAGCCTTAATGGTGCTTTCACAGATGTGCAAGTTATCCATGCCATGGGCATTAACACCCCCCCCCCCCCCCCATACCATCACAGATGCTGGCTTTTGACCTTTGTGCTGATAACATTCTGGATGGTCCTTTTCCTCTTTAGCCCAAAAGACACAACATCCATGATTTTCAAAAACAATTTGAAATATGGACTCGTAAGACTACAGCACATTTTTCCACTTTGTGTCAGTCCATCTCAGATGAGCTTAGGCCCAGAGCAACCGGTGGTGTTTCTGGGTGTTGTTGATAGGTGGTTTTCGTTCTACATGGTAGAGTTTTCACTTACACTTGTAGATGTGTCAATGAGCTGGGTTAACTGACAGTGGTTTTCCAAAGTGCTCCTGAGCCCATGTGGTAATACAGTATCTTTTACAGAATGATGTTGATTTTTAATGCAGTGGTGCCTGAGGGATTGACGGTCACGAGCATTCAGTGTTGGTTTTTGGTCTTGTTGCTTGTATGCAGAAATTTCTCCAGATTCTCTGAACCTTTTGATGATAATATGGACTGTAGATGATTAAATCCCTAAATTCGTTGCAATTGTACATTGAGAAACATTTTTTAAATTGGTGGACTATTTGCACGTGCAGTTGTTCATAAAGTGGTGAACCTCACCCCACCTTGCTTGTGAATGACTGAGCCATTCAGGGATGCTCCTTTTATACCCAATCATGACACTCACCTGTTTCCAATTAACTTTTTCACCTGTGAAATGTTCCAGAAAGGTGTTTTTAGAGCATTTCTCAACTTTCCCAGTCTTTTCTTGCCCCTATCCCAGCTTTTTTTGGAACATTGTTTGATTTTGTATACTTTATTGATCCCCAGAGGGGAAATTGAGGGCATCCACCTGGATGGATGAAGCAGCCACAGTACGGCGCTATCCCTTAACCATTCACACACACAATCACACCTAGGGCCACTTTAGAGTCTCCAATTAACCTAACCTGCATGTTTTTGGTCTGTGGGAGGAAACCGGAGAAATCCCGGAGTAAACCCACACAGATACGGGGAGAACATGCAAACTCCACACAGATCACTGTTGATCAGAGGCTGGGATCGAACCAGGGATCCCATGGCCAAGAGTGAGTTGCTGTGCTGCCGCAGTGCTACCCACTGCTCCATCGCACCGCCCGTACTGTTATGTATGGAAAATACCTGGGTAAAGGATGAGGCAAGATGGAGTTGGCGAACACAGCTTTATTCATGAACTATGTACACAGCAGTACACGGCAGGCACCAGCGTGGGCATTTGGCAAAGAGACCGTAACGTGGTGGCCCTCACACGATCTTGGGAAGTGCGGTGACGTGACAGGACGTTCATGTCACCACAATGCACTTCACAATAAAGTGCCATTTTCATATACCCCATTTCCTCCCCCCCTTAGAAAAGTCCAAAACCACACACACAATTGAAATCCACCCCAATTTGGGACCCGAACCACACACTAAAATAACAAAAACTGATGCACTAAATAGGCCTAACACACTCACTAAAAACAACCTAGAATAGGGCTGGTGGGTGGACTGCCACACAGCCTGCATGGCATGGTGGATTATTCTGCCACCAATAGGTAAAAGAAAAAGTCTTTCATTAAACTAAAAGTACTTGCCGTGCTCCTAAACTAAAATACAAACATAAAGACTTCCGGTTATGGCTGCCACGTAGGACGGACGTGTCTCGCTCTGCTCTGCTCCTGGAGAAAAAAAATCGGCAAATAACTCTCTCATTTGGGACAGAACGTATCCCAGCATTTGGGCGAGGATATGTCGGCGAAGCCTAAGGCTGGAAAACCAGGAAAAGGAAAAAGCGAGCCGCCGAAACAGTCCAAATTAACGGACTTTCAGGTCTGTGACGCAGCAAACAAAACTCCATATATGGCGGAGGAGGCTGGCAACGGTGCGATGTCTGTGGGGGGAGGCGCAGATGCGCTGATGGCTGCCATGAGTTCAATGAGAGCGGACTTTTCCTCTAGATTTGATGGGATTATGACAGCGTTGGAAGGAATAAGAAAGGAATTGGGTGACTGTGTAGAACGAACGGCGCAGATGGAGCTCCGTCTCGCTAGTGCTGAAGATGACGTCACCCGTCTTCAATTAAAGGTGCGCACTTTGGAAAAAAAAAATAAATCTCTGGAAGATAATATTTTGGATTTGGAATCTCGGTCGAGACAGAATAATTTGAGGCTGGTGGGTCTTCCAGAGGAATCAGAAGGTCGGGACGTATGTTCCTTTCTGGAAAAGTGGATTCCGGAGGTGCTGGGCAGCGAGGAGTTGCAATCAGCAGTGATTCTGGAAAAAGCACATCGTATTGGCCCACGGAGAGATAAGGGACCGCCGAGGACCTTAATTATGAAGTTTCTTAGCAACAGAGACAGGATGAAGATCTTCAACGCTGCACGTGCTAAAGGAGAGATTAAACACCAGGACCAGCAGGTGCGGTTCTACCCAGATTTGGCCACAGGAATCCAGCAATTGAGGAAGCAGTTTGATCCCGTACGTAAGGAGCTGCGCAACCTTGGGATTCGTCATGGTGTAATCTATCCTGCGAGACTGCTGACCACGTATGAGGGCAGAACCCACATCTTCAAGACCCCAGAGGAGGCGCAGGAGTTCATCAAGAAGATCAAAGAAGAAGAAGAGACTGGTGGGAGCTAAGCATGAACAAAATATAAGGTAGAATAATTAAGCATTTGCACAGGCATCTGACTGACTTGAAGTAAATAGTAAGTTTACAAAATATAGATTGTATTATATATTAAAAAACAAAACAAACAAACAAAAAAAAACTATGATGTACAAAGTTGTTAAAAATTTTGGAGTTAAGTTGGAAAACTACAGAGGAGAGTTAATGTTACGTCATTAAAAGCAGTAGAGTTAGGGTGATTGGGAGGATGAAGAAGGAGTGGCTTAGGCTGTTCCCCGTGGGTGTGGAACGGTCGATGGCTATATCGGGAGACAGAATTTTTCTTTTGATTTTGGGGGGTTTGCCACAAGTGTGGGAAGGGGAAATTTGTTTGTGTGTAGTTTGTAGGATGAATGTTCAACCACTCATGTTTTTGCTTCTCTGTATGAGCATGTTTACACTGCAAGGTAATCCCAAACTCTCTATTGATCATGGACCAAAGTGTTAATCTTAATTTAACTTCATGGAATTGCAGAGGTCTACAAAATTTAAAAAAACTTAAACAAGTTATGAATAAAATAAAGGACATGGGTTCAAGAATTGTGTTTTTACAAGAAACTCATCTGATAGAGGAGGATGTTAAAAGAATTAGGAGTAGATGGCAGGGAAGTGTATTCACCTCTTCATTTTCATCCCGAGCCAGGGGAGTTATGACTCTCATACATAAATCAGTTCCTTTTCAAGTGAAAAATGTAATTGGAGACAAATTTGGAAGATATGTAATCATTCAAGGTTCTTTGCTATTAGAAAATATAAATCTTGTGAACTTATATGGTCCCAATATAGATGATCAGAAGTTCTTTGCTAATTTATTTCTCATCTTATCATCACTTACAGGGCAACATATAATAGCAGGGGATTTTAATTGTACATTGAATCCAGGTGTGGATAGATCAACAGGACTGGATTGTACGCACATTGGATGTAGGATGACTATTAATCATTTTATGAAAGAATTGAGATTGTTAGATATATGGAGAGAAATGAAACCACAAGTTAAAGCCTATTCTTGTTATTCCAGTACCTACAAGACATTCTCACGTATTGATTATTTTTTGATTTCCACAGAATTAAGGTCCAAGATTCAAAACTGCTTTTATGATAACATCGTGATCTCTGATCATGCACCCTGTTGTCTAATATATGTAGATAAAAAATTGACAAAGGAATCAGGTAGATGGCAATTTCAGCATAAATGGCTTCAGGATGAGGAATTTGTCAAGTATATAGAAAAACAGATAGATGAGTTCTTTGACATCAATACTACACAAACATCAGCATGTGTAAAGTGGGAGGCTTTCAAAGCTTTTATTAGGGGACATATTATTAGTTATACAGGATCAAAATCTAAGAAGACTCGAGAGGAGAGAGCTAAATTGGAACATAAAATAAAAAGTCTTCAGGAAAAAGTGTATGCAGGAAGTGACCCAAGGTTGGAGAATGAATTACTGATTTTGAGAGCTGAATACGACAAAAAATCAGCGAATAGAGCTGCCTCGAGTCTTCTAAGATTGAAACAATCTTTTTATGAACAAGGTGAAAAATCAGGAAAATTATTAGCATGGCAGATTAAACAATTGGAAATTAAAACACCAATTACCAGTATTATAAGTAATGGACAGGTAGTTATAGATCCTTTAGAAATTAATAGAGCCTTTAGAGATTACTATGAAAAATTATATGATACCAAAAATGAACCTGATTTAACAAAACTAAATGGGTTTTTGAACGAACTATCTATACCGTGTATTCCAAATGAAAACAGGGAGATATTGGAGTCTAAAATTAGTCAAGAAGAAGTTGGGCTAGCCATTGATAATATGAAATCAGGAAAAAGTGCAGGACCAGATGGTCTTCCAGTTGACCTTTATAAAAAATTTAAGAATAAATTAATAAAACCTTTTTTGGAAATGGTTTTAGAAGCATTTCAAAATAATAATTTACCATCATACATAAATAATGCCTTAATTATACTGCTGCCAAAACCAGGTAAGCCCTCTAATAAATGTGAAAATATGAGACCAATAAGCCTATTAAATGCCGACCTTAAGATAATCTGTAAAATTTTAGCAAGACGAATACAAGAAATTTTACCAAATATTATTAATCGAGATCAGAATGGCTTTATAAAGGGTAGACAAGGCTTCCATAATGTAAGAAGACTATTTAATATTATTTATTTTAATAAAGAAGCACCGGATACAGCTCTCCTATCATTGGATGCCGAAAAGGCCTTTGATAGAGTTGAATGGCCCTTTCTTTTTGAAGTCCTACAAAGGTTTGGACTTGGAAATAATTTCATAAAATGGGTTCAAATAATATACAATAATGCTACAGCAGAAATCCTAACAAATAACAATATTTCAAAACCAATAAAAATCAATAGAGGATGTCGACAAGGCTGTCCACTTTCACCTTTACTGTTTACTATGGCAATTGAACCTTTAGCGATAGCGATACGTTTACATTCACAATTATATGGAATTAAAGTTGGACCAACAGAACATAAAATCTCCCTGTACGCCGATGATATAATTTTGTTTATGTCGAATCTAAAAAAATCAATTCCAACCTTGTTGAATTTAATAAAGAATTTTGGGGAAATATCAGGATATAAAATAAATAAAACTAAATCTTCAATATTAATGCTAAATGAGACCCAGAGAAATTGCCCAGCCCCTGAGGTAAATCAATTCAATGTTGTAAATCAGTTTAAATATTTAGGAATCCATATTATGCCTAAGCTAGAATCAGTCGCCAGTGTCAACTATGAAGCCTTAATGTCAGATATCAATGAGTTAACTCAGAGATGGATGTCACTACCAATGTCGATGATCGGGAGAATCAATATACTTAAAAGTAATATTTTACCTAAAATACTTTATTTATTTCAATACATTCCCTTATCACCACCTTTAGATCTATTCTCAAGAATAAAAAAAAAGTTAGTGGAATTTATATGGAACAACAGGAGGGCTAGATTACGTTTGTCTTTATTATATTTACCATTTGATCGTGGAGGTCTGAAATGTCCAAATTTTATGTTGTATTATTGGTCAGCACAACTGAGGTCTATGACATATTATTTTTCATCAAATGATCTCCCTCACTGGACTGAAATGGAATCATACAATTTACCTTTACCTCTTCCCATATTCATATACTCAGATTCGGCAAAAAAATTACAAAAACAAGTTAAAAATCCATTTGTAAAGCATATGATCAAAATATGGTGTGAAGCTAAAAACTATTTAAAAGAACCACAGTTATTGTCACAATTTAGTCCAATATGGGGTAATCAATATTTTAAACCAGGGAGAGCGGACGCTGTATTTAAAGTATGGAATTTAAAAGGGATACAAAAGATTCAGGATTTATATTTGCCATGTGCAGACAACATAATGTCTTTTGAAGAGCTGAGGATCAAATTTAATCTCAATAGAACACATTTTTTTAAATATCTTCAACTTAGAAACTTTATTCGATCAAATCAAAATAAAGCTCTCACTCGACCTATTTATTCATCCTTGGAAAAAATGATGATGAAAGATAGTAAAAGAAAGGGTATTATTTCAGAGTTTTATAACTCATTGACACTATCTTCAAGTGAAAATTCACTGAAAAGATTAAACTACTGGAAAGAAGATCTGCAAATTGAAATTTCAGAGGAACAATGGGAATTGGCTTGTACAGAAGCTCAAACCAAATCAATAAATGCACGCCTTAAATTGATACATTTCAAATGGTTAATGCGGATGTATGTTACACCGGAGGAGTTAAATAGATATAACAAAAATATACCAGATACATGCACAAAATGCATGGAAAGTAAAGGAACCCTATTTCATTGTTTATGGGAATGTAGATTAATAAGAATGTTTTGGGAAGAGGTGAGGGTAACAATTGAAAAAATAATCTCAAAACAAATCATATTGAATCCTAAACTGTTTTTGTTGGGTCTGTACCCAGAAAAGCATAATTTTAATAAAAGTGAAAGAACATTCATAGACCTCAGTTTGCTTAATGCCAAAAAATGTATTGCACTATTATGGAAAAAGACTCATAGACCAGATGTGACTCAGTGGTTAAGACAGATGTTAACAAACCTTCCATTAGAAAGAATAACATATATACTGAAATCAAAGGAAATTGTGTTTGAGAATATATGGAGACCTTTTATTGATTATGTAAAAAATTTAAACATAACTCTTGAAGAAGAAGGTGAATGATGTGTGTGGACCTTGTAAATTCCAAACTGGTGAACATAATATGTATACTTATGTATTGGATTGTCTAGACTAAACAGAGGAGCATTGTTGAAGACTTGATTTTGTTGGTGGTTTTTGGTGTTTTTAGTGCATTTTTTTTTTGTAGTACTTTAGTGTTAGTGTTTGATTGTTTGTATCATGTTTGTTAAAAAAAAAAAAAGGTTTCAATAAAGATATTGTGGAAAAAAAAAATACAAACATAAAAATAACCCCATATCATAACATGCATGCATAAAACACCAAAACTATAAACATCCATTTTTTTACAGCACAGTCACTTGGGTGGGAGAGGTAGAACCCGCATGGGGGGCCCAGGGTAGCCCCTCAGCAGGTGCGCCCCCTGGAAGCAGCAGGCCCCCCGGAACGATGGCTGATCTTCTGGACAACGGAGCCTGGATCCCACAATGCCATCACCGACTCCCATCCAGCCTTGCCACCTGAATTGTCCTCCTGGACACACTGCAGCTGGTTGGCATGCTTCATTGAGCCGTCAGACAACCGGAAGCACGCCGCTCCCAACTTCGCCACTATCCGCAGATGTGCTTGATGTTTTGCTGGCTGTCGTTTGGCCCATCTTTGCCGTGGACGTTCATCACCCCGAACCCGAACCAAGTCCATAACCAGAAGTGGGATTTTACTTGGTCCAATGTGCTGCTGCTGAGCATGCGGTAACTCCATGCTTGTCATTCTAGCCCCGTCCTCTTCTATAAACACTGTAGTGTACGCCGTTGTAGCTGCAAACCCCCCACCCAACTGTGGCCAAGTACCGGAGGCATCTGGAGCTGGCATGGTGACAGTCACCGACACATGTGCTCCGCCGCCATGCTCGGTATCCCCCTCTGCCATGTCCCAAGCGCTGGCACTGAGACTTTCCTGCTCCAAACCTACATGAAAATGGTGCTGCTTGAAAACAAGGGTGTCTGTTAACTCTTCACACCATTCGATCCCAGTGTCCGTTGGGGGCGGGATGATTTCTCCTGTGGGTTCCCCGGGTAAGACAAACGGCACACCCTGGCGTAGTGATTCAAGCATCCCCATCTACTACGTTTTCTTCTAGCCGGGCATTCCTTTGCTTTATGGTGGTGCGTCACGGACCCCCAACCCCTGCAGCGGGGGTTTCCCGGGGCAGACCTTTGGCTGGCAGCATTGATTTCCCAATAATCTTCGTCCAAGCTATCCTCGCTATCAGAGTCCACGGCATTAGCTGAGGCGGGCGGCTCCGGCGGCTTTTGTGGCTGGCACCAATTTAGCTTCACAGCTAGCTTGTCAATGGCTTCCCACCGGAGAGCTAGCGCAACTGCTTCAGCTAATTTCAAGTCATTAGGCGCCACGAATAGCCTAGCACGCAGCCCAGTGTTACACGTGTGCTCTGCTAGTTGGTCATGTACCATCTCGTCTTCAAACAGTCCAAAACGACACTTGTTAGCTAGGTGCTTCAAGTCAATGACATACTGGTGGATAGGCTCACCTGCACGCCGGTGTCTCCGGCAAAAACAAATTCTCCGAACAGTCACGCTGTCTGGGGTGGAGAAACGTTTAACTAGCAGCTCCACGACATCCTCATGACACTGGTCAACACCAAATTTACTGTCTAGGTTTTTTTAGCTGATTTGGGACAATTTTGATGCGCTGAATCCAAAAAACACATTGGTTTTGCTCAATCAGGTCAACTTTTTGAATTATGACCACATGTTGTTTTATACGTTTTTGTTTACATGTACGGGTATTTTCGCTTTATATGATGCAAAATTCTTTATGTCTTGAAATTCTCTGAATTTTGAACAATGATGACATAACATTTAATTTACATGTACTTACCTTTATATAAAGGTAAGTACTGTACATGCACAGTACTAAGTAAGTACTAAGTAAGTACAGGTTTTTACTTAGCACCTGATTGAGAGAAATGGATGTCATTTTCCGATTCAGCGGTGCAAAATTGTCTTAAATCAGTTGAAAAAACACAGAGAACTTACAAAAAAATTATTTTTGTAACCCTGTGTATTAGTCCGCCGTGCCAAGCGTCCGTAGGACCCTCCGGCCCTCAATACCCAGGTTGTGGACGAGAAGTGCCCGCACCCTCACCTTATTGAGTTTCCCGAGGTCCAGCGCCGTAATATACGTTTGATATGCCTCCAACCAATGCTCGAGAAAGGGACAGAGTGGTAACATGCACGCCTCCATGAGTTAATGCTTGATCGCCAAATGTTATATATGGAAAATACCTGGGTGAAGGAGGCAAGATGGAGTTGGTGAACACAGCTTTATTCATGAACTATGTACACAGCAGTACACAGCAGGCACCAGCGTGGGCATCTGGCAAAGTGACCATAACATGGTGGCCCTCACACTATCTAGGGCAGTGCGGTGACGTGACAGG
Organism: Pholidichthys leucotaenia; assembly: GCA_020510985.1. Classification (NCBI taxonomy): domain Eukaryota; kingdom Metazoa; phylum Chordata; class Actinopteri; order Cichliformes; family Pholidichthyidae; genus Pholidichthys; species Pholidichthys leucotaenia. The sequence goes on along the minus strand of CM035837.1, from coordinate 51,179,617 downwards.
ACGTCCACGTCACCACACTGCACTTCACAATAAAGTGCCATTTTCATATACCACAAATACTGCAGTTATCAGTATCAGTATTATCAGTATCAGCTATTACTCCTCCACCACTTTCTTGTGGTGGAGGAGTAATAGCAAACCACGTTACGGTCCAATATTTGATAACATGAAAAGTTGTAGGGCTAGGTTCAAATATGCTCTGCGTGCATGTAGGTGCAATGAAGAAAATACCAAATGTGACCAGTTAGCTAGTCATATGAGTGAACTAAACATGGTAGAATTCTGGAAACAAATGAAGCGTATGAGTTCTTCCCAGTCTGTTATACCAAACACTATTGATGGTGTGACTGGTGATGTTAATATTGCTGAAAAGTGGAAATGTCACTATGAAGCTATTTTCAACTCAGTTAAGAATGTTTCTATGAAGGATTCTGTTATGCATGATGTTCACTGTATGATGACATGTTTGATATCTTTGATATTTCTGTTGTTTGTTTTTTTTCCACAATATCTTTATTGAACCTTTTTTTTTTAACAAACATGATACAAACAATCAAACACTAACACTAAAGTACTACAAAAAAAAAAAAAATGCACTAAAAACACCAACAACCACCAACAAAATCAAGTCTTCAACAATGCTCCTCTGTTTAGTCTAGACAATCCAATACATAAGTATACATATTATGTTCACCAGTTTGGAATTTATAAGGTCCACACACATCATTCACCTTCTTCTTCAAGAGTTATGTTTAAATTTTTTACATAATCAATAAAAGGTTTCCATATATTCTCAAACACAATTTCCTTTGATTTCAGTATATATGTTATTCTTTCTAATGGAAGGTTTGTTAACATCTGTCTTAACCACTGAGTCACATCTGGTCTATGAGTCTTTTTCCATAATAGTGCAATACATTTTTTGGCATTAAGCAAACTGAGGTCTATGAATGTTCTTTCACTTTTATTAAAATTATGCTTTTCTGGGTACAGACCCAACAAAAACAGTTTAGGATTCACTATGATTTGTTTTGAGATTATTTTTTCAATTGTTACCCTCACCTCTTCCCAAAACATTCTTATTAATCTACATTCCCATAAACAATGAAATAGGGTTCCTTTACTTTCCATGCATTTTGTGCATGTATCTGGTATATTTTTGTTATATCTATTTAACTCCTCCGGTGTAACATACATCCGCATTAACCATTTGAAATGTATCAATTTAAGGCGTGCATTTATTGATTTGGTTTGAGCTTCTGTACAAGCCAATTCCCATTGTTCCTCTGAAATTTCAATTTGCAGATCTTCTTTCCAGTAGTTTAATCTTTTCAGTGAATTTTCACTTGAAGATAGTGTCAATGAGTTATAAAACTCTGAAATAATACCCTTTCTTTTACTATCTTTCATCATCATTTTTTCCAAGGATGAATAAATAGGTCGAGTGAGAGCTTTATTTTGATTTGATCGAATAAAGTTTCTAAGTTGAAGATATTTAAAAAAATGTGTTCTATTGAGATTAAATTTGATCCTCAGCTCTTCAAAAGACATTATGTTGTCTGCACATGGCAAATATAAATCCTGAATCTTTTGTATCCCTTTTAAATTCCATACTTTAAATACAGCGTCCGCTCTCCCTGGTTTAAAATATTGATTACCCCATATTGGACTAAATTGTGACAATAACTGTGGTTCTTTTAAATAGTTTTTAGCTTCACACCATATTTTGATCATATGCTTTACAAATGGATTTTTAACTTGTTTTTGTAATTTTTTTGCCGAATCTGAGTATATGAATATGGGAAGAGGTAAAGGTAAATTGTATGATTCCATTTCAGTCCAGTGAGGGAGATCATTTGATGAAAAATAATATGTCATAGACCTCAGTTGTGCCGACCAATAATACAACATAAAATTTGGACATTTCAGACCTCCACGATCAAATGGTAAATATAATAAAGACAAACGTAATCTAGCCCTCCTGTTGTTCCATATAAATTCCACTAACTTTTTTTTTATTCTTGAGAATAGATCTAAAGGTGGTGATAAGGGAATGTATTGAAATAAATAAAGTATTTTAGGTAAAATATTACTTTTAAGTATATTGATTCTCCCGATCATCGACATTGGTAGTGACATCCATCTCTGAGTTAACTCATTGATATCTGACATTAAGGCTTCATAGTTGACGCTGGTGACTGATTCTAGCTTAGGCATAATTTGGATTCCTAAATATTTAAACTGATTTACAACATTGAATTGATTTACCTCAGGGGCTGGGTAATTTCTCTGGGTCTCATTTAGCATTAATATTGAAGATTTAGTTTTGTTTATTTTATATCCTGATATTTCCCCAAAATTCTTTATTAAATTCAACAAGGTTGGAATTGATTTTTTTAGATTCGACATAAACAAAATTATATCATCGGCGTACAGGGAGATTTTATGTTCTGTTGGTCCAACTTTAATTCCATATATTTGTGAATGTAAACGTATCGCTATCGCTAAAGGTTCAATTGCCATAGTAAACAGTAAAGGTGAAAGTGGACAGCCTTGTCGACATCCTCTATTGATTTTTATTGGTTTTGAAATATTGTTATTTGTTAGGATTTCTGCTGTAGCATTATTGTATATTATTTGAACCCATTTTATGAAATTATTTCCAAGTCCAAACCTTTGTAGGACTTCAAAAAGAAAGGGCCATTCAACTCTATCAAAGGCCTTTTCGGCATCCAATGATAGGAGAGCTGTATCCGGTGCTTCTTTATTAAAATAAATAATATTAAATAGTCTTCTTACATTATGGAAGCCTTGTCTACCCTTTATAAAGCCATTCTGATCTCGATTAATAATATTTGGTAAAATTTCTTGTATTCGTCTTGCTAAAATTTTACAGATTATCTTAAGGTCGGCATTTAATAGGCTTATTGGTCTCATATTTTCACATTTATTAGAGGGCTTACCTGGTTTTGGCAGCAGTATAATTAAGGCATTATTTATGTATGATGGTAAATTATTATTTTGAAATGCTTCTAAAACCATTTCCAAAAAAGGTTTTATTAATTTATTCTTAAATTTTTTATAAAGGTCAACTGGAAGACCATCTGGTCCTGCACTTTTTCCTGATTTCATATTATCAATGGCTAGCCCAACTTCTTCTTGACTAATTTTAGACTCCAATATCTCCCTGTTTTCATTTGGAATACACGGTATAGATAGTTCGTTCAAAAACCCATTTAGTTTTGTTAAATCAGGTTCATTTTTGGTATCATATAATTTTTCATAGTAATCTCTAAAGGCTCTATTAATTTCTAAAGGATCTATAACTACCTGTCCATTACTTATAATACTGGTAATTGGTGTTTTAATTTCCAATTGTTTAATCTGCCATGCTAATAATTTTCCTGATTTTTCACCTTGTTCATAAAAAGATTGTTTCAATCTTAGAAGACTCGAGGCAGCTCTATTCGCTGATTTTTTGTCGTATTCAGCTCTCAAAATCAGTAATTCATTCTCCAACCTTGGGTCACTTCCTGCATACACTTTTTCCTGAAGACTTTTTATTTTATGTTCCAATTTAGCTCTCTCCTCTCGAGTCTTCTTAGATTTTGATCCTGTATAACTAATAATATGTCCCCTAATAAAAGCTTTGAAAGCCTCCCACTTTACACATGCTGATGTTTGTGTAGTATTGATGTCAAAGAACTCGTCTATCTGTTTTTCTATATACTTGACAAATTCCTCATCCTGAAGCCATTTATGCTGAAATTGCCATCTACCTGATTCCTTTGTCAATTTTTTATCTACATATATTAGACAACAGGGTGCATGATCAGAGATCACGATGTTATCATAAAAGCAGTTTTGAATCTTGGACCTTAATTCTGTGGAAATCAAAAAATAATCAATACGTGAGAATGTCTTGTAGGTACTGGAATAACAAGAATAGGCTTTAACTTGTGGTTTCATTTCTCTCCATATATCTAACAATCTCAATTCTTTCATAAAATGATTAATAGTCATCCTACATCCAATGTGCGTACAATCCAGTCCTGTTGATCTATCCACACCTGGATTCAATGTACAATTAAAATCCCCTGCTATTATATGTTGCCCTGTAAGTGATGATAAGATGAGAAATAAATTAGCAAAGAACTTCTGATCATCTATATTGGGACCATATAAGTTCACAAGATTTATATTTTCTAATAGCAAAGAACCTTGAATGATTACATATCTTCCAAATTTGTCTCCAATTACATTTTTCACTTGAAAAGGAACTGATTTATGTATGAGAGTCATAACTCCCCTGGCTCGGGATGAAAATGAAGAGGTGAATACACTTCCCTGCCATCTACTCCTAATTCTTTTAACATCCTCCTCTATCAGATGAGTTTCTTGTAAAAACACAATTCTTGAACCCATGTCCTTTATTTTATTCATAACTTGTTTAAGTTTTTTTAAATTTTGTAGACCTCTGCAATTCCATGAAGTTAAATTAAGATTAACACTTTGGTCCATGATCAATAGAGAGTTTGGGATTACCTTGCAGTGTAAACATGCTCATACAGAGAAGCAAAAACATGAGTGGTTGAACATTCATCCTACAAACTACACACAAACAAATTTCCCCTTCCCACACTTGTGGCAAACCCCCCAAAATCAAAAGAAAAATTCTGTCTCCCGATATAGCCATCGACCGTTCCACACCCACGGGGAACAGCCTAAGCCACTCCTTCTTCATCCTCCCAATCACCCTAACTCTACTGCTTTTAATGACGTAACATTAACTCTCCTCTGTAGTTTTCCAACTTAACTCCAAAATTTTTAACAACTTTGTACATCATAGTTTTTTTTTTTTGTTTGTTTTGTTTTTGTTTTGTTTTTTTAATATATAATACAATCTATATTTTGTAAACTTACTATTTACTTCAAGTCAGTCAGATGCCTGTGCAAATGCTTAATTATTCTACCTTATATTTTGTTCATGCTTAGCTCCCACCAGTCTCTTCTTCTTCTTTGATCTTCTTGATGAACTCCTGCGCCTCCTCTGGGGTCTTGAAGATGTGGGTTCTGCCCTCATACGTGGTCAGCAGTCTCGCAGGATAGATTACACCATGACGAATCCCAAGGTTGCGCAGCTCCTTACGTACGGGATCAAACTGCTTCCTCAATTGCTGGATTCCTGTGGCCAAATCTGGGTAGAACCGCACCTGCTGGTCCTGGTGTTTAATCTCTCCTTTTTTAGCTCGTGCAGCGTTGAAGATCTTCATCCTGTCTCTGTTGCTAAGAAACTTCATAATTAAGGTCCTCGGCGGTCCCTTATCTCTCCGTGGGCCAATACGATGTGCTTTTTCCAGAATCACTGCTGATTGCAACTCCTCGCTGCCCAGCACCTCCGGAATCCACTTTTCCAGAAAGGAACATACGTCCCGACCTTCTGATTCCTCTGGAAGACCCACCAGCCTCAAATTATTCTGTCTCGACCGAGATTCCAAATCCAAAATATTATCTTCCAGAGATTTATTTTTTTTTCCAAAGTGCGCACCTTTAATTGAAGACGGGTGACGTCATCTTCAGCACTAGCGAGACGGAGCTCCATCTGCGCCATTCGTTCTACACAGTCACCCAATTCCTTTCTTATTCCTTCCAACGCTGTCATAATCCCATCAAATCTAGAGGAAAAGTCCGCTCTCATTGAACTCATGGCAGCCATCAGCGCATCTGCGCCATTCCCCGCAAATATCGCACCGTTGCCAGCCTCCTCCGCCATATATGGAGTTTTGTTTGCTGCGTCACAGACCTGAAAGTCCGTTAATTTGGACTGTTTCGGCGGCTCGCTTTTCCCTTTTCCTGGTTTTCCAGCCTTAGGCTTCGCCGACATATCCTCGCCCAAATGCTGGGATACGTTCTGTCCCAAATGAGAGAGTTATTTGCCGATTTTTTTTTTTCCAGGAGCAGAGCAGAGCGAGACACGTCCGTCCTACGTGGCAGCCATAACCGGAAGTGATATTTCTGTTGTTACTCCTGTTGAAGTTGTTTCACTGATCAAAGTTCTCAAGAAAGGCAAATCAGCTGGCCCTGATTGTCTCACTAGTGAATGCCTTATCAATGCTGATTTTAATTTGTGTATTCTGTTATTGTGTTTTAACTGTATGTTTGCGCATGGTTACATGCCAGATATGTTGATGGATTCTGTTATTATTCCCTTGGTGAAAAACAAGTGTGCTAGTCTGTCTGACATGAACAATTACAGACCTATAGCTGTTGCAAATGTTATATCTAAATTGTTAGAGGGTTTACGCCTGAATAGAATTGAGGACTATCTGTGGACAAATGATAATCAGTTTGGTTTCAAGTCAGCTCATTCAACTGATGAGGCTGTTTATCTACTCCATGAATTTGTTGACTACTTCAGAAGTCAATCCACTAGTGTTTATGTTACCTTTTTAGATGCTAGCAAAGCTTTTGATAAGATTAACCATTGGTGTTTGTTTAGAAAATTGATCGATCGAAGCATTCCTATTTATATCGTTAGCATCTTGTTATATTGGTACAGAAGGCAGTCTATGGTTGTTAGGTTGGGCAATGTTACCTCATCTAAATGTTGTGTGACCAATGGTGTTAAACAAGGTGGTATACTGTCACCCTTGTTGTTTAATGTCTATGTTGATGATCTCAGTGTACTGTTGAACAATACCAATGTTGGTGGCTCCATCAATGGTGCTTTGTTAAATCACATTTTCTACGCTGATGATCTTTGTTTGTTAAGTTTGTCTACTGCAGCTATGCAACATCTCCTCTCGGTATGTGAGAAATTTGGTGAAAAAAATGACATCTTGTTCAACTGTACTAAATCTATGTGTATGGCATTCAAACCGAAGGGTGTTAAAACTTCAGATCCTGTTATGCCACTTTGTGGTAATAGTTTGAACTTTGTTGAAAAAGCCAAATACCTAGGTGTGTGGATTGAATGTGATAAGACCATTGTTGACTGTAATAGGCAACTCAGGAAACTCTATGCTCAAACAAATTTACTGTTGCGGAATTTCCATAGGTGTTCTCCTGATGTTAAATGTATGTTGTTCAAGACTTTCTGTACTTCAATGTATTGCTTGCCTCTATGGTTTAATAGCAATGTTGCTGTTAGGAACAAAATCTGCATTGCATATAATAACACACAATACTCACACCATCACGGATTACATCAGCTTCTGTGTGGACAACACCGTTCCCACCAAGACCATACGGTGTTGCTCAAACAACAAACCCCTGATCAACCCTGAGATAAAAACACTTCTGAGAGAGAAGAAGAGGATCTTCAGGTCGGGGAACAGGGAGATGCTGAAGTCCGTACAGAGAGAGCTGAAGAGAAAGATCAGAGAAGGCAAGGACAGCTTCAGGAAGAAGATGGAGGACAAGCTGCAACAGAGCGACATCAGCGGGGTCTGGAGAAACCTTAAAACCATCTCTGGGCTCCAGAATACCTCCCCCCAGGCCACGGGGGGCAGGGAGTGGGCGAACAATCTGAATCTGTTTTTTAATAGGTTTGACCAACCGCCCCCCCCCCCCCGACTGCACAACAACCACTGCTGCCACTGAAGACATCAAGTCCTGCTGCCCACTCCCCACTCCACCATCACCCCCCCACTCCCAACACACAGCCCCCCAACCTGACCCTCACTAAGACTCAGGTGAGGACGGAGCTGAGGAAGATCAAGGCGAGGAAGGCGTCGGGACTGGACGGCATCAGTGCAAAGCTCCTCAAGTCCTGTGCAGACCAGCTGTGTGGGATTGTGGAGTACATCTTCAACCTGAGCCTGAAGCTGGGGAGGGTACCACAGTTGTGGAAAACATCTTGTGTGGTACCTGTACCAAAGACTTCCCACCCCAAAGATCTGAACAGCTACAGACCAGTGGCCCTGACGTCCCACATGATGAAGACCCTGGAGAGACTGCTCCTTGCTCACCTCCGCCCCCTGGTGGGTCCAGCGATGGATCTACTCCAGTTCGCCTACCAGCATGATATTGGGGTGGAGGATGCGGTCATCTTCGTCCTTCACCATTCTCTGTTCCACCTGGAGAAGCCCAGGAATACAGTGAGGATCATGTTCTTTGCCTTCTCCAGTGCTTTCAACACCATCCAACCGATGATCCTGAAGGACAAGCTGCTGTGCGCAGGGGTGGACCAGCACCTGTCATCATGGATCCTGGACTACCTCACAAACCGGCCACAGTTTGTGAGAACCCGGGACTGTGTGTCCGACACGATCATCGGTAGCACGGGGGCCCGACAGGGAACGGTTTTGGCTCCCTTCCTGTTCACCCTTTATACTGTGGACTTCTCACACAACACAACACACTGCCATCTACAGAAGTTTTCTGAAGACTCTGCGATCGTTGGCCTCATCTCCAACGGAGATGAAGCTGAGTACAGAGGGCTTATCCAGGACTTTGTGGACTGGTGCCATCGGAACTGCCTCCGGATCAACGCGAGGAAAACTAAGGAGCTGGTGGTGGACTGCCACAGGCAAGGACAACCCCTCACAGCACCAGTAAACATTCAGGGAACAGACATTGAGATGGTGACATCCTACAAGTACCTGGGTGTTCATCTGAACAATAAACTAGACTGGTCACACAATACTGACGCACTCTACAAGAAGGGACAGCGCAGGCTGTTCCTACTGAGGAGACTCAGGTCTTTTGGTGTACAAGAGGTGCTGCTGAAGACATTCTACGACACGGTGGTGGCATCAGCCATCACTTTTGGAGTTGTCTGCTGGGGCAGTGGTATTACAGCAGCCGATAGGAAGAGACTGAACAAACTGATCAAGAAAGCTAGCTCTGTCCTGGGGCAGTGCCTTGACCCAGTGGAGGAGATGGGAGAGAGAAGGATGGTGGCTAAACTGTCATCTCTGCTGGAGTCCGAGTTCCACCCTATGCAGGACACACTGAATGCACTAAGGAGTTCATTTAGCAGCAGACTACATCATCCTAGGTGCACAACCGAGAGGTTTCGCAGGTCCTTCCTACCAACGGCTGTCAGACTGTATAACCTAAGCAGGGCTGCCCACAGAGATAGCAAAAAGACGTGACTACCTAATAGTATTGAATGCAAAAGACGCAATAGACTTACACAATGGTCCCCTCCGGTATACAACTAGGAAAATGCCGGTAGCTACGGAGGGTGACAATATGTATGGGTACATAATCATACCATGTAGGATAACTAAGTAGACGGTTATGCTGTTTCATTCCATCTAGCTGCAATGCTCCGCACTGTGTGTTTGTATATTTATATATTTATTCCATCTAGCGACAATGCTCCACACTGTGTGTTTATATATTTACATATTTATTCCATCTAGCTACAGTGCTCCACACTGTGTGTGTTTATATATTTACATATTTATTCCATCTAGCTACGGTGCTCCGCACTGTGTGTGTTTATGTGTTTGCATATTTGTTCCATCTAGCTACAATGCTCCGCACTGTGTGTGTTTATATATTTACATGTTTGTTCCATCTAGCTACAATGCTCCGCACTATGTGTGTTCATATATTTGCATGTTTGTTCCATCTAGCTGCAATGCTCTGCACTGTATGTGTTTATATATTCATATATTTATTCCATCAAGCTACAACGCTCCACACTGTGTGTGTATTTATATATTCACATATTTATTCCATCTAGCTACAATGCTCCGCACTGTGTGTGTTTATATATCTATATATTTATTCCATCTAGCTGCAATGCTCCGCATCGTGTGTCTATATATTTATGTTTATATGTACATATGTATACTCGCTGCTCTTGTTTTTTCTTGCCTTCTGATTGTTGCTCTGAGTGTTGCTATCCCTGTGCTGTTGCAATCCTGGAATTTCCCCATTGTGGGACTAATAAAGGCTTATCTTATCTTATCTTATTCGTCACTCACACTTTACTCTGGTATTTGGAAGTGGTGGCGTTCTATTTTATATTGAGTTCATTATTGTATTATATTGTTATATGAGCGCTGTGTGATTGCTGAATCTTATACACTTTTATTTTTTTTTTACACGTTTTGTATATACTATGAACCCTGAGTTTGAAATAAATGTTTGAATTTGAATCAAATTCATAATGAGTGAATATTTGCAAAAAAAAAAAAGTTTATGAATGTAAACAATAAATATATTGTCCTTGTAGTGTATTTAACTGAATATAGGTTGACAAGATTTTTAAATCATTTGGGCCCGAGCAACTGACGTTGTCAGTGGGCAAGAGCCCTATTGACAATCATCTATACCCATATGCCCTCAAAAGTTGTTGAAAACCTTTCCAAATGCCCAACAGTTTGGCAGAAGAGGTGTGGCGAAGTTTGCAGTATCGCCATCAACCTTCCAATGGCTTTAAATCTTGCATACATTGATTTCAACCAAATTTTGTGTGGTGAATAGGTAGCCAATACTGATAATTTCTATAATAAAGAATGACACATAGCAACAGCGCCCCCTACCATCAATGGACAGGAAGTTGCCATAACTCATATGTAGAATGTCCAATTGCTGCTAAACTTTATATATATGATACTCGTCAGACCCAGAAAAGATTTTTGTAATGATAACAAACATAGCTATAGCGCCCCCTAGGAAAAAAACAAAGCTTTATAACTCAGGCATACTTTGTCCAAATTCAACCAAATTTTGTGTGGTGCATCGGTAGCCTACATTGAACCTTTGTATAATGAAAAATGACACATAGCTATAGCACCTCCTAGGAGAAAAAACAAAGCCTTGTAACTCTGAAATACATAGTCCAAATTCAACCAAATTTTGTGTAGTGCATGGTTAACCAACACTGAACCTTTCTATAATGAACAATTACACATAGTCCTAGCGCCCTCTAGCAGAAAAACAAAGCTTAATAACTAAGATAAGATAAGATAAGCCTTTATTAGTCCCACAACGGGGAAATTCCAGGATTGCAACAGCACAGGGATAGCAACACTCAGAGCAACAATCAGAAGGCAAGAAAAAAAAAAAAAAAGCAAGAGCAGCTAATATACATATGTACATATTACTATAAATATATATATATACACACAGACACACAGTGCGGAGCATTGTAGCTAGATGGAATAAATATGTAGATATGTAAACACCCACAGTACGGAGCATTGCAGCTAGGTGGAATAAATATGTAAATATATAAACACACAGTGTGGAGCATTGTAGCTAGATGGAATAATATGTAGATATATGCTGTGAGGGGTTGTCCTTGCCTGCGGCAGTCCACCACCAGCTCCTTAATTTTCCTTGCGTTGATCTGGAGGCAGTTCCGATGGCACCAGTCCACGAAGTCCTGGATAAGCCCTCTGTACTCAGCTTCATCTCCATTGGAGATGAGGCCAACGATCGCAGAGTCATCAGAGAACTTCTGTAGATGGCAGTGTGTTGTGTTGTGTGAGAAGTCCGCAGTATAAAGAGTGAACAGGAAGGGAGCCAACACTGTTCCCTGGGGGGGCCCCCGTGCTACCGATGATCGTGTCGGACACACAGTCCCGGGTTCTCACAAACTGAGGCCGGTTCGTGAGATAGTCCAGGATCCATGATGACAGGTGCTGGTCCACCCCTGCACGCAGCAGCTTGTCCTTCAGGATCATCGGTTGGATGGTGTTGAAAGCACTGGAGAAGTCAAAGAACATGATCCTCACCACATTCCCGGGCTTCTCCAAGTGGGACAGAGAACGGTGAAGGAGGAAGATCACCGCATCCTCCACCCCAATGCCATGCTGGTAGGTGAACTGGAGTGGATCCATCGCTGGTTCCACCAGGGGGCGGAGGTGAGCAAGGAGCAGTCTCTCCAGGGTCTTCATCAAGTGGGACGTCAAGGCCACCGGTCTGTAGCTGTTCAGGTCTTTGGGGTGGGAAGTGTTTGGTACAGGTACCACACAAGATGTTTTCCACAGCTGTGGTACCCTCCCCAGCTTCAGGCTCAGGTTGAAGATGTACGCCACAATCCCACACAGCTGGTCTGCACAGGACTTGAGGAGCTTTGCGCTGATGCCGTCCGGTCCCGTCGCCTTCCTCGCCTTGATCTTCCTCAGCTCCGTCCGCACCTGGGTCTTGGTCAGGGTCAGGATGGGGGGCTGTGTGTTGGGAGTGGGGGGGTGTTGGTGGAGTGGGGGGGTGTCTGGCATACTTTGACCGAAGTCAACCAAATTTAGCATGTTGAATAGGCAGCCAATGGTGAACATTTCTATAATATACAATGAGATGCAGCAGTAGCGCCCCCTACCGCCAATGGACAGGAAGTTGTCATAACTCACACGTACATCATCCAAATGGACCCAAATTTGATATACTGTACATAGTACTAGTACCACCCAGAACAGATTTATATGACTATACCACATATAGCTATAGTGCCCCCTAGGTAAAAAACAAAAAAAAAAAAAAAAAAAAAAAACATTTATAGCAATGGCATAGCTTGTCTAAATTCAAACAAATTTCCTGGTGAAATTTTCACCAGAAATGGCCTTTAGGCTATGGATAAACATATTAGATTTTTGAGGTAATCCACGAGCTTATACAGTACCTCTGCCGAGACGCCCTCTTGCAATGTACAGATGGACGGACTGATGATGGATGGTGGTATGGACAGATGGACGGGCGAATGGATTGACGGACGAATGACTGGCGGATGGATGGGCATATGGCGTTATGGAAGGATGGACGGACAAAGAGCTGGATGGAGAAAGTTGGGGAGGGAGAAATGGAGCCTGCGCGGAGCTACGCACTCTGAGTGGCAAGGCCGAAGTCTCGCAAGAACGTGAGGGCCCGTTTATCGCTGCTCGCACCTTTAATTGTATTTTATTTTTATTTACACTTTACACAACATCCCAACTTCGCCACAATTGGGGTTGTAGATGCAGTGTTGTAATTTGACACCAGCAGAGCCCAAAATCCCCCTTGTCCCTCTTTTTTTGGCCCCATCCTTCCCCCCAGTCATCCTATTTCCTTCCTTAACTCCCATATACCACCCTTCCTCCACAGACCACTATCAAACATTCAGCTTAAACAGCGGGGTGTTGAGATGGGCAATTGGCTCCTCACTGTGAGCTCGAGATGAACTTAGCTGGAAAAAACCCTCAGGAGTTAAAGTGGTGCAGTGTCCATTACAGCAGCCACAGCTACGGCAGCAGCCAGTAAAACATTAATTCAGACTGTTAGTTCTCTAGTTAAACATTTCTGCTTCTTGGGTCCTCGTGAATCACATCTTCCTGTCTGATGTCAGGAAGGCACCATCTTTACCTTTAAACTCAACAAAGGGAAATGGGACAAAGAAATAACTTGAAGTTTTCTTTTCCTGTCAACTTCCAGCTTCTTTTTTGTTTCCTGTTGATGTATTTCAATACCTTGACATGTTTCCCACAAAAGCATGCTTTATTCAGATTGCAGGTTGTGCTTTTAGTTAGAAATATTGTGTATTTTCATGGGAGAATGTTTTAAAGGCTTTCAGAAATGTATGATGGCGCGTCTCAGGGGAAAGCTTTGTGCTTTTGTGGTTGTACTTTCCCACGAGGAGTCCCCTGTATATTTACCCTATGTTTTAAAGACCACAAAAATATGGAGCCGGATTGTGAACATGCAATCCATTTTTTATTACACACATGTATGCGCACTTTTCTATTTTTTCTTATTTACTTTTTTCCACAGTCAAAACATGCGGATATGCAGTGATTTTGAGTATCAAAAACAACACCAAGTGTGATGTATTCTGGTGTAACAAAGTCAATAAAAGCATTCCTACTTGGCTTGCCAAGTGGGTCGACCCTCTTGGCAACACAGGTAGAGTGCTGGACTCTGGAGCTGGAGGTTGTGGGTTTGAGCCCCCGGTTGGACGTTGTCAGTTGGGGCTTAACTGCCCGGGTACTTGGATACACTGGACATAAACTATGTTCTAGCCAAGTTAAAGTTGATATTCAAAGAGCCCCTTATTACGCTTTTTGGGATCCTCTTTATTTTAGTTAATTATGTAGGATTCTTGTAACATTATATGGTCTGAAAAGTCAAACTGCCCAAAGTCCTCCTGTACAGGAGTTCTCCTCTCCCACAGAAACTAGTTCTTCTAGCTTGGTGCTCAGCATAACAGAATGGAGAAAGGAAAGTTAATGCACAGAGCTACCAGAGGACTGACCTCCCATTGTTGCTTTCACTACTCACAGTAGCTGTGTGGCCTAAGGGTCAGAGAAATGGAGATAGGTGCCGCCCCTATATACCACATGGTGTCCCACGTGGTGTGGAAGGGAATTAACTTAACAGAAACTAGGACTACAACTCTGCCTGAAACGCCTCATTTGGATTTGCTGTTCTCTTGGGTAAGGTTATCACATCAGGCCTGATACAGACCTGCCCCATGGCTAGTTAGCCTTGGAGATCGCATACAGTAGCTACAGTACAGCTAGCTTAGCCTGACAATGGTTGTTAGAGCTCTTTTCTGTAAATTATACTGCCCTTACTAGACATGTGTGGTCCCCGCTCGTTAATTAATCCATTATATCTCACATCATTAGTACCCATTTTGTTCCTGTTTGGCCAACATGATCATGGTAATTAGACCGCCAGCATGGCTAGTAACCAGGGGTTTTATTGCTCATTTTTGTACTAGGCCAGATTTTTTTTTTTTTTTTTTTTTTTTTTGTTACTTATTTGTACCCGTAGGTAGACTTGGTTTGCAGTCTGGTGACAAGCCACCGGCTGCTGGTCGCTGCGTGCGCGAGCGCCCTAAACCTACATGTTTTTTGGTGTGCGGGAGGAAACCGGAGAAATCCCGGAGTAAACCCACGCAACACGGGGAGAACATGCAAACTCCACACAGCTCACTGTTGGTCGGGGGCTGGGATCGAACCCACGATCTCATGATCCCCGCGATCCCCCGGCCGAGGGTAAAACTGTGCTGCCACAGTGCTAAACCACTGCGCCACCGTGCAGCCAGATTGGTCATTAATCTACAGTTGATTATATATCTCACACCACTCTGGATTATTTTGTTATATTTTGGCTGTATTAGCCATGTAGATTTAACATTAGCTGGTCTGAGCAGCTACAGATGGGCTTTTTTTTTTTTTTTTTTTTTTTTACCAATTTCAAGGTTGATCTGGCAGGTGCAAACTAAAGGAAGAGTCTGCTAGCCGAGGCAGTAGACATCTGTTTATGTCTGTTTTCAACATTTTAGATCAATCCCTGTTAGACACCTGTTTTCCCAGTGAAATCATGTACCAACCCTTGACCCTCTATTTTATTCATAGACTGTGGTGACCCAGCACACTGCGGACGGACACTATCCACTCATCAGGGCTGGAGGAAACGGAGGACAATTTACATAAGGACAGAGAGCCCCAGGGGGCAATCAGACGGGACTATTATGTATGCGTCCTCGGAGAGGACGTCTGGCCAGGCGCTAGCTGATGTCATGCTAATGATGTGTATTGACTGATGTGTATTAGATGACAATCACTATGTTAATGTTCCATGCATTCTCTCTGTCTGTATAACGTGTATAAAAGAGCTTGTGACACATGCCTGGGCAACGCAGTAGCTCACCGAGCTACAAAGCGCATTTCAATATGTTGGAGGAAATAAAACCTTGTACCCTTCCAGCTCATTGCATCTTGCCTGATCTGTTACCTCCACAAGACATTATTTTGGCTAAGTTTGTTATAGTTTATTTTAAACAACAGTTAGTTCCGACTGAGCAAGCTGATTGGACAATAGGGATTCCAAGAGTTACTGTATTCCATGATAAATGCACTCCAACGTTTCACTGGATATATATCACTCCGCTTCAAAGATGTTCTAGTAATTATTAATTACTAACAGTAATTTACTGTCAACTCTCAGTGAGAATTGTAATACTGTGTTGGATACCTTAATTTCCACAGTGAGGCGCTGTTTGAAAAGAAATCTTACCTAAGTGGCCCGGAAGTCCCACCCTTTTGAAAACAAAACTTTATTCACTTTGAGTTTACAAAGTCTGCCCATGTATAAACATCATTAAACTATTTCACATCTGTTTAAAAAAAAGATAGGCAGGGCTAGAGTTGAATTTATTGTCTCAATTAACCTCTTGCACTCCGGGATACCGCGGGCGGTCACGTCTCTGCGTCCAAGCGCACACTGAAAAAAAAAAGCTGCATTTCCGTTCTTCCACTACAGACACAGCCGCGAACAGAAAGCCAAAGGAGTGCTTTGATTGGTTTAGATTTGATTGACCTCTCATTCGACTAATAAGAGCCTTGAATTGGGTTTCTGAAACCTTGAAGAACCAATGAGTGACTAGATAACCTAGCAAGAAGGACCCGCCTACCAACGGCTGCGAATACAGCGAGCCAATTGAAGCAGAGAAGTTCGACGATTGAAAGCGTGCGTCCCGTGCGTAAAATCTGTTTTGTGTAAGCCGCTGGGTGACACACACGCGTTCGCCAGTCTTTTTTTCTTACTACTGTTCTTATTTGTTTTGAAAAATCGTTCGCCAAAACCGCAATCATGGAATCATGGTTTGACCGGGTCGCGTGACCAGAACCACGAGTCAGACCGTGAACGGTCCCCCCCCCCCACTACTCCTCTGTAGCGGATTGCAGATATATTGCAGATATTTTAGTACAACTGTGCGTAGTAGACCGCGGCGTGTGCCGCGGTCCGTCATGTGGCGATGGACGATGTCCATCCTCTGTAGCGGGGGGGGGGGGGGAGTTGTTATCCTCTACATTACAGATATTTTAGTATAATTTTTATTGCACTGTAGGTTATTTTTTCTTGTAAAAAAAAAAAGCCACACATTTTTTACGTGGCATGCTTCTTTGTGTGTGGGGGCTTGTTTGTTCATTCATTTATTCATGAATGAATAAACAACCCCCCCCCACACACACACACAGCCCTGAGTGTCACCTTTCATTAGAGCCCAAGATCAAGCTTCTATATTGAATCATTCAAAAGTTACAGACATTTTTCCAAACTGTGCCATTTGGCACAATTTGGCACAGTTCAAAAACGCCTGGGAACAACCTGACAAAAAAGCTGTGTAATATATTCATTTTTTGTGGTATTGTTACAAAATTTTGACCTCAGGTGGATAACACTTGGTTCTACATTTCTGTTACATTTTCCAGCCCGGATCTGACAGCTGTGTGTTATTTGCAAGCATTTGTATCCAAAAAAACACCCAGGCAAACTTTATTTTCTTCAAGTTCAGTATGTTTAGATGACTGTTACTCAGTGGCAGGAGCACTTAGAGAGATTATGACTGTTTTGCCATAAAATTCAAAGTGTTTTCTTTTAAATGAGACCAACCCCATGAAGATGCTGCAAAGGGTTGAAGAGCAGCTTTTGATTTACTTTGGGTACGTTATTTTTAGGCGTTTTTAAGGAAATTGACCAGAGTGCAAGGGGTTAACAAACCACAATACCTTTGTGGTGATGGACTCTGTTTCATCTGAAAATGCCAAGGAAAAGTGAGTGAGGTGTGCCGAAGCCAAATCGCTAGCATGCTAATTAGCCACCGGCATTGGCCACTTTTTGATCTTGGTCCTTCTGTAGTACTGACTCAACAGGTGACTGGTATGTTTTATAGCAATAGAGTGGTGGCCTAGAGGTAGAGCATCCTCCCCACAACCGGGAGGTCGAGGTTCAAGTCCCGGCCGGGTCATGCCAAAGACCAAATAAAAATGCAGCTTCCTGCCATCCAGCTTGGTGCTCAGCAAAAATGGAACGGAGGAGGAAAATGTGGGCGGCAGTGGCTCAGAAGGTAGAGTGGGTTGTCTAATAACAAGAGGGTTGGTGGTTTGAATCCCGCTTTCTCCAGACATCCTGCCGTTGTGTCCCTGGGCAAGACACTTTACCCACCTTGCCTCCAGTGTCCATGACACTGGGTATAAATGTTCGGTAGTGGCTGGAGGAGCCGTTGGCGCGGATTGGCAGCCACGTTTCTGTCAGTCTGCCCCAGGGCAGCTGTGGCTACAGTAGTAGCTTACCATTACCATTGTCTGTGGAGTGAATGAATAATGTATCCATTGTAAAGCGTCTTTGAGTGTCTATGAAAAGCACTATATAAATCTGATGCATTATTATTATTATTATAAACACTGACTTTTGCACTTGACAATATTTAATTTGTTTACATGAGAGTGAAATAACAATAGACATTTTCATGCTGACTGAGATGTTTAACAACAGTTACTGGCTATATTTAGAAGGGACTATACTGCGCAAAATGACTGGTTAAACAAACAAATCACAATATTTTGTCCAGTATTGCTGTCATTTAACAAAATATGCTTGTGGAACTGTTGTATTTAAAAGCAATATTATACATGAGCTCGTTGTGATATCATGGGTATTTTAACTGGCGGTGATTCATAGCACGCCCTCCGTGGAATCACTGCCGGTCAAAATATTCATTGATACTGCACTCGCTCTCGTGTAATATTGCTTAATTATAGTTTGGACTGGACACCTCCTCGATTAGCTGCCATTAACAGTTAGTCATTTATCCATTCAGGGCTGTTTCTGTGCTTATTAAGCCTCAGATACTAGGTGTATGCTACGGACTGGAACATACTCTGTGAACCACATGGGGTGGACATAGACAATATGACCAACCACATCACAGAATACATCAGATTCTGTGAAGACACAACCATGCCAGCTCAGACTGTACACTGTTTCCCCAACAACAGACCATGGGTCACCAGTGACCTGAAAGCACTTCTGAACAAGAAGAAGAGAGCTTTTAGGTCCGGAGACAAGGATTAGCTGAGGAGAGTGCAGTACGAGCTGAGAGAGATGCTGAGGAGGTGCAAAGACAATTACAGGAGGAAGTTGGAAGATAAACTCAGGCAAAACAATACCAAGGATGTGTGGATGGGAATGAAAAAATAACTGGGTGCAAGGGGAGAGTCTGGCAGACATCTGGGAGCCTTGAGAGAGCTGATGAGCTGAATCTGTTTTTAATAGGGTCAGCTCACCGTCTGTCACCCCCACAACACAGTCAGGCCCCCACACACCCCTCCCCCATCCTCCTGTCACCCCCACAACACAGCCAGATCTCCACACACCCCTCCCCCTCCTCGGGGGACACCAGCGCCCCCCCCCCCCCCACATCACTGTGACTACAGACCAGGTTAACAAACAGCTGGAGAGACTTCGTCAGCGGAAGGCTGTGGGCCCTGATGGCATCTCTGCCAGGATCCTGAGGACCTGTGCTAACCAACTAGCTTTGGTACTGAAATACCTGTACAACCTGAGCCTCAGTCTGGAGAGAGTACCGGTGCTGTGGAAGACGTCCTGCTTGGTTCCTGTCCCCAAGAAGTCATCTCCATTGGACCTGAATGACTGTTGACCAGTTGCCCTCACATCTCAAGTGATGACGGTCCTGGAGAGACTGGTCTGAGCCCACCTGAGGCCGCAGGTGAAGACGTGGCTGAACCCTCTGCAGTTTGCATATCAGTCCCATTTAGGAGTTGAAGACGCTGTCATCTACCTGCTGCAACGAGCCCACCTGCACTTGGATGGCGGAGGAGACACTGTGAGAATCGCATTCTTTAATTTCTCTAGTGCCTTTAACACCATCCAGCCACTGCTGCTGGGTGAGAAGCTGTGGGTGATGGGGGACTACCTGACAGGCAGGCCACAGTTTGTCCGGCTGGGCAGTGTCTTGTCTGGCGTGGTGGTTAGTGATATGTGAGCTCCACAGGGGACTGTTCTGTCTCCTTTTCTGTTCACCTTATACACCGCTGACTTTCAGTACAACACTGAGTCATGCCACCTGCAGAAATTCTCTGACGACTCAGCTGTTGTGGGGTGTATAAGAGGGGGAGAGGAGGGGGAGTACAGGGCACTGGTAGACAGATTTGTGGAGTGGACAGAGCAGAATCACCTGAGGCTGAATATCAGCAAGACCAGAGAGATGGTGACTGACTTCAGGAAGAAGAGAACGCCTTCTCAGCCATTGCAGATTGGGGGGGGTTGAGGACTACAAATATCTGGTTGTCAGGATCAGCAATGGGCTGGACTGGAGATCCAACACTGATGCTGCACACAAGAAGGGAATGAGCAGACTCTACTTCCTGAGGATGCTGAGATCCTTCAACGTGTACAGCAGGATGCTGGAGCTTTTCTACCAGACTGTTGTCGCCAGCGCCATCTTCTTTGCTGCTGTCTGTTGGGGTAGTAGTATCAGAGCCAGCGACACCAACAGACTTGACAAGATTATCAAGATGGCTGACTCTGTAATTGGTCTCTGGCTGGAGACTTTTGAGACAGTGGTGGAGAGGAGAACACTAAATAAACTGCAATCCATCATGGACAATCCTGATCACCCCCTCCACCACACACTGGACAGACAGCGAAGCACTTTCTCCAGCAGACCGCTACAGCTTTGCTGTTGAACAGTTAGGTACAGGAAATCTTTCCTACCACATGCCATTTCACTGTACAATAACTCACTCTGATGTTGTATTCTGGTCATAACTATGCTGCCATACTGCACCTTACAGTCTAATTGGTACCTCACATTTCATTCTGCTCCTGATAGTTCTGCATTGCACAGCAGGTATGATTCATTTGTCTATAAGGGTCACCATCTATTCATCTATGATGTAGATGTGCCTTTTTTTTTAGTAGTTTTTACTTTCCATGGGTAATCCCTTTGTCTGTTGTCTGTGTGGGTTTCTGTTGTTTGGTTGTCTACTGTCAAGCTGCTGTTACACTGCAATTTCCCAGTTTGGGATCAATAAAGTCCGTCCGTCCGTCCATCCATCCATCCATCTATCGTTCCCCAACTTTTCCTGCACATGCAGGGTTGACTCGGACGGTGCGCACATGTAGGGGTTGTGCCGTGAGTAGGGGTGTGCCATAATGTGTTGTTCACAATAATGAAATAAAAAATGAATATCGGGATATTTGGGGTCTGCTGCATGACAATGTTACGCTGTCCCGCAGCTGATGGAAGTCACACGTTACCATAGAAACAGCAAAACAAACATGATGTGGGAAGCAGCCGCTTTGAAGTCAGAGTGTCTACATCCAGTTGAGTGGAAATACAGTATTCAAATTTTAAGGCTGTTTCAGACTGCTGCCATGTTTAAAAAAAGAAGGCACAGCAATGTGGATAATCTGCCCACACTTTTTTCTGTACTCGACAGCACTGCTACAGACATCCGACGGGGCCGTTTGAAGTGTCCATAGTTCTATTTTTGTTCATTTGGCTGCTTCAGCTTGATGAAAAAAAAAACCCAAAAAACATCTGTTTAGTGTGATGAGAGCCAAAAAAAACCCTAGGAGAGGTCCGTACAACAAGACTTACAATGTAGGTAAAGTGATTCAGCCTAAAACCCTGACATCTCTGTGCACTTAAAATGTAATGGTTTATATTATTTTCTTGTAGTGTTTGATACAGAATTAAAAAAAAAATATCTGAAACTAAATCTAAGCTGGTGTTTATAAACTGGAGAAATAAGAGTTTTTGTTTTGTTTTTACTGAATATGTTGAAGGTAAACAACGCTGGCCTGAGAAACTTTTACGTATAAATCTAAAAGAAAAAAAACTGTAGTCTGTGGTGTCGTGAAGAATATCGTTATCGTGAAAATTCACAGAAATATCATATCATTTTAAAACCATATTGCCCATCCCTAGTCATGAGTCCCCTGTGGTCGGAATGCAATGCTCAAACTCTCTTGAAAGCAAAGATTGGTGATCACGTACCAGAAGATAAAAGGAAGGCCCAAAACAGTCAGTCAAACTGGCTAGCCAGCTTGTTGGGTTCAATTCTCGATAAGTGTGTGTCAAGACGACACATATCTGGTAATTTTTCAGAGTAAAACACCTGGCAGACTTAGTCAGTACAGAGGAACACAATAATTTTTTTTTTTTTTCTCTCTCAGTGACCCGGTCTCTGATAATGCTCTATTTGGATTTTCAAACTCTAAAATTCAGTCAATATTTGCTTATGTATTACTTAGTCCGACAACCAAAACTAAAAGCTAATGTTAACCTCAAACATGGTGCCGCCATAAAATCAAAAGTCTCACACAAATGGCAAAAGAGAGAGGGTGGGGTGATGGGGCTCATTAGCCTTTAAAACAATATGCTAAACAGCCCTTTAAGGAGAGCTCCTTCCCTGTGTGTAAAATGATACAGCAATAATTAAACTCCGAGTTGTTTTGACCAAAGCATATCAAACATTTCATTAACACCTTAGGGGATCTTTAAATTAAAAAAAAGTTTAAATAGGCTGGTGAGCATCACTTTATTATACAGCAAGAGTCTGGCTTCAATTGGAGTACTGTGGCAACCTGGGGAGTGCATAATGGTTTACCACCTTAGACAGGAACAAAGGACGTGAAGTTAACTTTTTGTGTGTGAGAAGTTTCTAGATGCCCTAGTAAGATAACAGGGAGGTGTCAAGGATGAATGGACTGACTGCAGTCGGGGGAGATTATCTTTTGTGTGTGATGAATGGACTGACTGCAGTCGGGGGAGATTATCTTTTGTGTGTGAGAAGAGTCTAGAAGGATGTCATGTTATTTAAGGGAAGAGTTCCTACTTGTATGCCATTCTGTCTATGCTCCTCGTGTGAGTCGTGTAATAAACCGCTTGAACCAAATCAGCCTCATTTTTTACACGCTCCACACTGGTGACCCAAGACAAATCATGGAATACGACGGAAGATCCCCGGAGCCAACCTCGACTGGAACCCCCAGCTTTGCGTGCGCTGTAGCGATCAACCTACCTGATTTTTGGCAGCACAACCCTCGCTCCTGGTTCCACCTAACCGAGGCGCAGTTCGCCCTCCGAGGGATATCGGTGGATGATACAAAATTCTACTATGTGGTCGCAGCGCTCGATGCCAGCACGGCTCAGCACATCGAGAGCCTGCTCGATCAGCCACCAGCCGACGGCAAATATGACGCGCTGAAGGCTGCCCTCATCCAGCACTACACACTCTCGTATGGTGAGAGAGCAGAGAGGCTTCTGACGTGGACCGAGTTGGGAGACGGTTCGGCCGTGGACATGATGGAGAAGATGCTGAGGTTAAAGGGCACGGACGACGACTACTTCATCTTCACCCACATTTTCCTCAGGAACCTTCTGACAGTGGCGAGAGCGGCCCTGGCCAATTCGTCGTTGCTGGCCAAATGGGACTATCGTGCGCTAGCCCGAGAGGCAGACCGGATCATCGTCGCCAGCAAGGCTTTCGTGACCATTGTGGCAGTGACGGAGCCCGGCACGTCGACACGAGGAGGCGAGGAGCCGCCGACAGCAGCAGCAGAACCACCGACGGCAGCAGCAGTGGGGGCCAAGGAACGTGGAGGTGACATGCTTTGCTTCTACCATCACCGCTTTGCAGAGAGGGCACGCAAATGTATACCACCGTGCCAGTTCAAGCGCTCGGGAAACGCCAAGACCGGGGGGTCGGTAGCAGCCGCGACCCTCGGGGAGGAGAACAAGCTGCTCTATTTGACGGACGCACGCTCGGGGAGGCATTTCGTCGTGGACACCGGCGCACAGAGGAGTTTCATCTGGCTGACCTACGCTGACCGGCTGGCAGGAGCCAGCGGCCCCGAGATGGCAGCAGCAAACGGCTCAGACATTAAGACCTTTGGTGAGAGGACTCTGCTCTTGTCTCTACACGGTCGTACATTTGAATGGACTTTTGTTGTAGCAGCATTGGATTACCATATACTGAGGGCTGATTTTCTATGTGCACATGGGTTGTTGGTAGATGTCGCTAACAGGCGCCTGGTTAATGCACTGTCTTTTGACTCTCTCCCCTGTATAGCTCAAGTGACCCGGCCAACAGCACAAGCCAACGTCACAGCAGCATGCGGTAAGTTCCACACACTGCTCGCTCAGTTCCCAGCACTCACAGTCCCGACGTTTTCAGCAGCTATCGCTAAACATGGGGTGGAGCATTTTATCACCACCACCGGGGCGCCCGTTTTTGCAAGACCTCGGCGCTTGGACGCAGCTAAACTGGCCATAGCGCGTGAGGAGTTCGCTAACCTAGAGAGGTTAGGCATCATCAGGCGCTCAAACAGCCCATGGGCTTCCCCGCTACACATGGTCCCTAAAGCTGAAGGTTCGTGGCAACCTTGCGGCGATTTCCGCAGGTTAAACAACGCTACAGCGCATGACCGCTACCCAATTCCCCACATTCAGGATTTTTCCGCTCACCTCGCAGGAGCGCGCATTTTTTCTAAGATAGATTTGGTCCGTGGTTACCACCAAGTCCCAGTGCGCGCTGAGGACATACACAAAACAGCGGTAATAACTCCGTTTGGTTTATTTGAGTTCTTGCGCATGCCGTTTGGGCTTAAAGGGGCAGCACAGACGTTCTAACGCATGATGGATGCAGTGCTGCGCGATCTCCCTTTCGTGTTCGTCTACCTGGACGATATCTTGGTAGCCAGCGCGTCCGAAGACGAACACGAAACCCACCTCACAACGGTTTTCCGTAGGTTGGAAGAGCACGGTTTAATAATCAACCCAGCGAAATGTCAGTTCGGGGTGACGGGGATTGATTTTTTAGGGCACCGCGTCTCTCCCGAAGGAGCGGTTCCGCTGCCTGACAAAGTGCGCACAGTGACAGATTTTCCCCAACCACAAACGGTCAGGGCGCTACAAGAATTTTTGGGAATGGTGAACTTTTATAACCGTTTCCTTCCCCGCGCAGCGCAGCTCATGCAGCCATTGTACGCTGCGCTCAAAAAACAGAAACCCGCGAATAAGGTCGAATGGACCCCAGAACGAGAGCAGGCGTTCTCGGAAGTTAAAGCAGCCCTGGCAAATGCCGCATTGTTGGCACATCCAGACCCAATGGCCCGCATAGCCCTCACCACTGACGCCTCAGATGTGGCCATAGGGGCTGTTGTGGAGCAGCGCGTCGCCAGGGTTTGGCAGCCGCTTGCCTTTTTCAGCAGAACCTTGCGCGACAATGAACGTAAATACAGCGCGTTTGACAGAGAGTTGCTGGCTCTCCACCTGGCCATTCGCCATTTCCAGTTCTGGCTGGAAGGGCGCAATTTTACTGTGTTCGTTGACCATAAGCCACTAACATTCGCGATGGCCAAAGTTTCAGAACCTTGGTCGGGCCGGCAGCAGAGGCAGCTGGCCGCAATCTCAGAGTTTACTACCGATATTCAGCATGTGTCGGGCAAACTGAATGTAGTGGCAGACTGCCTCTCGCGCGCCATTGTGGCCCCGGTCTGTGTAGGGTTGGATTACGCAGCCATGGCCGCGGAGCAGGCTAGTGACGCAGACGTGCGCGCGCTCCAGTCTGGACCAACAGGGTTAAGGCTGGAGAAGAGGACGCTGCTTAACGGCATTCCCCCCTTAATCTGCAACATCTCCACGGGTCGCCCACGGCCTGTGGTTCCGGCCGCGTGGCACTGCCGCGTGTTTGAGTTGGTTCACTCTTTGGCACACCCAGGGGTGTGCGCGTCGGTCAAAATGGTAGGAGAGAAATATGTGTGGCCGGGCCTTCGCAAACAAGTGAAAGAGTGGGCGGCAGCCTGCGTGGCGTGCCAATGAGCCAAGGTTCACAGACACACGAAGGCTCCTTTGGAGCCGTTTCGCATCCCGGCTAAGAGGTTTGACCATGTCCACATGGACCTCGTAGGCCCCCTTCCGCTATCACAGGGGTACACGCATCTCCTGACAATGGTGGACCGCACCACGCGCTGGCCAGAGGCGGTTCCGCTGGCGGCAACCACGGCCGAGGAGGTGGCGTGCGCGTTTTTAACAGCATGGGTGGCGCGTTTTGGAGTTCCGTCGGACATTACGTCCGACAGAGGCTCTCAATTTGTTTCTGAACTCTGGTCAACCATGGCCCGCAGCCTAGGTGTCTCAATTCACCGCACAACCGCGTACAACCCGCAGGCAAATGGGTTATGCGAACGTTTTCATAGGTCGTTAAAAGCGGCTCTGAGGGCTTCACTGACGGATGCAAATTGGGTCGACAGGCTACCATGGGTTTTATTGGGGTTACGTTCTGCGCCTAAAGAGGATCTGGAAGCTTCCCCAGCAGAACTCGTTTTTGCACAACCACTCCGGCTGCCTGGGGAGTTTCTGCCAGATAATCCTGCGCTGGACAGCTCCCCGTCTCAGCTGCTGCAGTGTTGCATAGACTCAAGTACGCTGCCGGGCCCTGCCCACCACAGTTTTCCGCGCATTTTTGTGCCTAAAGCTTTGAAAAACGCAGAGTTCGTGTTTGTCAGACACGACGCCCACCGCCCCCCACTGCGCCCATCTTATGATGGACCGTTTAGAGTGCTGGAAACAGGGGATAAGCATTTTTTGCTAGATTTGGGGGGTAGGAGGGAAAAAAATTGGCATAGACAGACTCAAACCTGCTTTTGTTGTGGCTGACGAGCAAGTGCTGTTGGCGAGGGCCCCTCGGCGTGGAAGACCCCCACGGGGCGCTTCCCAGAGAAAAGATTCTCCAGAGCACCCACACGGACAGTCAAAAAGTTTTCAACCCCAGACATCAGCCCCCCAGCATGGCAGCGCCACGGAGGCAGCGAATCCTGGCTACAGCAGATACGGCAGAAGACTGAAGCCCAAGCAGCATGCGGACTGATGTTGATTGTTCTACAGCATGTGGACTGATGTTAATGGTTCTATCACAGCATGTGGACTGTTACCCTTTTGTCCTATCTAAGTTGCTGGGGGGGGGGGGTGGCAATCTGGGGAGTGCATAATGGTTTACCACCTTAGACAGGAACAAAGGACGTGAAGTTAACCTTTTGTGTGTGAGAAGTTTCTAGATGTCCTAGTAAGATAACAGGGAGGTGTCAAGGATGAATGGACTGACTGCAGTCGGGGGAGATTATCTTTTGTGTGTGAGAAGAGTCTAGAAGGATGTCATGTTATTTAAGGGAAGAGTTCCTACTTGTATGCCATTCTGTCTATGCTCCTCCTGAGTCGTGTAATAAACCGCTTGAACCAAATCAGCCTCATTTTTTACACGCTCCACAGTACAAAGTTCACTTCTTCAATCAGTTTTATACAAAAGGTCACTAGTCAAGGAGGCCTGTTATGTTTTATTTTCAAGTTTAAGTTGCTTATCAGGGCAACTCTGGGGTCAAATCCCCAGAGTTTGGCTGCAGAATGTGAAGACTTTCCTAAACGGCAGATCTTCCACTAACTAGGGACTTTATTAAAACAGAATGTCAGGGATTATATCCTCAGAAGCCGAACATACTGTATTTTAAGCAAATAAGCACATCTTATGGAGGACGGTATGGGTTTTCTTTGTGTAAATCTTCAAAACCATTTTCGGTCCAGCTATGTTTGTCTTTATTCTGTCTGGGCGCTGCCGTTATCCGCGTCTACCAGCACTGGATTATTAGTGTGAGCCCAGGCAGAGCTCCCAACAGGAAGTTGTAAAGCAGCCACCAGCCTAATGTGGCAATTTGTGGAGTCAGTTTTTTTTTAAACTCATTCAAACAGTTTAAGTTTAGTTGTTTTGACTCGCATGAACAGCAAAAAGAGAAATTCATTCATTCAAGAAAATAAATCAACATACTTGGTGAAATTAAATAGCTCTTGTTAAATTGGGCTCCTCATTTAATGTTGGTGAAACTGTGTAAACATGACTCTAAAACACGCACTTTGTAACGCAGCGTTTATGGAGCTTTGAAAATGGGAGCCATAAATCCCACAAAGCTCACCGATTGGCTACGTAGGAGGGAGTCTGTCTTGAAGTGATTTCATGAGTGCGGGGTGGGGGGTGGGGGCTGAAAAGGAGGGAAAATCCGGGAGGAGAAGTGGGAGGGGATTTAGTTTCAAACTGCAGCAAAATGTTAACCGTTATTAGGAGAGCAGTGAGGTCTCTGAAGCACGGGGGCGGGGGCGGTATTTCCATGAGTGGGTATTTCATTTCACTGTTGGCGGGGGTGGGTGGGGGTGCAATAAACAGAACATTTTCTCAAGAGTAAAGCTTGAAGGGTGCACTATAGTCGGGGCCCTATGCAAGATTGTGTTTCGGAGCCCCTTTATTTATAATAGAGAAAAGTTCAAACCCTTAAAAACAAAAACATTACAGAAACTTGAGCCATTATCTATACATGAGCAAAGAAAATGTAATCAGTTACACAGAATAAAAAAATAAACCAGCATCCACATGAAGGCTGCAAATTTAGAAGAAAAGTCACAAATTTACAAGAAAAAAGTTATAGATTTAAGACAAAAAAAGTAGTGAATTTATGAAGGAAAATTCCAAATTAATGAGGAAAAAAAAGTTGCAAATTTACAAGAAAAAGTTGCAGATTTAAAAGAAAAAAGTTGCATTTATGAGAAAAAGTTGCAATTTTACAATAAAAACACTAAATTTATGAAAAAAGTTTTAAATTATGAGAAGAAAGTAAATTTACAAGATAAAGTTG
Source organism: Pholidichthys leucotaenia (assembly GCA_020510985.1). Lineage (NCBI taxonomy): Eukaryota > Metazoa > Chordata > Actinopteri > Cichliformes > Pholidichthyidae > Pholidichthys > Pholidichthys leucotaenia. The sequence continues at coordinate 51,151,186 of CM035837.1, read as the reverse complement.
CAGATTTGTGATTAAAAAAGTTAGACTTTTAAAAAACCTGCAAATTAATGAGAAAAAGTTGCAAATTTACAGTAAAATGCTGCACATTTATAAGAAAAATGTTGCAAATTTATGAGAAAAAAATTGCAGAAGTAAATGAAAAAATTTGCAAATTTATGAGAAAAAAAATTGCAGATTTACAATTGGTGTTTCGGATGCATTTTATTCTGTTATGCAACATGACATAAAAAAGGTTTATGACGAATTGGAGGGGGTCTATTCTCTGTTTTTTTCCAGGTTGAAGGGAGCATGTAAGCCCTATCATGCCCTTGATTTACACCTATGGTTATTTCATTTTACTGTTGGGGGAGGGAGGCAATAAACATAACATTTTATCAAGAGTAAATATTGAGGGGACAATCTAAGTATTGTACTCAGGGCAGTTTCTGTTTCAGGATTTTGAGGGGCCAATGAAAGCATGAGTTTGGGGGGTCTTAATTCAACAAATGCTGTAAACACTTTGTGTTGCGGGCACAAGCTTATATTTACCCCACATATTTTCTGCCTTTTTCATACTGTATGTCCTTTAACCTCCTAAATTTGATTCAGCCTCTGAAAGCATGAGCAAATTAAAAAAAAAAGCTGATTCAATGTGTTTCAAAGACAATCTTATGATAATACATTTGGCCAGGAGATGGCGATATTAGACAGGTGTAAGATAAAAAATCCACCAGCTGTTCAAACGCTTCTGCTTTACTGTGGTTTTTCATAGTATTTCCCATTTACAGTGGGGTAAAAAAGTATTTAGTCAGCCACCAATTGTGCAAGTTCTCCCACTTAAAAGATGAGAGAGGTCTCCAATTTTCATCATAGGTATACCTCAACTATGAGAGACAAAATGAGAAAAAAAAATCCAGAAAATCACATTGTCTGATTTTTAAAGAATTTATTTGCAAATTATGGTGGAAAATAAGTATTTGGTCAATAACAAAAGTTCATCTCAATACTTTGTTATAAACTCTTTGTTGGCAGTGACAGAGGTCAAACGTTTTCTGTAAGTCTTCACAAGGTTTTCACACACTGTTGCTGGTATTTTGGCCCATTTCTCCATGCAGATCTCCTCTAGAGCAGTGATGTTTTGGGGCTGTCGCTGGGCAACACGGACTTTCAACTCCCTCCAAAGATTTTCTATGGGGTTGAGATCTGGAGACTGGCTAGGCCACTCCAGGACCTTGAAATGCTTCTTACGAAGCCACTCCTTCGTTGCCCGGGTGGTGTGTTTGGGATCATTGTCATACTGAAAGACCCAGCCACGTTTCATCTTCAATGCCCTTGCTGATGGAAGGAGGTTTTCACTCAAAATCTCACGATACATGGCCCCATTCATTCTTTCCTTTACACGGATCAGTCGTCCTGGTCCCTTTGCAGAAAAACAGCCCCAAAGCATGATGTTTCCACCCCCATGATTCACAGTAGGTATGGTGTTCTTTCTTCTCCAAACACAACAAGTTGAGTTTTTACCAAAAAGTTCTATTTTGGTTTCATCTGACCATATGACATTCTCCCAATCCTCTTCTGGATCATCCAAATGCTCTCTAGCAAACTTCAGACGGGCCTGGACATGTACTGGCCTAAGCAGGGGGACACGTCTGGCACTGCAGGATTTGAGTCCCTGGCGGCGTAGTGTGTTACTGATGGTAGCCTTTGTTACTTTGGTCCCAGCTCTCTGCAGGTCATTCACTAGGTCCCCCCGTGTGGTTCTGGGATTTTTGCTCACCGTTCTCGTGATCATTTTGACCCCACGGGGTGAGATCTTGTGTGGAGCACCATATCGAGGGAGATTATCAGTGGTCTTGTATGTCTTCCATTTTGTAATAATTGCTCCCACAGTTGATTTCTTCACACCAAGTTGCTTACCTATTGCAGATTCAGTCTTCCCAGCCTGGTGCAGGTCTACAATTTTGTTTCTGGTGTCCTTTGACAGCTCTTTGGTCTTGGCCATAGTGAAGTTTGGAGTCTGACTGTTTGAGGTTGTGGACAGGTGTCTTTTATACTGATAACAAGTTCAAACAGGTGCCATTAATACAGGTAACGAGTGGAGGACAGAGGAGCCTCTTAAAGAAGAAGTTACAGGTCTGTGAGAGCCAGAAACCTTGTTTGTTTGTAGGTGACCAAATACTTATTTTCCACCATAATTTGCAAATAAATTCTTTAAAAATCAGACAATGTGATTTTCTGGATTTTTTTTTCTCATTTTGTCTCTCATAGTTGAGGTATACCTATGATGAAAATTGGAGACCTCTCTCATCTTCTAAATGGGAGAACGTGCACAATTGGTGGCTGACTAAATACTTTTTTACCCCACTGTATATTGCCAAAGAATCAACAAGGGATCTTAGCAAAATAATGGATTTATTTATTGTACTTACAGTGCATCCGGAAAGTATTCACAGCATTTCACTTTTTCCACATTTGATGTTACAGCCTTATTCCAAAATGGATTAAATTCATTTTCCCCTCAAAATTCTACACACAATACTCCATAATAACAACATGAATTTTTTTTTTTTAGATTTTTGCAAATTTATTAAAAAAAAACAACTAAGAGATCACACGTACATAAGTATTCACAGCCTTTGCTCAATACTTTGTTGATGCACCTTTGGCAGCAATTACAGCCTCAAGTCATTTTGAATATGATGCCACAAGCTTGGCACACCTATCTTTGGGCAGTTTGGCCCATTCCTCTTTGCAGCACCTCTCAAGCTCCATCAGGTTGGATGGGAAGTGTCGGTGCACAGCCATTTTCAGATCCCTCCAAAGATGTTCAATTGGATTCAAGTCTGGGCTCTGGCTGGGCCATTCAAGGACATTCACAGAGTTGTCCTGAAGCCACTCCTTTGATATCTTGGCTGTGTGCTTAGGGTCGTTGTCCTGCTGAAAAATTAACTGTCACCCCAGTCTGAGGTGAAGAGCGCTCTGGAGCAGGTTTTCATCCACGATGTCTCTGTACATTGCTGCATTCATATTTCCTTTTATCCTGACTAGTTTCCCAGTTCCTGCCACTGAAAAACATCCCTACAGCATGGTGCTGCCGCCACCGTGCTTCACTGTAGGGATGGTATTGGCCTGGAGATGAGCAGTGCCTGGTTTCCTCCAAACATAACGCCTGGCATTCATACCAAAGAGTTCAATCTTTGTCTCAGACCAGAGAATTTTGTTTCTCATGGTCTGAGAGTCCTTCAGGTGCCTTTTGGCAAACTCCAGGTGGGCTGCCATGTGCTTTTTACTAAGGATTGGCTTCCGTCTGGCCACTCTACCATACAAGCCTGATTGGTGGATTGCTGCAGAGATGTTGTCCTTCTGGAAGGTTCTCCTCTCTCCACAGAGGATCACTGGAGCTCTGACAGAGTGACCATTGGGTTCTTGGTCACCTCCCTGACTAAGGCCCTTCTCCCCAGATCGCTCAATATAGACGGCTGGCCAGCTCTAGGAAGAGTCCTGGTGGTTCCGAACTTCTCCCATTTACCGATGATGGAGGCCACTGTGCTCATTGGGACCTTCAAAGCAGCAGAAATTTTTCTGTACCCTTCCCCAGATTTGAGCCTCGAGACAATCCTGTCTTGGAGGTCTACAGACAATTCCTTTGACTTCATGCTTGGTTTGTGCTCTGACATGCACTGTCACCTGTGGGACCTTATATAGACAGGTGTGTGCCTTTCCAAATCATGTCCAATCAACTGAATTCACCACAGGTGGACTCCAATTAAGCTGTAGCAACATCTCAATGATGATCAGTGGAAACAGGATGCACCTGAGCTCAATTCTGAGCTTCAAGACAAAGGCTGTGAATACTTATGTACATGTGATTTCTTTCTTTTTTATTTTTAATAAATTTACAAAAATCTCAATAAAACTTTTCTGACATTGTCATTATGGTGTATTGTGTGTAGTATTTTGAGGAAAAAATGAATTTACTCCCTTTTGGAATAAGGCTTTAACATAACAAAATGTAGAAAAAAAGTGAAGTGCTGCGAATACTTTCCGGATGCACTGTAGGCACAATTTTTCTCCCTGGAATGGACTATTGTCTTGACAAAGGTGTTATGTATGGAAGTACCTCGGTGAAGGATGAGGCACCATGATGGTTGGTGAACACAGCTTTATTGAACTACGTACACAAGCAGTGACATGGTATGCACCAGCGAGATCACCCAGCAAAGAGGCCGTCAAATGGATGCCCTCTGCCTTAAATAGGGTGGTGCCGTGACGTGACGGGAAGTGCACGTCACCACAATGCACTTCACAATAATGTGCCATTTTTAATACATAATACCACCCCCCTCCCTAGAAAAGTCCAAAACCACACACACAATTGAAACCCCCTCCAAATTTGGGACCCAAATCACACACTAAAGTAACGAAAAACAACGTACTAAAATGGCCTAACACATTCACACAAAACAACCTAGAATAAGGCTGACGGGTGGACTACAGTACAGCTCGCATGGCACAGTGGATTATTCGGCCACCAAATTAAATCAAAAGTCTTCATTTCAAACTGAAATTATCAGCTGTGTTCCTAAACTAAAACACAAACACATAAAATAACCCCATACCATAACATGCATGCAAAAATACCAAAACTATAAACAAAGTGCTACCGCACAGTCATTAGGGTGAAAAAGTTTTGAAATTGCATGGGGGGGGGGGGCAGGGCAGCCCCTCAGCAGGCGCGCCCCTGGAGACCGCAGACTCCCGGAGCGATGGCCGATCTTCTGGATGACAGAGCCTGGATCCCACACTGCCATCACGATTCCCGTCCAGCCTCGCCACCTGGAGCATCTTCCCGGACACGTCGAAGCTGATGGGCATGCCTTGACGAGCCGTCGGACAAACTGAAGTAAGCTACACTCAGCTTAGCCACTATGCGCAGACACCCTTGATGTTTTGCTGGCTGTTGTTTGGCCCATTTTCGCCGTGGACGTCCTTCACCCCGAACCAAGTCCATAACCCAGAGCGGAATTTTACTCGGCCCGATGTGCCGTTGCAGAGCATATGGTAACTCCATGTTTGTCGGTCTGGCCCCATACTCTTCTATAAATGTTGTTCACCATTGTAGCTGCAGACCCCTCGCCCAACTGTGGCCAAGTACCGGAGGCATCTGGAGCTAGCACCTCTGTGTCACTCACCAACGCAGGCGCCTCACCGCCACGCTCGGTACCCCCTTCTACCATGTCCTGAGCGCCAGCACCAAGACCCACCCGCACCGAACCTGAGTGAAACTGGTCCTGCTAACTGCTGTGGCATCTGTTAGCTCTTCGTACTGTTCGCTCCCAGCGTCCGTCGGGGGCAAGCGGGGCGAGTTCTCCCTTGGGTTCCCCGGGTAAGACAAACGTCACACCCTGGCATAATGACTCAAGTGTCCACATCTACCACAACGTGTTCCTCTAGCTGGGCATTTCTTCGCTTTATGGCGGTGCGTCGCGGACCCATAACCTAACATAACATAACCCATAACATATGCAAACCAACATAACCCATAACATATGCAAACCTTCGGCAGGCAGCATTGATTTCCCAAAAAACTTCGTCTTTGCTATCAGGGTCTGTAACATTTGCTGAGGCAAGAGGCTCCGGCGTCTTCTGTGGCTGGCGCCAATTTAGCTCTACAGCTAGCTTATCAACAGCTTCCCACTGGAGAGCTAGCTCCATTGCTTTAGCTAATGTTAAGTCATTAGGCACCACTAATAGCTTAGCACGCAGCTCAACATTGCACGTGTGTTCTGCTAGTTGGTTGCGTGCATTTCATCTTTAAGCGGTCCAAAATGACACTCGCTGGCTAGCTGCTTCAAGTGCTTCATAATGGCGGCTAGGCTCACCTACCCGCAAATTTCTGGCGAAAACGAATTCTCGGAACAGTCACGTTGTCTGGGGTGGAGAAATGTTTAGCTAGCAGCTCCACAACTTCCTTGTATGAGTCCACCATGCCGAGTGTCCGTAGGACCCTCCGCCCCTCAATACATAGGTTGTGAATGAGAAGTGCTTGCGCTCTCGCCCCATCAAGCTTCCCGAGGTCCAGTGCCATAATATGTCTTATAGGCCTTCAGCCAATGGGCCATAAAACCAGTGGTTTGCCTGGGAGCTCGAGAAAGGGACGAAGCAGTGTAATGCACGCCTCCATGAGTTAATCCTCGATCGCAAAATGTTATGTATGGAAATACCTGGGTGAAGGATGAGGCACCATAATGGTTGGCGAACACAGCTTTATTGAACTACTGTATGTACACAAGCAGTGACACGGTATGCACCAGTGGGATCATCCGGCAAAGAGGCCGTCAAATGGATGCCCTCTGCCGTAAATAGGGCAGTGTGGTGACATAACAGGAAGTGCACGTCACTACACCACACTTAACAATAATGTGCCATTTTAATACATAATAAACGGCAAATTTTATGTGTGTGTGTGTGTGTGTGTGTGGTGTTGGAGGATTGCAATTTTTCATTGCGATTAATCTTTTGGAATGTTGAGTTAATCGTGATTCATAATGCGTTAATCGCGTGTTTTTCCATACAGATACAGTGCACCTTAAGTCTGTAATTTTTAAGTTTGTCGTACTGTTATGAACATGGGAGTGGACAAATATGATTGCTGTCTTCACCTGCAGTTTTATCAAAGTTATCAACATATCCAAAATGAAAAAAACTATCCAGAATATTCTCCAGAAAATATATTCTCAAAAGTATTACTGTATGTGCAAACAACAGAATGCCAGGGCTCAATAACATCACTGAACAACAACCAGCAGCCACAAAAGGAGCTTGCTCTTTCTCCCATAGCAAATCAATCAATCAATCAATCAATTTTATTTATAAAGCACTTTAAAAAGCAACACTCACTACACAAAGTGCTATACAAGGACACACATAAAACATAAAAGCAAGGAGCAGGGAACTAGCACAAAAACAATATAAAACCAACAAGACAATATAAAACTTAGCATGAGTAGAAAGCACAGTCAATAAAATCAATAAATTAAAAGGTAAGAGAAGTAAAAATCCACCGTTTAACCAGATCAACACAAACCTTGTGTGTCACAACAGACACAATTTCCCTGTTAGCAGAAAAATTGCAAACATAAACAACTATCTCACCCGTGATGACACCCCCTGTGCTGCAAAAACGGTGGAGGAGTGAATGGACATTACAAACACAGCTTGAGAATTTTTTTAGACTGGTACTCACCAACAGTTGGACCCGAAGCTATGAGGATAAAAACAGGCGAATTTCTGTCTGTGTCAGCTGCTGGAAGTCAGCTACAACCTAGCATATAGCTACTAGCCAGCTAGCTAGTTTCCACAGAAGAAGAACAACTCAACATCCTGGCAAAGTTTTGGAGGAGGCTGTAATGATTATCTAGGTGAGAGCTCCAACAGATAACGCTGTAAAACTTAAACATGATAGCACTTTGGGGATTTCCATGGTTGTAATCCAGCTTGTTTGACTTTGCAATGCCTGCATGGCGCGCACAGTGTCTGTGGCCAGAACGGCTTTGGTACGGAGAGTCATTAGGCCAAAAAGTACTGTTTACACTTTCTGCCGTTAACTGCTATTAACCGTGATCATAAAATTTGTTGCCGTTAAGGGGGGCAAAGTGTTAACAGGCGATTAACGCAATAATGCCAACACCACTTAGACACACACACACACACACACACACACACACACAAAGTTAGGGATATTCGGCTTTCGGGTGAAATTTCAGGATGAATCTAAAATGCACTATAACCTTTACAGGTGAACTTAATTTGACCTTCTCTAACCTTTTGAATGCATATGTCCAACTGTAGCATAACTTGCTGTTCTCTAACAAGGTGCTTAACAGCCAAATTCACAACAGGTGTTTGATCCATGAATCGACCAATACATTTTCTGGTTCAATTAGAATTGGTATTTAAACAGTCCTCTTCATCATGCTGTTCACATTTTGACATCATGAGACCAAGACGACACCTAACAACTGATCAACAATACCTCGCCATTGCGAGGCTTCAAACAGGATGTTCTCAGAGGAAAGTGGTCACTGAACTTAGTGTCACAGAGTGTCATCAGCAGATTGGAGCAGAGACCAGAGTGGGCCTTAGTGGTGTTCTCTGATAATAGTTGATTCACGTTGAGCAGAAATGACGGCCGCCAATGATGTTGGAGATGTGAAGGACAGTGCTATGCATCTGCCACTGTTGTTACCAGACAAGCCTTTGGTGGTGGTGGTGGTGTTTCAGTCTGGGCAGGTGTGTCTAGTCAAAACAGAACTGCCCTACACCTTGTGAATGGTACAGGGACAAGCCGATGCTACCTGAATAACATCATTAATCCAGTCATTGTGCCCCTGCATGAACAACACAGGCCTAATTTCATCTTCATTGATGACAATTTACTATTTCCCCAGAAAAGATAATAAAACAAAGAAATCAATTGTGATGCGCTTAGTGAACAGAAGGGTAAAGAATGACATACTGAGGCAGGCCAGAAAGCTACGGGGAACAGAAGTTTACCTAAATGAACATTTAACAAAGACCAATGCTGAAATAGCATGGCAAGCACGGATGCTGAAAAGACAAAATAAGATACAGGCAACATGGACAAGAAACTGTAGTGTTTGGGTCAATCTAAATGGAACACCTGAGGAAGCAAAGGCTATAATATTCAGAGATCTTACTGACTTAAATATAGATGAACACTAATTAAGAGACTATGATAATCCATATCCACACACACGACAAGAATAGTTCTTTTGTGACATCCCATGTTAATATACTTTAAAAAAAACAAACAAAAAAAAAACAAAAAACAAAAACAAAACAAAAAACTTATGACTGACTTTAATAGACATCCCCAAATCATTTAGTAGACATCCCCATATCCGTTATTATGGGGAGTGTACGATCGCTACTCAATAAGACTGACGAGATAGCGGCTATCTCCCGCTACGAGAGCGTCTTCGGAGAGAGTAGTTTGATGTTGTTTACCAAGACGTGGCTAACAGAACTAGCAACAGATGCTAACATCGAACTGGAGGGTTTCCACGCAATACGGCAGACCGGACACCAGACAGTGGGATGGCAAAGGGCGGGGGGGGAGTGATAATGTATGTCAATAACAGCTGGTGCAGACCGGGACATATCACGGTTTAAACAACAACACTGCAACAAAGACATTGAGTTGCTAGCTGTTAGCATGCGGCCTACCTATCTCCCGAGGGAATACTCACACGTGCTCTGCATTGTTATTTATGCAAATCTGATGGCGAACGCTGGGACAGCGTGTGACGTCATCCAATCAGTAACTGGCAGGCTGCTGACAGAACACCCAGATGCTCTTCTCCTCATCTCAGGTGATTTCAACCATATTTCACTGTCCCCCATTCTACCCACGTTCACCCAGTATGTCACATGCCACACTAGAGACAATAAAACACTGGACTTATTCTATGCAAATACTAAGGAGGCGTACACCTCATCACCACTCCCCCCACTCGGGAGATCGGATCACAACTTGGTTCATCTCTTGCCAGTGTACAAACCCCTAGTACACAGACAACCTCCGGTCATGCGCACAGTGAAGTTATGGTCTGAAGAGGCAATGGACGCTCTAAAGGACTGTTTTGAAACCACTGCCTGGGAGCAGCTCTGCGATCCACATGGTGAGGACATCGATGGCCTCACTCACACCATCACGAACTACATCAGCTTCTGTGTGGACAACACCGTACCCACCAAGACCATACGGTGTTGCTCGAACAACAAACCCTGGATCAACCCTGAGATAAAAACACTTCTGAGAGAGAAGAGGATCTTCAGGTCGGGGAACAGGGAGATGCTGAAGTCCGTACAGAGGGAGCTGAGGAGGAAGATCAGAGAAGGCAAGGACAGCTTCAGGAAGAAGATGGAGGACAAGCTGCAACAGAGCGACATCGGCAGGGTCTGGAGAAACCTTAAAACCATCCTGGGCTCCAGAATACCTCCTCCCAGGCCACGGGGGGAAGGGAGTGGGCGAACAATCTGAATCTGTTTTTTAATAGGTTTGACCAACCGCCCTCCCCCCCCGACTGCACAACAACCACTGCTGCCTCTAAAGTCATCGAGACCTGCTGTCCACACCCCACTCCACCAACACCCCCCCACTCCCAGCACACAGCCCCCCAACCTGACCCTCACCAAGACCCAGGTGAGGACGGAGCTGAGGAAGATCAAGGCGAGGAAGGCCTCGGGACCGGACGGCATCAGCGCGAAGCTCCTCAAGTCCTGTGCAGACCAGCTGTGTGGGATTGTGGAGCACATCTTCAACCTGAGTCTGAAACTAGGGAGGGTACCACAGTTGTGGAAAACATCTTGTGTGGTAACTGTACCAAAGACTTCCCACCCCAAAGACCTGAACAGCTACAGACCAGTGGCCCTGACGTCTCACATGATGAAGACCCTGGAGAGACTGCTCCTTGCTCACCTCCGCCCCCTGGTGGGACCAGCGATGGATCCACTCCAGTTCGCCTACCAGCATGGCATTGGGGTGGAGGATGCAGTGATCTTCCTCCTTCACCATTCTCTGTCCCACCTGGAGAAGCCCGGGAATGCGGTGAGGATCATGTTCTTTGACTTCTCCAGTGCTTTCAACACCATCCAACCGATGATCCTGAAGGACAAGCTGCTGTGCGCAGGGGTGGACCAGCACCTGTCATCATGGATCCTGGACTACCTCACTAACCGGCCACAGTTTGTGAGAACCCGGGATTGTGTGTCCGACACGATCATCGGTAGCACGGGGGCCCCCCAGGGAACGGTTTTGGCTCCTTTCCTGTTCGCCCTTTATACTGCGGACTTCTCACACAGCACAACACACTGCCATCTACAGAAGTTCTCTGACGACTCTGCAATCGTCGGCTTCATCTCCAACGAAGATGAAGCTGAGTACAGAGGACTTATCCAGGACTTCGTGGACTGGTGCTATCGGAACTGCCTCCAGATCAACGCAAGGAAAACTAAGGAGCTGGTGGTGGACTGCCGCAGGCAAGGACAACCCCTCACAGCACCAGTAAACATACAGGGAACAGACATTGAGATGGTGACATCCTACAAGTACCTGGGTGTTCATCTGAACAATAAACTAGACTGGTCACACAATACTGACGCACTCTACAAGAAGGGACAGCGCAGGCTGTTCCTACTGAGGAGGCTCAGGTCTTTTGGTGTACAAGGGGCGCTGCTGAAGACATTCTACGACACGGTGGTGGCATCAGCCATCACTTTTGGAGTGGTCTGCTGGGACAGTGGCATTACAGCAGCCGATAGGAAGAGACTGAACAAACTGATCAAGAAAACTAGCTCAGTCCTGGGGCAACGCCTTGACCCAGTGGAGGAGATGGGAGAGAGAAGGATGGTGGCTAAACTGTCATCTCTGCTGGACTCCGAGTCCCACCCTATGCAGGACATACTGAACGCACTGAGGAGCTCATTTAGCAGTAGACTACATCATCCTAGGTGCGCAACCGAGAGGTTTCGCAGGTCCTTCTTACCTGCGGCTGTCAGACTGTATAACCTAAGCAGGGCTGCTCGCAGAGATAGCAAAAAAACGTGACGACCTAATAGTACTGAATGCAAAAGACGCAATAGACTTACACAAATGGTCCTCTCCAGTACACAACTAGGACAATATCAGTCACTACGGAGGGTGACAATATGTATGGGTACATATTCATACTATGTAGGATAACTAAGTAGACGGTTATGCTGTTTATTCCATCTAGCTACAGTGCTCCGCACTGTGTATATATATTTATGTGTACGTATGTATATTCACTACTTGCGGCGGATGATAAAATAAGGCAGCGATGCTGAGGTTTTAAGGAAGTTTATTATATCATACCATTGTCACGAGCTCCTCTCCCGGCGCCGTGCGTGCTCGCCGGGAGTGAGCCCACGGCTCTCAGAGAAGAGGGACACAATGTCTGTGTCCTGCAGCAGCAGTTGCAGAGTGAGATTGAGAGGTTGAACATGAAATTCAGACAGCTTATATACTCAGCTACAACAATACATCAAAGCATTCACATGGATCGATATGAACATTTGCATATGAGAGGCACAGACAGGATGCATGAACACAATGCATGGATGGCACATTAACCTCACAGCAGTGAAATGCATAAATGGCAGATTAGATCACAGCATGCAGCGGAAAAAACCCAGGAGTAGCGAGCTGTCTGTCCCTGTGTGTTGTGGGGGTTTTCCCAAACCGCCACAGCTCCCCCCCAGAGGGCTCGGCAGGTGGCCGAGACCTCGATAGTGCAGCTTGGGCAGCGAGCAGGGAAAAGCTCTGTGCAGGAAGGGGTGGAGGGGGGTGGGGGGTAGTAAAAGCCGTCCGGAGACGATGAAAACGTCCGGGCCGCGCAAAAATTGCTTGTGGGTCCGCGATGTCGAAGGGCTGTCCCGTTGAACGTGCAGAGGTCCACAAGAAGAAAAATTAGTCACTGGCTCCTCCCGCGATTAAGTCCTGCAAGGATTAATAGCGGCCATGAAGAAAAGACGAGGCTGCGTGGCGGCTGTAATGAGAGCAGAGGGACTGGCGTGTTGGCTTTAGGTGCGGGCACAACCTTAAAGCTCTCAGGAACCGCAGACCGCTGAATTTCCCTTGTGTGCCGTGGCTAAGACCATAAAATCCAGTGAGCAAGCTGCGTGCCTCAGGTGAACGAGCAAGCCTGAAGGGCCAGTGTGCAGCAGAAGGAAGGCGGTCAGAAAAGCCGTATTTGTCCCATGCGTGGTGCGCCGTCCTCGTAACTCCCCGGTGCGTGTGCGGGGGCTCCGTGCGTGTGTGGGCCAGCTGGAGAGGAGAACCAGGGTCAGGGAGCTTGATCATCCCTGTTCAGTGTGTTGGAGCGGTGAAGGGAAGTAGACGCTCTGTCACTCGCTCGGTCATGGTGCGTTCAGGTCCACGTGTGCTCCGTCGGCCATGGGGATCGCCGTTGTGGAGAGGGGACGAGGTGCATGCGCTCTCGTGTGGAGGAGCTGTGAGCACGGCCGGTCCAGCATGGATGTGCCGATCTAGGCGTGCAGATCTCACCATGAAACGTTGCTCAGCTTTCCCGGTCGTGGGTGTTCTCTGGAGAGTTTCGCCTGGAAACTCCGCGTTGAGGTCTCCCTGAAGCAGAAGGGAGGGCAGATCAGTCAGGCTGCCGCGTTTGCTGGTCGTCGGAGAATCACCGCCGGGCGTTGCGTTCGCTGGCAGCGTGTTTGTTTCAGCGTCGAGTCACCAGTGCGGCGGATGATAAAATAAGGCAGCGATGCTGAGGTTTTAAGGAAGTTTATTATATCATACCGCCGTCACGAGCTCCTCTCCCGGCGCCGTGCGTGCGCGCCGGGAGCGAGCCCACGGCTCTCAGAGAAGAGGGACACAATGTCTGTGTCCTGCAGCAGCAGTTGCAGAGTGAGATTGAGAGGTTGAACATGAAATTCAGACAGCTTATATACTCAGCTACAACAATACATCAAAGCATTCACATGGGTCGATATGAGAATTTGCATATGAGAGGCACAGACAGGATGCATGAACACAATGCATGGATGGCACATTAACCTCACAGCAGTGAAATGCATAAATGGCAGATTAGATCACAGCATGCAGCGGAAAAAACCCAGGAGTAGCGAGCTGTCTGTCCCTGTGTGTTGTGGGGGTTTTCCCAAACCACCACACTACTCTTATTTTTATTTTTCTTATCTTCTTAATTATTGCTCTGAGTGTTGCTATCCCAGTGCTGTTGCAATCCTGGAATTTCCCAATTGTGGGACTAATAAAGGCTTATCTTATCTTATCTTATCTCATCTTATCAATTATCCCCATCATTTGACACAGAGTGAGGAAATTCAAACTCTGAAAATATGCCATTATGCTCAACATAAACTACAAGAGATGGAGAATGATATTGATCCTGATAACCACTTCTTCAATAATATTCATAGTCATTGTGAATATTATACTGAAAAGCAATTTAAAAGTCAAGTGCAATTAGATGGTAAACTATCAATAATACACTTCAACAGCAGAAGTCTTAAAAATTTTCCACAGATTCAGGGCTATTTAAAACAGCTAGACAGAAAATTTACAGCTGTCGCAATCTCTGAAACTTGGCTTAATGAAGAGCAGGCTTCTCTGGTGGCAATAGAGGGATATCAGATGTTTTATATTAATAGATCTCAAAAAAAGGGTGGTGGTGTTGCACTGTATATTGATGACCTGTATAGGTGTAAACTTGTAACTGGAATGTCCTTTGCACTACCAGGGATCCTGGAATGTGTTATGGTGAGATTGACCAAGATAAAACAAAAAAATCTAATTATAAGTTGTATATATAGAATGCTGTGAACTTGCATTGAGACATTCAGAGATAAATTAGTCAAGCTGTACAATAATATAACTAGTAAGAAAATGGTTGTAATCTGTGGAGATTTCAATATTGATTTACTATATCCATTTCAACAAAATGTAATTATACAGTTCATGAATTCTATGTACAGTGTGAGTCTATATCCCACAATAACACATCCCAGTAAAATCACAGTTCACACTGCTACACTTATTGATAACTTCTTTGTTAATATTATTGATAAGAAAATAGAAAGTGGATTATTGATAAATGACATAAGTGATCATTTGCCAGTCTTTGCACTTATCCATGGCCACACGGGGGCCAATACAGAAAAAACTTTAAAATCTTTCAGATACACAATTTAAATAAAGTATTAAAAGTTATTACAGGAGGAGTTTACAACAATATACAGTGCAAAGTTAGGTACTGTATAGGCTCCTCTTGGCAAAGTAAATCTGTTTTGGCACAGTAAGGGTGACAGATCCCTGTTCTGTTTGCCTAGCTGCCTGACAGGACAAGGGAAAAAAAAAAAATCTTTCAGATACAAATCACAAAATGCAATCAGTTCTTTTAAAGAAGACCTGCTAAAGCAAGACTGGACAAAAGTCTATGTATCAGATGTAAATGAAGCCTATGACACATTTATGAACATTGTAACCACTCTTTATGAAAAAAATTGTCCATTAGTAAAGGAAGAGCTTAAACAGAAATTTGTTGACAAGCCATGGTTAACCAAAGGATTATAAAAAAGCGTGTAAAAAGAAAAATTCATTGTATAAAGCTTTTCTAAAGAAAAGGACAAAAGAAGCAGAGCAGCGGTATAAAACATACAAAAATGGGCTGCACGGTGGCGCAGTGGTTTAGCACTGTGGCAGCACAGTTTTACCCTCGGCTGGGGGATCGCGGGGATCATGAGATCGTGGGTTCGATCCCAGCCCCCGACCAACAGTGAGCTGTGTGGAGTTTGCATGTTCTCCCCGTGTTAAGTGGGTTTACTCCGGGATTTCTCCGGTTTCCTCCCGCATACCAAAAACATGTAGGTTTAGGGCGCTCGCGCACGCAGCGACCAGCAGCCGGTGGCTTGTCACCAGACTGCAAACCAAATCTACCTACGGGTACAAATAAGTAACAAAAAAAAAAAATAAGTTAACATATATAATGAGATGTAGTAAAAGAGACTATTACAGTAAAGAGTTGGAGAAAAACAGAGATAATATTAAAAATACATGGACAATACTTAACAATATTCTTGGAAATAAAAACAGAAATACAAGCTACCCAACCAATCTTTCAAAAAAACAAAACAAAACAAAAAAAAAAAACGACTCAGAGTGTGAATGTAGTCTCACCTGCAGATGAATTTAATAAATTTTTTGTTAACATTGTGTTATGACCCAAGCGTCGGTTCTGATCGCGCTCGGGTTAAAGTTATGTCTCGCTGCCGGCCTTGACAGCTGCAGGCGGTATTTTGGCCTCTCCGGGCTCTTATTGTGAAAGTGCTCGGAGGGGTTTCCGCCTGTCAACGGTCGGTCAGCTGTGTGTCATCTGTCATCAGTCCCTGGGTTATTTAAGCTGTGTGCTGGCGTCATTATGACGCAGCAGTGTCTGATCGCTAATGGTCATGAATCTGATCGCATGGATCGTTAAACTGATCGTTATTCTGTTCACCCATCGTCACGGATGCCTGGACTATGTTCACACCTCGGCTGCCTAAGGGCTTGACCGTCTGTTCACCGGCAATAGTAAGTGAGCTGTATTAGCCTTATTCCCTCCGGTGTAATTTGTGCTGTAAGTCCCTGCTTTAGCAGTCTGAGTGCATTCATTACCTAGCTTGTCTGTGTGTGACTGTTTCCTGCCCTGGACCCGTAGTGTGCTTAATTGCCTATGCTTCCTGTTCTGCAAGGACTCTGTCATCAGCTCAGCAGCTTGTGTAAACACCTTTTTCACCGTAATAAAACTCACTAAAACTCACTGGTGGACTTGTGTGCGTCTTATAGGTGGCTCGCGAGGGCCACCAGGACAGTACACTGCTGCCCAAATGGCGTTTTACGGTGACGCCATTTTGAGACGCTTTTTCACCAGTGAGTTGAGTTTTGGACGTTGTTTTCCCTGTCTGGGACCTGTGTATGTGAGGAATGCCGTCACCGAGGAGTCACGTGCTGACGTGTGTTTTGGAAGCGGTAGATGAGTTACTCATCTCCGCTTCCATGTTGAACTACGACCACGGCATACATTGGTACCTGGACGCCGCCGAAGATGTGCCCCGTAATCTCTCTCCCTGCTTCGCCAACCACCCGGAAGTCGACGCTAGGAGGGAGGACATCGCCACCCAACGCGAACTGTTCCTGATGATGGAGGAGGAACGCGGCATGGAGCAGGTGAAGAGGCACACCTGCTCTTCGCCTAGGTATCCATTTTGGGAGTTCGCACCATCTGGGGGCCGGCGAAGGCGTCGGCGTCACGGCCGGGCGCATCTTCGGCAAGCTCCAGCTCCGGATCCAGTTCCGGGCCGCCGGGATGACCCTCTCAACCAGCCAGCTGCTGAGAGTGAGCTGAGTCCTGTGCCGGTGGGCTCCGTCCTTGGATCCCGTTCCATCCAGCGAGCGAGGGAAGGAGCAACGCCCGCTACAGCTGACAACATCCTCCCCCCGGGAGACAGGCAAGTCCAAGTTCACTTTTCCAGTAATAATAGTGATCTGTCTTGTCTGACTCCTGGGGGTGAAGCTCAGGGTTCGCAGCTCCCTGAGTTTCTTTCCCCAGCTGTAGCCAGTTATATTAAACCTGCTGCCTCTGTGTCTCCTCCTGCGGAGCGGTCCTCGGCGTCAGTCCCACGCCGGCGAACGAGGGGGAGGCTTGCAGCTCTGGGAGACATCCCGGTCTTGCAGCCTTGTGTTGGACAGAGGAGGAGAACAGACTGCAGTGAGGAGCCAGAGCTGACGAGAGAGCGTCCCCAAGGTTCTTCAGGGATGCAGCCCGAGTCAGCAGGTCCAGGGTCCTCTGCCTCCACGCCATACGGGTTATTGGCATGGACGTCTGCGCATGAGGATCCAGCTGCAGAGACCATCAGGCCGGTTGTGGAACCCGACACAGCCGAGTGGGAGCCCGACGACGAGCGTCTTCCTGAACCTGGATCGGCGAAGTCCTGGACGGCTCCAGAGCCCGAGTGCAGGCAAGTGCTCTTTCTCGTTTTCCTGTATGGTGTGTTAGAGCATTTTTGCCTGCCTCATGGGGAGGCGAGTGAGGGGCAGCCGGCCGCTGCACCCGAGCTCGTCTCGCTGGGCTCTGGCGCTGCCGGTGGAACTGATCCCGGTTCTTCCTTGTGTTCTGAGCACCTCCACAGCGTTGCCGGTCCAGAGCCAGTCAAGGTCACGGGACCGGGGGTTCCAGGTTCGGAGGTGGAGGTCGTCGCCGGAGCAGTCCTGACCCAGTCGGGGTCCGACGTGTGGGCCGAGGTGACCCAGTCGGGGTCCGACGAGTGGGCCGTGGTGACCCGGTCGGGGTCCGACGTGTGGACCGTGGTGACCCGGTCGGGGTCCGACGCATGGTCCGAGGAGACCCAGTCGGGGTCCAACGTGGGTGCAGCGGTGACCCAATCTGGGCCCGTCCTGACCCAGTCGGGGTCCGACGTATGGGCCGAGGTGACCCAGTCGGGGTCCAACGTGGGTGCAGCGGTGACCCAATCTGGGCCCGTCCTGACCCAGTTGGGGTCCGACGCATGGTCCGAGGTGACCCAGTCGGGGTCCAACATGGGTGCAGCGGTGACCCAATCGGGACCCGTCCTGACCCAGTCGGGGTCCGACGTATGGGCCGAGGTGACCCAGTCGGGGTCCAACGTGGGTGCAGCGGTGACCCAATCTGGGTCCGTCCTGACCCAATCGGGGTCCGACGAGGTCCAGTGGGGGTCCAGCGCAGGTGCGGCTGCGACCCAATCAGGATTCGAGGGGGCCCAGGGTTTTGGTTGTCCCCCTCTCAGGAGCCACCAGCTGGGGGCCATTAGTGGGTTTTGTTTGATAGATCGGCGCTCTCCTGTTTTGTTGTTTTCAGGTGAGCGGCTGCACGCAATCCCTCCACGGTCCTGCTGGTTGTGGTATGCGGGTCGGCCACCCGAGGAACTGCTTGGAGCGTTCGGCATCTTGGGTTGGCCACCCAATATACTGTGTGGGTTACGGGGTGACCTGGTTCGGCCACCAGAGGACGTATTCCTGGGGGCATGGGACTGGGGCAGGCCACCTGACTGTTTCATGTACTGTGGGATTTTCTGTGGGCCCATTTGGTGCCAAATCTTGTCTTGTACATCTAGTAATTTTTTGTTGTGTTTCCAAGTCATAGTCTTTGTCAGGTCTGAGCAATTGTAGATTGCCTCTTGTTTTTTTTTCTTGTTTCCAAAGTCTTAGTCAGGTCTGAGCAATTTTAGATTGCCTCTTGTTTTTGTTGTAGCCAAAGTCACAGTCTTGATCACGGTTAAGTCCGAGCAATTTTTGTTTACCCCTTGTTTCTTTGTATGTCATAGTCTTAGTCAAGTTCGAGCATTTTTTTTGTTACCTTGTAAGTCATTGTCTTTGTCTAGTCTGAGCAATTTGTGTTTGCCTCTTGTTACCTTGTGAGTCTTTCCCATAGTCAAGTTAGAGCATTTTTTGTCTCTTGTTTTTTTTTTTTTTTCCCTTGTGAGTCTCAGTCTTGTCATAGCCTTGTTTAGTCATGTGTTTTCTTTTGTCTTTGTTTTTTTTCCCCCCAGAGTCATGTATTTCCTGTATGGTTTTTTTGTCTGGTCTTAGTCTTGTTTTTTTGTTTTTTTTTCCCTGAGTCATGTGTTTGTATGTATTTCTTGTTTTGGTCTTTGTCTTGTTTTTGTTGGTTGGTTTATCTCCCTCCGTACCTGTCTCCCTACCTCCCACCCTGGGGGGGCGGGGGGGGCAGGGTGGTCCCTTGGGGCGTCCGGAGTCCGCCCGTGGAGGGAGGGTACTGTTATGACCCGAGCGTCGGTTCTGATCGCGCTCGGGTTAAAGTTATGTCTCGCTGCCGGCCTTGACAGCTGCGGGCGGTATTTTGGCCTCTCCGGGCTCTTATTGTGAAAGTGCTCGGAGGGGTTTCCGCCTGTCAACGGTCGGTCAGCTGTGTGTCATCTGTCATCAGTCCCTGGGTTATTTAAGCTGTGTGCTGGCGTCATTATGACGCAGCAGTGTCTGATCGCTAATGGTCACGAATCTGATCGCATGGATCGTTAAACTGATCGTTATTCTGTTCACCCATCGTCACGGATGCCTGGACTATGTTCACACCTCGGCTGCCTAAGGGCTTGACCGTCTGTTCACCGGCAATAGTAAGTGAGCTGTATTAGCCTTATTCCCTCCGGTGTAATTTGTGCTGTAAGTCCCTGCTTTAGCAGTCCGAGTGCATTCATTACCTAGCTTGTCTGTGTGTGACTGTTTCCTGCCCTGGACCCGTAGTGTGCTTAATTGCCTATGCTTCCTGTTCTGCAAGGACTCTGTCATTAGCTCAGCGGCTTGTGTAAACACCTTTTCACCGTAATAAAACTCACTAAAAACTCACTGGTGGACTGGTGTGCGTCTCATAGGTGGCTCGCGAGGGCCACCGTGACACATTGGTCCTAATTTGGCTCGAGAAATACTCATTACGGCATCTACAGGTGATACAATAAGCAAAAACATTGCTATAAAAGACTCTATTTTCATAAAGAACACAGACGAGAGAGAGGTCATTGAAACTGTTAAATCGTTTAAAAGTAAAACATCTACGGATTTTGATGGTATTGACATGCTTTTAGTCAAAACCATCATTGAATCTTAGTGAAGCCACTGACGTATATTTGTAACCTGTCTCTCCAAACAGGTATATTTCCCAATGCAATGAAAATAGCTAAAGTAATTCCGATATACAAGACGGGTGACAGAGGGGAGTTTTCAAACTATAGACCAATTTCACTATTGCCGCAATTTTCCAAGATACTTGAAAAAATATTCTGTGAGAGAACTGACAACTTCATAATGAAGAATAATTTATTGTGTGAGCAGCAATATGGGTTCAGACACAAGAGGACAACTGCATTTGCTCTAATGGAATTTATAGAAAAAATATCAACTGCCGTTGAAAATAAAGAGTATTCAGTTGGGGTATTTCTGGATCTTAAAAAAGCATTTGATACAGTGGATCATAATTTATTATTATCTTCTCAATCTTCACAATCTTCTCTCGGCGCCACACCAGTCGGCTGCCTTTTGCAACAGCGGCTCGATTCCGAGTTTTTTTTCCCTTCCTCTCTCTTTTGATCACTTTTTTTTTCACCCCACTTATATCACGGACACACAGATCGTCCCAAATGTCTCCTGAGCCGGTGGACGGAGCCACTGTTTATAGCAGGATTCGATACAACAGGGAAGAGCTGCTAGCATTTAACCGCCACCCGGTCCCACTGGAAAAACTCGACATACCGAGAGAACTGAGGCGAAAACGCCGCGGCTGCCGGGCTGGAGTAAGGCGGAGGACAAAAAATATAAGGTACAGACCCTCCCTTCCATCTGTTGTCATGGGAAATGTACGGTCGATACTGGGAAAGTTAGATGAGCTAGCGGCTATCTCCCGTTATGATAGCACTTACCGGGAGTGCTCTCTCCTTTTGTTTACTGAGACGTGGCTAACTGAACTAGCAGCAGATGCTAACATTGAGCTGGAGGGTTTTCACATGATACGAGCTGACCGAACACCAGAGAGTGGCAAAACTAGGGGCGGTGGAGTGATAATGTATGTTAACAACAACTGGTGTAGACCGGGACATATCACTGTTAAACAACGACACTGCAGCAAAGACACTGAGTTGCTAGCTGTTAGCATGAGGCCTACATATCTCCCGAGAGAACACTCACACGTGATCTGCATTGTTGTTTATGCAAATCCGACGGCGAACGCTGGGACAGCGCGTGACGTCATCCATTCAGTAACCAGCAGGCTGCAGACAGAACACCCAGGTGCTCTTCTCCTCATCTCAGGCGATTTCAACCACGTTTCACTGTCTCCCATTCTGCCCACTTTCACCCAGTATGTCACATGCCACACTAGAGACAATAAAACACTGGATTTGTTCTACGCAAACACTAAGGAGGCGTACACCTCATCACAACTCCCCCCACTTGGGAGATCGGATCACAACTTGGTTCATCTCCGACCGGTGTACAAACCCCTAGTGCACAGACAACCTCCGGCCATGCACACTGTGGAGTTATGGTCTGAGGAGACAATGGACACTCTAAAGGACTGTTTTGAAGCCACTGCCTGGAAGCAGCTCTGCGATCCACATGGTGAGGACATCGATGGCCTCATTCACACCTTCACGGGCTACCTCAGCTTCTGTGTGGACAAATCCGTTCCCACCAAGACCATACGGCGTCACTCAAACAACAAACCCTGGATCAACCCTGAGATAAAAACACTTCTGAGAAGAGGATCTTCAGGTCGGGGAACAGGGAGATGCTGAAGTCCGTACAGAGGGAGCTGAGGAGAAAGATCAGAGAAGGCAAGGACAGCTTCAGGAAGAAGATGGAGGACAAGCTGCAACAGAGCGACATCAGCGGGGTCTGGAGAAACCTCAAAACCATCTCGGGGCTCCAGAATACCTCCCCCCAGGCCACGGGGGGCAGGGAGTGGGCGAACAACCTGAATCTGTTTTTCAGTAGATTTGACCAACCGCCCTCCCCCCTGTCTGCACAACAACCACTGCTGCCACTAAGAAATCAAGTCCTGCTGCCCACTCCCCACTCCACCGACACCCCCCCCACTCCCAACACACAGCCCCCCATCTTGACCCTGACCAAGACCCAGGTGAGGACGGAGCTGAGGAAGATCAAGGCGAGGAAGGCGTCGGGACCGGACGGCATCAGCGCAAAGCTCCTCAAGTCCTGTGCAGACCAGCTGTGTGGGATTGTGACGTATATCTTCAACATGAGCCTGAAACTGGGGAGGGTACCACAGCTGTGGAAAACATCTTGTGTGGTACCTGTACCAAAAACTTCCCACCCCAAAGACCTGAACAGCTTCAGACCGGTGGCCTTGACGTCCCACTTGATGAAGACCCTGGAGAGACTGCTCCTTGCTCATCTCCGCCCCCTGGTGGAACCAGCGATGGATCCACTCCAGTTCGCCTACCAGCATGGCATTGGGGTGGAGGATGCGGTGATCTTCCTCCTTCACCGTTCTCTGTCCCACCTGGAGAAGCCCGGGAATATGGTGAGGATCATGTTCTTTGACTTCTCCAGTGCTTTCAACACCATCCAACCGATGATCCTGAAGGACAAGCTGCTGCGCGCAGGGGTGGACCAGCACCTGTCATCATGGATCCTGGACTACCTCACGAACCGGCCTCAGTTTGTAAGAACCCGGGACTGTGTTTCCGACACGATCATCAGTAGCACGGGGGCCCCCCAGGGAACGGTGCTGGCTCCCTTCCTGTTCACTCTTTATACTGCGGACTTCTCACACAACACAACACATTGCCATCTACAGAAGTTCTCTGATGACTCTGCGATCGTTGGTCTCATCTCCAGCGGAGATGAAGCTGAGTACAGAGGGCTTATCCAGGACTTTGTGGACTGGTGCCATCGGAACTGCCTCCAGATCAACGCGAGGAAAACTAAGGAGCTGGTGGTGGACTGCCGCAGGCATGGGCAGCCCCTCACAGCACCAGTAAATATACAGGGAACAGACATCGAGATGGTGACATCCTACAAGTACCTGGGTATTCATCTGAACAATAAACTAGACTGGTCACACAATACTGACGCACTCTACAAGAAGGGACAGCGCAGGCTGTTCCTGCTGAGGAGACTCAGGTCTTTTGGTGTACAAGGGGCGCTGCTGAAGTCATTCTATGACACGGTGGTGGCATCAGCCATCACTTTTGGAGTGGTCTGCTGGGGCAGTGGCATTACTGCAGCCGATAGGAAGAGACTGAACAAACTGATTAAGAAAGCTAGCTCTGTCCTGGGGCAACGCCTTGATCCGATGGAGGAGATAGGAGAGAGAAGGACGGTGGCTAAACTGTCATCTCTGCTGGAGTCCGAGTTCCACCCTATGCAGGACATACTGGATGCACTGAGGAGCTCATTTAGCAGCAGACTACATCATCCCAGGTGCACAACCGAGAGGTTTCGTAGGTCCTTCCTACCAACGGCTGTTAGACTGTACAACCTAAGCAGGGCTGCTCGCAGAGATAGCAAAAAGACGTAACAAACTAATAGTTTTTTTTGAATGCAAAAGATGCAATAGACTTACACAATGGTCCTCTCCGGCATACAACTAGGAACATACCGGTCGCTATGGAGGGTGAGAATATGTATGGGCACATAATCATACCATGTAGGATAACTAAATAGACGGTTATGCTGTCTCATCCCACCTAGCAACAATGCTCTGCACTGTGTGTGTTTATATATTTACATATTTATTCCATCTAGCTACAATGCTCTGCACTGGGTGTGTTTATATTTATATATCTATATATTTATTCCATCTAGCTACAATGCTCAGCACTGGGTGTGTTTATATTTATATATCTATATATTTATTCCATCTAGCTACAATGCTCCGCACTGTGTTTTTATATATCTACATATTATTCCATCTAGCTACATTGCTCCGCACTGTGTGTGTTTATATACTTGCATATTTATTCCATCTAGCTACATTGCTCCGTACTGTGGGTGTTTATATATTTACATATTTATTCCATCTAGCTACAATGCTCTGCACTGTGTGTTCATATATTCATATATTTATTCCATCCAGCTACAATGCTCTGCACTGTGTGTGTGTGTGTGTGTGTGTGTGTGTGTGTGTATATATATATATTTTATAGTAATATGTACATATGTATATTAGCTGCTCTTGCTTGCTTGTTTTTTTCTTGCCTTCTGATTGTTGCTCTGAGTGTTGCTATCCCTGTGCTGTTGCAATCCTAGAATTTCCCCGTTGTGGGACTAATAAAGGCTTATCTTATCTTATCTTATCTTATCTTATTAAAGAAACTACAAAATTATGGTATTGGGGGGTAGCACTGTCCTGGTTATGTAGTTACTTAAAGAACAGATATCAGTATGTATGTGTTGGTAGCAAAGACTCACAGTTACTGAAGGTTACTTGTGGAGTCCCACAGGGTTCAGTTTTGGGGCCATTGTTATTCAATATGTATATAAATGATATATGTAAAGTTTCAGAAAAAATGGATTAAATATTGTTTGCTGATGATACAAATTTATTATGCAGTGGAAGCAATTTGGAACAACTTTTGGATACACTTGGAAAGGAATTAGGAAAGCTTAAACTGTGGTTTGATTCAAACAAATTAACGCTCAATTTAAGTAAGACAAAATTTATAGTTTTTAACAACCATCACAACAACTCAGTATCTAAACTCAGTGTGAATGGTGTAGAGATTGAAAGGGTATCCGAAACTAAATTTCTTGGAGTAATAATTGATAATAAACTGTGTTGGAAGTCACATATTAATTATATTAAAGGTAAAATATCTAAATCAATTGCAATACTACACAGAGTGAAATATTTGCTGAATCAACCCATACTATATACTTTGTATCATTCATTAATACTCTCTTACATGACATATTGTACAGAAGTATGGGGAAATACATATAAAACAAACATACATCCAATCTTTATGCTTCAGAAGAGAGCTATTAGAATAATAAACAAAGCTGCTTACAGGGAACCAACAAACCCACTTTTTCTTAAATTAAAAGCTCTCAAGCTGAAAGATCTGGTTGACTTTAAAACTGCAGTAATAATGTTTAAAGTTGTGGTCTATATTTATCATATATCCCATAACCTACATATGTATAAGCATGTGAGAATGTTTGGTGATTACATATGTAAAGCGACTTCACACCTCAGAACAGGACAAAGAGTCTCAACCGCCAGTGAAGATCAAAGAGCATCCGAGGCACTGTGGTGGAGACCAGATAGGTTGCCCTGACCTCCCAGGGCCAGGTGGAGGGGTACGAAGACAAAGGAGGGGATTAAGATAATGAGGGATGTCAGCTTTGATATGCATGTCTTTTGTTATGTGTGAGTATAAGTACGCAGAGCCGAATGTGTTCGCTCTCTTACTTCTTCTGCTGCTGCACTAGATGAGACTTGTTAGAGGAGCGAAGCTGATAATAAACTTTGGTTTATAAGTCACATCGCCTCGTTATTCCAAGCTCTTCTACAAAAGTGAAGAATCTATCACTGCCCGCAAATATCCAAAAGTTGTTCCAAATAAGGGAGAAACAATATCATTTCAGAGGAACATGTATGTTTCAAAAACCTTCAGTGAGAACTACCACCAAGCAACACTGTGTCTCAGTGCAAGGAGTTAGATTGTGGAATGCTTTTTGGACCTGAATTAAAATCATGTACAACGCTTGGACAATTTAAACAAAAACTAAAGGAAGAAATACTCCAAACATATATACAAGATGACATGTAAAATCACATAAGGATTATCATATTCAGTCTGTGTTGTGTTGTTGCTTAGATTTTTGCAACGGTTTGTCTTAGCTTTGTTCTGAATTGTAATCGCTCATGTTTTGTTTTTCTTTTGAATTCTTGGATGGAATATGGGTGGGCAATATATGCTGTGGCTTCAGCCATCACCCATTTTGGATAACTTATGTTGAACTGTATAATCAGAGGAGTTATTGGTAAAATGGTAAATGGCATTCACTTACAGTATATAGCGCTTTTATTCTCACCTCTTGATGACCAAAGCGCTTTACAGATCCTGCTATCCACCCATTCACACACACATTCACACACTGATGGCGGCATGCTACCTAACATGTCGCTTCCAGACCCACCAGGAGCAATTGGGGTGAAGTGTCTTGCCCAGGGACACAACGGCAGGATACCCGGGGAGAGCAAGATTTGAACCGTCAACCATGTGGTTATTGGACGACCTGCTCTACCTCCTGAGCCACTGCCGCCCCCATTATTATTGTTTAATTTGACCTTGTAAGATGTTTTTTTTCTTTCACCTTTGTGATATTATTCTGTTCCTTTCTTCTAATCTTTACTTTTAATCTATCTGAAATAAAGATTCATTCATTCATTCATTCATTCATTCATTCATACAATGCTCTAGCTCATCAAGGTTGCATCATTAGGGAACAGCTGCCGGAGGCTGGGGTACCTCAAATTGAGTGGCCTGCACTTCCTCCAGACCTGAATCCCATAGAAAATCTACGTGATCAGCTGAGTTGCCACGTAGAGGCCAGTAACCCTGCACCTCACAACCTCAATGACCTGAGGGCCACCCTTCAAGAAGAGTGGAAAGCCATGCATCAACAGACAATAAGTTGATTTGCGAACAGCATGAGACGTCTTTGTCAAGCTGTAATTGATGCTCAAGGGCACATGACAAGTTATTGAGACATTGACATTTTTTGTTGTGGTATACCTACCACTGTTGTTGGCTTTTGTTTCAATAAATTGTTTGAGATGACGAAATCACCATTGCATGCTTCTACTTAAATGCCCTACTTTATGATAGAATATCACTGTAGCATGAACTTTTTACATTTTCCATAAATTTCACCCAAAAGCCAAATATACTTAGCTTTTTGTGAGTGCCCTGCGAAACCGGATGATGAATGCTACTCAACTCCAGGTGCATTTTAGGGAAGTGAGAAAAACCCAAGTGTCATGTCAGACCATTCGAAATGTTTACATCACAGTTGTAGTCTATGCGGCGACTCAGCTGATCCCATAGGTTTTCTATGAGATTCAGGTTTGGAGAAAGTGCAGGCCACTCCATTTGAGGTACCCCAGCCTCCAGCAGCCTTTCCCAAATGGTGTGAGCTCGATGAGCTGGAGCATTGCCGGCCATAAAGATGAAGTTAGGCCTGTTTTGTTCATGCAGGGGCACAATGATTAGATTAATGATGTTATTCAAGATTCAAAGGCTTTACTATCATGTGCACAGTTAAGAAATGCAACCTTTCCTGAGCAATGAAATTCTTACTCTGCTCTCCAAACGAATGCCAAGGTAATAGGTACACAACATACTAATCAGGTAATACCACACTTAATACTAATAACACACACTATACACACAGTTAGGCAATTAGGACACCTTAGCACACCTTGATACTAAGTACGAATACTAATAATTATTAATAACATGCATTAGGCAATTTGGACAGCTGAAGCAGTTAAAGCAGTCAAACTAGGGGAAACAAGAAGAGTGAAATTGAAAGTTCACTGGATGACTATAGTGGACAGAGGTATATTGATATCAGAGATAATATGAACCTGAGATGGCATAAGTCTACAGTGGGGAAAAAAAGTATTTAGTCAGCCACCAATTGTGCAAGTTCTCCCACTTAAAAGATGAGAGAGGTCTCCAATTTTCATCATAGGTATACCTCAACTATGAGAGACAAAATGAGGAAAAAAAAAATCCAGAAAATCACATTGAAGGATTTTTAATGAATTAATTGGTAAGTTCCTTGGTAAAATAAGTATTTGGTCAATAACAAAAGTTCATCTCAATACTTTGTTATATACCCTTTGATGGCAATGACAGAGATCAAACGTTTTCTGTAAGTCTCCACAAGGTTTTCACACACTGTTGCTGGTATTTTGGCCCATTCCTCCAAGCAGATCTCCTCTAGAGCAGTGATGTTTTGGGGCTGTCGCTGGGCAACACGGACTTTCAACTTCCTCCAAAAATTTTCTATGGGGTTGAGATCTGGAGACTGGCTAGGCCACTCCAGGACCTTGAAATGCTTCTTACAAAGCCACTCCTTCGTTGCCCGGGCAGTGTGTTTGGGATCATTGTCATGCTGAAAGACCCAGCCACGTTTCATCTTCAATGCCCTTGCTGATGGAAGGAGGTTTTCACTCAAAATCTCACGATACATGGCCCCATTCATTCTTTCCTTTACACGGATCAGTCGTCCTGGTCCCTTTGCAGAAAAACAGCCCCAAAGTATGATGTTTTCACCCCCATGCTTCACAGTAGGTATGGTGTTCTTTCTCCTCCAAACACGACAAGTTGAGTTTTTACCAAAAAGTTCTACTTTGGTTTCATCTGACCATATGACATTCTCCCAATCCTCTTCTGGATCATCCAAATGCTCTCTAGCAAACTTCAGACGGGCCTGGACATGTACTGGCTTAAGCAGGGGGACACGTCTGGCACTGCAGGATTTGAGTCCCTGGCGACGTAGTGTGTTACTGATGTAGCCTTTGTTACTTTGGTCCCAGCTCTCTACAGGTCATTCACTAGGTCCCCCCGTGTGGTTCTGGGATTTTTGCTCACCGTTCTCGTGATCATTTTGACCTCATGGGGTGAGATCTTGCGTGGAGCCCCAGATCGAGGGAGGTTATCAGTGGTCTTGTATGTCTTCCATTTTGAAATAATTGCTCCCACAGTTGATTTCTTCACACCAAGCTGCTTACCTATTGCAGATTCAGTCTTCCCAGCCTGGTGCAGGTCTACAATTTTGTTTCTGGTGTCCTTTGAAAGCTCTTTGGTCTTGGCCATAGTGGAGTTTGGAGTCTGACTGTTTGAGGTTGTGGACAGGTGTCTTTTATACTGATAATGAGTTCAAACAGGTGCCATTAATACAGGTAACGAGTGGAGGACAGAGGAGCCTCTTAAAGAAAAAGTTACAGGTCTGTGAGAGCCAGAAATCTTGCTTGTTTGTAGGTGACCAAATACTTATTTTACCAAGGAATCTACCAATTAATTCATTAAAAATCCTTCAATGTGATTTTCTGGATTTTTTTCCCCTCATTTTGTCTCTCATAGTTGAAGTATACCTAGGATGAAAATTGGAGACCTCTCTCATCTTTTAAGTGTGAGAACTTGCACAATTGGTGGCTGACTAAATACTTTTTTGCCCCACTGTATGTACAGTGTGCAAATGAGCAGTGTGCAAATGAGCAGTATACAAATTACAAATTAGCACCCAGTGTGAGAATTTCTCTATAATAATAATACCAGTAGACTGTACATGATAATTAGCAGCAGAGATGATATGGACATCAGACAGGGTGAGACGCCAAGGAGAGCGAACCACCACCCGCCACCCTTCAGGTTATAGAATTAATAAGCGGGGACCAGAGAGAATTGAATTCAGCCAATTGGTTATTTGAGGAGGCAGACATTCTCTCCAGGCTAATATAAGCTAATAGTAGGTTATTATAGTGGGTCATGCATAAATTATTTCTTGATTTCCAGTTCATGAGGATAGTTTTCTTTGCGATGCAGAAGGCAGTGAGAACCATGTGTGACATCCTTGCCTTTATAATTATTTAACTTAACCCCTTGAACTCCAGGATTCCGCGGGCGGCCACGTCTCTGCGTCATAGTGCGCCTCAGTGCGCACTGAAAAAAAAAAGCTGCATTTCCTTTCTTCCAGTACAGACAAAGCCGCAAACAGAAAGCCAAAGGAGTGTTTTGATTGGTTTAGATTTGATTGGCCTCTCATTCGACTAATAAGAGCCTTAAATTGGGTTTCTGAAACCTTGAAGAACCAATGACTGAAAACCTAGCAAGAAGGACCTGCCTACCAACGACCGCGAATACAACGAGCTAACTGAAGCAGAGAAGTTTGATGATTGAAATGCGTGCATCCCGTGCGTAAAATCTGTTTTGTCTAAGCCGCTGGGTGACACACATTGAGACCTGTGTGTAACGGTAACATTAGACAGTCTTTTTTTATTACCTCCGCCAAGGAGGTTATGTTTTCATCAGCATTGGTTTGTCTGTCTGTCTGTTTGTTTGTTTGTTAGCAAGATAACTCAAAAAGTTATGGATGGATTTTCATGAAATTTTCAGAGATTGTCAGAAATGGGGTATCCTACAGATGATTAGATTTGGGTGATGATCGGACAGTGCATACCTCCACCAAGGGCTTTGTTTGTATTTGTGCAGCAGGATTACACAAAAACTATTGCATGGATTTGGATGAAATTTTTATTACCAGAGGTGGTTCTTGGGCTACAGAGGAGCCCATTATATTTTTTTTAATTTTTTTTTTTTTGTTACTTATTTGTACCCGTAGGTAGATTTTGGTGATGATCTGAGAATGCATACCTCAGCCAAGGCTCTTATCTTCTCACAGTGTGTTAGCAACAATACTCCAAAACGGATGGACAGACTTTGATGCAATTTTCACCACAAGTGGCTATAGGCCTACACACAAACCCATTACATTTTGGAGGTGATCCATGACAAACAGAAGGAGCCTTGGCGGAGGTATGCGCTCTATGAGTGCTTTTCTAGTTACTACTGTTCTTATTTGTTTTGAAAAATCGTTCGCCAAAACCGCGAACCGGGTCGGGTGACCAGAACCACGAGTCCATAACAACCGGACCAGCTTCATGTTCGTCTGACAATGAGGAACAGATGATCGCCAACGACACTGCTGTTGTGGACAAGTAAGTGTTATAAGCTAAATTATTCTTTATCAATGAAAATAGTAATAAAAATGACTTTTGACCGATCGGTAATTACAACGGTGCATCATGGCCACAAGTTTTTTTGTGCACCGAGCTCCTCTGTAGCGGGGGGGGGGGGGGGTGTTATCCTCTACATTGCAGATTTTTTAGTATAATTTTTATTGCACTGTAGGTTATTACCTCCGCCAAGGAGGTTATGTTTTCATCGGCGTTGGTTTGTCTGTCTGTCTGTCTGTCTGTCTGTTTGTTTGTTAGCAAGATAACTCAAAAACTTATGGACGGATTTTCATGAAATTTTCACAGATTGTCAGAAATGGGGTATCCTACAGATGATTAGATTTTGGTGGTGATCTGGATCACCGTCCAGAAGAAAGCCGCCATTACGGAAAATGCGATTTTCGTGAATAACTACTGAACCACTAATCCTATCATTGTCAATCCAATTGCTAGTCATATGTTTTCATGGTCAAGGAATCTGAAAATGTACACACAAACACTGTATGGGGGGAACTGTGGCGCTTGGCGGAGGTCTGCGCTCTCCGAGTGCTTTTCTAGTTTTTTCTTGTAAAAAAAGGCCACACATTTTTTACGTGGTATGTTTCTTTGTGTGTGGGGGGCTTGTTTGTTCATTCATTCATTCATGAATGAACAAACAACCCCCCCCACACACACAGCACTGAGTGTCACCTTTCATTAGAGCCCAAGATGAACCTTCTATGTTGAAGCATTCAAAAGTTATAGATGTTTTTCCAAACTGTGCCATTTGGCACAATTTGGCACAGTTCAAAAACGCCTGGGAACAACCTGAGAAAAAAGCTAAGTGTGGAGAGCGTGAAAAGATGAGGCTGAGTTTATTTCTCAAATCAGATTTATTCACTTGTCTCCAACATCCTCCAAACAGAAAAAGAGACCCATCCTCCCACATCTGTCCTTTTTATACCCAGGACATCAAGGTACAGAGTCACATTGTCTTTAAATCCCAAGACACAATACATCGTCCCCCAGGTCTTCTCCCCTCCACCTAAAACCACTGGTGGTCAGGAAGTCCCTCAAGGCCATCTCTAAAGATCACATTTCGCATGCTCCTGTTATCACCAGGAGACCCAGACCTATTGTTCATTCTGAGAAGTGAAGCAAGAGTAATATACATATGCAGCCTATGCAACTCACATATGTGTCCCACATGACCCCCCCCCCCCCCCCCCAAACGTCTAAGATGAAACAATACAACACAGTCTGCATATCATGATAAAATCACAAACATCAGTCCACGTGCTGTTTGGGCTTCAATCTTCTTCCGAACTTGCTGTAAGCGGGCTTTACCACTCCCGCGGCGCCCTCCTGCTGCGGAGCTGCTATCTGAGGATGAGAACTGTTAGTCAATCCCTGTGGGAGCTCTGGGGAACGCTCCCTAGGAGGTCTGCCGCGTCGAGGAGCCCTCGCCAACTGCACAGCTTTGTCAGCCATCACAAAAGCGGGTTTGAGCCTGTCTATGCCAATCATTTCCTTTCTGCCCTCCAAATCTAGCAAAAAGTGCTTATCACCTGTTTCCA
Source organism: Pholidichthys leucotaenia (assembly GCA_020510985.1). Taxonomy (NCBI): domain Eukaryota; kingdom Metazoa; phylum Chordata; class Actinopteri; order Cichliformes; family Pholidichthyidae; genus Pholidichthys; species Pholidichthys leucotaenia. The sequence goes on along the minus strand of CM035837.1, from coordinate 51,118,764 downwards.
GCACTCTAAATGGGCCATCATAAGGCGGGCGCAAGGTTGGGCGATGCGCATCGTGTCTGACAAAAACAAACTCCGCATTTTTTAAAGCCTTAGGCACAAAAACGCGCGGAAAACTGTGATGAACGGGGCCAGGAAGCGTGCTCGCTCCCGTGTCGCTCAGTAACTGCTGAGCAGGGGGGCACCCTGGCGCAGGATTGTCTGGAAGAAACTCTCCGGGCAGCCGGAGCGGCTGCACAAAAACTAATTCCGCTGGGGAGGCTTTTAAATCCTCTTTAGGTGGAGAACGCAACCCCAATAAAACCCATGGTAGCCTGTCCACCCAATTTGCATCCGTAAGCGACGCCCTGAGGGCTGCTTTCAATGACCTATGGAAACGTTCGCATAAACCATTAGCCAGCGGGTGGTACGCGGTAGTGCGGTGGATCGTTACCCCCAGGCTGCGGGACATCGCTGACCAAAGCTCGGAAACAAATTGAGGACCTCTGTCGGACGTAATACCCGACGGAACTCCAAAACGCGCTACCCAAGCCGTTAAAAATGCGCGCACCACCTCTTCGGCTGTGGTTGATGCCAGTGGGACCACTTCGGGCCAACGCGTGGTACGGTCCACCATTGTCAAAAGGTGTGTGCACCCTTGCGACGGCGGGAGGGGGCCTACGAGGTTGACATGCACATGATCGAACCTCTTAGCCGGGATGTGAAACGGCTCCAAGGGGGCTTTAGTGTGTTTGTGTATTTTGGCTCGCTGGCAGGCCATGCAGGTTGCTGCCCAATCCTTAACGTGCTTGCGCAGGCTCGGCCATACAAATTTCTCTCCTGCCATTTTGACCGACGCGCGCACCCCCAGGTGCGCCAGAGAATGAATCGAGTCAAAAACGCGGCGGCGCCACGCGGCCGGCACCACGGGACGTGGTCGTCCCGTGGAGACATCACAAATTAAGGGGGGCGTACTACTTTGCAGCACCCTGTTCTTCAGCCTTAACCCTGTTGGTCCAGACTGGAGCGCGCACACGTCTGCGTTGCTAACCTGGTCCGCGGCCATGGCTGCATAATCTATCCCCACGCGGACTGGGGCCGCGCGCACCTCCGCGCTGCCAGCCTGCTCCGCGGCCATGGCTGCATAATCTACCCCTACGTGGACTGGAGTAGTTATGGTGCGCGAGAGACAGTCTGCCACTACATTTAGTTTACCCGCTACATGTTGAATATCGGTAGTAAACTCTGAGATTGCAGCCAGCTGCCTCTGCTGCCGGCCTGACCACGGCTCTGAAACCTTGGCCATCGCGAAAGTCAGCGGCTTGTGGTCGACGAACGCAGTGAAACGGCGTCCTTCCATCCAGAACTGGAAGTGGCGAATGGCCAAGTGGAGCGCTAACAACTCCCTGTCGAACGCACTGTATTTTCGCTCGGTATCGCGCAAAGTCCTGCTGATAAAAGCAAGCGGCTGCCAAGCCCTGGCAACCCGCTGCTCCACAACCGCCCCTATGGCCACATCGGACGCGTCAGTAGTAAGCGCTATGCGGGCCGTTGGGTCTGGGTGTGCTAACAACGCAGCATTTGCCAAGGCTCTTTTGACCTCCGAGAATGCGCACTCCCGCTCCAGAGACCATTTGATTTTATTTATGGGTTTTTGTTTTTTAAGCGCGGCATACAGTGGTTGCATGAGCTGTGCTGCACGGGGGAGGAAACGGTTATAAAAATTCACCATTCCCAAAAACTCCTGTAATGCTTTGACCGTTTGTGGCTGGGGAAAATTTGTTACTGTGCGCACTTTGTCCGGCAGCGGAACCGCTCCTTCTGGAGAGACGCGGTGCCCCAAAAAATCAATCTGCGTCACCCCGAACTGACACTTCGCTGGGTTGATTATTAACCCGTGCTCTCCCAACCTCCGGAAAACTGCCGTGAGGTGGTTTTCGTGTTCCTCTTCAGACGCGCTGGCTACCAAAATGTCGTCCAGGTAGACGAACACGAAGGGGAGATCGCGCAACACCGCGTCCATCATGCGTTGGAACGTCTGCGCAGCGCCTTTAAGCCCAAACAGCATGCGCAAAAACTCGAAAAGGCCAAACTGAGTTATTACCGCTGTTTTGGGTATGTCCTCAGCGTGTACTGGGACTTGATGGTACCCGCGGACCAAGTCTATTTTAGAAAAAATGCACGCCCCCGCCAGATGAACGGAAAAATCTTGGATATGCGGAATTGGGTAGCAGTCGTGCGCTGTAGCGTTGTTCAACCTGCGGAAATCACCGCAAGGTCGCCACGAGCCATCAGCTTTAGGGACCATGTGAAGCGGGGAAGCCCATGGGCTGTTCGAACGCCGAATGATGCCCAACTTTTCAAGGTTGGCGAACTCCTCGCGCGCTATGGTCAGTTTAGCTGCATCCAAGCGCTGAGCTTTTGCAAAAACGGGGGGGGGGGGGACCGGCGGTAGTAATAAAATGTTCCACTCCGTGTTTAGCGACGGCTGCTGAAAATGTGGGAACCGTGAGTGCTGGAAACTGAGTGAGGAGTGTGTGGAACTTACCGCTTGCTGTAGCGACGTTGGCTTGTGCTGTGGGCGGGGTCACTTGGGCTGCACAGGGAATAGAGTAAAAAGAGAGTGCATTAACCAAGCGTCTATTGGGAAGATCAACCAACAACCCATGTGAGCACAGAAAATCAGCCCCTAACATGTTGAAGCTCACCGCAGCTATAATAAAAGTCCACTCAAATGTACGGCCTTGCAGGGACAGAAGCAGAGTCTTCTCACCGAAGGTCTTAATGCTCGAGCCGTTCGCTGCCGATGCTCCGTGACTCCCGGGGCCTGCCAGCCGGTCAGCATAGGTTGGCGTGATGAAACTCACTTGGGAGCCTGTGTCCACGAGGAATTGCCTCCCTGAACGCGCATCCGTCAAGTAGAGCAGCTTGTTCTGTTCACCGAGAGCTGCGGCTGCTACCGACTCCCGGCTCTGGCGTTTCCCGAGCTCTTGAACTGACACGGTGGTATACACTTGCATGCTCTCTCTGCAAAGCGGCGATGGTAGAAACAGAGGTCATCTCCTCCGCGATGTTTGGCCTTCACCGCCGCTGTTGCCGGTGGGTCTGCTGCTGCCGCCTCTGTCCCCCTGCCACCTCCGGACCTCGCGTCGAGTCCTGTAGCTGCTGTGGTGGCCGCGCGCTGTCTGCTGGTGTTCAGAATCCACTGTGCCTCCTGGGCCAGCGTGCGAAAGTCCCGCTGGGCCAACAACGGTGAACCGGCCAGGGTTGCTCTCGTGGCCGACGGTAGGGTTCTCAGGAAAATGTGGGTGAAGAGAAGGTCGTCGCCGTCTGAGCCCCTCAGCCTCAGCATGTCTTCCATCAGGTCGACGGGTGTGCTGTCTCCCAAGTCGTTCAGGGCCAGGAGCCTCTCCGCTCTTTCCTGGACTGAGGGAGTTAAGCGCTGGATGAGCGCTGCCTTCAGTCCGCCGTATTTGTCTTCGGCCGGTGGGCGCTGCACCAGGCTCTGCACATGTCGAGCCGTGCGGTTGTCGAGCTTGGCGATAACGTGGTAAAATTTCGTGTCATTTGCCGTTATTCCCCGGAGAGTGAACTGAGCTTTGGCCAAGAGGAACCAGGATTCCGGGTTGTCCTGCCAGAAATCTGGTAGCTTGACTGAGACTGCGTTCGCCTGGCTGGTTCCTGGCGAGTCCGGCTCGGGGGAATTTCTTTCGCTCATGACACGTCTTAAGGTCACCAGTGTGGAGAGCGTGAAAAGATGAGGCTGAGTTTATTTCTCAAATCAGATTTATTCACTTGTCTCCAACATCCTCCAAACAGAAAAAGAGACCCATCCTCCCACATCTGTCCTTTTTATACCCAGGACATCAAGGTACAGAGTCACATTGTCTTTAAATCCCAAGACACAATACATCGTCCCCCAGGTCTTCTCCCCTCCACCTAAAACCACTGGTGGTCAGGAAATCCCTCAAGGCCATCTCTAAAGATCACATTTCGCATGCTCCTGTTATCCCCAGGAGACCCAGACCTATTGTTCATTCTGAGACGTGAAGCAAGAGTAATATACATATGCAGCCTATGCAACTCACATATGTGTCCCACATAAATTAAAAAAAAAATGAATATATTACTTAAGTTTTTGTAAAGGGTATACATGTCATTACAGCATTGCATTGTTTACATTTTCATCACATGTTCCCTTTTTTGTTTTTTGACAACATTGGAAGAATAATTATTACAACACCCTTTTTTTTAAGTGAAAGAAAAAGAGAAATTAAAGAAAGAACAAAAAAAACAAAAAAAAAACAAAAGAAAAAAGAAAAAACAAAAACAAAACAAAAGAGCAAAAAACAAAAATAAATAAATAAATAAATAAAAATAAAAGAGCATCTGAGTAGCATTGGAACAAAGAGAGGTGCCATTATTGAAATGGTATTTGTCAAAGATTAGATCTAATGGAAGACAAATATGCGATCCAGGGTTGCCGAAAGTTCAAGAACCCATCCATGTCCTGTCTCAGTGCGAATGTCAACTTTTCCATCGAGTAAATGTCTTGAATCACGTTAATCCAATCTTCAGGTGTAGGACCTGAAGATTGGATCCAACATTGGATTAAACATCCATTTTTTAGTTAGAGCTTTTTTACTTGCCAATATTAAAACAGTGAATAAGTATTTTTCTCCTCGTCTTTCCAGTGATTCTGGTAGTAAACCCAAATACAAAGTTACAAAAGAAAAGGGGACAGTTATTTTGAATATTTTCCCCAATATTGTCTGTACATTGGTCCAATATTGGTGGATAACTGGGCATGACCAAAACACATGAAAATGATTTGCAGTCTCTTCACCACACAAGCGCCAACAATTCAACCCCTTTCGAGTAAATTTGTTTTGTGCAGGTGTTCTGAAAAATCTTACCAAATTTTTCCATCCAAATTCTCTCCACTGCAGGGATGAGGTACTTTTCCATTTTTGTTTATTTAGCTTTTCCCATATTTCCAGTTGTAAAGTGAAATTCCCCTCTTTTTCCCATCTCTCTTTTATATATGATGTGTTGTCTCCTTTTAAGTCTTGAAGACCTTGGTATATTTTAGAAATGTATCTGATCCCTGGGATCCCTTTATATGCCATTAAGAAGACCTTCAGAACACCTGACTGGGCCCTTTCCAAATCCTCCTTTTTAAGTATTTTGTTTATGTGGTGTCAAAGCCGAAAGAACCTGTAAAGGTCTTGATTTATTAGACATTGTTTTTTCAAATCTTCAAAACTTCTTAAAATTTGCCCTTTAAAAAAATCGTAATATTTTATCAGTCCGTTCCCTTTCCACTTTTTAAATCTAGTGTCTGTTTTATTAGGAGTAAAGTTTTGATCATAGGCAATCCATTGCAGTAATCGATAGGGTTCTTTAGATTGATTCTCTCTGACTGTCTTAAACCAAATTTTTAGCGGGGTCTCTATCCACGGGTTAGTGTTATTCAAAAGTTTAGGTAAGGCATTGTTCCCTATTATTGCCTGTAGGGGGATGTCACTTGTTATTTGGCATTCCATCTCCTTCCATTGTGCAGTGTAGACTGGGTTACATATCTCTACTAAAGTTTTAATTTGTGCGGCTTTAAAATAGTCCCTGATATTTGGCAGCGCAAGCCCACCTTTGTCTTTGTTTAGCTGTAGGGTTCTATATCTGATTCTAGGTCTCTTGCCCTGCCATATGAATCTTGAGATCCTTCTGTCCAGTTCTTGCCATGTTTTTTTGGGAGGTTCTACCGGTATTGTTTGGAAAAGGTATAGAAGACGTGGAAGTATATTCATTTTGACTGCTTCAATTCTTTGTGCAGTACCCAAGAATGGTATCATATTCCATCTTGCTAGATCAGATTTTATTTTTGCCATCAGTGGGTCATAGTTTAGTGTTATAATTTTGTTGAGTTGTTTCGGGATATTGACCCCCAGATATTTCATAGATTCCATCTCCCAGTTAGTTTTGAGTTTGCTTAGTAAATATTGATTTGGGTCATAGTTGAATGTTAAAACTTGGGTTTTATGCATGTTTAATTCATACCCCGATAAATCTCCATACTGTGAAAAAACTGAGATTAGTTCTGGAAAAGAGGTGTCCGGCTGCCCCAGGTATATTAAAATGTCATCAGCAAAGAGTGCTATTTTATGTTCCTTCTGACCAAGTGTAATACCTTGAATTTTTTTATTCTGTCTTATCCATTGGCTCAGAGGTTCTATGAAGATTGCAAAGAGCAGTGGAGACAAGGGGCAGCCCTGGCGACATCCTCTTTCCAGCTCAAAAGATGATGATAATTTACCGTTAATCCTTATTTTAGCTGTTGGTTTTTTATATAATGCCTGGATAGTTTTAATGAAGTTGTTATGAAAATTGAAACTGGATAAGATTCTGTATAGGAAAGACCAGTCAACCGAATCAAATGCTTTTTCAGCATCTAATCCCAATATGGCTGCATTTAAGTTATATTTTTTTATATGATGAATTATGTGTAAAGTGCGTCTAATGTTGTCTTGTGTCTGTCTTTGTCTTATAAAACCTGTTTGGTCTAAATGAATTAAGCCTGTCAGTATATTTTCTAACCTTTTGGCAAGGATAGTGGTAAAAAGCTTATAGTCCTGATTTAACACACTGATTGGTCTGTAGTTGGAGCAGTCTAGTTTATCCTTTTCAGGTTTAGGTATGACTGCAATGACCCCTTCTCTCCAGGAGGGGGGGATTTCCCCTGTGTGGAGGACATAGTTAAATGTTTTCAGGAGGAGAGGAGATAGTTGCTGTTTAAAGGTTTTGTACCACTCTGCTGTATAGCCATCTGCTCCTGGGGATTTGTTAGCTTTAAGTTTCATAATTGCTTTTTCTAATTCTTTAGGTTGTATTTCTGACAGTAGTGTTTTATTTTGTGACTCAGTAAGTTGGGGAAGGTTTAATGTGTTTAGGAATGCTTCGGATGCATTTTTATGTTTTTTGAGGGAGTACAAGTTCTTGTAGTAGTTCTCGAAGCTTTTAAGAATATCCTGAATTCTAAATTTTATTTCCTTTGATACTGGGTCTCTGATTTTGTAGATTGCTCTCTCCGGTTGTTGTTTCCTCAATTTATAGACTAGTAATTTTGCCGATTTGCTGCCTGCTTCATAGTATTTTTGTTTCAGAAATGTAAGTTTCTTCTGGATTTCTATTGTGTAGATCTCATTTATTTGTTTTTTAATTTCCTTAATTTTGAGCGAGCCATTAGAATGAGTGTTGTCTTTGTGCTCTTTTTCTAGGTTCTTAAGTTCTGACTCTAATGTGATTAGTTTTTCTTGTCTTAGTTTCTTTTGGATTGCCAGTTTTGCGATAATCTTTCCCCTTATTACAGCTTTGCATGCGTCCCACAGTATTAAAGGGGATACTACTCCATTATCATTTTCTTCCAAATATCTGAGAATATCTGATTCCAATTCACCTTTCAGTGGTCCTTTCAGGACATTTGAATTTAACCTCCAAAAAAATGTATTATTTGTGTATTTTTGGATACTTAAGTCCATATAGATCGGACTGTGGTCAGAGAGATCCATCAGTCCTATTTTACATGTTTTTACTCTTCCAATGTCTCTATTAAACATAAAAAAATAGTCAATCCTTGAGTATGATGAATGTGGTGCTGAGTAAAATGTATAATCTTTTACACTGGGGTTGAATTCCCTCCACACGTCACAGATTCCCATTTCTTTTAGTAGCATCCGAGTTTTCCTACTTTGAGTGTTATTTTGATGTGGAGAATTACCTGATGCATCCCAGTATGGATTCAGTCTTAGATTGAAGTCTCCACCACATATCACTAAACCTTGGGCTTTAGTTATCATTAGGTCAAATACATTTTTATAAAATTTCCAGTTAGCCCCTGGAGGTGCATATACATTCAGCAGGGTGATATCTTCTCCCTCTAGCCGCCCAAGTACCATACTGTATCTCCCTTTTTTATCTTTGTGTTCTGATTTTTTTTCAAATATAATTTTGGTTGAGATCAATGTCGCTACTCCCCTCCTCCTCCCTGACTTATATGAAGATGAAGAGATCATTTTAAACCCTTGTCTATTGAGTTTAGTGTGCTCCACGTCTGTTAGGTGGGTTTCCTGTAAAAATATTATTCCCTGCTTTGTCTTTTTTCATTTTGCCTAGAATCTTGGATCTTTTAACTGGATTCGGGATCCCTTTTACATTATATGAGATTATTTTGGTTACACCCTGTTTCTCCATTGTGTTGTCTTATTTAGTATAACAGTGTGGTGGCCCTCTTTTATGCTACTCAGAAACTGAAAGAACATTAAGAACATAAAAAACATTAAGAACATAGTATATAAAACTTTAAAACAAAAAACTGACAAAAGATCTTCCTGAGCTGAGGTCTTTTTAGTGACCTTAGAAGAGCCTTGATGGTGTGTTGGCTCTGAGGGAAATTCCTCAGATTCCGTTACGTGCTGAGGGCCCTCTCCTACCCCTGTAATTTGTCCCATGTTTTTAACGTGAATTTCAGATCCCAATCCGAACTTGTAATGATTTTTTTTTTTTTTATGCCTATACCCTATGAAATTGTGCGCAACCTCCCACCACCATCACAGCAAACATTCACGTTAATACAGTATTTGTTAGTGTGGAGAGATCATGTGGTTCACTGTCACATTTCTGTTTTAACAAGTTTTTTTTTTTTTGTAAAGACTTATTTGTTTCTAATATTATGTCTGTTCCATGAAATGTTTTACCACTTGCTGATTCTGCATCTCCTTTAATGTTTGTTACCTTGTAGGAGGAGGGTTGGATGTGCAGATTGACTAAAAATATCGTTATTCCCTCCTGTAAATGGCCAGTTTTTCCTTGTAGCTCTGGCACTGGGTTTCCCGCTGCTGGCTCGTGGGTTTTGAGGGTCTCTGTGTGGACCACGTTTGAGCCTTGATTCTTTCAATCGGGTCTGCTGCGGGTTTATACACCGTTACCGGGAGCCCTCTTCTTGCCATATCCCTGGTTGCTTCTTCCGCCGAGTTGCAGAGACACGTCTCATCGCCGTAAAAAACCCGCAACTTCGCCGGAAATGGCGTCTGAAAGCGCAGTTTTTTCTCTCATAATACCTTTTTAGCATCATTGTATTCCCGACGCTTTTTAAGGACCTCCGGGGCGTAATCGTGTTCCACGAAAACTTTTCTGTCTTGGTGCATAAATCCTTTTTTCTGCCAAGCCAGTCTTACAACCTCTTCTTTTATTCTGAAGTTGGAGAACTTCACCACCACCGATCGTGGTGGCGCTTCCGCCGCCGGCCTAGGGGCTAATGTACGGTGCGCCCTTTCTATCTTCAAGTCGGTGGTTTGGGGAATCTCCAACTTTTCTCTCAATAAGGATTCCACGCATGCTGCCATTGTGGTGAAACCATCCTCGACTCCTTCTTTCAGACCATGAATTCTTATGTTGTCTCTTCTTAGTCTTCCTTCTTGGTCGGTTAGCTTAGCCTCCAGTCTTGACTGTCTTTTGTGTAGCTCCAGCACGGTATCTTCCAGCCCTTTTATTCTTTCCTCTGCTTCCAAGATTCGGTCCTCGCCTGGTCCACTCTGCTGTTTGTCCTTTTCATTTTGTCTTTGATTTCACAAAATTCGGCCCAACACTCTCGGCGAAATTGTCTTAATTCTTTAAGTACCATTTTTAAGCTAACCTTTTTGCTAGCTTCATTCACCTCCTCGTCTTCTGAATGGAAATCCTCTGGATCAGATTCTCCGGCTGATACGTGTCCTGGCCTGGTAAATGTCGATTTCTTCTGTTTCCCTTTAGGCATGATGACTTTGTCTTTTGATTTTCACTCTTCCAAAAATCTGTTAAATCTGACTTTCAAGGTATTTTCCTGGATCGGGTCTGGGAGCTTCAGCGTTAAGCTGCTATCACCATGGTGTCCAGACCGGAAGTCCAAGGCTTCTTCAATATATTCATTTTTTGTGGTATTGTTACAAAATTTTGACCTCAGCTTGATAACACTTGGTTCTACATTTCTGTTGCATTTTCCAGCCAGTATCTGACAGCTGTGTGTTATTTGCAAGCATTTGTATCTAAAAAAACACCCAGGCGAACTTTATTTTCTTCAAATTCAGTATGTTTAGATGACTGTTACTCAGTGGCAGGAGTACTTAGAGAGATTATGACTGTTTTGCCAAAAAATTCAAAGTGTTTTCTTTTAAATGAGACCAACCCCATGAAGATGCTGCAAAGGGTTGAACAACAGCTTTTGATTTACTTTGGGTATGTTATTTTTAGGCGTTTTTAGGGAAACTGACCAGAGTTCAAGGGGTTAAATCACCTAATATGCAAAGTGTGGGTGAGGATGGGATACGATACCCAAGCCATGCCGACAAGTCCTCACATGTCTTCTGCCAGAACTTTTGGACTGGTGCACAGGACCACATAGCATGCATATAACTATCCGGGACATTGCTGGTGCAGTAGGAGCAGATATTTGTGTGACTCAGGCCCATTTTGAACATCCTTTGTGCTGTGTAATGAGTTCTATGTGGACCTTTGTACTGTATGAGTTGTAAATTAGAGTTTTTAGTCATCTTAAAAGTGTTTAAACATATTTGTGTCCAGAAGCTTTCATCCTTATTGATCAATAAGTCTGTCTCCCATTTTGTTTTTGGAAGAGATACTGACTCATCCAGTTTTGATAATAGTCCGTGTATTTTCAATATCAATTTAGGGGAACGAAGATTTAGAAACTCTGCCACCTTAACTGGTACCTCTAAATCTGTCTGATTAAGATTGACACTTGCTTTTATTATGGATTTAAGCTGTGGGTATTCAAGAAACTTTTTATCACCGATGTCGTACTGTGACACTAGTTCCTGGAATTGGATAAAATTTCCACCTCGAACAAGATGCTCTAAGGTTTTTATTCCTTTCTCATGCCATAATGGAAAGTTTAACATCCTCTTTTGTTGCAGGATATCAGGATTATTCCAAATGGGTGTGAAGGGACAAGGGACAAGTGAAGACCCCATTATTTTTAAAAATTTCCACCAGGCTGTCAGAGAGGAGCTGATATTAATGCCTTTAAAACAGTCATGGCATTTAATACAGGGACTCATAAAAGGTAAGTCAGAGATATTTAGCGACCTACAGAGAGCTTGTTCAGCATCTAACCATGGGTTTCCTAGTGGGGTTGAATTTGTCCATTTAAAAACAAACTGCAGTCTATTGGCTAAGAAGTAATTTAAAAAAAAAATGGTAAATCTAAATCTCCATACTGTTTTGCTTTTTGAAGAGTTTTTAATTTATGGTTTATCCTTCCATAAAAATTTACTTATATTGAGTCTAGAGACCTAAACCAGGCCATAGATGGTTGGGTAGGAATCGTTGAGAATCACTCTATAAAAAAAGAAATCTCTGTGTGTCTGTCTGTGTGTGTGAGTGTCTGTCACATGTATAGGACATCATTTGATGATCTCTGTCTGATCATCATATGACGTCCTATGAACTCAGGCATCATAGGACTCGCGATGCCATCACATAGACAAATGTGTCTTTATGATGTCATGTAGACCATCACTTACGATGCCTAGACTAATGTGTCTTTATGATGTTATTGTTGCTCAAGATGATGAAACTAAGCAAAAGTGTCGCTTTCTCAGCAATGTCGTTTTTAAAAAGGTGCTGGCAGTAAAAATTTGTAACCTTGAAGACTGTCAGTCTACACTACAAATGTGTAAAATGCCAAGCAAAGTGCTGATTTTCTCTGGGTGCTCAGGTTTCTTGGTTTCTACGGGCATACACGGGCCTTCCTGAACAGGGTCGAAAGCCACTTTTTGCTCAGATCTATTTTCATGATCCTGCCCATGAACTAGAATTACGACGCACCTATCCCTCAACCAGTGGTCTGAACGAAGAAGAAGACCCACCAGATGGAGAGCAATAGAATGAGGAGAACTGCTGCACGTAAAGATATGATGTCTATATGACGGCACATAGACATAGACAGAGCACATCATAGGACGGCCTATGATGTCTGCATGATGTCCTATGATGCATGATGTCCTACGATGACCCTAAAAGATATGATGTCTATATGACGTCGTATAGACATAGCACATCATACAATGCCCTATGACGTCTGCATGATGTCCTATGATGATCCGATGATGAACTGGAATTACGATGCACCTATCCCTCAACCAGTGGTCTGAACGAAGAAGAAGAAGTCCCACCAAATGGAGAGCAATAGAATGAGGAGAACTGCTGCACGTCAGAAAAGATGCTGTGAACATGAAACACCTCAGGTTCCAGCAGTACGCTGCAGGCATGACTGTGAACAACACAGCCTTCTGAGACAGGAGGAGACTCTTCAGCAATGGGCATGCAGAAATACTTGCTTATACTTGGTTTCTACGGGCATGGATGGGTATGCACGGTATGTACTAGTAAATAGTTAATTTGAAGAAGGACCATCATTTTAACGGTTGTGACTCTTCCCATTAGTGATATAGGTAGTGCCTCCAGTGCGTAAGGTCGTCTTGTAGTGTTTTTAAAAGGGGGATGTGATTTAGTCACAATAACTCTGAGAGCCTGGGGGAAATATCTATTCCTAAATAATTAATATTACCTGAATGAATTGAATGAATTTTTATTTCGGATAATACAGTACAGGTTAAAAGAAACTGTATAATATAACAACAAGGTCAAATTAGACAAAGACTCCTTCTACTAAACAATTCCACGTGAGTTATCCGAAATGGGTGATGGCTGAAGCCGCAGCTTATATTGCCCACCCATATTCCATCCAATAATTCAAAAGAAAAAAGAGTAAACAAGACAAGAGTGATTACAATTTAGAACAAAGCTAAGACAAAGTGTGACTGAGAGAAAAAAAAGGAAAACTAAGCTAAGCTAAGTTGAGCGGTTACTATTCTAGACAAATCTAAGACAGAATGTCACAGAGAGAAAAAAAAACAAAACTAAGCTACAACACAACACAGGCTGGATATGTCAATCCTTATGTGAGTTTACATGTCGTCTTGTAAATATGTTTGGAGTATTTCTTCCTTTAGTTTTTGTTTAAATTGTCCAAGCGTTGTACATGATTTTAATTCAGGTCCATAATCGTTCCATAATCTGACTCCTTGCACTGAAATACAGTGTTGCTTGGTGGTTGTTCTCACTGTAGGCTTTTGAAATATACATGTTCCTCTGAAGTGATATCGTTTCTCCCTTGTTTGGAACAACTTTTGGATATTTGCGGGCAGTGATAAATTCTTCACTTTGAACATTATTATTGCAGTTTTAAAGTCAACCAGATCTTTCAACTTGAGAGTTTTTTGTTTAAGAAAAAGTGGGTTTGTTGGTTCCCTGTAAGCTGCTTTGTTTATTATTCTAATAAGATAAGATAAGATAAGATAAGCCTTTATTAGTCCCACAACGGGGAAATTCCAGGATTGCAACAGCACAGGGATAGCAACACTCAGAGCAACAATCAGAAGGTAAGAAAAAAACAAGCAAGCAAGAGCAGCTAATATACATATGTACATATTACTATAAAATATATATATACACACACACACACAGACACACAGTGCAGAGCATTGTAGCTGGATGGAATAAATATATGAATATATGAACACACAGTGCAGAGCATTGTAGCTAGATGGAATAAATATGTAAATATATAAACACCCACAGTACGGAGCATTGCAGCTAGGTGGAATAAATATGCAAGTATATAAACACACACAGTGCGGAGCAATGTAGCTAGATGGAATAATATGTAGATATATAAAAACACAGTGCGGACCATTGTAGCTAGATGGAATAAATATATAGATATATAAATATAAACACACCCAGTGCTGAGCATTGTAGCTAGATGGAATAAATATGTAAATATATAAACACACACAGTGCAGAGCATTGTTGCTAGATGGGATGAAACAGCATAACCGTCTACTTAGTTATCCTACATGGTATGATTATGTGCCCATACATATTCTCACCCTCCATAGCGACCGGTATGTTCCTAGTTGTATGCCGGAGGGGACCATTGTGTAAGTCTATTGCATCTTTTGCATTCAAAAAACTATTAGTTTGTTACGTCTTTTTGCTATCTCTGCGAGCAGCCCTGCTTAGGTTGTACAGTCTGACAGCCGTTGGTAGGAAGGACCTACGAAACCTCTCGGTTGTGCACCTGGGATGATGTAGTCTGCTGCTAAATGAGCTCCTCAGTGCATCCAGTATGTCCTGCATAGGGTGGAACTCGGACTCCAGCAGAGATGACAGTTTAGCCACCGTCCTTCTCTCTCCTATCTCCTCCCTCGGATCAAGGCGCTGCCCCAGGACAGAGCTAGCTTTCTTAATCAGTTCGTTCAGTCTCTTCCTATCGGCTGCAGTAATGCCACTGCCCCAGCAGACCACTCCAAAAGTGATGGCTGATGCCACCACCGTGTCATAGAATGACTTCAGCAGCGCCCCTTGTACACCAAAAGACCTGAGTCTCCTCAGCAGGAACAGCCTGCGCTGTCCCTTCTTGTAGAGTGCGTCAGTATTGTGTGACCAGTCTAGTTTATTGTTCAGATGAACACCCAGGTACTTATAGGATGTCACCATCTCGATGTCTGTTCCCTGTATATTTACTGGTGCTGTGAGGGGCTGCCCATGCCTGCGGCAGTCCACCACCAGCTCCTTAGTTTTCCTCGCGTTGATCTGGAGGCAGTTCCGATGGCACCAGTCCACGAAGTCCTGGATAAGCCCTCTGTACTCAGCTTCATCTCCATTGGAGATGAGGCCAACGATCGCAGAGTCATCAGAGAACTTCTGTAGATGGCAGTGTGTTGTGTTGTGTGAGAAGTCCGCAGTATAAAGAGTGAACAGGAAGGGAGCCAGCAATAGCTGGCTTTTTTAATAGCTCTCTTTTGAAGCATAAAGAGTGGATATATGTTTGTTTTGTATGTATTTCCCCATACTTCATTACAATATGTCATGTATGGGAGTATTAATGAATGATACAAGGTGTATAGTGTGGGTTGATTCAGCAAATATTTCACTCTGTGTAATATTGCAATTGATTTGGAAACTTTACCTTTAATATAATTAATATGTGACTTCCAACACAGTTTGTTATCAATTATTACTCCAAGGAATTTAGTTTCAGATACCCTTTCAATCTCTACACCATTTACACTGAGTTTGGGTACTGGATTTTTGTGATGGTTGTTAAAGACTATAAATTTTGTCTTACTTAAATTGAGCGTTAATTTGTTTGAATCAAACCACAGTTTAAGCTTTTCTAATTCCTTCCCGAGTGTATCCAGAAGTTGTTCCAAATTGTTTCCATTGCATAGCAGATTAGTGTCATCGGCAAACAATATTAAGTCCATTTTTTCTGAAACTTTACATATATCGTTTATATACATATTGAATAATAATGGTCCCAAAACTGAACCCTGTGGGACTCCACAGGTGACCTTCAGCAACTCTGAGTTTTTGTTGCTAACACATACATACTGATACCTATTCTTTAAGTAACTACTTAACCAGGACAGTGCTACCCCTCTAATACCAGAATTTTGTAGTTTCTTTAATAATAAATTATGAACTACTGTATCAAATGCTTTTTTAAGATCTAGGAATACTCCAACTGAATACTCTTTATTTTCAATGGCTGTTGATATTTTTTCTGTAAATTCCATTAGGGCATATGCAGTTCTCCTCTTGTGTCTGAACCCATATTGCTGCTCACATAATAAATCATTCTTCAGTATGAAGTTGTCAATTCTCTCATAGAATATTTTTTCAAGTATCTTGGAAAATTGCGGTAATAGTGAGATTGGTCTATAGTTTGAGAGTTCCCCTCTGTCGCCCGTCTTGTATATCGGAATTACTTTAGCTATTTTCATTGCATTGGGAAATATACCTGATTGGAGAGACAGGTTGCAGATATACATCAGTGGTTTTACTATGCATTCGATAACAGTTTTGACTAGTAGCATGTCAATACCATCACAATCAGTAGATGTTTTACTTTTGAACGATTTAACAATTTCAATGACCTCTCTTTCGTCTGTGTTCTTTATGAAGATGGAGTCTTTTACAGCAGTGTTATTGCATATTGTATCACCTGTTGGCACCGTAGTGGGTATTTCTCGGGCCAGTTTAGGTCCAATGTTAACAAAAAAATTATTAAATTCATCTGCAGGTGAAGCAATATTCACACTCTGAGTCGTTTTATTATTTTTTGGAATGTTAGTTGGGTAGCTTGTATTTCTGCTTTTATTTCCAAGGATACTGTTGAGTATTGTCCATGTATTTTTAATATTGTCTCTGTTTTTCTCCAGTTCTTTACTGTAATAGTCTCTTTTACTACATCTTATTATATATGTTAACTTATTTTTGTATGTTTTATACCGCTGCTCTGCTTCTTTTGTTCTTTTCTTTAGGAAAGCTTTATATAATAAATTTTTCTTTTTACACGCCTTTCGTAGTCCTTTGGTTAACCATGGCTTGTTAGCAAATTTGTGTTTAAGCTTTTTTATTACTAATGGGCAGTTTTTTTCATAAAGAGTGGTTACAATATTTATAAATGTGTCATAGGCTTCATTTACATCTGATACATAGACTTCTGTCCAGTCTTGCTTCAGCAAGTCCTCTTTAAGAGAACTGATTGCATTTGGTGATTTGTGTCTGAACGATTTTGAAGTTTTTTCTGCGTTGGGCCCCGTGTGGCCATGGATAAGTGCAAAGGTTGGCAAGTGGTCACTTATATCATTTATCAATAATCCACTTTCTATTTTCTTATCGAAAACATTGACAGACAGGTTGTCAATAAGTGTAGCAGAGTGAACTGTGATTCTACTGGGATGTGTTATTGTGGGATATAGACTCATGCTGTACATAGAGTTCATGAACTCTGTAACTACATTTTGTTGATGAGGATTCAGTAAGTCAATATTGAAATCTCCACAAATTGCTACCATTTTCTTACTAGTAATATTATTGTACAGCTCGACTAATTTATCTCTGAATGTCTCAATGCAAGTTCCAGGCGTTCTATATATGCAGCTTATGATTAGATTTTTTGTTTTGTCTAGGTCAATCTCAACAGTAACACATTCCAAAATCCCTGGTAGTGCAAAGGACATTTCATTTACAAGCTTACACCTGTACAGGTCATCAATATACAGTGCAACACCACCACCCTTTTTTTGAGTTCTGTTAATATAAAACATCTGATATCCTTCTTTTGCCATCAGGGGAGCCTGATCTTCATTAAGCCAGGTTTCAGAGACTGCAATGGCTGTGAATTTTCTGTCTAGCTGTTTTAAATAGTCCTGAATCTGTGGAAAGTTTTTGTTTAGACTTCTGCTATTGAAGTGTATTATTGACAGTTTACCATCTAATTGCATTTGACTTTTGAATTGTTTTTCGGTGTAATATTCACAGTGGTTATGAATATTATTGAAAAAGTGGTTATCAGGATCAATATCATTCTCCATCTCTTGTGGTTTATGTTCAGCATAATGGTATGTTTTCAGAGTTTGAGTTTCCTCATTCTGTGTCAAATGACTTCCTCCAACTGGGGATAATTGATGTCTACTTGAGTCGGTCATAAGTTTTTGTTTGTTTTGGTTATTTTTATTAAAGTACTTTGGCATGGTGTATCAAAAGAACTATTCTTATCGTGTGTGTTCATCTGTATTTATCTAAGTCAGTAGCATCTCTGATCATTATACTCTTTGCTTGCTCAGGTGATCCATTTAGTTTAATCCAAATTCTACAATTTCTTGTCCAGGTTGCTTGTATCCTATTTTGTTTTTTTAGCATCCGTGCCTGTCGTGCTAATTCAGCGTTTTTTTTTGTCAGGTGTTCATTTATGTAAACTTGAGTTTCCTTTAGCTTTTTGGCCTGCCTCAGTATGTTATTCTTTACCCTTCTGTTCACAAAGCGCATCACAATTGATTTCTTTGTTTTGTTATCTTTCTTCGGTAGAGCATAGCAGGCTGAGATTGCATTGGCTTCTACCTTAATGTCTTTATCATTAAGGAACTGAAGCACTTGATTTTCTAAGGACAAAGATTCTCTCATGGGTGCATCTTCACCACTCAGTCCTACTGTGGCATGGGCGTATGACTGATATCTGATGTCTAGTCCACTTATAACTAGGTCATCAATACGAGAACCTTGTTCAAGATCCTCGACGCGTTGCTCCAAAAGACGCCCATGTTGCTCCAGGTCCATAATTTTTTTGTCTTTTTCTTGAATTATTAAATTTAGGGCTTGTACCTGTTCTATTAGGCCTATTATTTTGTCCTGTTGGCTAATCAATTTGGCCAGTTCTTCTGACATAAAGCTCAGAGCTTTTTTGATTTCTTCCATTTCCTCTTTCTTTGGTGGCATCTTACTGACCTGTAGATAGAAGTAAACAGAGCTTTCATCTTCCACCTTGTGGAAGATGAAAGCAGATGAGGCAGCAAGCTAGACGACACACAAACTTTATTCCTCTTCCAACATAAAACACAGAAACTCTGAAAACCTGAGTGCCTGAACGAACTTCTTTATACACTTTAATTCCCGCCTCCAGCACACGGAGTAAACATACTAACATTCAGACTGCCAGACAAGTACACACATTAACATAACACTGACCCACACATCACAGAGCAGGTCTTGCTACAATACATTTGCACCGCTGCGTCCTCAGGTGTCAACCTGGCGCGGCAGGAGGCGAAAGGCACATCTTTGTTTGGTTGGCTCCTCTCAGCTTTCCCCATTAGCATCTCTAACTATCTTCTCCCCCACCAACCCCCTTGTCCTGGGTGGAGTGCCATGTGTATTGTGTCCACCACACAGCCCCCTTCCCCCACCCCAAACACCCAGAAGGGGCTCTAACCCTCTGGCACCTTGGGCTTGAGCCAGCGCCCGTAACGGCTGTAACATGGACCGGCTGAAGTGTCTTGCTGTTGAGGAGGGCAGGAGACAAACTCGGTCTCCAGTGCACAGTCCTGTGGAGGGGGAAAGGGTGGGGAGGGGAAGACCTAGTCTGCTGCCAACAGTTCTATGCAGGGGGAACACCAGCTTGTGTGGCCACTGTAGGTGGGCGGCCACAACAGGGAGCATGAGCCAACACCACCTGTTCGTCTGCCAACACATAAGCGGCCTTAAGCCTGTCAGTGCAGATGGTTTTCTTATGCCCCCCAAGTCTAACACAAAATGCTTTGCCCCAGTTTCCAGCACTCTGAACGGTCCATCATACGGTGAGCGCAGCGGGGTTCTGTGTGCGTCGTGCCTAACAAAAACAAACTTGGCACTTTGCAAGCTCTTTGGGACGAAGGTGTGGGGAAAACAATAGTGCGCCGGGCCCAGCACGTTAGTGGCCTCTGTACTGTAAAATAATTGCGCGGGCGGGTTGGTCCCAGGTGCAAGGTTTTCCGGTAAAAATTCCACAGGGATCCGTAGTGGCTGAGAAAAAACGAATTCTGCCAGGGAGGCTGCCAGATCCTCCTTATGCACAGAGCGCAACCCCAGTAGGACTCAGGGCAGGCAGTCGACCCAATTTGCATGTGTGAGTGAGGCTCTGAGCGCTGCTTTAAGTGACTTATGAAAGCGTTTGCATAATTGAGATTGAGATTGAGATTCAACTTTATTGTCATTACACATGTATGGGTAATACAAGGTAACGAAACGTGACTTGGCATTTGGACACGCTCTGCAGAGCGCATCCAAGGCCGGGGCAGCCGCTAGGCGCCAGTCATAACCCATAGCCTGGGTTATGACCCATAGCCTGGGTTATGACCCATAGCTAATGGGTTATGACCCATATTCATAACCCATTAGCCTGGGGGTTGTATGCGGTGGTGTAGTGGATTTTGACCCCCAGGCTCTGGGCCATCATGGAACAGAGTTCTGAAACGAATTACGGACCCCTGTTGGAAGTGATGTCCAATGGGGATCTGAATCATGTAACCCAAGCCAACAAAGAAGCACGAGCCAGCGGAAGCCAGCTGGACCACTTCAGGCCAACGTGTGGTGCGGTCCACGATTGTCAAAAGGTGCGTGAACCTTTGCGACGGGGGGAGGAGGTGCACCAATTCCATGTGGACGTGGTCAAACCTCCTGGCCGGAATTTGAAACGGCTCGAGGGGGACTATAGTGTGCTTGTGCACTTTGGCCCACTGGCACACGATGCATGCTGCAGCCCACTCTTTCACGTCCCTGTGTAAGCGAGGCCAGACAAATTTTGCCCCCACCAGTTTTACCGAGGCGCGCACGCCAGGATGTGAAAGGTAGTGGACTGACTCAAAAATGTGGCAGCACCAAGAGCTCAGAACCACCGGGTGTGGGTGACCAGTGGAGACGTCACAGAGTGGGTGGGGGGGGCACCATTCTTGCACCACCCTGCTCTCCAGTTTTACCCCAGTAGGTGCAGACTGGAGTGCGCAAATGTCCACATCCCCAGTTTGCTCCGCGGCCATGGCGGGGAAATCTATTCCCATGTAGACCGGGGAGATTAACGTGCACAACAGGCAGTCGGCCACAACATTAAGTTTACCATCTATGTCGATTTCGACATTCAAAAAATAGTAGAAGAAGAGGAGCGGCTCCGGAAGTTGATGCTGTGATCGCGAGAGACAATTGCACAATAATTTGAACGGCGACTGCTGTCACCAAGATTGAAACAAACTTCTCCACAGGTAGTTTTTTTTTTTTGTAATTAATTCATTAATTAATTGTCTGTGTCTTTCTTTCTTTTTTTTTACGGAGCTGGAGGATTTAGAACGTTATATCGACGCATTTTACGACCGTTTTTGTGTCATGGAGCAGGCGAGTGTGTGTTCTGCTGCTGCTTCTCAGTCTAAGCGACCGAGACCCGCAAATTCACCCAAAATAACGCCCGAGAACTCACAGCAGGGCACCGAGGTTAGCGATATCCTTCTCTCTATTGAGAATAAACTCACCAGCATGGATGGTAGACTGGCGCTGGTTGAACTTCTTCACAAAGTCCAAAATTTGCGGGAGAGTCTTGAGTTTAGTCAGGCGCAGCTCGTCTCTCTCGTGGAGGAAAATAACAGCCTGAAAAAGTCAGTCACCATACTAACCGCGCGGCTTGGCGTTGTTGAGGGAGAAAATCGGAAAATGAAGGAGACAGTTCTCAGTTTGCAGTCACGCAGCATGAGAGATAACCTCGTTTTTTCTGGAATTATTGAAAAAAATAATGAAAATCCAGAACAGCTGGTCCGAGAATTTGTCATCACAACTAAAACTATCCCCCGAAGTCACAAACTCAATTACCTTCCACCGAATCCACCGAATAGGGCAAAAAAATTCCCAGAATAAACGTCCCAGACCTATTGTTGCCAAATTTGAACATTTTAAGCAAAAAATTTTGGTACAGAGGCAGGGCAAGCAGCTTAAAAACACCAATTATGGTCTAAATGATCAATTTCCACAAGAAATCTTGGAAAGGAGAAGGAAGCTTTTTCCCATTAGGAAGCAATACATCCAAGAAGGTAAACGAGCTATTGTTTCTGTGGATAGATTGTATATAGATGGCAAGCTGTTTATGAATGAAACTATAACTCCCTGGTTATTCTAGAGCCCGTTTTTTTTTTTTTTTTTTTTTTTTTTTTTTTTAGCTACAGGTGGAAAAGAGAGTGGGATTGTGCGCAGGTCTCTTACTCAATTTCAGTTTAATATGTTAACATTTGTCAAAATGTTTATTTCTTTGTTGTTGAGGTTGTTGTTTGTTTGTCTGTTGTAGGTTTTTTTTTTAAGTTTTTAGGTCATTGTTGTATGTTTTCTGCATTTGTCCACCACTTACTAACCTTCATGTCTGTTTTTTCTCATACTTCTGGTTTATAGGAAATAACTTGAAATACATGTACCCCATTTGCTTGCAATTGCAGGCAAATGGCACAGAGACATCATGCGCGCACACCCAATTATATATGCATAGGTGTATACACACAACATATATATACATATATATGCATACATTACAGACATATCACATAGGCACATATAGTTTACACATTTAGTTAGTCTTTAGTACACAACCAGTTAGTGAAAACATGTCTTCATTTAAGTTTGTCACGTGGAACATACATGGAATTGGAAACGGGGAGAAGAGGCTAAAAGTTTTTAATCGATTGAACGATCTACAGGCAGACTTTGTTTTATTGCAGGAGACACATGTCTCTAAGTCGTCTGTAGATGCGCTCACCTCACCAGAATTCCCCCATATGTACTCAGTCGGCTTTAATTCTAAGCAAAGGGGGGTAGCTATACTGGTAAATAGAAGAATACACTTTGTTATGAATAACACCATAATAGATCCAGAAGGTAGATTTATAATACTAAAAATTTCAGTCCAAAATTTGGATCTATGTATTGCAAGCGTTTATGGCCCAAATGTTGACGACCCATCCTTTTTTCACACTTTTTTCACTTCTCTTTCTGAGCACTTGGACACCACACTTATAATAGGAGGGGACTTCAACTTGGTTTTAAACCCTGCAGTCGACAGGCTCAGTACATCGGGGGTTTACCGAAAATGGCTGGCTACTGACACTCTCAAACAGTACATGAATGATTTTGGTCTTTGCGATGAATGGCGATCTCTTCACCCAACTCTTCGAGAATATACCTTTTTTTCATCAGTTCATAGTTCATATTCGCGTCTAGATTTCTTCTTAGCCAGTAACTCTATTGTGAGGGACATCATAGACACTGAAATATGTTCAAATCAAGCTATTAGCGATCATCATCCAGTTTCTCTTACACTAGTAAATAGGGAAGCTACAAGGGAAACTAGGAGCTGGAGATTTAATATATCACTACTGAAAGATGAAGACTTTATTAATTATTTTAATAAAGAGTGGGAATCATATCTGGAATATAATGATGTGCCAGGAATATCCCCAGGTGTTCTTTGGGAAGCAGCAAAAGTGGTCATGCGAGGTAAAATAATCTCTTACTGTTCATACAAGAATAAAAAAGAAAAAGCACTGATACTGGATTTAGAACAGAAGATTAAATCACTGGAGACAACTTGTGCCATTTCCCCACAGGAACAGGCACTTAACGATTTGAGAAAATTAAAGCTGGAATTAAAAGAAATTACAAACAAAAGAGCACAGTTTTTAATACAAAGACTGCATCTTGAGAATTTTGAACACAGTAATAAATCGGGGCAATATCTTGCGAACCAGCTTAGATTGAATAAAGAAAAAACAACTATCCATTCTATCAAGGATATGACTGGAAATATTACCCATGTGCCTGAAGAAATAAATAACTCCTTCAGAAAGTTTTATGAAAATCTCTACTCATCACAGGTTAACCCATTGGACTCAGAGATAAATACATTTTTGGACAATATTAACCTACCGCAATTAAATAATGAACAGATTGCGGCTCTGGATGCACCTCTTCAGGTGTTTGAACTCCAGGAGGCACTTAAGCACATCCCAAACAACAAAGCCCCAGGACCAGATGGTTTTCCAGTAGAATTTTATAAAGAATTTTGGCCCGTGATGGCACCTACTTTTTTTAAAATGGGGAACCAAATCAAAGAAGATAATGTAATTCCTCCGAATATGAATTTGGCTAGTATTATCCTGCTCCTTAAACCTGGAAAAGAACCTACGCTTCCATCCAGCTACCGTCCCATCTCGCTTATGAATGTCGATCTCAAAATAATTTGCAAAGCTCTTGCCAAAAGACTGGAAAGGATAATTCCATTTATTATACACCCAGATCAAACAGGTTTTATCAAGGGTAGGCACTCGGCTGATAATACACGCAGACTATATAATTTAATAGACTACTGCAAGATCAATAATGTAGAAACTACAATCTTGTCCCTGGATGCAGAGAAAGCCTTTGACTGGGTTAACTGGAAATTTCTTTTTATGGTGTTAAACAAGTTTGGGTTTGGTTCATCTTTCATAAGCTGTGTTAAAACACTATATAGATGTCCAGTTGTATCTGTCCGAACAAATGATCAGACTTCCCAAAGCTTTAATCTTCAGAGAGGTACTAGGCAGGGGTGTCCACTCTCTCCCTCACTTTTTACCATCTTTATTGAACCATTAGCAGCAGCCATATGACAAAATGTTGATATCAGAGGTATTCAAACTGGAGAAAAAGAACATAAGATAAGTCTTTATGCTGATGATGTATTGATTTTCCTTGAAAACTCAGAAAGATCTCTTCTTCAGACAGTGGCGCTCATTGATAAATTTTCATCATTATCAGACTACTCTATTAACTGGGTAAAATCAATAGCTTTACCCATAAATTGCAATTTCCCAAATACATCTACTATTCTGATACAATCAGGGAATGTTAAATATTTAGGAATAGATATTTCTCCCAGGCTCTCAAGAGTTATTGCGACTAAATCATATCCCCCTTTTAAAAAAGATACAAGACGATCTTACGCGCTGGAGGACACTACCTTTATCATTAATGGGAAGAGTCGCAATCATTAAAATGATGGTCCTTCCTAAAATTAACTATTTGTTCTCAGAGATCCCTACCCAACCATCAATGGCCTGGTTTAAGTCTCTAGACTCAAATATAAGTAAATTTTTATGGAAGGATAAACCATCACGGATTAGTTAAAAAAACCCCTCCAAAAAGCGAAAGAGTGCGGAGGCTTAGATTTACCAAATTTTTTTAATTACTTTTTAGCCAATAGATTGCAGTTCGTTTCAAAATGGACAAAATCAACCCCATTAGGGAACCCATGGTTAGATGCTGAACAGGCTCTGTGGGTCGCTAAATATCTCTGACTTACCTTTTATAAGTCCCTCTATTAAACGCCATGAGTGTTTTAAAAGTATTAATATTAGTTCCTCTCTGACAGCTTGGTGGAAATTTTTAAAAATAACAAGGTCTTCACTTGTCCCCTGTAAACTCACGCCCATTTGGAATAATCCTGATATCCTGCAACAAAAGAGGACATTAAAATTTCCACTATGGCAAGAGAAGGGAATAAACAACTTAGAACATCTTATTCAAGGTGGAAATTTTATCCAATTTCAGGATCTAGTGTCACAACACGAAATCAGTGATAAAAAGTATTTTGAATACCAACAGCTTAAATCCATAATAAAAGCAAGATTTAATCTTAATCAGACAGATTTAGAAGTACCAGTTAAGGTGGCAGAGTTTCTAAATCTCCGTTCCCCAAAATTGATATCGAAAATATATAGACTATTATCAAAGTTGGATGAGTCCATATCTCTTCCAATATCAAAATGGGAGACAGACTTATAGATTAATAAGGAGGAAAGTTTCTGGACACAAATATGTTTAAACACTTTTAAGATGACTAAAAACTCTAACTTACAACTTATACAATATAAAGTTCTACATAGAATTCATTATACAGGACAAAGGATGTTCAAAATGGGCCTGAGTCACACAAATATCTGCCCTCACTGTACTAGCAATGTCCCGGATAGCTATATGCATGCTATGTGGTCCTGTGCACCGGTTCAAAAGTTCTGGCAGAAGACATGTGAAGACCAGTCGGCATGGCTTGGGTATAGTGTCCCACCCTCACCCACACTTTGCATATTAGGTGATTTAAGTGAAATAAATATAGATGCAAGGATGTCACACATGGTTCTCACTGCCTTATGCATCGCAAAGAAAGCTATCCTCATGAACTGGAAAACAAGAAATAACTTATGCACGACTTACTATAATAACTTACTATTGGATTATATTAGCCTGGAAAGAATGTCAGCCTCCTCAAATAATCAATTGGCGGAATTCAATTCTCTCTGGTCCCCGCTTATTAATTCTATAATCTGAGGGGTGGCGGGCAGTGACTCACTCTCCTTGGCACCTCTGGCGGCTGGCTGCGCCCCAACCGCAGGTGTCCAGGGGGCCTGCTCCGGGGTGGCCGTCTGTCTGGCCCTGGGGGTGGGGGGGCTGTGGGGTGGGCCGGGGGGGTTGGGCTGTGGCCCCTGGCCGGCTGGCCTCACCCCTCGTGGGGGGTCTGGGTCTGGCCCTGGGCCCCTGGTGCTGGGCGGGCGTCCCCCCGCCCCGGGCCAGGGTCAGGTGTGTGCTGGCGGTGGGGGTTGTCCCTGATGCATCCTTGCGTGGGGGGGTCGTGTGTTTCCTGGGGCCCGGGTGCCACCCAGGGGCTGGTGCCTGCATCTTGGCTTGCCCTCCCCGTTCACGGGGGTCTGCGGGTGGGGGAGGGGGTGTGTGAGTGTAGGCTTGTGTATGAGCGGATGTGGAAGTGGGTGTGTGTTGAGTGGGCAGGTGGGGTTGTGTGTTTGTGTAGGTGGGTATGTGTGATGGTGGGTGGAGTTATGTGTGTGTATGGAAGCGGTTACTTGTGGGTAGATGTCTAGGGGGCGGAGGATGTGTGTATGAGTAGGAGAGCTTTGTTGGGTGGCAGGGGTTGGGCAGTCCATCCAGTGGCATGGGGGCTGGTGTTTCGGGGCTTGCTTGTCCCGGCCGCCCTGCTGTTGTGTTGGGGGGTGAGGCACTTTGCTACATCGCCCCTGATGTCATTGGCAGCAGGTGTGCGTTGGTGCTTGGGGGTGGCTGGGGGGGTCATTGGTGCGGGTTGTTGGCTGTGTTTCCATTGGGTTGTTCCAGGGTGGCTGTGGTTGCAGGGCGGCCTGCAGCTGTCGGTGTGTGTCTGGGGTGGGTGGTCGTGGGCCTGCATGGGCACTCGGGTGTGTCGCCTGGCGTGTTGGGCGCTGTGTGGGTCCGGCCCATTGTTCACTATTGTGACTGTTGTTGTCCATGTTCATGTGTGTAAGATGAGTGGTAGTATGTTTGGCTGCCCCGTCATGTTAGTGGTGCTGGAGCGCCGGGACGTGATGCTGGTGGGTCCTGGGTTGTTTCCACTGGCGGCCCTCGCCCTGGGTTGGGATTTGGGGGCAGTGGGTGGCCTCACAAGCCAGTCTGCAAGCTGGCTTCTGCGGGGGGAAGTGGCCTTGTTTTTGGACCGCCTACCTCCCAGTCTTATTTCCCACCCTCCTTCTCCCCCTGTTAGGGCTTTGGGGTGGGGGTGTGCCGCACTATGTCGGTGAAGGGGATACCTTTGCTGCGTGGTGGGGCTGCACTCACCTCAATTTTAATTGCATTTTAGACACTGAGGGCTTGGGGGGATGGGGGCTCTGCTGCCCATCACAGTGGCTAATGATGCTTCAATTACTATCCCCCCAATTTTAATTGCACTTTAGTAGTCCACACATTTATACACAATTATATCATATAACCGACACACACCCACCATGTTCTGTGCGGGGGGAGGAGGTGGGGGTCTTCCCCCACCCCTGTTGCCCTGTCTTGCTGGGGGCGTGGGGGCCTGGTGGGGAGCCTGGGACCTATCATGTTGTAAAAATCCCTGGATGCTACTAATATATAGATACAACCAAGGAAGTGACGGGGGGCTGAATATGAGTTTAAGTGTGAGTGAGAGGGTGATGAATGGAGGTGGTGATGGTGGGTCGGTTTTGTGTGGCGCTTTGCATGCCGGGTGGCATCTTGGGGCGCCTGCGGTGGTCTGCTGATTGTTCACTCAGATGGGCGCCGGGGGGTGGGGGTCTGCTTCTGTGGCCTGCGCCGGTGGCCTCCCTGGTCGCTGCCGGGCACTGGTGCATGTTCAGGCTCACTGCATCTGCTTCGCAGCCGGCTTTTGAAATAAAGGTGAATGAGGAGTGAATTTAAGTGGGTACTGGAGTGAGAGAGAATGGGTCGGTCTGGCTGAGTGAGAGGGGTGTGCATGGGAACATGTGGGTGTGAAGGTATGGGGAGGGGTGTGCCTGCGAGTCGGGAAGGGCTGGATTAGGGGGGTAGTGCCTCTCGGCAATGTGGGCTCACCTGGGCGAGGGGACTTCTTTGGACGTGGGGGTCCCCGGGGTGTGTGGCCGAGGCGCTGGGGCGGGACCGCTGTGGGGGTACCTGGGGGGGCTCGCGCCGGGGGGCGCTGGCTGGTCTCTGTCCTGGGGAGTGGGGTCGCTGGCCTCCTGGTGCCTGGGGCCCGGGGGCGGATGTTGGCCCCGCTGGGGGGGTGGGGGTCAGGCGGGTCCAGGGGTGTGGGCTCACCGCGCCGGCCGCCGGGCGGCCTGCCCTCCCTTGATCGTCTCTCCGGGGGTGGATGCTTGGCTTTCCTGGAGCTTGCTGACCTCGGGGCTGGGGGTTGGTGGCGCTGCCTTGCCTGCTCGGGGTCCTCGGAGGGAGGGCTGCTGCGACCGGCCCTCCGCTCGTATGTTTCCTGACAAACCACTCACATGCACACACTTATTTTGCGTGCGTTCTCATATATAGGCACACAGACATACATGTACAAGTGTCTCTTCTTTAACAGGTGCAGAAACCAGACTCGTGTTGAGACATCTCCGGTGGAAGAAGCAGTTTGTCTTTTGTTTGTTTTAGTTGTCTTTTTTTTTTTTTTGTCTGTTCCCCTCCCTTTTCTTTCCCCCCTTCACACACTTCCTTTCCCTCTTCCCCATCCTGTTGGGTCTTCCA
Organism: Pholidichthys leucotaenia; assembly: GCA_020510985.1. Lineage (NCBI taxonomy): Eukaryota > Metazoa > Chordata > Actinopteri > Cichliformes > Pholidichthyidae > Pholidichthys > Pholidichthys leucotaenia. Next base: position 51,090,282 of record CM035837.1, on the reverse strand, counting down.
TGGGTAAAACAATTAAAATAAAGTATTAAAAGTTATTACAGGAGGAGTTTACAACAATATACAGTGCAAAGTTAGGCACTGTATAGGCTTCTCTTGGCAAAGTAAATCTGTTTTGGCACAGTAGGGTGACAGATCCCTGTTCTGTTTGCCTAGCTGCCTGACAGGACAAAAAAAAAAGCTTACCGTCTATGTGTTGAATGTCGGTCGTGAACTCCGAGATTGCGGCCAAATGTTGTTACTGCTGGGCTGACCACGGTTCCGAGATTTAGACATTGATTACGTTAGCGGCTTATGATCAACGAATGCGGTGAACTTGCGCCCTTCCAGCCAAAACTGGAAGTGGTGCATCGCTAGGTGGAGGGCCAACAACTCTCTGTCAAACGTACTGTATTTGCGTTTGTTGTCACGCAAAGTACGGCTGAAAAATGCGAGCAGCTGCCACGCACTGGAAACGTACTGCTCCACCACTGCTCCTATGGAAACGTCAGACGCGTCAATGGTGAGTGCTAGCCGTGCTGATGGGGCAGGGTGGGCTAGCAAAGCAGCGTTAGCGAGCTCTGTTTTGGTGTTTGCAAAAGCCTAGACTCACTCAGGGGCCCAGTCGATGTTTTCCGTGGGCTTCTTTTTCTTGAGTGCGGCGTACAACAGCTGCAGCAGCTGGGCTGTTCGGGGGAGGAAATGGTTGTAAAAGTTGACCATGCCCAAAAATTCCTGTAGGGCCTTCATGGTCTGTGGATGTGGAAAATCCGACACGGCATGCACCTTAACAGGCAGCGGAATTGCGCCCTCTGGCGAAATGCGGTGACCCAAAAAATAAATCACTGGCACACCGAACTGGCACTTCGCCGGGTTCACGATAAGCCCATGTGCTTCCAACTTCTGGAAAACTAATTTGAGATGGGCGAGGTGCTCCTCCTCGGATGCGCTAGCGACCAGAATGTTGTCCAAGTAGACAAAAATGAAGGGCAGGTCACGGAGCACCATGTCCATCATTCTTTGGAAGGTTTGCGCCGCGCCCTTTAACCCGAACGGCATGCGTAAAAACTTGAAACGGCCAAAAGGAGTTATTACCACTGTTTTGGGAACGTCCTCCGCACGCCCCAGGACCTGGTGGTACCCACGGACCAGATCCACTTTTGAAAAAAACACACGTCATGGCCAGGTGCACGGAAAAATCCTGGATGTGCGGGATGGGATACCGATCGTGTTCCATGGCATTGTTTAAGCGCCAGAAATTGCCGCACGGTCACCACGACCCATCGGCCTTAGGCACCATGTTTAGTGGGGATGCCCATGGGCTGTTGGAGCACCTAATGATGCCCAGCTGCTCTAAGTTGGTAAACTCCTCGCGCGTGCTGGCTAGTTTAACCACGTCCAGGTGCCGAGGTTACGTGAACACCAGCGGGTCTTTTGTGGTTATGAAATGTTCGACCCCGTGTTTGGTTACTATAGCAGAAAATGTCGGAACCGTGAGTGCTGGGAACTGTGAAAGTAAATGCTGGTACTTACCCCCTGGAGCTATAACGCTAGCCTATGTTGTTGGCCCAACTCCCCGAGCTGTGCAGGGCAAGGAGGTAAAAGAGACAGCATCCACTGAAGGTCTGTTGGCAACATCGACTACCAACCCATAAGCACATAAAAAATCTGCGCCTAAAATGGAGACAGAACATGCTGCTACCACAAAGTCCCATTGGTAATTGCGTCCGTGTAAGCACACTGTTAACATCCGTTCGTCAAACGTCCCGATGTTGGATCAGTTGGCGGCCGTGAGCTTGGGACTGCTGCCTCATTCTGCCGATCTGTCTGTCCTGACCGGCAGAATGAGGCTCTTCTGGGAGCCGGAGTCCACTAAGAAACGTCTCCCCGAATGTGTATCTGTGATGAACAGCAGCTTGTTCCTGTCGCCAGCAGTCACAGCTGCTACTGACTGCTGGCCGTGCCATTTCCCTGGCTTCTTGAATTGGCACGATGGCAGACAGCGTTGGATATTCGAGCCAAAGCGGTGGTGATAGACACAGAGCATCCCGTTCCTGCAGCTCTTGGCATCCATCCCAACTACCACCAACGGCATCTCGACCTCGCTGGAGTCCTTCCTAGATGCCGGTGTTGTTGCATGCAAGGTGAGTGTTCTGGTCGCTTGGATGATGTGGTCCGCTTCCTGCACCAGAGAACGGTAGTTCTTGGTTACCAGCAGCGGCGAGTTAACCAGGATCGCCCTCGCTATAGCAGGTAGGTACCTGAGGAAGAGGTGGGCAAACAGGAAGGGTTCGTCGTTCTTCCCCATCACTGCTAACATGCTCTCCATCAGCTCCACAGCTGAGCTGTCACCTAACTCTGAGCGTGTTAGGAGTCTTTCTGCTCTCTCACTGTCTGACAGGGTATACTGCTGAATCAGCATCTGCTTGAGCGCGTCGTGTTTCCCCTGGGCTGGCAGTTCCTGGAGCAGGCTCGTCATTTACTGCATCGCGTGCACATCCAGCACATCGACCACATGATAATATTTGGTGTCGTCCGCTGTGATCCTGCAGAATGCGAATTTGGCTTCAACATGTAGAAACCAAGCAGTCGGATTGTGACGCCAGAAGTCTGGGAGCTTGACTGTGACAGTGCATGCCACGCTGGTGTTCACCCTCTGGGTTGTCTCTGGTGCAGTGCTTGGCTCATTCTCCATTGCACGTCTCAGGGTCACCAATGTGGAAGATGAAAGCAGAGAAGGCAGCGAGCTAGATGACACACAAACATTATTCCTCTTCCAACAATAAACACAGAAACTCTGAAAACCTGAGTGCCTGAGCGAACTCCTTTATACACTTTAATTCCCGCCTCCGGCACACAGGGTAAGCACATTAACATTCAGGCTGCCAGACATGTACACACATTAACATAACATTGACCCACACGTCACAGAGCAGGTATTGTTGAAATACATTCGCACCCCTGCGTCCTCAGGTGTCAACCTGGCGCGGCGGGGGGTGAAAGGCACATCTTTGTTTGGTTGGCTCCTCTCAGCTTTCCCCATTAGCATCTCTAACTATCTTCTCCCCCACCAACCTCCTTGTCCTGGGTGGAGTGCCATGTGTATTGTGTCCACCACAACCTGATTGTAATTGAATAATGGATATATTTGAAAAATTACAATTTCTAGGTAAGATTGTTGATTTACCAAGTTAAAAGAGAAGTCTGATAATGATTAAAATTTATCAATGAGCGCTACTGTCTGAAGAAGACATCTTTGTGAGTTTTCAAGGAAAATCAATACATCATCAGCATAAAGACTTATCTTGTGTTTTTTTCTCCAGTTTGGATACCTCTGATATCAACATTTTGTCGTATGGGTGCTGCTAATCGTTCGATAAAGACAGCAAAAAGTGAGGGAGAGAGTGGACAACCCCGCCTAGTACCTCTCTGAAGATTAAAGCTTTGAGAAGTTTCATCATTTGTTTGGACAGATGTAGTTGGACAGCTATACAGTGTTTTAATCCATCCATCCATCCATCCATCTTCTACCGCTTTTCCGGAGGTCCGGGTTGTGGAGGCGGCAGTTCAAGCAGAGAAGCCAAGACTTCCCTCTCCCCAGACACCTGCTCCAGCTCTTCAGAGAGGATACCAAGGCGTTCCCAGACCAGCTGGGAGACATAGTCTCTCCACCGAGTCCTGGGTCTGCCCCGGGGTCTCCTCCCAGAGGTACGTGCCTGAAACACCTCAAGTGGGAGGAGTCAGGAGGCATCCTAATCAGATGCCCATACCACCTCAACTGACTCCTTTCAATGTGGAGGAGCAGCGGTTCTACTCTGAGCCTCTCCCGGATGACTGAGCTCCTCACCCTATCTCTGAGGGTGAGTCCAGCAATCCTACGGAGAAAGCTCATTTTAGCCGCTTGTATCTGCGATCTTGTTCTTTCGGTCATTACCCAAAGCTCGTGACCATAGGTGAGAGTAGGAACGTAGATTGACTGGTAAATCTGGTAAATTAATCCAGTTTATGAAAGATGAACCAAACCCAAACTTGTTTAACGTCATAAAAAGAAATTTCCAATTAACACAGTTAAAGGCTCCCCCTAAACCTAATAACTGGTTGGGCCACTCTTAGCAGCAACAACTGCAATCAAGCATTTTTTTGCGATAACTGGTAATGAGTCTTTTTTTTTTTTTTTGTAACTTTGATTTTTATTCATTTTCATCGTACATATTACATTCAGATCACAGTCTCTATATTTAAAAAAGGAGCTAGAGGAAGAAAAAAAAAAGAAAAAGGGGGGGGGACAAATGTTGGAGCATCAAGTTTTTAGTTTCCATCTCTTAATTCTTCTGGTTTTTCAGTGTCTTTGGTTATTCTTTCAATTTCTGTCTCGTTGTTGCACTTTGTAGTGTGTCCATTTCCACCATTTTTTGTCATATTGTCCTTCTTGCATTCTTTGTCGATATGTTAGTTTTTCCATTAAACGTATATCCTCAACAATGTCAGTCCATTGCTCTTGGTCTGGAAGAACTTCTGATCGCCATTTTCTTGTGATTGTTTTTTTTACATGCAATCAGCAATATTTTAACTAGATATCTGTCCTCAGCCTGTATTACATTGTCTCTTTTAAGATCACATAAATACATCAAGTTACAGTTCATTGGTATTGTGGGACACATATGTATCACTTTAAGCTTCACATCTCAGAGTAGAACAAAGAACTGGGTCTCCTTGGAGATAACAGGAGGATGTGAAAATTTAGTCTTTGGTATGCAAGAGACGGCCTTGGGGGATTTCCTGGTCTGCCAGAGACTATGAGGAGGATGTTATAGGATTTAAGAGAAGATGCATTGTTACTTGTGATTAAATGCAATGTGACTGTGAGCTTTGAAGGTCCTGGATATACTGTATAAAGGACGAATGTCTGTGTTTTTCCTTTTTCTGCTTGCTGATGTTGGAAGATGTGAATAAACCTGACTCGTGAGATAAACTCTGCCTCGTCATTTTCACATTTCCACACTGGTGACCCTAAGACGTATCATGGATGAAAGAAATTCCCCCGGGCCAGACTCATCGGGAGCCCCCAGCCCAGCGTATGCCGCTACGGTCCAGCTACCGGACTTTTGGCAGGACAACCCGCGCTCCTGGTTCCACTTGGTCGAAGCACAGTTCACCCTCCGGGGGATAACGGTAGATGACACAAAGTTCTACCATGTGGTTGCAAAGCTCGACAACCGCACGGCTCAGCATGTGGACAGCCTATTGGAGCAGCCACCGGCCAACGACAAATATGGCAGGTTGAAGGCTGCGCTCATCCAGCGCTTCACTCTCTCAGTCGAGGAGAGAGCAGAGAGGCTCCTGGCTCTGAACGACTTGGGAGATGGCACGCCCATTGACCTGATGGAGAACATGCTGAGGTTGAGGGGCTCAGATGACGACGACTTCATCTTCACCCACATTTTCCTCAGGACCCTACCGTCGGCCACGAAAGCGACACTGGCCAGTTCACCGTTGTTGGCCCAGCGGGACTTCCGCGCACTGGCCCAGGAGGCGCACCGAATTCTCAACGTCAGCAAACAGCGCGCGGCCACTGCAGCAGCGACGGAGTTCGGCGCGACAGCCGGAGATGGCGGGGGGCCAGAGACTGCGGTAGTAGAACCACCGACGACGGCGGTGGTGGGGGCCAAGGATTGCGGAGGAGACACCCTCTGTTTCTACCATCGCCGCTTTGCAGAGAAGGCACGCAAATATATACCACCGTGCCAGTTCAAGCGCTCGGGAAACGCCAAGACCGGGGGTCGGTAGCAGCTGCGGCCCTCGGGGAGGAGAACAAGCTGCTCTACTTGAAGGATGCGCGCTCGGGGAGGCATTTCCTCGTGAACACAGGCTCCCAGTTGAGTTTCATCACACCTTCCTCCGCTGACCGGCTGGCGGTTTCCAGACGTCCCGGGGTGTCAGCAGCGAACGGCTCGGAGATTAAGACCTTTGGTGAGAGGACTCTGCTTCTGTCCCTACACGGCCGTACATTTGAGTGGACTTTTGTCATAGCTGCAGTGAATTTCAATATGTTGGGGGCTGATTTTCTGTGCTCACATGGTTTGTTGGTTGATCTTGCTAACAGGTGCCTGGTTAATGCACTTTCTTTTTATTCTATTCCCTGTACAGCCCGAGTGGCTCCGCCAACAGCACAAGCCAACGTCACAGCTGCAAGCGGTAAGTTCCACACACTGCTCACTCAGTTCCCAGCACTCACAGTCCCCACATTTTCAACGGCCGTCGCCAAACACGGGGTGGAACATTTTATTACTACCACCGGACCGCCCGTTTTTGCAAAAGCTCGGCGCTTGGATTCAGCTAAACTGACCATAGCGCGCGAGGAGTTCACCAACCTGGAAATGTTGGGCATCATCAGGCGTTCGAACAGCCCATGGGCTTCCCCGCTTCACATGGTCCCTAAAGCTGACGGCTCGTGGCGACCTTGCGGAGATTTCCGCAGGTTGAACAACGCCACAGTGCACGACCGCTACCCAATCCCGCATATCCAAGATTTTTCTGTTCATTTGGCGGGGGCGCGCGTTTTTTCTAAGATAGACTTGGTCCGCGGTTACCACCAAGTCCCAGTGCGTGCTGAGGACATACCCAAAACAGCGGTAATAACTCCGTTTGGTCTATTCGAGTTTTTGCGCATGCCATTTGGGCTTAAAGGCACTGCGCATACGTTCCAGCGCATGATGGACGCGGTGTTGCGCAATCTCCCCTTCGTATTCGTCTACCTGGACGACATCTTAGTAGCCAGCGCGTCCGAAGACGAACACGAAAACCACCTCACGGCAGTTTTCCGGATGTTGGGAGAGCACGGTTTAATAATCAACCCAGTGAAGTGTCAGTTCGGGGTGACGCAGATTGATTTTTTGGGGCATTGCGTCTCTCCAGAAGGAGCGGTTCCGCTGCCTGACAAAGTGCGCGCGGTAGCAAATTTTCCCCAGCCACAAACGGTCAAGGCGTTGCAGGAGTTTTTGGGAATGGTGAATTTTTATAACCGTTTCCTCCCCCACGCAGCGCAGCTCATGCAACCATTGTATGCCGCACTCAAAAAACAAAAACCCACAAATAAGATCGAATGGTCTCCGGAGCGAGAGCAAGCATTCTCGGAGGTCAAAACAGCCCTGGCAAACGCTGCGTTGTTAGCACATCCAGACCCAACAGCCTGCATAGCGCTCACTACCGACGCGTCAGATGTGGCCATAGGGGCGGTCGTGGAGCAGCATGTAGCCAGGGCTTGGCAGCCGCTCGCCTTTTTCAGCAGGACTTTGCGCGATAGTGAACGAAAATACAGCGCATTCGACAGGGAGTTGTTAGCTCTCCATTTGGCCATTCGCCACTTCCAGTTCTGGCTGGAGGGATGCCGTTTCACCGCGTTTGTTGACCACAAGCCGCTGACATTCGCGATGGCCAAGGTTTCAGAACCGTGGTCAGGCCAGCAGCAAAGACAGCTGGCCGCCATCTCAGAGTTTACTACCGATATTCAGCACGTGGCGGGTAAACTGAATGTAGTGACAGACTGTCTCTCGCGCGCCGTGGCGGCCCCAGTCCACGTAGGGATAGATTATGCAGCCATGGCCGTGGATCAGGTTAGCGACGCAGACGTGCGCGCGCTCCAGTCTGGACCAACAGGGTTAAGGCTGGAGAACAGGGTGCTGCAAGACGGTATGCCCCCCCCTAATCTGCGATGTCTCCACTGGACGACCGCGTCCTGTGGTACCGGCCGCCTGGCGCCGCCGCGTTTTTGACTCGATTCATTCTCTGGCGCACCCGGGAGTGCGTGCATCGGTCAAAATGGTAGGAGAGAAATTTGTATGGCCGAGCCTGCGCAAACAAGTTAAGGAGTGGGCAGCAGCCTGCATGGCTTGTCAACGAGCCAAGGTACACAGACACACAAGAGCTCCCTTGGAGCCGTTTCACATCCTGGCCAAGAGGTTCGATCATGTTCATGTGGACCTCGTAGGCCCCCTCCCGCTGTCACAGGGGTGCACACACCTTCTGACAATGGTGGACCGCACCACGCGCTGGCCGGAAGTGGTCCCACTGGCGTCAACCACAGCCGAGGAGGTGGCGTGTGCGTTTTTAACAGCATGGGTAGTGCGCTTTGGAGTCCCGTCGGACATTACGTCCGACAGAGGTCCTCAATTTGTTTCCGAACTTTGGTCAGCAATGGCCCGCAGCCTGGGGGTAACAATCCTCCGCACAACCGCGTACAATCCGCAGGCTAATGGGTTATGCGAACGTTTTCATAGGTCATTGAAAGCGGCTCTCAGAGCGTCGCTGATGGATGCAAATTGGGTAGACAGGCTACCGTGGGTTTTATTGGGGTTGCATTCTGCACCTAAAGAGGACTTAGAAGCCTCCCCGGCTGAGCTAGTTTTTGCGCAGCCACTTCGACTGCCCGGGGAGTTTCTCCCAGATAATCCTGCGCAAGATAACTCCCCGTCTCAGCGGTTGCAGCGTGGCACGGAATTGGGCACGCTGCCTGGCCCCGTTCACCACAGTTTTCCGCGCGTTTTTGTGCCTAAGGCTTTGAACAACGCGGAGTTTGTTTTTGTCAGACACGATGCCCATCGCCCACCGCTGCGACCACCTTATGATGGACCATTTAGAGTGCTGGAAACAGGGGACAAGCATTTTTTGCTAGATTTGGGGGGCAGGAAGGAAAAGATTGGCATAAACAGGCTCAAACCCGCCTTTGTGGTGGTGGACGAGGATGTGCTGTTGGCCAGGGCTCCTCGGCGTGGCAGACCCCCCCGGGGACATTCCCCAGAACACCCACAGGGAGTGACAAACAGTTCTCACCCACAGACAGCAGCTCCCCAGCAGGATGGCGCCACAGAAGTGGCGAAGCCCGCTTACAGCAGATACGGGAGGAGACTGAGGCCCAAGCAGCACGTGGGTTAATGTGTAATGATTTTATCATGACATGCAGACTGTTATTCTGTTGTTCCATCTTAGATGTTTGGGGGGGGGGGGTCATGTGGGACACATATGTATCACTTTAAGCTTCACATCTCAGAGTAGAACAAAGAACTGGGTCTCCTTGGAGATAACAGGAGGATGTGAAAATTTAGTCTTTGGTATGCAAGAGACGGCCTTGGGGGATTTCCTGGTCTGCCAGAGACTATGAGGAGGATGTTATAGGATTTAAGAGAAGATGCATTGTTACTTGTGATTAAATGCAATGTGACTGTGAGCTTTGAAGGTCCTGAATATACTGTATAAAGGACGAATGTCTGTGTTTTTCCTTTTTCTGCTTGCTGATGTTGGAAGATGTGAATAAACCTGACTCGTGAGATAAACTCTGCCTCGTCATTTTCACATTTCCACAGTATATTATATCCTAATATCCTCTGTATTGTCACATGTATAGATTTCCAGAATGATGAGATTTTGCAGCATTTCCAAAACATATGTGAGTGGTCTGCATTTTGAGCCCCACAGCCCCTCCAGCATATAGATTGGGTATTTGTATATTTTCTTTGAATCTGTGGTGTAATGAAATAGCGAATCAGGTTTTTCCATCCAAATTCCCTCCATGTCCTTGAACTTGTTGATGTGTGTTGTGTTTTCCATATTTCTTGCCAGCTTTCTTCTGCTATGTTTAAATTTAGCTCTTTCTCCCATTTCTCCTTTATATAGTTACTTGAATGTTTGTTTGCCGTAAGTTTCTGATATAGCTTTGAAATAATTCTTATTTTATTTCCTGCATACGAGTTTAAAATGAATTGTATAATCTCGCTCACATCTGTGTGGAGGTTTTGCCTAATCTTCCTCATATAATAATCTCTCATCTGCAGATATCTAAAGAATTCAGATTTTTCTAGTTTAAATTTTCTTCTCATGTTTACAAAACTCCCGAAATCTTTTTTTCCGATATTGCCCCATGCTGTGATTCCCTTGTTCACCAGATTTTTGTATCCCCTATCTTGCTTTGCTGGTTCAAACTGACTGTCAAATGCTACCCATTTCAATAGTTTTATGTCCTCCTTTATATTATACTTTTGTACTATTTTATACCACAGTTCCAAAGTAAATTTAGTGATTGGGTCTATTTGTTTGATTTGCTTATATGCATCCTTATCTCCTATTATGCTTTGTACTGGGAGTCCCTCAATTTCCTTTTCCATTTCTTTCCATTTTGCCTCATATCCTCCGTCGCACCAACATATGATATATCTTATTTGTGCTGAGTAGTAATATTCCTTTAGACTCGGTAGACCCATGCCTCCTTTCTCTTTTGGTAATTGGAGAGTTTTATATTTCACTCTTGGCTTTTTACCTCCCCAAACAAATCTCGATATCATCCTGCCCCACTTTGAGAACTGGGCACCAGGAATCTCTGTTGGTAGAGCCTGGAAGAGGTAAAGCAGTCTAGGTTGTATGCTGATTTTGACTGTCTTAATTTTTGAATTCAGATCCATATTTAAGATTGACCATCTATCAATATCTTTTTTTATTTCTTGTTCTAACCTATCATAGTTTGCTTTATAGATTTTGCTTAAATCTTTAGGTATGTTCACTCCAAGGTATTTTATTTCTTTTTGTTTCCAGTTTAGTTTGATCTTATCAGTTATCTGGTTTAATGGGTTATAGTGGAATGTCAGTATTTGTGTTTTTGTTATGTTTATCTTGTATCCTGATAATTTTCCAAAATTTTCTATCAAGTCCATCATTTCCATTATTGATTCGTCTGGTTGTTCAAGGTAAACTATAATATCGTCTGCAAATAGCCCAATCTTGTGTTCCGCTCCCTTTATTGTTACACCTTTTAATTTCTTATTTTGTCGCATCGCTTGAGCCAGTGGCTCTATGAACAGAGCAAACAAGGTGGGCGATAGGCAGCATCCCTGCCTAGTTGATCTTTGTATATTTACTTTGTCTGTTAAGCTACCGTTTATCTTGATTCTTGCCACAGGTTTTTGATACAGTGTCTTTATGCATTGCACTGACTTTTCGTTAAATCCAAAGCGTTTCAGCACATTATATAGGAACATCCAATTAACCCTATCAAATGCTTTTTCTGCATCTAAACTCATTATTACTGCGCTTTTCTTTATGTATTTGATTAATTATGTGTAATGTTCTCCTGATATTATCATGTGTTTGGCGTCCCTCTATGAAACCAGTTTGATCATCCTCTATCAATTCCGTCAAGAATGTCTTTATTCGTTTACAGATAATTGTTGTATATATTTTATAATCCACATTTAATAAAGAGATTGGCCTATAGTTTCCGCATTGTTCTCTATCTTTCCCTGACTTTAAAATAACTGAAATAATGGCTTCGTTCCATGATGGAGGTATTTTGTTGTTGTTTAATGTCCAATTAAATGACTTTAGGAGCTGTGGCGTGAGTTCTTCTATAAACAGTTTATAAAACTCAGATGGGTATCCATCACTACCTGGTGATTTACCGTTTTTAAGTGACTTAATCACATCTTTAATCTCTTGTGTTGTTATTTCTGCTGTTAGCTTTTCATTTTGTTGGTTTCCTATTGATGGCAAGTCCAATGTGCATAGAAATTTTTTAATATCCTTAACATTTGTCTCTTCAGGTTGCGAGTATAGTTCTTGATAGAATTTATGGAATATTTCTTCGATGTTTTCTGGGGTAACTGTGGTTTTATTTGTGATGGGGTCCTTAATCTTATATACATTATTCACTGTTTGTTGTTTTCTTAACCGTTTTGCCAGCAGTTTTGTGGCCTTTGGCCCCGTTTCATAATATTTTTGTTTTAAATATCTATTTTTCCTTTCGATTTCATCTATTTGTATTTCTTTTATCTTTATTTTTTCTTCCTTAATTTCTTGATATATTTTTGGGTCATTTGTGCTTTGATGTTTACGTTCTAATTCCCTCAGTCTCTCACATCTTTGTTCATATGATTCCAGCATAGACTTTTTTGCTTTTCCTGATTCAACAATTAATTTACCTCTTAACACGGCTTTTAGTACGTCCCATAGTATTGTTGGGTCCACTTCTCCATTATCATTCTCCTCGATATACTCATTTATGTTTACCTTTATTCTTTCTTTCATTTTCTCATCATTTAATAGTCCTACATTAAGTTTCCATGTTGTTTGTCATTTTCTATTGTTTAAATATATTTCCATTTATATAGGATTATGATCTGATATTTCTGCCCCTCCAATCCGACAATTTCTCACCCTGTGTCTGTCACCTTCATTCATAAGGAAGTAATCTATTCTAGAGTGTACTTTATGGACTGCTGAATAATGTGTATAGTCTTTTTCGAGTGGGTGCAGGTCCCTCCATATGTCTACCATACCCATTTCTACCAGTGAGGTTCTTATGAACTTTGTTACATGTTTTTTTTGTCTTCTTAATACTTGTTGTGTCAACTTCATGATCCATGACAGCATTTAGGTCTCCTCCACAAATTAGGACTCCTTCACTATGTGTTGCTATGAGATCAAACAGTTGTTGAAAAAAACCCTTGTCACTTTCTGGTGGGGCATAGATGTTCACTAATGTGATCTGCATACCATCTATTCTTCCCTTTATTATTACATATCTGCCTTCTTTATCCTGGATTTCTTGTTCACATTCAAATTGTATTTTATTTGAAATTAGTATCATAACCCCCCTTTTAGTTCCTCCCTTAAATGAACTGTAGTAGGAGTTCTTATAGCCAAATCGCTTTAGTTTCTCATGTTCTGTCCTGTTCAAAGGTGTCTCTTGTATAAATATAATTTTGGCTTTTTCCTTCTTGAATTTTCTTATTATTCTTTCCCTTTTAACGGGTGAGTTCAGACCATTCACGTTTAATGTCATTATCTTAAGATTTTTAACCATATTCATGTTTTTCCATTTTTTTTAACTTGTGCTCCTAACCCATTTAACAACAAAACTAACACATATTTGTACAAAAACACATTAACAAATCTCGACCTCCGCACTTTGGGCCTTTCTTCTGCCCACTGGTCCCTGTTGGTGGGTGGAGGGAATGTCCTCACCGAGTGAGGGGCCCTCCCTAGACCTGTAGTTACTATCCAAGTAATAGTCATTAGTCTAGAAATGTCCAACAAAAATCACTTAAACCTCTCCTAGCTGTTTGTTTCTCTTTTACCTTGTCTTCTTGGCCTTCATTTCTTCTGTGTCTTTGTTAATCTTTGTTATAATCTACGCTTTCCGTTGAAAGCCTTGCAGTTTTTCTTGGGCTCGTGCGCCACGTCCGTCTCCCGCCTTCTGCCGCTCACTCGCCTCCACTCCGGCTGTCGCGATGCGTTCCGTGCTGCCGCTGCTCCAGCCGCTTCCTCCGGTACGCTCACCACAAAGCCTCGCTCTGTCATGTCCCGCGCTGCCTCTCTGGTCGTGTTGTAGGTTTTCACGCCGTCCTCCCAATGAATTCTCATCTTCATTAGCGGCGTTTGGAATCTAATTTTTTTCTCTTTCAGCGTTTTTTTAATGTTGGCATATTTCTTTCGCTGCTGCACAATTTCTGTCGGGTAGTCATGGTCAAAGAATATCTGTTTGTCGCCGACTCGTATCTTTTTTTTCCACACTTGTGTCAGGATTCTTTCCTTTACGTCGTATTTTAGAAAGTTTACCACCCCTGGTGAAAAAAAAAATATATTGAAGTGTATTATTACTATATTCTTTTTTTCAAAAATACAAGTTAAATATATTAGAATATACTTGTACTTTCTAAGAATCGCTTTCAAGTATAACATAAATATATTTATGTAACTGTACTTAAAACATACTTTGTAATAAGTATTTTTTTAATACACTATACTGAAATATATTTTTCCAAAAATATATTTCAAATAAAATATATACACATATCTAATTGGAAATATACTTCTACTCAAATATTTCATTATACATTTAAAGTATATTTTATGCATACTTTGAGTATATATTTTTATATAATACAATAAATATATTAAAGTAATATTTAGCTAAAATTGTATTTTGTTGCATACTTTCAATACATTTAATACATTACACTATTCTTTGACTTATTTCAAAGTACATAAGTGAGTATTTACAGTTTTAATTGCATGTATGAACACAAATGAAAATGTATTAATCAGTACATATTTTTGGTACGCTTAAAACACTAAGCATTTTTCAAAAATATACAAATTACAATGTATAATTGAAACAGATTAATATTTTTAAGATACTTCAATCTCGTTCAATATTGTTTGGAAGGGGGACAACAAAGAACTTGTTAAGACAACTTAACATTACACATTTACGCTTTAGTGACAGGGGGTCCACAGCAAATACATTATTGGTCCTTGACACTTCAGTAATAAATGTAGAATGTATCTTTAACTGTGCATCTTGCCAAAAAATGGTTTTAGTACTCTTCAGCTCTTTCACCAACACACATATGCCACCATTCACAAGAGAGACATTAGAAAAATCAATAAGTGTTGATATTTCACAAAATCGCCCATCACTTAACTGTACAACAGAGTTAGTTCTCTTTTTCAGAGTTGTACTGTAAGAATAATAAATAACCCCGTTACAGGTGAAACAATCATAACACAAACCAGTATTCATCACAATGCCAGTGTAAAGTTGTAAAGCTTTTCTTTGCAATACAGATATGTCACCATTTTTGAATGTCGAACAATTGTTCGACATTCAACAAGATATGTCGTGTCAGTAGTAGCAGCTGGGTCAAAATCAATTATCCAGCTGATGGGAACGATGCTGGTTTTATCCTTGTCAGGTCCCTTCGCCCAACTAACAAGGGCAAACCTATATTTTGACATTTTTACTAAATGTATATTATGGTTGTGCCTCTCCGTTTCTTCTTCCCGCTTAAAGCAACCGACATTCGCGCCTAGCATTGCGCATGCGTGAAAGACGTCATTGTGCTATGATTGGCTGGCTTGTTCGGGGCGATTGTTATGCGCATGCGCCTTTCGCGCTAAGCACTCTGGTAAAAGTAGTCATGTATCTTATCCCATCCGTTTTCAAATCAAAACAACCTAACGTTACGTTAGCTAGCTCAGAGTACAGACAAACGTAGAAAACGGACCGAGTCCGACTGAAAAGGAAATATATCCTCCCTGGTTCTGAAACGGATATTCCAAGAAGATTTTTATTTTCTTAAAGAAAAGACGCATACGGCAGATTTCACCTGATCATAGTGGTGATGAAACTGACATCGGCAGTCCTCGCTCTTTGCACGTTGTAAGTTTTGTTTGACTTGGTATTTACATTAAATTCTATCATGACTAATGTGTCAATTTCTAGGCTGAAGACATTGAAGATGCCAATTCAGAGGTAAGTACTTATAATTTGGTGGACTTAATTATAATTATTTAAAAATGTTTTCTCTGTTTGTAGTCTTTGAGGTTCAACATGCTGTGCCAACTATGGCTGAGATAATTGACTGTCTTTGTGGTATGTATAAAGGCTCTTATGGAAATATATTTGTATTCTTATTTGTAAATGTGGCTTATGTAATCCTGCTGTTACCTTCTTTATTCTGCTTTTGAAGAACTCCCAGAGACATTGAAATTGATGAAGGATTGCATTGCAAAAGTTAATGCTTCAATGACACATGTCTCAGACAATTCAATGTCAATTTCTATGTCATCGGCAATGTCTTCATCAGAGAGTGAAGGGGAGATGGTAAGTTTCATTTCATATCAAATTGTATACAATATGTTTGCTTCAAATTGATGTGTTTGAATCAAAAATGTGTAACACACAATGTCACTTTTATTATCTTTATCTGTACAGCACTTCTTACCTGGGAAGTCGGTGGCTGTTTCCAAAAGGTCTTTCCTACGTTTAAACCGCACAAGGATGACTGTTTTCGCACAAGAACTGGCCGTTCTAATTTTTTCAAAGGACACTCTGGCAAATTCCACACTAACCGGGAGAAATGGAAGAGGAGATATGACCAAAGGCCAGCTTGATGTAGCCAAGGTGCAGGCCATTACAGGTAATTTCAACTGTGTAACCAGACATACCTTTAAACTATAGAGCATGTAGAGTGAATAAAACTAATTCTTTCATTGTCTTAGGTGATTTGTCATGTGAAACGATCTCCTTATACATTTTAGTACATAGCAGTACAAAAACGTGGTTTATATACTTAAAATCTGTATTAAGTAAGTTTTCTTTTGCAGACGCGGTGATTGAGGAGTTTCCCGGAACCACAGTGTCTGAGGTGCGAGCTGCACTACGCAGGAAGTGCAACAATGAACATTTTTCACATAAGAGGCCATAAATGTTTCATGTAAGGTCTGATTGTTTCTTTTTCTACCCATTGTTAAGGGCTGTTTGCCAAAAAGGGTATAAAAAAAAAAAAAGTTTTATTTGTACATTTGTTTTCATGCTACCAGGTACCAAGCAACACCACATAAGTTTTGACAAAAAGTGGTGATGAATGTGTTCAGTTTATCTCTTGTCTAGCAGTTCTTAATGTGCTTCTAAGCTCCGAGAGGGCTGCTCTTTTCAGATGCCGCTCACTCTGAGGATATGCTTGATGTTATTGTCTACAAGTTTGGAAAATTAGGTTGTGTGGGAGAGAAATATTGAATTTTTGCCTATGGATTTGAGGCTGAAATCAGCAAAGGGAAGAACTTTGAAAAAAATAAATAAAATTAATTTCTTTACATCAAAATGTCGGTCCAAGGGGTCAGTAATATGCATTCTATTAAATTTCAACTTGCAGACAATGACGTTAAGGGGACACTTCAGACCACAGTCATGTGAAGTGACAGCACTAACTCATTTGAGATTATTCTACTTTTTGCATAATTCACTTCTCGAGGTTCGAAACCTTTAGTTACAATTTTTGCACTACATTGTAATTGAATGTATTTTTGGTTTGTTTTGAAATACAAATAAAATATATTTGTTAAGTGTATACTTGGAAGTATTTTCATTATACGAAAAATGTATTTACAATAGAAACATTGTATATTTAAAGAGTATTTTAAATGACATTTCTATGTATTGCAGTCATTTTAAATAAACTATAAATCAATTATAAGACTATTGCTAATACACAATAAATGCACTTAAAATATGAAAGTAGTGTAATCATAGTGTATTAATGAATGAGTAAATCGTCACAGATCATAATATATTAAAAATGCATTAAGTGTACTTAAAATTGTTCCACTTTAGTACATAAAAATACATTAAGCATGCTTAAAGTTGAACTTTATTTAAATTTAAATTTAACTAAAATGTATTGAATACAAAAAAGTTGTTCCAAAATAGCACACTTAAAATTTACTTTACCAAAATATATTAAAATACACTAAAATATACCTAAATTAAATACATTTAACATATTTATTTTTTACCAGGGACAACTGACCTGGGTGCAAAGTTTGGATTCGGGTTCTGTGCCAAGGCTCTGTGCGCTCGTTGGATCTGCAGGTCTGTTTCGTCAGGCAGCTCAAGCTCTTTTTTTTGGAATTGATCCATGAATTTCGTCATCGAGTTGCCTTCAATGCCCTCCGGAATCCCGAAGATGCGTATATTGCTCCGCCTGGACCTGCTCTCCAGGTCGGTTATTTTTTCCTGCATCCTCTGTGTTTGTGCCGTCAGGGTCTGCAGCTGCTCGCTTGCCTCGGTCCTCCAGTCTTCCAACTCTGATATTCGAGCCTGTGCTTCTGCCAAACACGCCCGTTGAGTGCGCAGTTCCTCCATGTTTTCAGCTAGCTTGCGTTCCATTTCTTTTCGGAGGCCCATAATTTCCTCCTTCATCACTTTTTTCAGATCTTCCTTAAGAGCCGTTAAATCCTGTTGGAGTTGTCGCTTGAAGTCTTTTATGTCTTTACTTATATTGGCGAAACCAGTGTTCATAATATCGAGTTTGGCGTCCTCCATTTTCTCTGCTGTAGTCACCTCGTTTTTTTGGGCCTCGTGTTCAGCGATTTCTCCTGCGTTGTTGAAGAGGGATTCTTTAGTTTTACCCTGCTTTTGTCCGTGTGCCCGGCTTCTTCGTATTTTCATCCCTTGGTTTATTGTTCCATTTATGTCGAGTTGGCCATTTATCAAAGATTTTAAATCCGACTAGGGAGAGCTCTCTGTTTAAGCGTTATGTCTCTCCGCCATCTTCCCGGAAGTCCCGGTAATGAGTCTTTTAAAATCAAATCAAAATCAAATCAAATCAACCTTTATTGTCATATTGCTGTACATACAACTGTAGTGCAGGCAAGATGAAATTGTGTTTCTCTCGGCATCCATATAAGTAAAAAAGAACATAATTTAAGACACACTCACACACACCCTCCCCCCTACCCCAACACAGCCATTCACACATCCCTGAGACATACTTGAAAACTAACCAGAACTATAATATACAAATAATATACATAATGATAGGTGCAGTAGTATGTATGAGAGATTCCGGATCAGCTGTTCAGCATCCTAACAGCTTGTGGAAGGAAGCTGTTAATCAGTCTGGTGGTTCTGCCTCTGATGCTCCGGAATCGTTTGCCAGATGGCAGAAGTTCAAAGTGTTTATGCAGAGGGTGAGAATGGTCCTTGACAATGTTCAGTGCCCTGCTCCTACAACGGTTCTGAAAAAGTTCTTGGACTGAGGGGAGGGAAACTCCAATTACCTTCTCAGCTCCCTTAACTATCCTCTGCAGAGCTTTTTTGTCTGACATACTGCAACTAGAGTACCATGTTGCAATGCAGTACGTCAGAACACTCTCCACCACACCTCTGTAGAAGGTCCTGAGGATGCAGATGGGGAGAGAGGCCTGTTTGAGTTTCCTCAAGAAGTGCAGTCTCTGCTGGGCCCGCTTCCTGATCCCCAAGGAATTCTTGCTCCAGGTCAGGTCCTGCGAGATCTGCACTCCGAGGAACTTGATGTTCTCCACTCTCTCCACTAAATGGCCGCCGATACCGAGAGGGAGGTGTTCAGGCTATGACCACCGGAAGTCGATAATCATCTCCTTCGTTTTGCCCACATTGAGCACCAGATTGTTCTCCCTACACCAGCCCTCCAGGTCTCTCACTTCTTCCCTGTACATTGATTCCTCATCCCTCTGAATAAGTCCCACCACTGTGGTGTCATCTGCAAACTTAATCTGGTTCCCCTCGTGTCTGGATACACAGTCATGTGTTAGAAGTGTAAACAACAGTGGACTGAGGACGCAGCCTTTAAGCGATCTGGTGCTCAGCGTGATAGAGTTGGAGATGTTATTTCCAACATGGACAGACTGAGGTCTCTCAGTCAGGAAATCTAGGATCCAGAGACATGTGGCGGTGTTCAGACTGAGAAGGAGTAATTTCTCCATCAGTCTCTGGGGAATAATGGTGTTGAATGCTGAACTGAAATCAATGTACAGGAGTCTGGCGTAGGTGTCTTTCTGATCCAAGTGGGTGATGACAGAGTGCAGGGTGGTGACTATAGCATCCTCCGTGGAGCGGTTTGAACGATATGCAAACTGGAGCGGGTCATGTGATGCAGGGAGGCAGGCTGTGATGTGTGGTTTGACAAGCTGTTCGAAACACTTCATCACAATTGGTGTCAGTGCAACAGGACAATAGTCATTCAGACAGGACACAACTGGTTTCTTTGCCACCGGTACTATGGTAGAGGTCTTAAAGCATCTGGGAACGATGGCCTGACTTAGGGAGATGTTATAAATGTCAGTCAGGACATCCGCCAACTCGCTTGCGCAGTCTCGGAGCACACATCCCGGGATGTTGTCCGGACCTGCAGCTTTACGTGGGTTGACCCTGGTTAGGGTCCTCCATGTGTCCGCTGCGTTGATGGTGATAGCTGGCCCAACCGATGGTGGAGATGGGCCAGCCCTCCCTCTGATTGTTGGGTTTGATGCTTCAAAACGTGCAAAGAAGTTGTTGAGCCTCTCTGGAAGCGACTTACAGCACTGTGGAAGAATTTTGGCCCACTCATCTTTGCAGAATTTGTAATTCAGGCACACTGGAGGGTTTTCGAGCATGAACCGCCTTTTTAAGGTCATGCCACAGCATCTCAATTGGAATCAGGTCAGGACTTTGACTAGGCCACTCCAAAGTCATTTTGTTTTTCTTAAGCCATTCAGAGGTGGACTTGCTGGTGTGTTTTGGAAACTGTCCTGCTGCAGAACCCAAGTGTGCTTCAGCTTGAGGTCACGAACAGATGGCCGGACATTCTCCTTCAGGATTTTTTGGTAGACAGCAGAATCCATGGTTCAATTTACCACAGCAAGTCGTCCAGGTCCTGAAGCAACAAAACAGCCCCAGACCATCACACTACCACCACCATAATTTTACTGTTGGTATGATGTTCTTTTTCTGAAATGCTGTGTTACTTTTACGTCAGATGTAATGGGACACACACCTTCCAAAAAGTTCAAATTTTGTCTCATCAGTCCACAGAGTATTTTCTCAAAAGTCTTGGGGATCATCAAGATGTTTTCTCGGAAAACTGAGACGAGCCTTTATATTCTTTTTGCTCAGCAGTGGTTTTCATCTTGGAACTGTGCCGTACAGGCCATTTTTGCCCAGTCTCTTTCTTATGGTGGAGTCATGAACACTGACCTTAACTGAGGCAAGTGAGGCCTACAGTTCTTTGGATGTTATTGTGGGGTCTTTTGTGACCTCTGGGATGAGTCGTCGCTGCACTCTTGGGGTAATTTTGGTCAGCCGGCCACTCCAGAGAAGGTTCACCACTGTTCCATGTTTTTGCCATTTGTGGATAATGGCTCTCACTGTGGTTCGCTGGAGTCCCAAAGCTTTAGAAATGGCTTTATAACCTTTTCCAGAGTGATAGCTCTCAATTACTTTGTTTCTAATTTGTTCCTGAATTTCTTTGGATCACAGCATGATGTCTAGCTTTTGAGGATCTTTTGGTCTATTTTGCGTTGTCAGGCAGGTCCTATTTAAGTGATTTCTTGATTGAGAACAGGTGTTGCAGTCACCAGGCTTGGGTGTGGCTAGAGAAATTGAACTCAGCTTTTCAAAGATGTGATAAACCACAGTTAATTTATGTTTTACCAGGGGTATGTGTGTCACTTTTTCACACAGGGCCATGTAGGTTTGGATTTTTTTTACCCTTAATAATAAACACCTTCATTTAAAAACTGCATTTAGTGTTTACTTGTGTTATCTTTGTCTAATATTTAAATTTGTTTGATGATCTGAAACATTTAAGTGTGACAAACATCCAAAAAATTCCATCTAGCAACAATGCTCTGCACTGTGTGTGTTTATATATTTACATATTTATTCCATCTAGCTACAATGCTCAGCACTGGGTGTGTTTATATATTTATATATCTACATATTATTCCATCTAGCTACATTGCTCCGCACTGTGTGTGTTTATATACTTGCATATTTATTCCACCTAGCTGCAATGCTCCGTACTGTGGGTGTTTATATATTTACATATTTATTCCATCTAGCTACAATGCTCTGCACTGTGTGTTCATATATTCATATATTTATTCCATCCAGCTACAATGCTCTGCACTGTGTGTCTGTGTGTGTGTGTGTGTGTATATATATATTTTATAGTAATACGTACATATGTATATTAGCTGCTCTTGCTTGCTTGTTTTTTTCTTGCCTTCTGATTGTTGCTCTGAGTGTTGCTATCCCTGTGCTGTTGCAATCCTGGAATTTCCCCGTTGTGGGACTAATAAAGGCTTATCTTATCTTATCTTAAAATGAAAAATCAGGAAGGGGGCAAAAACTTTTTCACACCACTGTATCTGTATCCTAGTGCTGAGGAAGAGTGTAAAATCATTAACTTTGATAAAAGAGCAAGGCTAATTTACCACTTTATTTTGGCATTCCCATATTAGTAACAGTTGTTAAAATCATTTCTCTGATTTATCAAATCTATGACCATCGTGGGTTCGATCCCACTCCCAGACCATCGGTGACCCTTCTGTGTGGAGTTTGCATGTTCTCCCCGTGTCTGCGTGGGTTTACTCCGGGCACTCCGGTTTCCTCCCACATGCCAAAAACATGCAAGTTAGGTTAATTGGCATCAAAACTGGGGATTCTAAATTGTCCTTAGGTATGGATGTGAGAGTGAATGGTTGTCTGTCTCTCTGTGTTGGCCCCGTGATGGACTGGTGATCTGTCCAGGGTGTACCCTGCCTCTCGCCCAAGGATGCTGGGATGGGCTCCAGCCCCCCCGCGACCCGAAAGGATTAAGCGGTAGAAGATGGATGGATGGATGGATGGATATTCAGCCTTGTAATTGTCTATACCACTATGAAGCAGCAGGCCTACTTAATACATATTATGTGTATTAAGTATTTCAGCACTGGCAGAAATCAAGTTTTGACTATTGTTACCTGGTCATGTGTGCCTCCTGTGCCTCCTTTCTCTCGCTAGTCATCGGTGCGGTCTCTCTCTCCCTCTGGACACCTGTGCTGATTCTCTGGTTACCTTTACCTCCTCTCTCCTCTCCTTCTTGGCTCACTTACTGCCACATTCTTGCTCCTGATATAAAAAAGCTCAGTTAATGTTCATGTTCGTGTACTTCATGGACAGTTTTGGAGGATGTAATTCATGCTAGATTTCCCAATGCCCAAAACTTGGAAAGATGTAAAATATTCTTTACCTCTTCTTCCCTCTTAATAGCATCTCAACAATGCAATCAGTATTAACTGAGGTTAATCTAGCTGCTGAATGAGGGTTAATCACCATATAGCACCCAACCCATGTAGCTATTTAATTAAAAAGTAATAAACCAGTATTAAAGTTGTAGTACTGTGGGTGGGGCCCTAGGTTCTTTAAATTTAGACTTTAATATTTTTGGTGCCTCCACTTGCAAAAACAATCAGTGAAGATGTGTATATTTTTCTCAATAAGATGAAAAATAAGTAATTTACAGCAAGACACAATTTAACTTAATTATATGGAATGACTTAAAACAGAATGACCCGAAAAGGATTAAGCGGAAGAAGATGGATGGATGGATGGACTTATAACAGACACAAAACCAGCAATTTTAAAGTCAACAGAACTGATTTAGTGAGATTTCAACATTTAAAAGATATTTACAGCAACCTTAAATTGGAATCACTCTCATTCACACGTCAATAACACACATCAGCCCTGCGCCACCGTGCAGCCCTGCAGGGCTGCACGGTGGCGCAGTGGTTTAGCACTGTGGCAGCACAGTTTTACCCTTGGCCGGGGGATCGCGGGGATCATGAGGTCGTGGGTTCGATCCCAGCCCCTGACCAACAGTGAGCT
Organism: Pholidichthys leucotaenia; assembly: GCA_020510985.1. Lineage (NCBI taxonomy): Eukaryota > Metazoa > Chordata > Actinopteri > Cichliformes > Pholidichthyidae > Pholidichthys > Pholidichthys leucotaenia. Next base: position 51,067,088 of record CM035837.1, on the reverse strand, counting down.
GTGTGGAGTTTGCATGTTCTCCCCGTGTTGCGTGGGTTTACTCCGGGATTTCTCCGGTTTCCTCCCACATACCAAAAACATGTAGGTTTAGGGCGCTCGCGCACGCAGCGACCAGCAGCCGGTGGCTTGTCACCAGACTGCAAACCAAATCTACCTACGGGTACAAATAAGTAACAAAAAAAAAAAAAAAAAAAGCCCTATTTTCCTGTAAGTCTCAAAATACTAAAAAAGAAAAACCATCCCTCCCACCGTTGCAGTCCTTATAACCTTCAACTGGAAATGTTAGAGTAACTACTCAGTTTTATTGAAGGTTTTATTGAAAGTCAGAAACAGAAGGATTGGCGGTGAAAAAACATCACCTGGAATGTTACCTGAGGAGAACCGTTCGTGGGGAAAACTGTTGATGTTGAGAATGACCGTTGGTGGAGAGTGCAGTCGTTGATGGGGAAGGAGCCTGTCGTTGAAGAGTCAAACCGCTGGACTCAACCGTTGGTGTGGAGAAAAGCAGTGGGTAATGACAGGGCTGTTGCTGGGAAAAAGAGATGGGGATCTAGTGGCCCTAGCCAAGCAGTGGACGCCGTCTTCTTGGAACAAAACAGTCCAGTCGGGGTCCAGATCGGTCTCTTTTATCTCCCTTTCTTTCTGGAAAAGAAATACTGTGACGTTTCAAGGGTTCACACAATAATGAGAGGATTTAGATTGTAACAGGCATTTATTCTTCACTGAAAAATTCCATAGAACAGAGGGGAGGTCATTCACACATACACTCACCTCACTCAGGGTATTTATTTATTTAGCGAATGCAAAGTCCTTAAGCCAAGCAGTTGCCTCCTGGTTTGCTGTATGGAGGGTGTGTAATCCTCCTTCCAGTCTTTGTAGCGGGCAAGCCTCTATGATGTGTTCCATTGTTTGCTCCTCTCCACATGCGCACAGTGGGCTGGGGCTACTGCCCCATCTGTGAAGGCTGGCCAAGCAGGGGCCATGTCCAGTCCTGAAGTGATTGAGTGTAGACCACTGTCTCCTTGGGAGGTTGGTGCCTGGGACCTGTTGGTTGGGGTTTGTCACCAGGTGTTTGTTTGGGACCTCCTTGGTCTCCCATTCCTCTTGCCAAGCTGTCTGGATGGTAAAGTCAGCTGGGGGAGGGTTTTTCCAAATCGGCCGTCTGGATGGAAGTCGGGCAGTGGGTGGGGTGTAGATATCTGCATGGATTGGTAGGTGAGGAGAGTCTTTAGCTTTTTGAAGCATCCTTTGAGTTAATGCTGCTCGCTGGATGTGTGGAGGGGCTATGTTTGACAGTACAGGAAGCCAGGGGAGTGGTGTTGAGCGGATTGTTCCAGTTATAGTTCTCATGGTTGTGTTGAGCTGGGTGTCTACGTGATGTGTGTAAGATGACCTGGACCAGACAGGGGCACAATATTCTGCTACAGAGTATGAAAGAGCCAGTGCTGAGGTGCGCAGGGTGGAGGCTGCCGCCCCCCATTTTGCACCAGCGAGCTTGCAGAGCAGGTTGTTTCGTACCTTCACCTTAGCAGCCGTCCCCTTTAGATGTTCCTTGAAGGATAGGGTCCTATCAAGGGTCACTCCAAGGTAGGTTGGATTTGGGGCATGCTTAAGCTTAAGTCCGCTCAGGTGGATGTTTAGTTCTCTGGCAGCTTTTACATTGGATGGAATACACTGGAGACGGTTTTTGCTGGGCTTGGTTTTAGGCACCAGATTTTGCAGAACTGGTCCAGTTTGGCAAGATCTTTCGTGAGCCCCCATTCCAGTGGCTCAAACTCTGGTGCTTGGAGTGCCAAACAGATGTCGTCTGCATAGATGAATTTGCGGGATTTTGTAGTGGGCAGGTCGTTTATGTAGAGGTTGAACAGAGTTGGAGCTAGAACTGAGCCTTGTGGGAGACCGTTTTTCTGCGTTCTCCATGCACTTGTGTTCTGACCGAGGTGGACTATGAACCTTCGGTTGGTCAGGTTGACACACAGGGAAAACAACACTGTCACAGCCAGACTTATAACACAACTATAACGGTACAACAATAATGCTCAGAACCCAAGAATTATGATCGTCTTTGAATATCCCGTGGCACTCAGCATGCCGGGAGAATTCCCCCGCCCCTTATCACAGCTCCAACATTACACTGCCCCCCCCGAACTGGTTTCTGTCCCCAGAACAATAAGTCCAACTCAAAAGTCCAATATGAACCCATCCAGGTGTTGAGGCTGCTGCTGTTGTCGGCTGCTAGCATGCACGGACCCATTAATGCCGTGTATTTTAGAGTTCATTTTAAAATTATTTTATTTGTTTTTAAATCCTTGAATGGTCTTGCTCCGCCTTACCTCTCTGAGCTTCTGCATCCCTACGCTCCCACTCGGTCCCTTAGGTCAGCTGAACAGCTGCTTTTGGAGGTACCAAAGGCAAGGCGCAAGCTCAGAGAGGACAGAGCCTTTTCGATCATGGCCCCCAGGTTATGGAATGATTTACCCCTGGACATCAGACAAGCACCTTCACTGTCCATTTTTAAAACACATCTTAAAACACACTTTTACTCCCTGGCCTTCAACCCAGTATGAGACATTGATTTTATTGAATGAAATGGATTTTTATTTATTTTACTTTTTATTTTATTTATGAATTTATTCATTATTTTTTTACTGTGGTTCTTGTGTTAGTGCCCTTTGTGTTAGTGCCTTGCTTTTATGTTCTCTTGCTGTACAGCACTTTGTGTAGCGAGTGTCGCTTTTAAAGTGCTTTATAAATAAAGGTGATTGATTGATTGATTAATGTTCATCCGAACCTCGGCCAGGATCCCCGGTCAGGATGGGGCTTCTGGCTCGGCCACCCATGGGGCAGCTGGCTGGTACGGGGGGAGATGGTTGCAGTGACGCACCACCACCTGGTTCCTCTTCTGCAGCCTCATCCTGTACACTACATCCGACAGTCTCTGTAGGACCACGCATGGTCCTGGCCAGTGGCTCGCCAGCTTTGGTGACAGTCCCTTTTTCCACTCCCGGCAGAAAACCCAGACTTGATCCCCGGGTGCAAAGTCTCTCCCTTGGCAGCGGAAGTTGTACGCACGCTTCTGTCGATTCCCCACCTCTACTAGGGCCTCCTTGTCACCATGGGTTGAGATGCCGTCTCGGCACTCAGCCCATGTTTTCCCTCATCCCTGCTTCCCATTGAGCAGCGTCTCAGCTGGCCCCCAGCTGGCAGCATTATGGACGGCTGGGGCCAATTAGTCTTCATCAGCTGGGGCGCTGCCAATGAGGATAAATAGGAGCAGCCTCGATGACTCGGGGCTGCGACATAAACACATTGCTAAGCTGAAGCCCCTTCGTCTGGTGTCAGCTTATACTCCTCTTGCAGCATTCCTGTGTTTGTATCCCGCTGTGAGTATGTACGTCTTGTTACCCCCACGTCCGGTACGAGCTGCTTACCTCTGCGCTGTGCAACCTGTGAGTGTACGTCTGCATGAGTATCTGTGCTCTCATCCCTTCCCCTTTACCCTGAATAAAATATCACGACTCACTGGCTTGCCCCTGGCTCTGATTGCCCGGCTCCCTAGAGCCGGATATGACAGTATGTCGCAGCCAGAAGAGTTACCGGCGGCCGTGAGTCGCCGTGGAAATGTACCTTTCTGTCCGGGTGTCAGCGCTGCTAGCATGCCGTTTCCCAGGAGTCACTTCCGGCGCCAGGGCGACGAGCTGAGGTCCATCTCGGAGGCTGTCGACGGGAAGTTCTTCACCCTGCACGACGCCTCCAACGCGAGACGCTGGCATCCGGGCCGTGCTGAGGAACTCCTGGACTGTCACCCTCACTCTCTGTACCATCTGGAGGACAGTGCCAGGATAGACGCTGCAGGTACACAGCGAGAGAAGCTCCACGGGGTGGATGGAAATCCCGGCAGGGAGTTGAAGTTGGTGACGTCTTTCCCCGCTTCGGAGTCCCGTTCCTGCCGCCATTCCAGTCCGGGAGTTCGCGCCAACCAGAGGACTTCCCCCGACCTGCGCCACGTCACTCGGGATTCCCTTCAAGGAGCCGCAGCTGACAGCAGTTATGTCCGGGGTCGAGTGGCTGTCGCAAGCTCTACTGTGTTTCCTGTCACCACCTTCAGGCATGTGGCGGCGGCAGTGAGATTGATGGTGAGGACTTCAGGGCTACGAAGCTTTCCCGTGCTCGACGCCTTCCTCGTCTCGATCTCCGATCTGGAGCGGCGAATCCTGGGTTTCCCCCTCGCTTCGTCCCCTGGGAGTAGTCGTCATCACATCGCCGAGTCACCTCTGCACGAACCTCATCCGGATCCAGTTCTGGGTCATCGTCAGGACCGTTCCTCCCACGCAGCTGTCATCCCTTCGCCTCGTCAGTGTGGAGATTCTACAGCCTCGTCCCCTGAGCCTCGTTTCCCCGCTGTCATTCCTGGACATTCGGGCTGGCTCACCCCGGCTGTTTCCCCCTCCTCCTCGACGTGCTTCCTGACCGCTGTGTGTGCCTGGAATCCCGGCCTGGTGAGCTCTCTGCTGGAGACAACGCGAGCGACCCTCAGACGAATTCCCGGGGGGTCCTCCGTTATCGCCGGGCGGGGAGAGGAAGAAGCAGATTCCACTACAGCAGGCGATACTCAACCTCCAGGGGGCAGGCAAGTCATTGTTTTTTCACACCTGCTTAATGATTTGCTCTGTCACATCCCTGGAGGAGAAGTTCAGGGTTCGCAGCTCCCTGAACTCTCCCCACCTGCTGTAACTTGTATTCCTAATCCCGCATCCTCTGTGTCTCTCTCCGCCGAGCGGTCCCCGGCTCCGGGTCAACGTGGTGGGATATGGAGAGGGCCTGTGGTTCCGCAGCTACATTGCGGACGGAGGAGGGGGACTGACTGCTGCGTGGAGTCTACGCCGACGACTGAGCTTCCCCGGGTCTCCACGGAGGAGCGGTTCGGTCCGGCGGGACGAGATTCTTCTGGCTTCACGCCGAGTGGCTCGTCGGCGGGGTTACCTGAGCTGGAGGGTTCTCAAGCTGCGCTGACCATCGTGCTGGCTGCGGGGCCCGACGCGGCTAGATGGGAGCCTGACAACGACCTCCTGACGACGGATCCTGGATCTTCGCAGTCCTGGACGGCGTCAGAACCCGAGATCAGGCGAGTGCTCTCCTTTCTTTTCTCTCTTTTTATCCCCGAGCACTTCAGCCTATCTCCAGGGGAGACGAGCCGGGTGCAGCCGTCCGCTGCGTCTGAGCTCGTCTCGCCGGGTTCTGGCGCTGCCGGTGATCCTGATCCCGGTTCTGTTTTCTCTTCTGAGCCTTCTTCCAGGGTCACCGGCAAGGACTTGCTGTTCCTCGTGGTGCTGGAGGGTCCGGGTTCAACGTTGGAGGTCGGTTCTGGTGCAGTATTCAACGTGGGTTCGCCCGAGACCCAGTCGGGGTCCAACGTGGGTTCGCCTGAGGCCCGATCGGGGTCCGACGTGGGTGCTGCCCCAGTATTGTCCAGGTCCGGTGAGGAGGTGGCCGTTTTCCTGCGGCCTGACGCCCGCCGCCCTCGTCATCGGCTCTCCCCTGATCCTCTTCCACCGGGATCCGCTCTGATCCTTCGCCCGTCTCAACGGTCCTGGTGGTTGAGTGATGCGGGTCGACGACCCGACCCACAGAACTTTCGGTTCGGTGATCTGGTTCCCCCCACTGGTCTGTGTTTCCCTCTGGGCAGCCTGGTTCGGCTGCCGGTGGACTGGATTCCTGGGATCTGGGTCCAGAGTTCGCCGTCCGAACACTTCTCTTTCCCTGATTCGCCAGCTGGACAATGGGCGGGGAGATCTCCGGAGCCATCTCGGCCATTTTTGGACTCTGCCTGCCATTCACCTCGGGTGTCACTTTTTCTTTTGTTATTAAGGTCACTCGGGTGTAATGTGTTGTCCTGTTGGTGGATTCGTTTTTATAGTGCTGTGTTTTCCATCGCTCTTGCTCAGCATTTTATTTTTTGTGCCATGTTTTTAGCCTCGTTTTTTGTATTGTAGAGTTATGTTTTGTTTTCCGTAACACCATGCTCTGCAGTTATCCATTTATTCCAGTCACTTTCATTTCTTTAGGTGACTGGGTATTTATATATTCGTGTGTGTGGGTTTTTCTTTGCCTGCACTCAGTATTTCTTTTTTGTCCTGTTGGTTCATTATAGAGTCATGTGCCTTGTTTTCCGTAACACCATGCTCTATAATTGTCATTTGTTCCAGTCACCCTCACTTTTCTTGGTGACTGTGTGTGTATGTACTTAAATTAGCACTGTGTATAGGTTCCCCTTTATTTAACCGTACTCAGCATTTTTTGCCCTGTACCTTTTTGGTGGTTCTTTTTTCCTTGCTCTGGGTCACGCATGGTTGGTACTCTCTGGGTAGTATGTAACCGGCGTGCTGACCCAGTTCTTCTCCCCATCTGTACCTGGGTTAATTATTCTGTTTTGTCAATATTGTATTTGGGTTTTTCTTTCCCGCTACCCTACATTGCCCCATTGGTGTTGTCCTTCCCTTGGCTTCTTCCCCTCCGGTCCGCCTCCCTTCCTCCCACCCTAGGTGGGGGGGGGGGGGGGGCTGGGATGTTCCTGGTCGTTCAGGAGCCCGACCTTGAGGGAGGGGCTCTGTCACCATGGGCTGAGATGCCGTCTCGGCACTCAGCCCATGTTTTCCCTCATCCCTGCTTCCCATTGAGCAGCGTCTCAGCTGGCCTCCAGCTGGCAGCATTATGGACGGCTGGGGCCAATTAGTCTTCATCAGCTGGGGCGCTGCCAATGAGGATAAATAGGAGCAGCCTCGATGACTCGGGGCTGCGACATAAACACATTGCTAAGCTGAAGCCCCTTCGTCTGGTGTCAGCTTATACTCCTCTTGCAGCATTCCTGTGTTTGTATCCCGCTGTGAGTATGTACGTCTTGTTACCCCCACGTCCGGTACGAGCTGCTTACCTCTGCGCTGTGCAACCTGTGAGTGTACGTCTGCATGAGTATCTGTGCTCTCATCCCTTCCCCTTTACCCTGAATAAAATATCACGACTCACTGGCTTGCCCCTGGCTCTGATTGCCCGGCTCCCTAGAGCCGGATATGACAGTATGTCGCAGCCAGAAGAGTTACCGGCGGCCGTGAGTCGCCGTGGAAATGTACCTTTCTGTCCGGGTGTCAGCGCTGCTAGCATGCCGTTTCCCAGGAGTCACTTCTGGCGCCAGGGCGACGAGCTGAGGTCCATCTCGGAGGCTGTCGACGGGACGTTCTTCACCCTGCACGACGCCTCCAACGCGAGACGCTGGCATCCGGGCCGTGCTGAGGAACTCCTGGACTGTCACCCTCACTCTCTGTACCATCTGGAGGACAGTGCCAGGATAGACGCTGCAGGTACACAGCGAGAGAAGCTCCACGGGGTGGATGGAAATCCCGGCAGGGAGTTGAAGTTGGCGACGTCTTTCCCCGCTTCGGAGTCCCGTTCCTGCCGCCATTCCAGTCCGGGAGTTCGCGCCAACCAGAGGACTTCCCCCGACCTGCGCCACATCACTCGGGATTCCCTTCAAGGAGCCGCAGCTGACAGCAGTTATGTCCGGGGTCGAGTGGCTGTCGCAAGCTCTACTGTGTTTCCTGTCATCACCTTCAGGCATGTGGCGGCGGCAGTGAGATTGATGGTGAGGACTTCAGGGCTACGAAGCTTTCCCGTGCTCGACGCCTTCCTCGTCTCGATCTCCGATCTGGAGCGGCGAATCCTGGGTTTCCCCCTCGCTTCGTCCCCTGGGAGTAGTCGTCATCACATCGCCGAGTCACCTCTGCACGAACCTCGTCCGGATCCAGTTCTGGGTCATCGTCAGGACCGTTCCTCCCACGCAGCTGTCATCCCTTCGCCTCGTCAGTGTGGAGATTCTACAGCCTCGTCCCCTGAGCCTCGTTTCCCCGCTGTCATTCCTGGACATTCGGGCTGGCTCACCCCGGCTGTTTCCCCCTCCTCCTCGACGCGCTTCCTGACCGCTGTGTGTGCCTGGAATCCCGGCCTGGTGAGCTCTCTGCTGGAGACAACGCGAGCGACCCTCAGACGAATTCCCGGGGGGTCCTCCGTTATCGCCGGGCGGGGAGAGGAAGAAGCAGATTCCACTACAGCAGGCGATACTCAACCTCCAGGGGGCAGGCAAGTCATTGTTTTTTCACACCTGCTTAATGATTTGCTCTGTCACATCCCTGGAGGAGAAGTTCAGGGTTCGCAGCTCCCTGAACTCTCCCCACCTGCTGTAACTTGTATTCCTAATCCCGCATCCTCTGTGTCTCTCTCCGCCGAGCGGTCCCCGGCTCCGGGTCAACGTGGTGGGATATGGAGAGGGCCTGTGGTTCCGCAGCTACATTGCGGACGGAGGAGGGGGACTGACTGCTGCGTGGAGTCTACGCCGACGACTGAGCGTCCCCGGGTCTCCACGGAGGAGCGGTTCGGTCCGGCGGGACGAGATTCTTCTGGCTTCACGCCGAGTGGCTCGTCGGCGGGGTTACCTGAGCTGGAGGGTTCTCAAGCTGCGCTGACCATCGTGCTGGCTGCGGGGCCCGACGCGGCTAGATGGGAGCCTGACAACGACCTCCTGACGACGGATCCTGGATCTTCGCAGTCCTGGACGGCGTCAGAACCCGAGATCAGGCGAGTGCTCTCCTTTCTTTTCTCTCTTTTTATCCCCGAGCACTTCAGCCTATCTCCAGGGGAGACGAGCCGGGTGCAGCCGTCCGCTGCGTCTGAGCTCGTCTCGCCGGGTTCTGGCGCTGCCGGTGATCCTGATCCCGGTTCTGTTTTCTCTTCTGAGCCTTCTTCCAGGGTCACCGGCAAGGGCTTGCTGTTCCTCGTGGTGCTGGAGGGTCCGGGTTCAACGTTGGAGGTCGGTTCTGGTGCAGTATTCAACGTGGGTTCGCCCGAGACCCAGTCGGGGTCCAACGTGGGTTCGCCTGAGGCCCGATCGGGGTCCGACGTGGGTGCTGCCCCAGTATTGTCCAGGTCCGGTGAGGAGGTGGCCGTTTTCCTGCGGCCTGACGCCCGCCGCCCTCGTCATCGGCTCTCCCCTGAGCCTCTTCCACCGGGATCCGCTCTGATCCTTCGCCCGTCTCAACGGTCCTGGTGGTTGAGTGATGCGGGTCGACGACCCGACCCACAGAACTTTCGGTTCGGTGATCTGGTTCCCCCCACTGGTCTGTGTTTCCCTCTGGGCAGCCTGGTTCGGCTGCCGGTGGACTGGATTCCTGGGATCTGGGTCCAGAGTTCGCCGTCCGAACACTTCTCTTTCCCTGATTCGCCAGCTGGACAATGGGCGGGGAGATCTCCGGAGCCATCTCGGCCATTTTTGGACTCTGCCTGCCATTCACCTCGGGTGTCACTTTTTCTTTTGTTATTAAGGTCACTCGGGTGTAATGTGTTGTCCTGTTGGTGGATTCGTTTTTATAGTGCTGTGTTTTCCATCGCTCTTGCTCAGCATTTTACTTTTTGTGCCATGTTTTTAGCCTCGTTTTTTGTATTGTAGAGTTATGTTTTGTTTTCCGTAACACCATGCTCTGCAGTTATCCATTTATTCCAGTCACTTTCATTTCTTTAGGTGACTGGGTATTTATATATTCGTGTGTGTGGGTTTTTCTTTGCCTGCACTCAGTATTTCTTTTTTGTCCTGTTGGTTCATTATAGAGTCATGTGCCTTGTTTTCCGTAACACCATGCTCTATAATTGTCATTTGTTCCAGTCACCCTCACTTTTCTTGGTGACTGTGTGTGTATGTACTTAAATTAGCACTGTGTATAGGTTCCCCTTTATTTAACCGTACTCAGCATTTTTTGCCCTGTACCTTTTTGGTGGTTCTTTTTTCCTTGCTCTGGGTCACGCATGGTTGGTACTCTCTGGGTAGTATGTAACCGGCGTGCTGACCCAGTTCTTCTCCCCATCTGTACCTGGGTTAATTATTCTGTTTTGTCAATATTGTATTTGGGTTTTTCTTTCCCGCTACCCTACATTGCCCCATTGGTGTTGTCCTTCCCTTGGCTTCTTCCCCTCCGGTCCGCCTCCCTTCCTCCCACCCTAGGTGGGGGGGGGGCTGGGATGTTCCTGGTCATTCAGGAGCCCGACCTTGAGGGAGGGGCTCTGTCACCATGGGTTGAGATGCCGTCTCGGCACTCAGCCCATGTTTTCCCTCATCCCTGCTTCCCATTGAGCAGCGTCTCAGCTGGCCTCCAGCTGGCAGCATTATGGACGGCTGGGGCCAATTAGTCTTCATCAGCTGGGGCGCTGCCAATGAGGATAAATAGGAGCAGCCTCGATGACTCGGGGCTGCGACATAAACACATTGCTAAGCTGAAGCCCCTTCGTCTGGTGTCAGCTTATACTCCTCTTGCAGCATTCCTGTGTTTGTATCCCGCTGTGAGTATGTACGTCTTGTTACCCCCACGTCCGGTACGAGCTGCTTACCTCTGCGCTGTGCAACCTGTGAGTGTACGTCTGCATGAGTATCTGTGCTCTCATCCCTTCCCCTTTACCCTGAATAAAATATCACGACTCACTGGCTTGCCCCTGGCTCTGATTGCCCGGCTCCCTAGAGCCGGATATGACACTCCTGAGTCAGTTCTCTCAAGCAAAACTGCAATTGTGGGGTTTTCCCCTACAGTTGAAAGTGCTATGAGATGACTGTTGTTGTGAAATGGCACTATATAAATAAAGTTAAATTGAATTGAAAATTGAAAACAAGTAATCCAACCCCAGTTTACCCTCCACCTCCAGGGGATGGCTGAACACCAAGTCCAGCACGGTGCGCAGCCAGCGTCCAAACATCAGCACTGCAGGGGTGCACCGGGTGGATTCCTGGACTGCTGAAAAATGAAAAAAAAATGAAATTAATTAGTCATTAGCAATTAAAAGAATTTGCCTGGCTGTCAGCTGTATTGTTCTTATTTGTATTTGAGTAAGGGAACACACGCACATGTGGATCTCTTCAACAGGCAGCCATCTTTATTAAACCGTTGTTGTTTGAGCCAAAGTGGACTTCATGGGAGACGACCAAGGAGGACACCACTATTGAAAACAAATCATAAAAAAGCCAGACTGGAATTTGCCAAACTGCATGTTGACAAGCCACAAAGTTTCTGGGAGAATGTCCTATGGACAGACGAGACAAAACTGGAACTTTTTGGCAAGGCACATCGGCTCTATGTTCACAGACGCAAAAATGAAGCATACCAAGAAAAGAACACTGTCCCTACTGTGAAACATGGAGGAGGTTCTGTTATATTCTGGGGCTGCTTTGCTGCATCTGGCCCAGGGTGTCTTGAATCTGTGCAGGGTACAATGAAATCTCAGGACTACCAAGGTAATTCTAGAGAGAAATGTACTGCCCAGTGTCAGACAGCTTGGTCTCAGTCGCAGGTCATGGGTCTTGCAACAGGATAATGACCCAAAACGCAGCTAAAAACACCTAAGAATGGCTAAGACCGAAACATTGGACTATTCTAAAGTGGCCTTCTATGAGCCCTGATCTAAATCCTATTGAACGTCTGTGGAAGGAGCTGAAAATTGCCGTCTGGAGAAGGCACCTTTCAAACCTGAGACAACTGGAGCAGTTTGCTCATGAGGAGTGGACCAAAATACCTGCTGAGAGGTGCAGAAGTCTCATTGACAGTTACAGAAATCGTTTGATTGCAGTGATTGCCTCAAAAGGTTGTGCAACAAAATATTAAGTTAAGGGTACCATCATTTTTGTCTAGGCCTGTTTCATGAGTTTGTTTTTTAAAATAATTCTGTTGAACCCCAATTCAAAAGCATTGTCTGATTTTCATTGGTTAATTTTCATAGAATTTTTATTTATTACCACTTTTGTCAGATTCAAGTTATTTCTGTGACCACTGTGGGTTTTTCTTTCATTAACAGAGGGGTATTAATTAATTAAAAGCTCTCAAGTTGAAAGATCTGGTTGATTTTAAAACTGCTGTAATAATGTTTAAAGCTAAGAATCTATCACTGCCCGCAAATATCCAAAAGTTGTTCCAAGTAAGGGAGAAACAATATCATTTCAGAGGAACATGTATATTTCAAAAACCTTCAGTGAGAACTACCACCAAGCAACACTGTGTTTCAGTGCAAGGAGTCAGACTGTGGAACGCTTTTGGACCTGAATTAAAATCATGTACAATGCTTGGACAATTTAAACAAAAACTAAAGGAAGAAGTACTCCAAACATATATACAAAACGATATGTAAAATCACATAAGGATTATCATATCCAGTCTGTGTTGTGCTGTTGCTTAGTTTTTTTTTGTCATGTTTTGTCTTGGCTTTGTTCTGATTTGTAATCACTTTTATTTTATTTTCCTCTTGAATTCTTAGATGGAACATGGGTGGGCAGTATAAGCTGCGGCTTCAGCCATCACCCATTTCGGATAACTTTATGTTGAATTGTATAAACCGAGGAGTTATTGTTTAATTTGACCTTGTTGGATTTTTTTCCCTTTGTTATATTATTCTGTTCCTTTCTTTTAATCTAATCTATCCAACATAAAGATTCATTCATTCAAGGTTGCGTATGGCTGAGGCAAAAATATGACCATCTGCATCATTTTCAGGGATAAAAGTACAACAATAATCACCTACAATAGCACACACGCCCCCACAGGCAGCAGTTAGTTGATCAAGAACCATTCTATTTTGTGTTATTATGTCTAAAAGCAGTTATTTCCTCCTTTATACCAGAAAAACTAGATAAAGAAAAACTTACAAATGATTGTAGCCTATAATTGTTTCAACCTATAAGGTGTTCTTGCCCACTCCCACCCAAGGAAACAGTGGATGAAGGACCTTTGATCCTATGCTTTTTATCTTAAATTGCTCCGGTACATCTGTGCCCCAAATGGCATCATGTGGTGCAAAGGTGGCATCCTGTGGTGAAAAAGCATCTCTCTTCACTCTGCCCACCTGGCCTGCCAACATAATGAGGGTACAGTCAGTTGCAAAAACAGGGGCACCCCCCCCCCGCCCACTTCATGGGCAGGTGTGAGTACACCCGATGTCCACATAACCACCATCCCCCGGTCACCATGTGTGTGTCATATTTGTAAGAGCTGCAAATGGCAGCACTACAGAGCTCTTGCAAGGTGACAGTTCCAGAATGACAAAGAGGATCTTCAGGACAACATTTGCCCACTTTGTTGGTCAAGCAAGTAGTAGTACAGGGGCAAGATGCACTGTACACCGTTGCACACTTAGAGAGTGGTAAGCTGCCCAGACAGACATCACTGCTTCCCTTTAAACAAAAGGAGAAATTCCCTGGTGAAATTCACCTTGCCTTCACAGAGTAAGGAGTGTCATCGTGTTTCCAATCAGTGGAGTGATTAGTGGTGTGACAGGTGTGATTCAAAGTAATGTTTGCTGTGTTATTTCTGTACATAGCCTCTTGTAGGAAACAGACAGCCTGTGGTAATTCCATTATTTTAGCCATAACAGATATTTGACCAGCTGATGGTGGCATTAGGGAACAAACATAACAGTTGGAACGATTAGCTGATTTAGCTGTGTAATTAGCATACCTCCACCAGACATTGCCAGCATAAACATGATCATGATGACCTGGACCTTCCAGCCATTCATGGTGTGTGTGTGATGTTCCTGGCTCTACGGTGTATAGGTAGTGGTGCAACTGAGAATAACCAAAATAAAAAGTGTTACTACGAGAATGATGATGATGAAAAAGCAGCAATACTATTCACATTCTTCAGTTGCCAACCTTCTTTCGCTTGCATTTTGTCTCTCCAAGATAAACAATGTTCTTTAATAAGAACAAAAGGTAAATAAACAAAAGTTAAACACAGAATGAACAAAAATAATGATAATAATGAAGTCAACCAGTTAAGCAGTCACTTGTTGAGGATCCCCTCTGTGTGTGTGTGTGTGTGTGTGTGTGTGTGTGTGTGTTTTGCCTGAAGTCCCTTCGTGCCCACTTCTTCAATCCCCCACCAGGTGATCAGCAAAAGAGTTCTTCGGTGGGCACCGCTGGTGAGCCAAGATTTGTATTAAGGATTAAGATAGAGACAGTGTCACTGTGGAGATGAGGATAAACAGTCTCGCCAATGGAGTAGTGATTAATCACTTTGTTGTTGTTGTTGAGGGTTTTGCATGGGGTAAAGTTTGCAATGTGTTAAATGCACCCAAGAGTCATGTCCTTCGACTTTCACAGCTGCTGGTGTCGCCAGGATGACTTCGTGTAGTCTTTGCCAGGGAGCATCGGCCCAGTTTTTCTTTCTGATGACCTTGATAAGAACGAGATCCCCTTGTTTGGCCAAGATGGGTGCTGCTTCCCCATGGTCGTGGCCCCTCCTAGGGAGAGTGGCATTAATAACGTCTCTGTTAGTCAACATCCTTTGCATGTAATCAGCTAAGCACACCTCCTCATCTCTTGCATTGAATGGTCTTAATGGTGGAAATCTTAATGGTGGCTTGGCTTAAGGACTTTGCATTCGCTAAATAAATAAAATGGTGGAAATAAGTACGGTTTGCTATACATAATTTCAAATGAGGATAACCCCCCTTTGGTGGGAACTATCCTCATGTAAAACAAAACTAGGGGAAGGCAATATATTCAATTTTGCCCTGTTTCTGCCATTGTTTTTCTAAGTCTTTCTTTAAAGGTTCTGTTTGTGCACTCCACCAATCTTGCAGGTTGTGGATGGTAGGCTGAATGATTTTTTAAGTTAATCTTGAGTGCTGTAACTAAGTGTGATATAACTTGATTTACAAAGTGTGTTCCATTATCTGAATAAATCTTTTCAGGTATTCCAAATCTAGGTACAATTTCCGCTAGCAGTTTCTTTGCCACTGTAGCTGCTTTTGGATTAGTGCAAGGGAAGGCTTCTCTCCATTTAATAAATGTATCAATAATCACTAAACAATATGTCTTCCCTTCACATTTATTTAGTTCAATAGAATCTGTGCAATGGTTTTGAAAAGGATAAGTTGATACAGGGAAGGTCAAGTTATTTTTGCCTTAAGTTCCCTTAAGCATTGCTTTCTTCCTACGGAATTAAGTTAAAATTGTTTTTGGCATGGTGCGGTCCTCGTGGACTGCTAATGAGACGCTATAGGCCGCCGATGAGTTTGCATAACTTATCAATGAGAGACAAATCACAAAACAATGAGCCACGAGGGGCAAAAACACAACGAAGGCTATGACAAGACACAGGATATGGAGTCCCAGGCAAAACACTTACTGTGATGAATGAAAGTTTGACGAATGTTCAACGAGTGAACATCTGACGAGATCGCAGTGAGGAGTAAGCCTCAGCTGCTTCCTTAAATCCACAAGACAACCCAATCAGTGGAGAGTGTACTTAGGAGAGATACTGAACAGCTGTCACAACGTGACCCGGCTTTGACAGCCGGAAGCCCTGCCGTGACGCTGTCAGAATAAAAGCCCTGATGGCCATATGGTATGCCAGAGGATGGGAAACCACCGGACAACCCGACCGCGGACAAAGTCAGTGCACGGACTATGACAGTAGCCCCCATTCCCGAGGTGGATTCCAGAGGCTGTGTAACATCGAGCCCCCCCCCCACACACACACCCAGAAGGTCAACAGGACCGCCTAAGGAGGGGGGTGAGGGAAAAAAGGCTCGGAGGGCGAGAACCAACCAGCAGAATAACAGAAGAAAAAACAGGCTACAAACAGAACACCCTGATAAATCCAATAAGATCACAGGGAAAAAAAAGAAGGAAAAAACATCCGCACAACCCACAGGGGAATACAGGAACTCAAGTACAGGAAAAAAAAAAAAAAGACAGCATACCCCATAATACCAGGGAGAAGGAAAAAAAACTCATGCTACAGAGCGGTGACAAATACAATTACAACACATCAGCGCATCCCTAATATTACCGAAGAGCAGGCAGAAAAAAAACCAGGGATGACAGCAGGCAGAGCACAATAACACAAAAAACAATAGATTGGGGGGTCTTCCTGCATCCAGCGTCCAGATTGCTGGCAGGGAGAAAAGGAAAAGTTCGGACGGCCAACCCCAGTCCCAGGCCAGGAAAAACAGCACCTCCGGCGGCCGGACCAGGTCGCCAAACAGAAAGTCCAGATTTTCCTTATGTGTTTTTTGTTTTTCTTTGTTTTGCTATTTGTCTTATAAAATCTTAAGACTTTTTCCAAAGTAATTTGCAATTTTTTGTCACAATTTTTCTTAAATATTTGCAAATTTATTGATGTAAATTTGACTTTTTCTGGTGAATGTTGTGACTTTATTACCAAGCTGCTTCCCTTTTTATATATTTGTGAAATTTTTCCCACCTATTTTCCTAATCACACATTATTAATAATTTTTACTACCATTAATCATTTTACTGAATTTATTTTTTTTACTTTTTACTAATTAATTATACTACTGTAGGAGTCAAGAATTGACAAGACTGGGTGTCTTTCCAGTATTTTCTTTAATTCTCTCACATCCTACGTCCTCTCTCTCAGTCAGAGTAAAAAGAGACAGAACGCAGTCACTCACATCCATTTATACACACCTCCAATACTACATCACATACAAAGTCACACACTTCAGTTACATTCTCCCATTTGCATTATAAAACTCCAGAGTCCTTCTGTTCTCCTGTTTGACCCCAGATGGTCAGACGCGAGGGATCCTCTCCTTTCTCTCGAGCCGTAGGTGGTCCAGACGTATTGTCCCCTTGAGGTGTGATGTCAATACAGATTGCCAGCCTAAAGTCTCTCTAGGCTGAATTCAAGCATGCATTCATGTGAGTCACATACATTTACAATTATGGACGCCACATCACTCCCCCTCCCACGCGAAAGACTGGACATACACCTACAGCGTCATCCCCCCCCGCAGAATCTTACAGCACAATCCAACAGCCTGATCAAAACCCACATCACTCTGCCTGTCGTCTAGGTTTCAATCTTCTCCCGAATCTGCTGTACGCAGGTCTCACAGCCTGTGCCGGGCCGTCCTGCTGTGAATCTGTGGAATGAGGGGGAGAAAGGTTATTTGTCCCTTGCGGGGGGTCCGGGGGCCGCCCCCTGGGAGGCCTGCCGCATCGAGGCGCGCTCGCCAGCCGTACAGACTCGTTATGCAACACAAAAGCAGGTTTTAATTTATCAATACTGATCGTCTCCCTCCTGCCCCCCAAATCTAGCACAAAATATTTCTCCCCGGTCTCCAGCACTCGAAATGGAGCGTCGTAAGGTGGGCGGAGGCTGTGACGCTGAGCATCATGTCTGACAAAAACAAACTCTGCTTTTTGTAAAGCTTTGGGCACGAACACACGTGGAAAAGTGTGATGAGCGGGGCCCGGGAGCATTTCCGCTCCCGTGTTACTCAGAGGTCCCCGGACCGGGGGGGAGGGGGGGAAGGCTGGTGCCGTATGGTCTGGCAAGAACTCGCCGGGCAGCCTGAGAGGTTGCGCTAAAACCAACTCTGCTGGTAAGGCATCTAGGTCCTCTTTGGGTGCCGAACGCAACCCTAATAAAACCCATGGTAGTTCGTTTACCCAATCTGTGTCCGTTAGCGACGCTCTGAGGGCTGCCTTCAAAGACCTGTGAAAACGCTCGCATAAACCGTTGGCCTGGGGATGATAAGCGGTAGTGCGGTGTACTGCCGCTCCTAAGCCGCTGGCCACTGCTGACCACAGTTCCGACGCAAATTGAGGTCCCCTATTGGACGTAATATCTGACGGAACCCCAAAACGCGCTACCCAGGCTGTTAAAAAGGCGCGAGCCACCTCTGCCGCTGTGGTCGATGTTAACGGGACCACTTCCGGCCAACGTGTGGTCCGGTCCACCATCGTCAAGAGAAGTGTGAACCCTTGAGATGGCGGTAGGGGGCCCACGAGGTCCACGTGCACATGATCGACTCTCCTAGCCGGAATGTGAAACGGTTCTAAGGGTGCTTTGGTGTGCCTGTGGATTTTGGCCCGCTGGCAAGCCATGCAGGCTTTAGCCCACTCCTTCACGTGCTTGCGCAGGCTCGGCCAAACAAACTTCTCTGCTACCATTTTCACCGAAGCACGTACTCCCTGGTGCGCTAGGGAGTGCACGACGTCAAAAATGCGACGGCGCCACGTGGCCGGTACCACCGGTCGCGGTCGCCCGGTGGAGACATCGCAGATTAGAGGGGGTGAACCAGCTTGTAAAGTTTTTCGCTCCAGCCTTAACCCTGTTGGTCCAGACAGGAGCGCGCGCACGTCCATGTCTTCGCTCTGCTCCGCCGCCATGGCTGCATAATCTATTCCCACGTGGCCCGGAGCCGCGTGCGCGCTGTTACCGCGCTCTGGGTAAGCGGCCGCGCACCCGTGCTCCGCGCGGACGGGTGCTGTTACCACGCGTGACAGACAGTCTGCCACCACATTGAGTTTACCGGTCACATGCTGAATATCGGTGGTAAATTCCGAAATTGCGGCCAGCTGTCTCTGCTGCCGCCCTGACCACGGTTCTGAAGTTTTGGACATGGCAAAAGTGAGCAGTTTGTGGTCAACAAACGCGGTGAAACGCCGCCCTTCCAGCCAGAACTGGAAATGGCGAATGGCTAAGTGGAGCGCCAGGAGTTCTCTGTCAAATGCGCTGTATTTCCGCTCGGGCTCGCGCAAGGACCTGCTGAAAAAAGCGAGAGGTTGCCAAACTCCGGCGACCTGCTGCTCTACCACGGCCCCTATCGCTACCTCTGACGCGTCTGTGATTAGCGCTATGCGAGCTGCAGGGTCTGGGTGCGCCAGCAGTGCTGTGTCCATGAGTGCTTTTTTTACCGCTGTGAACACGCGCTCCCGCTCCGGGGACCATTCGATCACATTGGCAGGCTTCTGTTTTTTAAGCGCGGCGTACAGCGGTTGCATGAGTTGCGCTGCACGGGGTATGAAACGGTTATAAAAATTCACCATCCCCCAAAATTCCTGCAATGCTTTCACTGTCTGTGGCTGGGGAAACTCAGCCACCGCGTGCACTTTTGCCGGCAGAGGAACTGCTCCCTCTGGTGAGACACGGTGCCCCAGAAAATCAATTTGCGCTGCACCAAACTGGCACTTGGACGGGTTGATTATCAACCCGTGTGCTTCCAACTTTTGAAAAACTGTAGTGAGGTGTTTTTCGTGTTCCTCCTCTGAGGCGCTGGCTACTAAAATATCGTCCAAGTAGACAAAAACAAACAGAAGGTCACGCAGCACTGCGTCCATCATCCGTTGAAAGGTTTGCGCGGCGCCCTTAAGGCCAAAAGGCATGCGTAAAAACTCAAAAAGTCAGAACGGGGTTATTACTGCTGTTTTGGGAATATCCTCTGGTCGAACCGGGACCTGATGATATGTCTATTTTAGAAAAAATGCGCGCTTTTGCCAGGTGCACTGAAAAATCCTGGATATGTGGAATCGGGTAGCGATCCTGAGCTGTGGCATTGTTTAACCTGCGATAATCACCGCAAGGTCTCCACGAGCCATCAGCCTTAGGCACCATATGCAGGGGGGAAGCCCAAGCAGACTTCGAGCGGCGAATTATGCCCAACCTTTCCAGGTTGGCGAACTCCTCCTGTGCCACGGAGAGCTTAGCTGCATCCAAGCGCCGAGCTTTAGCAAAAACTGGTGGGCCACTCGTGGTTATGAAGTGCTCCACCCCGTGTTTTGCCACCTTAGCTGAAAAAGTGGGAACTGTGAGTGCTGGAAACTGGTGTAGGAGAGTGTGGAACTTACCACCTGCTGCGGCGACGTTGGTCTGTACTGGCGGCGGGCACACCCGAGCTGCACGAGGGATAGAACAGAAAGAGAGTGCATTTACTAGGCGTTTGTTGGCCAGATCAACTAACAAACCATGTGAACACAGAAAATCAGCACCTAACATATTGAAGCTCACTGCCGCTACGATGAAGTTCCACTCGTAAGCACGGCCGTGGAAGGACAGAGACAAGGTTCTCTCTCCGTAAGTCTTGATGCTGGAGCCGTTGGCCGCTGTTGCTCCGTCTCCACGGGGTCCAGCCACCCGATCTGCATAAGTTGCAGTGATGAAGCTCCTCTGGGCTCTGGTGTCCACGAGGAATTGCCGCCCGGAGCCCGCGTCTGTCAGATAAAGCAGCTTGTTCCGTTCGCCGAGAGTGGAAGCTGCTAACGATTCCCGGCCCGGTCGTTTCCCCACTTTTTGAAACTGCACGGCGGGATGCATCTGTGCGCCTTCTCGGCGAAGCGTCGTTGGTAATAGCAGAGGCTGTCATCTCCCCTGGCTCGGGATCTCGCCGCCGCCGTTGTCGCTGGGGTGGGTTCTGCTGCCTCTGGCTCCACACTGCCCCCAGCCGCCACGCCGAGGTCTGCCGCTGCCACGGAGGTGTCTTGCTCGTTGCAGGCATTGAGTAGTAGTAGATTAGTTTATTTGACAGGGACAGTGCAATAAACATAGACAATTAATCAAAGACAATCAATCTGATGTGTTGCACATAGAGTGTATAGCTATTAGCTAATTTGCAACTCTTGTCCCTGGATGGGCTTTAGAAAAAAGAATCAAGTAAAGATGGGAAAAAAAAAATATACACAATAACCACATACATCAATGCAGAAAAATTATAAATACACAATTATAAATATTATAAATATTATAAATACACAAATATAACAGCCTGACTCACATTTAACATAAATATTATAAATATTATAAATACACAAATATAACAGCCTGACTCACATTTAACACATATAACATAACTCACATTTGCCTATTTCAGGCCTTCCTCCCTCCGTCACTCACTATAAACAAACACATTTATTCCTTCCCTTCATTCACTCTCACTTTGCAGACAATTAATTCATACATGAGTACATTCTTGTTTATTTTTCAGCCAGTTTTTAACATTTTTAGTGAATGTTTTAAAGTCCGTTATTATTTTAATTTCATTTGGCATTGTGTTCCAGATGTGACTGCCCTTTATAGAGAAAGCTGTTTGTCCAAATGTGGTTCTGCGGTGGAATATTTTACAGTTATTGTTAACAGAACTCCTGGTGGCTCTGCTGCTGTCCTGTCTTTGGACGAAACCAGCAAGTGGCTCGGGTGCTGATTTATGGAAACATTTGAACGTTAATTTCAGAAGACAGAGGTCAATGAAGCTCTCAAAACTCAATAGGTTGTATTTTTTTAAAACATTACAGTGATGCCACCTAATGGGCTTTTTGTCCAAGATTTTTAGGGTTTGATTATATAATGAACCTATATGTATGTCTTATTGTGGAAGGGGCTGCTTGAGCCCAGACTGTCAAACAGTATGATATATGAGAAAAAACCATAGAATGCATATACAGTGCAGCTGCTTCGTAAGGTATGTAATATCTAATTAATTTAAAGCAGTTCAGATTTTTTTTTACTGTTTTTGAAATTTTCTTTATATGAAGATTAAATTTGAGTTGAGGATCTAGTACAATGCCAAGGTATTTGAATTCTGTAGCTAAACTGATGTCATGATCATGTATATTAACTTTAAAATGTTGCAGGTTACATTTTTTGATTGAAAAGCACATTGAGACTGTTTTCTGAAGGTTCAGCAATAGATGGTTCTTGAGGAGCCACTCTTGGACATCAACCATACTTGTAGACAGTACATCTGCAGCCTGTGCTGGAGTCTTGGCAGCTGTGTAAATAACTGCATCATCTGCATAAAGTTGGCATGTTGCAGCTGAGCAGTGTAACGGCAAGTCATTAATAAAAATGCTGAAAAGTAAAGGACCAAGAATGGACCCTTGTGGGATACCCATGCGGTTGTTTAAAAATGAGGATTTATCCTGGTGAACTTTTACACACTGTTCTCTATTCTGGAGATAAGATGCAAACCATTCTAATGTATTTGGGGAGAAGTTAAAAGATACCATTTTGGATAAAAGCAAACTGTGGTTTACAGTATCGAAAGCCTTTTTGAGATCTAGAAAAACAGCTCCTACCACATTACCCCTGTCCAAGGACTGTTTGACGTTTTCAATAAGGCAACAATTTGCTGTTTCTGTTGAGTATCCTGGTCTAAAACCAAATTGATGTGGATGAAGAAGTTGACTGTCTTGTAAGTAGTCTATCAGCTGTGTAGCTACAACTTTTTCAAGAACCTTAGATAGGACTGGTAAGATAGAGATTGGGCGGTAATTGCATATATCGTCTTTACTGCCTGATTTATGAACTGGTATGACGACAGCTTTTTTCCAGCCAGATGGAAATGTACTAGACCTAATGGAGAGATTAATGAGATGGGTCAGTGGTTTGATTAATATTTTGCTGTGCATTTTGAGAAAGGAGGTGCTCATATTGTAGATATCATTAGTTTTTGAGTTTGACAGTGTTTTAACAATACCAGCAATTAACTTCTCATTTACCTCATTGATGTGAAAAGTATCTGTTGGAAGTATGGAATTTGTGTTGTTGAGCACATTTGGCAGCACAAAAATTTTTGTTAAGTCTTCCACAGAGCCCACAAAGTGTGAATTAAATTCATTTGCCAAAGTAGCCTTGTCACTGACGGTCTTGCCATTGATTCTAAGTTCCTTTACCCCCTTCTGATCGTTTTTTTTATTAGTTAAGTTATTTAAATGCCTCCATAGGGAACTGTTGTTACCCTTTGCATGATCTATCAGTTTATTGTAATAAGATATTTTTGATTTTCGCAGCTCATGTACCACTTTATTTCTTAAACTTTTGTACACAAGGTGATCATTTTGTAGTTTGGAGGTTAGTGATGTTTTCAGTGCATAGTCTCGCCTCTTCATAAGTTTTCTTATTTCATTATTTAACCATGGTAGGCTAATCTTCTGTTGTCTACTTTTAATTTGCTTTGAAAATTTTTCTATAGACTTTGTGATTGTTGCAGTTATAAAATTACAACAATCATCTACTTCACATGTTGACATGAGCTGCTCCCAATTTTGATTCTCTAAGTAATGTTCAAACTCCTCATTTTTGGTTTGGGGATAATAAAATTTGATTTGTCAATATCGACTCCCCCAAAATACTGTAGTCGCTTTTTAGTAAGTTTCCTGACAGCAAGAACCATGTTATGATCTGAGAGACCAGTTACAAGATTATAGGTTCTGGTTATTCGTTCTGGTTTATTAGTAAATACCATGTCAATAAGTGTTCTGGATTGTTTGGTTATCCTGGTGGGTCCTTTGATGATTTGCTGGTAATTAAATTTAGTCATGAGGCTTTTCAGTTTTTGTTTGTCTTTTTTATCAGACCAGTTGATATTAAAGTCACCATGAATTATTGTTTCTCTGTTCTTCTCAAGTTGTTTAACCAGATCACTTAATTCATTATAAAAGGAAGAGTTGTGTGACGGTGGGTTGTACACTACTGCAATGTTGAAATTCATTACCGGAGAGAGACATACATTAACAGCTAAACATTCAAGTGAAGTATTCAAATCAACCAGTTGACATTTATATTTCTCTTTGATGTAAATTAAAACACCTCCTCCCCTCCCTACCTGCCTGTCTTTTCTAAAACACTGGTAGCCCACAATATCGATCATATTAGTGTCTATGTTCCTGTGTAGCCAGCTTTCTGAGAGACAAAGGTAGTCCAGATTTGAGTCCAACAGCAACACCGAAATCTCATCTCTTTTGGGGATTATGCTCCGTATGTTTAAATGACCACCGAGGATCCCCTTTGGTTTAGCCTTGGTGTCCCAAAGAACTCGTGCATGATTAACAGTTTGGAAAAATAAATGTTGTTTTTGCTTTTGTACAGCTCGGTTTTGTGCTAACCCAGTGGTCTGCTGTTTAATAGTGGCAGGTCCAGGGTTAAGGTGAATATCTCCTGCCAGAAGTAGCAGAACTAACAGAACTTTAATTGTATATCCTCTGCCATATTGTGATTTTTGCTTAACAGCCATGTTTGCCTTAATTTGGAAGTTTTTGCTCAGGGCTTTTAAAGACCACATAGAGTGTAGGGTGAGATGTCCAAGCCCAAATCCATACAGATAAAACTTTTTAACTTCACCTTTGGTTGAGTTTGTCGGAAAATCCTTCTTGTTGCAGGTCCAGACACACAAAGACAAAACGAAGAGGAAGTAGATAAGTAGAGAAGGCTTATTAGTGGTGCCCATCAGCCCACTTTTTAATCCGGTGGCAGCCATCTTCACTCTTTCTTGGAAAGAAGGAAAAAGAAAATCTGTGGATAGTAAAATAAATTCTGCTTATATCGCCAGAATCTGATCCGATCGTCCTCGAATCCAGCTGGGCCTCAGCTAGCCAACTAGCCCCTTCCGTTGCTGGTCTCGTTGCTCATAGCCGCCGTAACTGGTCTCCCGTCCCGCTCCTCCAACCGAGTCTCGTCGCACACCGCCGCTGCCACCGAGCTCCGCTGAGGTCACGGTAAGTCCTCCGCTAGGCACCGCCACCTACCGTCGTCTGCCTGGGTGAAATCTCTGCTGAGCCCCGTCAACAAATAGCCGCTTGCCTGGTAGTATCTCCGCTGGGCCTCGCAGCTGGGCTTCGATTCAGGCTGGTGTAAGGTGGAATGACTGGTGCCAGCATTAAGCTAACTAGCGTTAGCTTAGCAATCGCTTCGGGTAGTCTCGTCGCACACCGCCGCTGCAGTCACGGTAAGTCCTCCGCTGGGCACCGCCGCCTACCGCCGTCTGCCTGGGTGAAATCTCTGCTGAGCCCCGTCAACAAATAGCCGCCTGCCTGGTAGTATCTCCGCTGGGCCTCGCAGCTGGGCTTTGATTCAGGCTGGTGTTAGGTGGAATGGCTGGCGCCAGCATTAAGCTAACTAGCGTTAGCTTTGCAATCGCTTCAGGTAGGGCACATCAGTGAATTACAAGGAAGCGCTGGAATCGCTGGTCAGTTTACTCACAGTGGCCGGATAAAAGCGATCAAAGGGGTAATCCACCGGAGGTATATCCGATCGCTGTAGGTTAGTTATTTAGAGACTGGCACCAGCATTAAGCTAACTAGTGTTAGCTTAGCAATCGCTTCAGGTAGCATTAAGCTAACTAGTGTTAGCTTAGCAATCGCTTCAGGAAGGCGCATCAGTGAACCACAAAGAAATGCTGGTCGCTGGAGAAAGGCGATTAAAGGGCAATCCAACGGAGGTGGCAATTCAGCCCATGCGTGTTCGCCACGAGCGCCGATCGCTGCAGGCCAGCCACTTTTAATGGCAAAATCAGTGACTTTGTCTCAGCACTGAAAAAGTGTGACCATCCCGGTCGCCATCTTGAAGTCAAGCCGCTAGTCGAGGAGCCGCTCCGCCTCCTGGGCCAGCTCGCGGAAGTCCTGCTGGTTCACACATCGTCTGCTGGACAGGGGACCTCTCGTGTGCGCTGGGAGGGTCCTCAGGAAAATGTGCTTGAAGAGGAATGCGTCGTTGTCCGTCCCGATCATCTGTAGCATGTCCTGCATGAGGACAGTCGGCCTGCGTCCACCTCTGTCGCGCAGGTCCCGCAGCTGCCTGGCCCTTGCCTCGGGCGATGGCACGAAGCTCCTGATGAGGGTGGCTTTCAGCGCGTCGTATTTGCCAGCAGCGGGCGGCTGCTGCACCAGGCTCCGCACACATCGAGCTGTGCGGCTGTCGAGTCTCGCGATGACATTATGAAACTTAATGTCGTCCGCTGATACTCCCCCGAGTAGGAAACACGACTCCACGTGCTGGAACCATGAGTGCGGGTCATCGTGCCAAAACTCGGGGAGCTTAATCAGGCTTGTGCCCCTGCGGGCAATTCCCGGTGAATCCGGGTCTGAGCGGCTGTCTCCCAGTTCTTCCATGTCGATCACGAAGCTGTCTTCCAGCCTCGGCGTGCTCAGATTCATGTATAGGTCACCAGTGTAGGAGTCAAGAATTGACAAGACTGGGTGTCTTTCCAGTATTTTCTTTAATTCTCTCACATCCTACGTCCTCTCTCTCAGTCAGAGTAAAAAGAGACAGAACGCAGTCACTCACATCCATTTATACACACCTCCAATACTACATCACATACAAAGTCACACACTTCAGTTACATTCTCCCATTTGCATTATAAAACTCCAGAGTCCTTCTGTTCTCCTGTCTGACCCCAGATGGTCAGACGCGAGGGATCCTCTCCTTTCTCTCGAGCCGTAGGTGGTCCAGACGTATTGTCCTCTTGAGGTGTGATGTCAGTACACATTGCCAGCCTAAAGTCTCTCTAGGCTGAATTCAAGCATGCATCTATGTGAGTCACATACATTTACAATTATGGACGCCACACTACCACCTTTGATACATGGGAATCCCCATGCATCAGAGTGGAGGCCTGCTGAAACAGTGTGTGCTATGTGATCAGTGTTGTTTTCCCTCTCAGTGTTAGAAAAAGAGATGCTGGGTAAGTTTCTATGTGACCTTGTGCAGCTACTTTTTGTCAGCGAGTGTTTTTCCTTAGAGATTCAATCTGCGCCATTAATGTGTGTGGCACATTTGCATATGGCTAATTTAGATGAAACTTTTATACAGTGTAACACCTTTAAAATGAGGTCTTGGTAATCATGCCTCTTTTCTGTGACTGTTGTAAAAAGTGTTCATGTGGGTGAGTTGCTAAATATGTTGTGGATTTCATTCTGCACAAGGAATGTTTTATTTATTATTTTTCTTCTTTCTTCTTTAGAATTTGGATGTGGGCCACTCAGATGTCTGTCATACATACTGAGACAACATAGGTCTGTGGCCTACTGTGTAGTGGAGATACTAGACTTATATAATATTGTATAGCCTTTGTCTGCAGGCATGCAGTCACCACGTCCAGCTCGGCCGAAAAACAAACACATTGAAATCATACAATACATTTATTCCTTATTCTTGTCACATGTATGAAATGTGATGCTCTCATAACATTCTCCTTTGGAAAACTTTATTGAGATGTTTTGAACCTGCAATGTCACTCCAGGTAAACACTGCATTGTTAACTCAAGTCAAAGTCAGGTAAATGGATATTTCTTATGTCATTGTTACTGTCATTTGTTCTACTTAGGTTCGGTGGTGGTTGGCTAGTCACATGTCGTGGTCAGCCCGTGAGGTCCTCCTTCCCCCTCCCCGCCGTCGACGGTGTCCAGAACATTGCCCCACCGCCAATGGCTTTGTTGTCCAAACTGATGACAAGCATCACACTCCCCTTGCTGTGGCCAGCTCATCCCACGTCTTGCTCTGTCCCCCCTCCACTACAGGGGTCCAGTGTTGGTGTCACCCTGAAAAATAGAATTGGGGGAAGGTCTTGCCCCCCCCCCCGCATCAACAAAAACACAAACAGGAGTTGAATTTTTCTTTCATAAATGTTCTGAGTATTACTCATCTAATAACTTTTAAGTTTAGCGCTGCTCATTGTAATGCTGGTGAAATTTTTATTCTAAGTAATAGTTCAGGGTTTTTTTTCTTCTTCTGTACATCTAGAAAATGACTCAAACTTTTTTGGTAATGTTTTTGCTGGAATGGGAGAGATCTTTTCTGCCCCCATTATAAATGGTTTGAACTCTTCCCAATTATCTGCAGAAGAGATCATGGTGATCATGGTGGTATTTTAACCGGGCAGCAGTCTGTCTTCTCTGCTTAGACTGCTGGCCCTGTGACTGGATAAGCAGTAGAGGATGGATGGATGGATAGAAATCAAGGGCTTAAATTCCACAAGGAGCTTCTCATGCACTAAGTTATACTAGAAAAATGTTGCAATGCAATGACTGTTATCCCTTGTATCGAGCCATTAAGCCTATTCCATTTCCTTTTAAAGAAAATTTCACAGAATATAAATTGATTAAATGGGAAACTAAGACTTGAACTTTCTGAGTTCCTTTTCTAAGTTAAATTTTAAGTATTGTAGTATATAAGAATGAACATGAAAATAAATACTTTAGATGATAGTTTGACTTTGAATTTTGACGAGCTGTTTTCAGCAGGTCAGAGAATAAATGAAATGATTCATTCTAGTCAAGCACATACATCTAAATCATTAATCTTCAGTTTAATTCAGAGTGTAGCGTCAATATGTGTGCACTTTTACTTCACTGCTCTGGCGCTGTGGTGCGGCCGCTGTGGGCAGAGGGGGAGGAGACGAGGGGAGGCGAGGTGACGTCAGCCGCTGGAGTCCTGTTAGGTGGGGCCAGGGGGGGGGGGCACAGGGGAGGAGGAGGAGCCGAAGTGCAGCCCCCTGCCCTCACACCAGACTTGTCATACAGGAAAGAGGAGATATATATATTAGTCAGGTCTGTTCCTCTTACTGTAGGTAATCTTTTAAAATTTATCAAGTTTTAGCCTCACCGTCCAGCATAAGTCAGTCTGTCGCCCTTTTCCCCTCTGAAGTCACTGTTGCCCCTCAGTTAGAGAGATGATGCAACTGTGAGCTAATAAAAAATTGCACTGACACTTCCAAAAAAAAAAAAATCGAATAAAATAGTCCAGTGCTGTTTACCTGCCCTCAGGCATCCCCAAAAGATAAAAAGAAGAAAAAAAAATTCCCTGCCCTGCTAGCAGGCAACTTCACCCAAAATAAGGAAAAAACTTTGGCAATTGAGAATGTTGGCTCAAAAATAAAAAGAATATTGCCAATAGAGCAACATTAGATTGCTTGGCACAAGTAATTATCATAAAGCCATCAAAAAACCCACAAAAAATTGCAAACAAAAGAAGTCACTGTCAAAGCTCCCTTGAAATAAAAGCAAGCATCTATACTCTTCATCGCTATACTCCTCATCTTGCCAAAATTACCCAGTTTAGTGTGATTTTATTAGTCTCTTCACACACACACACACACACACACACACAAGCGATAGCAAGCTCGCTCTCTCACCAAGGTCAGCCGTGGGCAGCTGTGTATACACACACCTGTTCGTAAAACAATCTGGAAACCACTTAAAACAAGCAGATATGGCAAGCCAAAGTTAGAAAACACTCCCAAAGTACTGACAAAAAACAAATCTGGCAACCCACGGTTCTCATGTCAACTTTTTCCGCTGCTCTGAGAACACATTCATTTTCTTCCCAGATTAATCACTTACAAAGCTCCCATGCACAAGTTTACCATTCCCCGTGAGACAGCAATCATGCTACCGTCCTTATACACTTCACAATGACCAGAAAAAACAACCACACCTTCAAACCTCCGTGGCACTTCTTACTTCCACCTTCGCGGGACCTCTCTGTTTTTTCCTCTCACCTCTTGCCAGGACAAACCGTGAAACACAAATAAACACACAAAACGACCAAACAAACAAACAAACTACAGTTATGTATTTATACCAGCACTATTTTAAGGTCAACCCTCATCAATGCTCACTCGTGCTGTAAAAATAAAATCTTACATTGATGGACTTAGTCATAGCTCACTCGTGTTGTAACTTCCCCGCGCGTTATTACCAGGTCTACTTCATGTGGTACATAATACGCATTATCCTTTGCAGCCTTTAACCAGGACCTCTGAGCCTCTACCTCATCTGAAGCGGAGACATTCGGACCTTCTGTTTGAATCAAACCCATCCAGGCTTTGCGGTATCAGACGCTCAGTTATCACACACACATATACGCGTATTCAAACCCAGTGTCCATAAGCATCAAACAACACATAAATTTACTTACAATGATCCGTCTGGAGGATTAAGGGTTGACCCAGGGGTGTCAAACTCATTCCATGGAGGGCCAAGACCCTGCAGGTTTTACTTCCACCCAGTCTCTTCAGCAGGTGTTTTCACTGATCAGCAATCAGTAGGAAGAAATTCAGAGAAATCACCTGTTGAAGACACTGGGTGGAGGTAAAACCTGCAGGGTCTTGGCCCTCCATGGAATGAGTTTGACACCTGTGGGTTGACCTGTCACTCGTCCCTCTCCCAGCGCCCTCGTACCATGTGGGACAATGCCTCCATCCACAAAATCGGAACCTTGGTTCCGACGGGAGGAGGGCTTTCTTCTCTTCCGCCATGCACAGCGTGGCCCAAAGGCGCCAGAAGCCAAGACGAGAATCTATGGGTCCCTTGTTCGGTGTGCCAAAATGTTAGAAAAATCTATACTGAGATGAAGCAGTCAAAAACCAGGCAGGATCATCAGTTTAAGTAAATTTATTCTCTGGCCAGGAGAAAGATACAGGAAGTTGCCCTTCAGAGTCTATCCATGCATCATTGTAATTCAGTCACCCATTATCCAGTCTTATATAGGTCCCATTGTCAGAAGGGAGCTGGAGGGAACATCCTACATCTGGATCTAGATATCCTAATCTCCCAAGAACCGAGAGCCAACACATCTCTCAGTCACACAGGAACTATACATGATGAGCCCAAAACAAAAGATAGGACAGCTGCATCATCATCTTTCTGCTGACCTAGTCTCTGGGGCATATTGAAGACCACTTGAACAATAATCACACATGAACAATAAAAAAAATGCACAAATATAATCAAATATGAAAATATAGAAGGTAAATATGGAATTATTCTTTCAGTTATACAGTTCATTCTGTCTGTCCTTTACATGTTTTTTTTCCCATCAGATCCTTTTGGACTTGTACCAATGGCAATCTGGTCCCAAGTTTCCTCATCATCAACATTTATCCTGGAGAGAATCCATTCTCCATTGGTAAGGCTCGGTAGTTAAGAATAGCTAAGCAAGGATCTTCTCTGTTCTCTGCAGCTTTTTTCAGGATGCACTTGACTATCTCACCCCTTTCTCTGTCAGTCCATTGCATTGTGGGTAATGAGGACTTGACATTACATGTTCAAAACCATACTTCAGTGCAAAGTCTTTAAAGCTCTTACAGTTGAACTGAGCTCCGTTATCAGTCACTGTGATCACTGGAATACCTTGCCTTGCAAAAATTGCTTTTATGCACGCAATCACCTCCTCTGCTGAAGAGTTAGGCAGTAGTGCATTCTCTAGATAGTTAGAGTAACAGTCCATGACAAACAAGTAGTCTTTGCCTCCTAGTTGATATAAGTCCATTCTCACTTTGGCCCGTGGCTCCTGTGGCTTGTCATGTGGTTTCATTGGCTCTTTCAGGTTCTCATACCTGTGACGTTGGCAAATTTCACAGTACTGCACCTCAGTCTCTATGTCTTTGTGTGTGTTCGGCCAGTATAGTGCCTCTCTTTCCCGTCTTTTGCACTTCTCTATACCCAAGTGCCCTTCATGAGTCAGCTTGAGCACCTCTGGCCTCATAGATTTGGAAACAACTACTCTTATGTTTTTTTTAGTAACACCCCATCTAACACCGACAGTTCCTTTTTAAAGTGTTGGTATGGTTTATCCAGTTCTTTATCACTGGGGAAATGAATCAGTTCCGCGACCTTTTTAAGACAGTCATCTTTCTGTGTTTCCCTGGCTATTTCAGCACATTTTTTCTCAGATAATGGCAACCATGCTCTAATGGCATCTATATGCATCTGAACATCTTTTTCTGTTGTGCTTCTTGCACTTTCCAAACTTGCTCTGCTTAGTGTATCAGCTATTACAAAGTGCTTGGCTGGTTTGTATTCAAATTTCAGGTCATATTTTTGAAGTTGCAACATTAAGCGTTGTATCCATGGTGGTGCGTCACGTAACGGTTTTTGTGATATCATTATGAGCAGTTTGTGATCTGTTTCAAGAGCTGCAGTTCTCCCATACACATATTCATGGAATTTTTCACATCCAAACACTGCTCCCAGTGTCTCTTTTTCTGTTTGAGCGTAATTTATTTCCGCTGCTGTCATAGTACGTGAAGTATATGCTACTGGTAGCCATTTTGAATCATTTTCTTGCAGAAGTTCTGCTCCTAGGCCTGCCTTTGATGAATCAGTGGATATTTTTAGCGGTTTGTCTTGATCATAAAAAGTCAAAACAGGTTCTTTAGTCAAGCTACTTTTTAGCCATTTCCACTCTCTTTCATGTTCTCATTGCCACTGCCACATTGTTTCAGTTTCTAAAAGGCTTCTTATAGCTTTAGTGTTTGCCGATGACATAACGCACGGCCCAGGAGACACACACGCAGGCTCAGGATAGATTTAACAGCTTTATCAGCAACAAGGAAGTGTATGGCTGCGTGTCTGTGGAATAAGAATGTATTGGTGGTGGCGTCTGCGTCAGGCACAGGGGCAGGAGGCCGTACAGCCGGACAACCCTGTGGGAGAGAGCAGAGGGAGAAGGGTAACGGGCACCACACCAATACAGGGAATAATGATGGTAGCTGGCTTACTTGGTTATGACAGGTGGCTGGCGTCGACAAGGGCGAAGCCCGGGAGACAGCGACCTGCGGTACCTGTGGCAGCAGCGTAGAGCCAACGGCGAGGTGATGAAGTCCGCCGCCGAGAATGTCCACCTGTGCACAGGGGAAGGCTAGAGGAGAGAGGTAAGGGGAGCTTACCCAAGATATCTTCACTAGTCGGTTTGAGATCCGTAGTAGCAAAGGGGCCGAAGTAGAGAGACGGCTTCAGGCCGAAGCCCAGGGCAGAGTGGATTAAATACCTCGCAGCTGACAAGGAGCAGGTGTGCACGCGGCTGGCACCGCTGATGAGCGGCGAGTCATAACAGCCGACAGATTTGGTATGAATTTACCAAGTAATTCACCAATCCCAAAGCTCTCTGTAAGTGTTTTTTTGTTTTCTGGCACAGCAATTTCTTCAATTTCTCAAATTTTTCCAGGGTCTGGCTGGACCCCAGCTTCTGATAGTCTGTCGCTAAGATAAGTGATAACACTTACTCCAAACAGACATTTTTGTTCATTTAGTTTTAGGCCTGAATTTTGTGCTTTGCTGAAGATTTCGATTGTGCTGCTCTAGACGACCACGTCATCTATGAGAACACTCACACCTTCAGTTCCATCCAACAGCTGCTGCACTGTTCTATGAATAATTTCAGGTGCAGAACAAATACCAAATGGTAGCCTTAAGAAGCAATGCCTCCCGAATGGTGTATTAAATGTACATAGTTTTGCACTTGCTTTGTCAGAAACAGTCTGATAAAATCCTGAAGATGCATCTGATTTGGAGAAACAGTGAGCTTCAGATCAGATCAGATTTGGTTGGCAGTCTGTAATGCTCTCTTTTTATCCATCTGTTTAAATCTTTTGGATCAATGCACAGTCTGAGGTCTTTGTTTGGTTTCTCTACTATTACAAGAGAGTTAACCGATTCTGTTGCCTCTTCTATTTTTCTCACTATCCCTTGTTTCATTAACTCTTCCAGTTTCTCTTTCACCCTGTTTTTAAGTGCTACTGGCACCTTTCTGGCTGGATGAATGACAGATTATGCATTTTCTTTTAGCTTTCTTTTGTATTCACCTGGTAAACGTCGTATTCCATTGAATACTTTTGTATTCTTGATACCACTTGCTGTGTGTAACTCTGACTTTGCCAGTTTTCTCCTGTTGTTCACTAGGTGTCACTTTTCCTTTCATCAAAACATCAGCTATTTTTTTTAGGCCTAGCTATTCACATGTTTTTAATCCTAATATGGTTTGTTTGTTACCTTCAACCAACACAAATATTGCATTAATAGTTTTACCTTTGTTGGACAGTTTCTCCGGTTTATTTTCTCCTCATGTACCTTTGGTCTGACTTTCAGTCTTTTCTAGTCTTTCATGGGCAGAATGTTGACTTGGGCACCTGTGTCTAGCTTCAGTGGTATGTTGGTGTCATTCAGATCCAACTGTGCAATCCATCATCAGAAGTGTTCTTTTCTGCCACCAGCGAATCCACGAAGAATGTTGTCCTTTCATCCTCACCGTTGTAAAAATTAACTTTCTGAACAGTTAGCAGAATCTTTTCAGTTAACCAACCAATGATCACAGAAGCAATGCTATTTCTCAGCTTAACTTTTATTGAACCCCGCAGGGAGTCAGAGTACATGGGCCGTGGGACCTCCCAGCTCCCTCTCCTGGAAAAGACCCCGCAGAAAGGAATTCACAGCTACATATAGGCAAGTTTAATGGGTGTTTGTTCCTGCCTTTATGGCTTCCTCTCAGCGTCCATATGTCTTCTCTTCTGCCCTACACATGCCCATATATCGAAACAGGAACAGAGACTTTCCTGTGAAGTTTGTATGTGTGTGCACATGTGTGTATGTGTAGAGCTAAAGCAGTTTTTGTGTGTGTGTATGTGTGGATCTAAGAGATATGTGTATGCAAGCACTTTGTGTAATATGTAATTAACTAATCTTAACTATTTATTTATTATAACACCGTCACTCTCTCTATCAGCTGCACTTTTTTCTTTGAAAAGCAGTATTTTTCAAAGTGATTCTTTTTTCCACACTTAAGGCAGTCTTTCCCAAAAGCAGGGCACTTTTATGGTTCATGTCGGTTTCCATACCTTTCGCAGCCTTTTTTCTCCATGTTCATCTTTGGTATTGTAGGGGCATGGTGTGGGGGTTTTTCCACCCAGAGAAGGCAGGGGGAAGGGGAGAACAATGGACCAAAGGAGGAGGTGTCATCGGGGGTATCAGACGGGACTGTTGGGTCTATGCACCCTTTGGGGAGAGTAAGAGCTGCTGGTGCCGCTAAGAGAAGAAGGGTTTTGGAGCGGCACCAGCATTATGTCATGTTAATGTGCCACACACTTCTTTGTTCAAACAACAATGTGTTATGGTCGGAAATTCCGGGTCTCAATGCATGGAAATAAAGATATAAAAGAGGAATGCACAGAGACCCGTGATTCTCTTTTGCTGTAAGTTACACTGGACAAAGAATAAAGTTCTGTGTCGTCCAGCTCGTTGCTTCGCCTGCCTTCTTTCTCCTCATTGGTGACCTAAGACATGCCATGGAAAGCGAGCCGAGCACTGCCCCGGAGACTGCCTGGAGGGACAGCACTAGCACCGCGTGCGTGGTCTCAGTTGAGCTCACAAACATCTGGCTTCACAACCCGACCACGTGGTTCTTGCACATAGAAGCCCAGTTCGCACTCCGCGGGATAATAATGGACGATACCACGGTATTACTATGTGGTCGCTTCACTGGAT
Organism: Pholidichthys leucotaenia; assembly: GCA_020510985.1. Taxonomy (NCBI): domain Eukaryota; kingdom Metazoa; phylum Chordata; class Actinopteri; order Cichliformes; family Pholidichthyidae; genus Pholidichthys; species Pholidichthys leucotaenia. The sequence continues at coordinate 51,032,224 of CM035837.1, read as the reverse complement.
GCACGCGCCATGCAACAGGTGACGAGCCTGCTCCAGGAGCCGCCGGCCCAAGCAAAATATGAAGCGCTCAAGAGGATGCTTCTCCAGCGCTATACCCTTTCTGACAGTGAGAGGGCAGAGAGACTCCTAACGCGTTTGGAGTTAGGGGACAAATCAGCAGTGGACCTCATGGAGAGCATGTTGACGCTGATGGGGAAGGATGACGAATTCTTTCCTGTTTGCCCACTTGTTCCTCAGGAACCTACCGGCTACAGCGAGGGCGATCCTGGCCAACTTGCAGCAGCTGGTTGCTAAGGATTACTGCGCCCTGGCGCAGGGAGTAGACCGCATCATCTTGGCGACCAGAACTCTCAGCGTGCAGACAGTGGCACCGGCATCCATGAGGGACTCAAGCGAGGTTGAGGAGCCGTTCGTGGTAGCCGGGACGGACACCAGAAGACGAAGGAATGGGGCGATATGTTTTTATCATTGCCATTTTGGCTCAAATGCCCAGTGCTGCCTGTCATCATGCCAATTCAAGAAGCCAGGAAGATGGCACATTCGGAATTCAGTGGCAGCTGCAGCCGATGGCAACAGGAACAGACTGCTTTATGTCACGGACACACGTTTGGGGAGACGGTTTTTGGTGGACTCCGGCTCCCAGAAGAGCCTCATTCTGCTGGTCAACACAGACAGGGTGACAGGACGCAGTGGTCCCGAGCTCATGGCTGCCAACAGATCCACCATCAGGACATTTGGCGAGCGGACACTGATGATATGCTTACACGGATGCAACTTTCAGTGGGACTTTATGATAGCTGCATGTTCCGGCCCCATTTTAGGTGCAGATTTTTTATGTGCTTATGGGTTATTAGTCGATGTTGCTAATAGGGGATTAGTGAATGCTGTCTCTTTTATCTCACTACCCTGCACAGCTCAGGGAGCTGGGTCGACAACACTGGCTAACGTTATAGCTCCAGGGGGTAAGTACCAACATTTGCTCGCACAGTTCCCAGCACTTACAGTCCCAACTTTTTTGGCTATCGTAACGAAACACGGGTTTGAGCACTTTATAATGACAAAAGGCCTGCCGGTGTTTGCGCGTCCTCGGTGTTTGGACATGGCTAAACTGGCCAGCACGCGAGAGGAGTTTGCCATCTTAGAGCACTTGGGCATCGTCAGGCGCTCCAACAGCCCATGCGCATCCCCGCTTCACATGGTGTCTGAAGCCGACGGGTCGTGGTGATTGTGCGGCGATTTCTGGTGCTTGAATAATGCCATGGAACACGATCGTTATCCCATTCCTCACATCCAGGATTCTTCTGTGCACCTGGCTTGGGGGCGTGTTTTTTCGAAAGTGGATCTGGTCCGCGGATGCCATCAGGTCCGGTGCGTGCGGAAGACATTCCAAAAACAGCGGTAATAACTCCTTTTGGCCTTTTTGAGTTTTTAGGCATGCCGTTCGGATTAAAAGGCATGGCGCAGACTTTTCAGAGGATGATGGACGCAGTGCTTCATGACTTGCCCTTCGTTTTTGTCTACTTAGACGACATTCTGGTAGCTAACGCGTCCAAGGAGGAGCACATCACCCATCTCAAGACGGTTTTCCAGAGGTTGGAAGTGCGTGGGCTGATAGTTAACCCGGCGAAGTGCCAGTTCGGCATGCTAGAGATTGATTTTTTGGGCCACCGCATTTCGCTGGAGGGCGTGATTCCATTACCAGATAAGGTGCGCGCTGTGTTGGACTTTCCGCACCAGCAGACTGTGAGAGCACTACAGGAGTTTTTGGAAATGGTTAATTTTTATAACTACTTCCTTCTCCGGGCAGCCCAGCTGATGCAGCCGTTGTATGCCGTGCTTAAAAAAAAGAAGCCTGCGGAAGCCATCGACTGGACTCCCGAGCGAGTCCAGGCTTTTACTAACACCAAAACAGCACTTGCGGCTGCCGTGCTGTTAGCCCACCCGGATTCATCTGCACGGATAGCGCTCACTATGGATGCGTCTGATGTTGCCATAGGGGCAGTGGTGGAGCAGTGTGTCTCAGGTTCGTGGCAGCCGCTCACATTTTTCAGCCGAACTTTGCGCGACAATGAACGCAAGTACAGCACGTTTGATAGAGAATTGCTGGCTGTCCACCTGGCGACACACCATTTCCAGTTCTGGCTGGAGGTTTGTGAGTTCACTGTTTGTGGACCATAAACCATTGACGCATGCGATGTCCAAGGCCTCAGAACCGTGGTCGGCCTGGCAGCAATGGCATTTGGCCACAATTTCAGAGTTTACTACCGATATTCAACACGCTGCCAGTAAACTCAACACCAGGGCTGTGAGCGTATCGGGCCCAGCCCACCATTGTTTTCCCCACACATTTGTCCCATAAAGCTTGCACAACGCAAGTTTTGTTATTGTCAGGCACGATGCGCATCGGACCTCACTGCACCCACTGTGCGACAGACCATTCAGGGTGTTAGAACCTGGGGTGAAGCATTTTGTGTTAGACTCGGGGGGGAGGGGCGTAGGGAGACCATCTGCATTGACAGGCTGAAGCCCTCTTTTGTGTTGGCAGACGAGCAGGTGGTGTTGGCCCAAGCTCCCCGGTGTGGACGCCCACCGTTGGTGGCTCCACAAGGTGGTGATCCCTCGTCAGGGACCTGCGCTCGCAAAGCTAATATGTTTTCCCCCCCTCCCTTTTTCCCTCCACAGACTGACGTGCCCTCTGATACACCTCACGAGCAGGGCGGTTTGACTGGATCGGCAACCCCCCACTTCAGCCGCTATGATTGCCGGCTCAGGCCCAAAGGACGGGGGGGTTAGTGCCCCTTCTGGGTGTTCGGGGGCTGTGTGGGGGCATGGTGTGGGGGGTTTCTCCACCCAGAGAAGGCAGGGGGAAGGGGAGAACAATGGACCGAAGGAGGAGGTGTCACCGGGGGGTATCAGATGGGACTGCTGGGTCTATGCACCCCCCCGGACACAGTAAGAGCTGCTGGTGCCGCTAAGAGAAGAAGGGTGTTGGAGCGGCGCCGGCGTTATGTCATGTTAATGAGCCACACACTTCTTTGTTCAAACAACAATGTGTTATGGTCGGAAGTTCCGGGTCTCAATGCATGGAAATAAAGATATAAAAGAGGAATGCACAGAGACCTGGGATTCTCTTTTGCTGTAAGTTACATTGGAGAAAGAATAAAGTTCTGTGTCATCCAGCTCGCTGCCTTTCCTGCCTTCTTTCGCCACAGTATCTTTTTATTTGCTTTCATCCTTTTGCCTTCATGGTGTACTGCATCAACTTTTGTGTTTTCATCTTCATTACAAAAAGTCATCTGCTCTCTCATGCTTTCAGCCACTTGGTAGACTTCTGCTGCTTTTTTCAATGTTAGGTCAGTCTCTTAATAAATGCATCCTCACTCGTGTGTCTTGGACCCCAATCACAATCTTCTCTTATTGAATCACACAAAGTTCCAAAGTTACAAAACTGTGAGTTTAGCTTCAAGTCAGTCACATACTGTTCTATTGACTCTGACTCTTTCTGCATTCTGTTTCTGAAGACGTACCTTTCATAGGTTTCATTCTTTCTTGGTGAGCAGTATTGATCAAACTTGCTTATAACTGCATCATATTTGTCTTTTTCTTCATCCGTGAAGACAAACGTATCATGCTGTGGCCTGCTGCTGTTAGCAACAGTGCTATCCTTCGCTTCTGATCTCCATCAAGCCCGATAGCAAGCAAATGAAGTTCAAAGCTTTGCGTGAAAATTTTCCAGTTCTCATTAACATTACCTGTCAGCTTCAATTCTTCTGGTGGACGGACGGAATGAATTTTTTATTTTGTTCCTCCTGGTACCAAGTATTATTGTAGTTATTTGTAATTGAGTGAGGGAATGCACATGCACCGATATCTTTTCAACAGGCAGCCATCTTTATTAAACACACTGCTACTATACAGTATACCACATACATATATACAGTACTTTACTACCACCTTCTGGTGTTATCAGGTACTGCTGTAGCTTTGTAGAAGTATATAAGATAAGATAAGATAAGATAAGCCTTTATTAGTCCCACAATGGGGAAATTCCAGGATTGCAACAGTACAGGGATAGCAACACTCAGAGCAACAATCAGAAGGCAAGAAAAAAACAACATCTAGTAAACATATGTCCATATTACTATAAATGTATATATATAGACACACAGTGCAGAGCATTATGGTTGGTTGGTGAATGTGCAGCAGAAAGTCTAAGCTCTCTCTCTGCGGATGCAGCGGGCCAGCTGGAAGTCTTTGGGCATGATGGTGACCCCCTTAGCGAAGAAGAGACCACCAGGTGGGCCTCGCTGGTCTCCTGCAGAGCCACGACGGCAAAGCTCAGGAAACGCAGGACGGTCTTAAAGTCCTGAGCGATCTCCCTCACCAGGCGCTGGACGGGCAGCTTACGGATGAGCAGCTCCGTGGATTTCTGGCAGCTACAGATCTCTCTCAGAGCCACGGGCCTGTGACGGCGAGGCCTCTTCACTCTGCCGGTGGCCGGAGCACCCCTCCGAGCAGCCCTGGTGGCTAGCTGTCTCCTGGGGGGCTTCTTCCTCCAGTAGATTTTACGGGCGGTCTGCTTGGTTCTTGCCATCGCTCTTTATTATTCTGTCTTATATTTCTTGCACGCCGCCTAAACTCCAGCCCGGCACCCGCGTCGTTTTCGCTACAGCTCCCGGTATGTCGAGTTTCCCATTAGCACCGGGCGGCGGCCAAGTGCTAGCTAGCACTAGCTCCTCCCCGCTGTAGCGTCTCCCGCTGCAAACCGTGGCTCCGTCCGCCGACCCGGGAGACCCCCGGGGCGATCCGTGCGTCCGTGATATATATACAGAGTGAAAGGTGTAGAAAGAAGAAGGAAGATAAAAAAAAAGGCTGTTGCAACGGGCAGCCTACTCGTGTGGTGCCACCGGTCCGGCGGAACCGGAACCGGAAAAAGTGATGAGATAAGCCTTTATTAGTCCCACAATGGGGAAATTCCAGGATTGCAACAGTACAGGGATAGCAACACTCAGAGCAACAATCAAGAAGACAAGAAAAAAAAAAACAAGAGCAGCGAATATACATATGTACATATAAATATATAAATATATAAACACACAGTGCAGAGCATTGTAGCTAGATGGAATAAATATATAAATATATAGACACACACAGTGCAGAGCATTGTAGCTAGATGGAATGAACAGCATAACCGTCTACTTAGTTATCCTACATGGTATGATTATGTACCCATACATATTGTCACTCTCTGTAGCGACCGGTATTGTTCTAGTTGTATACCGGAGGGGACCATTGTGTAAGTCTATTGCGTCTTTTGCATTCAATACTATTAGGTTGTCACGTTTTTTTGCTATCTCTGCGAGCAGCCCTGCTTAGGTTATACAGTCTGACAGCCGTAGGTAGGAAGGACCTGCGAAACCTCTCTGTTGCGCACCTAGGATGATGTAGTCTGCTGCTAAATGAGCTCCTCAGTGCATTCAGTATATCCTGCATAGGGTGGGACTCGGACTCCAGCAGAGATGACAGTTTAGCCACCATCCTTCTCTCTCCCATCTCCTCCACTGGGTCAAGGTGTTGCCCCAGGACAGAGCTAGCTTTCTTGATCAGGTTGTTCGGTCTCTTCCTATCGGCTGCTGTAACGCCACTGCCCCAGCAGACCACTCCAAAAGTGATGACTGATGCCACCACTGTGTCGTAGAATGTCTTCAGCAGCGCCCCTTGTACACCAAAAGACCTGAGTCTCCTCAGTAGGAACAGCCTGCGCTGTCCCTTCTTGTAGAGTGCGTCAGTATTGTGTGACCAGTCTAGTTTATTGTTCAGATGAACACCCAGGTACTTGTAGGATGTCACCATCTCGATGTCTGTTCCCTGTATAAGACGCAGAGTCGTCAGAGAACTTCTGTAGATGGCAGTGTGTTGTGTTGTTGTATATATTTCTTATATCAATACATCAGCAATCAAGCCTTTTGTCACTCACTAAAACACACCTTGAACTTTCAAAATAATGACACTCAACCACACAAACAACTCCTATCTATATATCTATCTATCTATCATCTTCTAGTATATCTGTGTGAATGAGTGTGTATGCATGTATCTCTGTGTAATATTTAGTGAATGTAATGTGTTTTTGTTTAATGTTACAGAACCTAAACCTAATTCTAACTTGTGTAATACTCTCCCTAACTTATATTCAAATGCCCAACCCTCTCAAACTTTACGCGAGCCCTCAAGTCACATGATGTGACCGACATAACGAAGCCTCGCTTGATATGGTCACGTGACTGTGGCCGTGCTGAAACAGTGCTTGAGACACAGCTCACAACACTTCCATTTCATATTGCTCGAATCAGAGTTGAGTAAGCGGTGTCCAGCAGCCACTCTGTGATCAGATCACAGTGATAACTGCCCCTGATAGCCTGTTGTCCCAGCGGTGAGAATAACCTGTGCTCTCTCCCCACATCAGCTCCTACCTCTGTGGTTAAATATGATTATTTTTAAAGTAAGAAGTTCCCATTTGCTGTCCGCCATTGTGCAAATTTAAGTTTTTGTATGACCAAGAGAGAAAGTGACTAAACTTTGATATGTTGCTGTAAAGAGTAAATGAAGCTTCTTCTGAGGTGAACTTCTGTTTATCCATGATTATCTATAGCTGTGATTTGCAGCTATTTCATGAAAGTAAAACCTGTAATTAGGTATTTTTAATGTGTTGGTCTATGGGGTGTCAAACGTGGGCCGTGGGCCAAAAACAGTCTAAGTTTTTTCTTTGAATTTACAGCTTTCTTTCTAGTAAATTTCTGATTTTTTCTACTGACTAGAATTGTTCATGTAAATTTGAGACATTTTTCTCCTTAAAATGAGACTTTTTTCTCATCAGTTTTCTTTTTCTTCTTTTTTTTTTAGTGAAAACAAGGAGTGTCCATTTAGATTAACTCCATCAGCAATTACTAATGATGTCGTGCAGCCCTGAAGGGGTGTCCCAATTCATAGGGGTCATTTTCAACCCCTACCAATTGGTCTTTGATTTCAAGGACCAAGGGGTGGGGGTAGGCAAAGGGGAAGAGGTACAAATGAGAATTTGGACAGACCCCAAATCTACTTGTACTTCACTCTCATATTGCAAATATTTTTCTCGACTGCTTTACAGTATTTATGCCTGTTAATAATTAAACAGTGTTGTCTTGCTATTTTTAAGTATGTGTAAGGGTCATTTACATTTAAAAAGGCTGTAAATTTAGTTCAAGTAAATTTTAGCATGCGATAGTCAAATTTGATCATTCATTCATTCATTCATTCATCTTCTTCCGCTAAATCCTTTTCGGGTCGTGGAGGGGCTGGAGCCTATCCCAGCATCTTTGGGCGAGAGGCAGGGTACATCCTGGACAGATCGCCAGTCCATCACAGGGCCAACACAGAGAGACAGACAACCATTCACTCTCACAGTCATACCTAAGGACAATTTAGAATCCCCAGTTTTGATGCCAATTAACCTAACTTGCATGTTTTTTGCATAGGGTGGCGCGGTGGCGGAGTGGTTAGCACTGCGGCAGCACAGCAACTCACCCTTGGCTAGGGGATCCTGGGTTCGAGCCCAGCCCCCAACCAACAGTGATCTGTGTGGAGTTTGCATGTTCTCCCCGTGTCTGCGTGGGTTTACTCCGGGATTTCTCCGGTTTCCTCCCAAATTTGATCATATTAAACATAATTCTCCAACCACAAAATTGTGGCTAGTGAAAAGGCTGAATGGCTAGTAACTTTGGAAAAACAGTGGCCAGTGAGCAAAAAAGTTAATGTCAAGCCCTGCTGACAGGACTAATGTTTTTGTTTTTTTTATTATTATTAATTTATGATCTCACCACTTGCCACTATGTGGCTATTTCTTACCAAGCAGATGAACTAAGGACACTGCTGTGATTTAGTCAGCTTGACTATGGCAAAAGTAACAGTTATCCTGCCTGTAGAGGCATTATGAACACAGCACACCACACCTCAGGTGTGCTGTTTCATTCATGAAATAATAGTACATCTGTGTGTCAATTTGCAACTAAATCATCCTGGTATTAAAAACTTACTCTAGATTCATTATCTCGACATTTAATTCTTTACAATGACATTCATTTTTCAAATTTAGGATTCAGGTATCCCCCCCCCCCCCCAAAAAAAGTAAATAACAAATTTACCTTTACCAAATTTACCAGAAAAACAACATGCAAATTTAGGAGAAAGTAGTATAAATTCACAAGAAAGAAGCAGTAACTTGATGATAGTCAAAAAAAATATTTAAAAAATCAGAAATTTAAATGATTTTGCAAATATGTAAAGAAAAAGGCTTTATTTCCATGACAAAAATTGCAAATTTGAAAAAAAAAACAAAACACAAAAATGCTACATTTTTGTGAGAAACTGTGAATTTGGGGGAACCAACATGGGGGAAATACTGCATATTTATACAAAAAGTAGGCAAATTTACAAGAAAAAAATTTCTCTGATTTACAAGAAAAGCTGTAAAACTATGACAAAAAAGTTGCACACAGGAAAAAGTGACATTAGAAATGTCACAGTGCTACATAAAACACTGAAGTTTACACACAGGTTTTCAAAATCATCATGATTAGTTGGAGCAACCAACACCACAGGTGTCACTGTGCATGCCGGAACTAATTCACAAACACTGTGAGCATGCACAGCCTCTGAAACAAAGCGACCTAGGTGCAAATCAGAGGAAACATCCATTGAGTGTGCACAATCAGAGGTACCATTTAAACCCAAATCAGCCCTACCGGCCGTATCAACACTCTGCCTATGTCTCTCTAATCGTGCCCGACTCCATGCCAATTCTGGCAGCAAAAACACCTTCTGTTGCTCAAAAAACAACCTGGCAGTATTACTGGTCAAACCACCTTCAGCCATTGTAACAGGTGTTACACACACCAACACGTACAACAAACCAGACTGATGCGTCAAATCAACACAAGTGCAGTACTCTGCCTCACAACTCAAAACAATTCATTCATGATCTAACTTAAAAAACCCACCACAAACAGATTCACAAATTAACAGACACTCACTCACCTCCGTGTTTCCCCAACAGGTGCGTGCTTCTCGGCAAACGCTACACAATAATGAGTGCTGATGTCACCCAGATACCACAACCACTCGCTCATTCACAAAAAACGCCACACCTCCACGCACTGCATGAGCAGATTGTGCAACCAGAACAAACCAAACTGGGTCACAAACAGAAAAAAAGTGTTTCCACACAAAAACTGATACACTGGCAATTCTCTTCCCTGGCTAACTAGTCATAAAAACTTATCTACCTGACATAGACTCTAGTCTTCAGGCAGTTACTTGCAGGAGGATCTTTAATCACGAACTCACTGGGCTGCCAAGCAACTGCTACGCGGCAACTTAGAGAGAATCCGGTGGAAGTGACCCCAAGCCCTGTTCATGCCTCTCTAAACCTAAGACAGACAGTGAACCCCCTAATGGAATTCACTGTTGAGCCTAACAGGAGAAATTACCAGTGATATCAAAACCAACTGAATGTAATACACTTACCTGCATTAACCCAGTGACACACACACACACACACACACACGCACACAAACACACACACACACACACACACACACACACACACACACACACACACACACACACACACACACACAAATGGACAAATCCACCAAACAAACAAATGAGCTCCTATATCCACAAATAGGTTCACTCAAAACAACCGAGTGAGCAAACAGACAGACCGGAATCTGACAGATAGACAGGCTCAAACAACCAGACGAGCCCCCAATTTGTCACATCACAAATGGTTTTCAGGCTCAAACAAACCAACCAGGTTCAAACAAGCGGACGAGCCCCATTTGTCACATCACAAATGGTTTTCAGGCTCAAACGGACCGACTGGGTTCAGACAAGCGGACGAGCCCCCATTTGTCCTATTACAAATGGTTTTCAGGCTCAAATAGACCAACTGGGTTCAGACAAGCAGACAAGTCCCAATTTGTCACATTACAAATGGGCCAAACAAACAGACCAGAATCAGACGGACGGATTCAACCAAACAAAACAGCCGGACGAGCCCCCATTTGTCACAAGCCTGGTTCACGGCTTGGACAAAAAAGGGAGACCACATGGAGTTGCCAATTTAAACACAAGTTTATTTTTAAAGAAAACAATGGAAAAAAGGTGTCTGTAATAATCAGTGGTGTGTGTGTGTATTGGATATGTGGACAAACAAAGAGGCAAACCTAGTCACTGGCCAACCCAGCGACCACACGCCTCTGTCAGGGCTGTAATTATGCCCAGCGGCAAACACAGAACCAGAAAGCCCACAGGCTACAGACACACAAACAGGGGCTGCCAGCACAACCCCGACCAAGTGACACACAAAAACAGTCGGCAGAGCACAAACACCAGAAAGGCGACTGGCCTCCAGCGGGAGCAGAAGTGTTACTGACAGGTGCACAGAGATGGCTTATATAGTGCACTTCTCAGCCAGGGGTGGTCCTTCACAGCTCCACCTACAACATAACCCCCCCACAAAAAAAACAGAGAGGTCCCACTCCAGAGATGAGCGGGGCCTTAATACCTTAAACACCAACAAACTCAAAAGGTACAGTGTTAAGGTGATGACTCTTGTTATACTAGGTGCTACATCACTATACAGTGATAATAAGCCATCAGTATCTGTTTGGTCACTTCCTAATTTGTGTAATGCTATCTCGTGATTAAATAAAATGGGAACAGAAGGCTAGGAATGTGATTTTAAGCTCAATAATTAAATTCCAAGTAAATCAGTGATGCTTTATTGTTGTGCTTTTGAACTCATTTTAAGACATTATGCATATGGATAAAATTTAGAGTGCTGTATTTTCCTCAATGAGATATTTTAAAAAGTTTAGTCCTATGTTCTATTCTTTCATTCATCTATCAGGTATTTATTTCTTATATATTTGTTTAGATACTCTTTTGTGCAGTTGTGGTATTTTAACAGAGGATAGAAGGTCTGAAAATGATCTGCAGGGAAACTAATCAGTTTCTTTTAACGTGGATATTTAAGAATAGCCTTTAGAGTGACTTAGTCTATAATCAAAAGTGGTAAAACTTGCCTTTTAATTGAATTTTATAATTATCAAAATCATGACATTTTAAAAATACAGAACAGTTGTCATGGCCTGCTGTAAGTGAGCACACATACACATCATCACTAAAGTCAAATTTATTTATAGAACACATTTAAAAACAATCAAGTTGACCAAAGTGCTGTACATTGAGATAGTTAAAATCAAACTGCACAACCTAACATATAATCACCTCTTATTTGTTTCAGCTGTGCAGCAGCCAGGCTCCACCCTACTTAAGGGGTGAACTGGCATTATTCACCGGTGGGATTATCTCTACGCCACAGCCTTTGCTGCCACTAGATTACCTACTGTTGTTGGAAATTGTCTACTCGCTTCGCCCTGTGTATGCTCCAGCTCGCTTGCAACTCAGCCCCATCCCTGACCTTCAATATCATTGGAACCACGTAAGCTCATTTGTGCACCTGCTTTGTTGTGTCTCTGGACCTCTCTGCCCCTTCTCCTCAGCCTTGCCCCTGGACCTCAACCTGCGCACCTCCACGATTTCAGTCCCCCTGTGGAGATTGGATGTTCACTGCCACCTTGCTCAGCTTCAGCCTGTAAGTCAAGCAAAAGATCCAATTAACCTTCATCCTGCTCCCCCCCACCCACCTTCCTTTCAGAGTGCCCTCCCATGCCTGGGAACCCCTGCTCACCTCTCGCTTCAGAGCCACCACTACCCTACCTGCAGCCTCAGCTCCCTTTCCCCCCGGTTCATTGCCTGCAAGCAGACATGTAATTATTAGCCTCTTTCCCTGTTACATCCTCAACATAAGTACGTTGCCAGCATTGACTGTGATATTAACGTCTTCTTTCTCTCCCCCTTTCACAGAGCTCGAGTCCCAGCACAATTATCACCATTATTGTAAATAAACCTTGCATCTTACCTGCTGATCTGTTGTGGTTTCTGTTCCTTTGGGTCCTGCTTGTTAAAAAAACATGTCAGTGCAGTCCCACCAGTCTCAGGACCCGGCAGGAACCACATCAGGTTCTCTACTGGAATGCCTCACTGCTTTCGAGGTCAAAATTGATCAATTATCCCTCCAATCAGTTGTTACCCAGATTCAGCTGAGCCAATTTGTGAATCAGCTCACTTCCTCTTTTTCGCCTAGTTTGGCAGCAGCAGATTCCCCTCTGTCTGCTTCCTCACCCACTGAGTCCTCATCTGCCAGCCAAGCCCTCTCCATCCCCACTCCAGCCCGCTATAGCAGGAGGACGGGGGGCTGTAAAGGGTTCCTTTTGCAGTGTCAATTAGTTTTTCAGAAAACCCCTTGCTTGACACACTAATGTCAAGCAAATGTCCCTTTCATTGTCCCTTTCAAGCCCATTCGGCTTGACAAGCTTACTGGCGCCCCCGTTCCGCCGTTGTTCCTTCTTGTGCTGTGTCCCCCACACTTCGCCTCATAGCGTTCTCTCCAAGTTTGGCGCCAGAGGTCGCTGAACCTATGCAGCTTGGTTGCACTCAGTCTTCGCCCGCCAAATGTCAGCGCAGGAGGGATGCAAGGTTGTGCTTTTACTGTGGTACTTCCGGGCATTTTGTGGCTGCCTGGCCGAAGCACCCAAATGACTCCGTCCACCAGTCACAGTAGGGGGACTGGCGGGTGAGGAGTCAACACCCAAAGCCCTTCTCAAGCTTATCTTTCCCACACTAATTTAGGTTAATTCAGTTGAACATTCTACCTCTGCCTTAACTGATTCTGGGGAGAAGCAAAATTTTATTTCCGACAAATTAGTGTCCCAGCTTCAGATTCTCACCACTGAAGTGCCCTCACCTACCATTGTAGTTGCACGTTCTGGTTCTAGATTATCCACCATCACTAGGATGACTGCCTCCATTTTTATTACTGCATCTGGCAACCACCAAGAACACCTCCAACTTCTTGTATTACCTACCCGCTCCTCTGAAATTATCTTAGGGTTCCCCTGGCTGAGACTGCATAATCCCTCCATTGATTGGGCCTTGGGCAAAATTAACTCCTGGAGCAATTTTTGCTTGTCCTCCTGCCTCCTTTCCGCCCCCTTGTCATCCATCTCGGCTTAATGCCCTAGCCCAGAGATGTCCCCTGACCTGTCCTTAGTGCCTAAGGAATTCCATGATCTTGCTTCTGTTTTCAGTAAAGTTAAAGCCTTGTCTCTACCTCCACACAGGCAGTACGACTTCTCCATCAACCTCCAGCAGGGGGCAGGACTATCCACCAGCAGGCTGTACAATATCCAGCCCTGAGACGGAGGCAATGGTGAAGTACGTCAGGGAATCACTCCAGGCCGGGATCATCAGACCCTCATCCTCCCAGGTAGGGGCAGGCTTCTTCTTGGGTAAGAAGAATGGCACACTCAGGCCTTGCATTGATTATTGTGGATTAAACGCCATTACCATTAAAGACAAATACCCATTACCGCTAATGAATTCAGCCTATGAACTCCTTCAAGGAGTTCAATGATTTTCAGTAAATTAGACCTGAGGAACTCAATCAGCCTAGCCCTGCCCTCAATCAGCGAGCTGTCAGATACCATCAAGAAGCTTCTCTCTGGGCGAGCCCACGGCGCTGAGGGAGTTACGGCAAAGATGATGAAAGTCACCCTCACCTCTGTCATCCCTCGGCTGGAACATCTGTGTTGCTTCATCTGGGGAGAAGAACACATCTCTGGGGAATGCAGGGACAGGGTCATTCTGTCCTTCTACAAGAACAAGGGTGACCGTTGGAGCACAGCCAGCTATCGTTCCATCACGCTGCTTTCCATCAGCCTGATGAGAAGGTTATCACCACTGTCATCCTGAGCCGCATCTGCCCCCTGCTCCTTGGCAAGTGTCGCCGCCAGCAGGCCGGCTTCATCTCTCACCAGTTCACAGTGGAACGCATCCTTGCCTTGAGTGTCCTGGCGCAGCAATGGAGGGAGAATCACCAACCTCTACATGCGGCCTACGTCAACCTCAAAGCTGCCTTCGACTCCCTAGACAGGAACGCCCTCTGGCAACTCCTCTGTGACATTGGAGTCCTGTCCAAGTACATCAACATTCTCCAGGACCTCTACACCAACACCACTTGCAGAGTGCATGCCGAGGGTGACATGTCAGACCCTTTTGTCACCACCTCTGGAGTCCGGCAGGGATGCGTCTCCACACCAAACCTCTTTAATGTTGCGGTTGACTACTGGGTCAAGAACGCGACGAAATGTTGCCCCAATCTCGGAGTTGACTTCCACTCCCACTTCACAGACCTGTGCTATGCGGACGACGTAGTGCTTTTTGCTACACATATAAACATAATCGCTGAGGCACTGGAGCTGCTTGGAGAGGAAGCATCACCCTTGGGCCTCACCATCAGTTGGACAAAAACAAAAATCCAGTCGCTGTCAGACTTCTTGCCACCACCACCACCACAAGTCATCACCATCAACAACGAGCCAGCTGAGATAGTCAATGACTTTGTCTACCTTGGATCTAAGATCATCAGCTCCTGCTTGTCAGACCCAGACATTACCCACTGCCTGCAGCTGTCTTGCAGTGCTTTTGGCTGCCTCCAGAGAATCTGGTGGAGCTGGAAGATCCGCATGACAACAAAGTTGCAAATCTTTAACACCTGGGTGACACCCGTCCTCCTTTACGGGTCCGAGACCTGGACCCTCTCCACCACAGCCACCCACCATCTGGATACATTCCATCTGACTTGCCTCTGTAACATCCTTGGCATCTGATGGTTCCACCACACCACAAACGATGAGGTTTAAAGAAGGGCTGGCTGCCCTATCCCCATCTCCACTGTCATCAGAAGAGGGAGGCTGTGGCTCCTCAGCCACGTGGCCAAGTTGGAAGACGGGACACCCGCCAAGCAGGCCATCTCTACCAGTGCTCATCTGCCCCCAGGGCTGGCATCTCCCCTGAGGTCGGCCCAGACTGTCCTGGACAACCCAGGTTGCAATAAGACCTCTGGCCGACCTCATTGCCCTAGTCCAAGATCGCCCTTCCTCCTGACGATTGGCCGCAATGGCCGCAATGATCACTTAAGTGGCCAGGCAAGAATTAAGTAAATAAGAGCGCATACCACCTGATCCGCATAAGGGAGGGAGACGAGTGGATAACCGGGTTCTGCACACCTATGGGCCATTTTGAGTACCTGGTCATGCCCTTCGGTCTAACCAATGCTCCAGCAGTCTTCCAGAGACTAATTAATGACATTTTGAGAGACTTCCCTAACTTGTTTGTCTTTGTGTACCTAGATAACATTTTGATCTTCTCCCACTCCGTGAAAGAACACAGGTTTCACGTCAGGCGGGGGCTGCAGCGGCTTTTTGAGAACCAGCTCTACGTGAAGGCCAAGAAATGTGAGTTTTTCACCACCACAACATCCTTCCTCAGGTTTGTCATTGCTAAGGGGCAATTAAAACCTGACCCTGCAAAGATCCAAGCCGTGATGGACTGGCCTACCCCCACTACTCTTGAGCAGCTGTGGTGCTTCTTGGGATTTGCCAAATTTTACAGGAGATTTATGAAGAATTACAGCCGGGTGGCAGCCCCACTAACCCAACTTGCCTCTCCCAAAACCCCCTTCAGGTGGTCGGATTCAGCAGAGTCGACATTCACTGAATTAAAGACCTTGTTTTCACAGGCACCCATCCTTTCACAGGTGGACCCCACGCGTCAGTTTGTTGTGGAGGTGGATACATCTGATTGCGGTGTGGGGGCCATCCTATCCCAGCGTTTTTCCTCTGATGGCAAGCTGCATCCTTGCGCCTTCTTCTCCCGCTGCCTCATTCTGGCAGAGCAGAATTACGATGTGAGGGATCAGGAGCTCTTGGCGGTCAAGCTGGCGTTAGATGAGTGGCACCATTGGCTGGAGGGAGCAGCGCAACCATTCCTGGTTTGGACTGATAACTTCAACCTTGAATATCTCAAGTCAGCCAAGTGTCTTAATCCCTGCCAGGCTCGGTGGGCCTTGTTCTTCAGCTGATTCCATTTTACGCTGTCCTACCGGCTAGGAACTAAGAACATTAAACTTGACACCCTTTCTCATCAGTTCTGTCCCGATGCCAGGTCCCCTGTCCTAGAACCCATTCTCCCCCCTTTGTGTGTTTTGGGCGCAATCTCCTTTGACGTGGAGAGGAAGGTCCGCACCACCCAGCTGACTGAATTCGACCCGGGGGGGGCAGATTGTACATCCCTACATCAGTGCGGGGAGATGTCATCCACTGAGTACACACGGCTCCTTTCACCTGCCACCCTGAAGTGGGTTGCACCATTCATCACCTTCGCCGAGCCTTCTGGTGGCCGTCCCTCAGCACTGATGCCCAAGAGTATGTTCGGGCCTGTACCACCTGCGCTGCTGGAAAGTCCTCCAACTCACCCCCTGCCCCTGCTGCTCCGGGCGAGTTTTGACACTGTTGCTTCTCTGCGCTGTTCTGATATGTTGATATCGTCTTGAGCTGTGGGTTTTCGTTTAAAAACTGTAGGTATGGCAGTCGGTTTTAGAACCCGTTTGTAATGAACTTTCAAGCCTAAAGATTCCTGTATAGCAGGTGCCTCCTCAAAACTGTCTGCAGTGAAATGACCGCTACAGAGTACAGAAGATGGGGTTGGTTGCCATTTGGCCCTTGTTCTCTGTACTTGCTTCGCCCATTTTTTAAGAAGATCTGGATCTATTGGGAATGAGAACAGGCTTATACGTTCACTGGAGCAATTAGAACACCCAGCCACGCAACGTTTCGGCATTTCTTTGCTGATATAGAAGCTAAACAGCTTGTTTACACTGACAGCACATGGATCAGCTGAGATGAACTTCACCTCATGACATCATATCCGGAAACGAGGCGTGTCTCAGGAGATCGCGTTAGAGCAACACGGCGCTAACTTTGAATTCACTTGGAAATATTTTTCCACTTATTTAGCGTTCTAAGTCAAAAGAACCAACTATATGGATGATTGAAGATAAATTCATGCTGAATATTGATCCACAGTTCCTAAATCGTGTCACAGACACTTTAAATATTAGACAAAGATAACACAAGTAAACACAAAATGCAATTTTTAAATGAAGGTATTTATTATTAAGGGGAAAAAAAATCCAAACCTACATGGATCTGTGTGTAAAAGTAATTGCCCCTAAACCTAATAACTGTTTGGGCCACCTTTAGCAGCAACAACTGCAATCAAGCGTTTGCGATAACTGGCAATGAGTCTTTTACAGTGCTGTGGGGGAATTTTGGCCCACTCATCTTTGCTGAATTGTTGTAATTCAGCCACCCTGGAGGGTATCTGAGCATGAACTAGCTTTTTAAGGTCATCCCACAGCATTTCAATCACATTCAGGTCAGGACTTTGACTAGGCCACTCCAAAGTCTTCATTTTGTTTTTCTTAAGCCATTCAGAAGTGGACTTGCTGATGTGTTTTGGATCATTGTCCTGCTTCTGAACCCAAATGCGTTTCAGCTTGAGGTCACGAACAGATGGCCCGACATTCTCCTTCAGGATTTTTTGGTAAACAGCAGAATTCATGGTTCTGTTTACCACAGCAAGTCTTTCAGGTCCTGAAGCAGTAAAACAGCCCCAGACCATCACACTACCACCACCATATTTTACTGTTAGTATGATGTTCCTTTTTGGAAATGCTGTGTGACTTTTACGGTGGATGTAATGGGACACACACCTTCCGGAAAGTTCAACTTTTGTCTCATCAGTCCACAGAGTATTTTCCCAAAAGTCTTGGGGATCATCAAGATGTTTTCTGGCAAAACTTAGACGAGCCTTTATGTTCTTTTTGATCAGCAGTGTTTTTCGTCTAGGAACTCTGCCACGCAGGCCATTTTTGCCTAGTCTCTTTCTTATGGTGGAGTCAAGAACACTGACCTTAACTAAGGCAAGGGAGGCTTGCAGTTCTTTGGATATTGTTGTGGGGTCTTTTATGACCTCTTGGATGAGTCGTCACTGCTCTCTTGGGGTAATTTTGGTTGGCCAGCCACTCCTGGGAAAGTTCACCACTGTTCCATGTTTTCACCATTTGTGGATAATGGCTCTCACTGTGGTTCACTGGAGTCCCAAAGCTTTAGAAATGGCTTTATAACCTTTTCCAGACTGATAGATCTCAATTACTTTGTTTCTCATGTGCGTTTCTTTGGATCATAGCATGATGTCTAGCTTTTGAGGATCTTTAGGTCTACTTCACTTTGTCAGGCAGGTCCTATTTAAGTGATTTCTTGATTGAGAACAGGTGTGGCAGTAATCAGGCCTGCGTGTAGCTAGAAAAATTGGACTCAGCTTTCCAAAGATGCGATAAACCACAGTTAATTTATGTTTCAACGGTGGTGGTGGGGTGGGGGGGATCACTTTTTCACACAGGGCCATGTAGGTTTGGATTTTTTTTACCCTTAATAATACACACCTTCATTTAAAAATTGCATTTTGTGTTTACTTGTGTTATCTTTGTCTAATATTTAAATTTGTTTGATGATCTGAAACATTTAAGTGTGACAAACATACAAAAAAAAGACAAATCATGAAGGGGCTAACACTTTTTCACACCACTGTAGACAGGTTTACAGTAATATTGGGGGGGGATAATTCTGTCTTTTTCCCAAGTCTGCCCCCCCCCCCCCTTGATTTACCCCTATGAATGGGTGGCAGGTTAACCAGGGGGATGCTTTTGGGTAACATATGTAAATGGATGAGTGAATGGGGCTGCATTGCTCCTTCTGACCAAAAGGTGTCACTAAAGTGATGCTTTACTGCATTATTGGGAATAACTGATAATGGTTGATCTCCATCATCAACCAGTATTCTTACAAGTGTCTCAGTTCCTGCATCTACTCTTGTTTCTAAGTCCATAAGAAAGAAATCCTGTCCTCATGATAAAATAAACAGAAAACACTACATCCCACCCTGTGTCAGGTCGTTCAATTTTGGTGATGTGCATCAAAAATCCATTCAGTACTCATTTCACTGTTAAATCTGGTGGATTATTCAACATAGCTACAGCCTGTGCTCTCTTTTTACCCTTGATCAAATATACTCAAATGTATCTGTTTCCAGCTATATTGTTCTGACTTACAAAAATTAATTTGATCACATCAATCATGAGTCAAACAGAACAAGATATTATGACGCTTGTTAGCGTTTGATCAAAGTTTAATTGATTTCTAATAGTGACTCCATAAAGCTGCTGTCCAACCACAGCAAGATGTTCTGCAGTCTTCTCAGCTGTCAATGGATCCAGTCCGAGTCCTAATGATCCTCCTCTGTGTACATGTGTATGTCAGAGAATTAAGTGGTAGTGGTGGAGGTGGTGGTGGTGGTGGGATTGTTGACTGTTGAGTCTGGGCACTCTGACAAGTAAAGAGTGACAATGAAGGGGAGGCGAGCAGCTCCAGTGTGGCAGGTGTACCAAGAACCCTTTAATGCTCTGATAACACCCAACTTGAGTCTGACAGGTTTGGTCTGGGAAGCCTGGATGTTTCTACAGCCATCCTTCCCGTCCTCCCCCCTCCCTAGCTCTGCTTGCCCACAGCTCTGAGGGTTAAACATGAATAATGAATCATGGCTCCTTATGACAAACGGCCCATATATGCCGCTCACATGCCAGACCAAATATATACAAATACAGTGTGATAGCAGTCATACTGAAAGAGTGTTCATCATGTTCTTTGACATGTATGGATTTCCCCTCAGGAGCTTTTTAATTAGCATCAATTGTGCTATTTTCACCTTAGAAGGCATATTCTAACAGCAGCTATACTATGATTACAGTAAGCACTATAGCTCATACTGTAGGTATTTTCCTTCAAAACTCATTGTCTCCTGATTCAAAGGGGACACTGATCTCCATTTTCAGCCTGTTCCTCCATATCCCGAGCAGTTTGGATCTGCATATTTGTTTTCCACCCTTCCAAGGGGGATAAACATGCTGGAGGGTCATTCCAAGCCAAATCATCCAGATATTGAATGTAGAATGTTCTGAAAAAAATCACAGGTCTACTTGTGGTACACTTATGGAAGAATCCCAAATATTGGGTTATTGACTGTAATAGTTTTCTAGATATGGTTTGTCAAAAATTTTAATTACTTAAAAAAATAGCTGATTGTGTTTCATCTTTAAAACCAGACCATCAATGACGGTGTAGCTCATTCCGACCTGACGAAATCACCCAGAGAGTGCTCACATCTCCTGACCATTGACCTTGACCACAAGCACCGCCTAGATGCAGACCCATCTAGGATGTGTTTAAGGTCAAGGTCAATGGCCTTGGAGAAATAATGTTTTTCATGAAATCATAAATGCCCAGAACTCCTGACCTTTGACAATGACCTTGACCTCAACCTGAATGCAGACAAACCTGAGGGTCATTGGGGTGAGTTTGGTAAGAATCAAGGCAATTGCCTAGAAGGAGTAACGTTTTTTTTCTGAAATCAAATAAGTGCCCAGATCTCCTGATCTTTGAGGTTTACCTTGACCTTGAGCATAACCTGGTTGCAGACCCACCTGTGGATCATTATGTGCAAGTTTGGTGACCTTCGGGGAAAATGCCTAGGAGACGTAGCTATTCCCGTGAAATGTGGACATTGTGTCATCGCATTAGCTCCTTTCACCTTTGCAGGAATGAGCTAAAAATTCATAATAAAAAAAGTAGGCTGAACATCATCTAGCCTTTTTATGCCTCGATGTGCAAAGCACAACCTAAGCATATAGTGTGTTGATGTGTGTGTGTGTATCTGTCTGTTACCAGGTTTTCAGCTCACCCGGTCAAAATCAAGTGCAACCTAAAGGCTTGTATCAATGTATCGCTATGTTTTCTCATCTTTTTGCCAAGATTTCAAGATAAGGCTTTGTTGTCAAGCTAAACACAAAAACAACACACATTCACACTTACTGAAGCTGTGAAAAAGGTGTTGTAATAACTATGCTGGACCAGTAGGTGGCAGTGTGACAATTTTACAGCACCATGTACTGTATATCTTCCTTTCAACTATTGACCACATGCTGAACTTTTAAAATAGCACTTGTTACTGAAAAGTAAACACATACCCAGCAACTACACCAATTATTTCTCACATAGATTGTTAAAAAAAAAAACATGTTTTGTTTAGTTTTTAAGATAGATGTTGTGTGGTGTGTGTGTGTTGCCGTACCCACCCCTAACGTGACGTCAGGCGGGCACAGTCATTCTGTATATATAGTTCTGTTCTCCATAATAAAGTTGGTTGGTTGGCTGCATGACAAGAGAGACTCCGACTCCTTTTTCCATACGTAACATTTTGGCAATGAGGATGGGATTATGGGAGCGCATGAGCTACCTCCATCCCTGCTACCATTGCTGGAGTACACGGGAGAGTCAGTGATCCTGTGGTCTAAGTGGGTGGCCATGTTCGAGGATTACATCGGGGTGCTGGGCCTAAGTAGACTCGATGGGAGACGAAGACGAGCACTTCTGGCCCACCATCTTGGCGCGGAAGGCCAAAGAATTCTTGGTACGTTGGGTGAAACGGAGTGCTATACGGATGCTGTCGAGCGGCTGGCCGAGTACTTCGCTGAGCAGACAAGGACCACGAAGTTGTGGGTGGCGGGAGTGTTGGCGCCAAATGGAGCTAGGCTAGTTAGCTTGGAGAAGCTAACTGCCTACTCAGTATCTATGGGAAAGTTAGCCATAAAACTAACTGTGCGCCAAAAGCCAGCTCTAGGCTACCAGCTAGGCCTTGAGGTGGGACCGGGGCCACGAGTGGAGGAGTCCCCGGTCACTGAAGACAGTGGGCCAGCCAAGGAGCACAGCACCGTACAGGACCGTAGCGCTGGTGAGTTTGACAATGCGGTGAGCGACGACAGCGGAGAGAGAAAGCAGTGACTGGAGTCATCCCCACAGCTGGAGGCTGGGCAGTGGGAGAGCGGGAACATGCAGGCTAAGAACCCCGGGAGGCAGCAGCGGCAGTTGGGTGCAGAGACAATGCAGCGGAGTGCCTTGGATGAGGATGCTGGGAGCAGCAATGAAGCGCCTGGATTGGAGAGTGATGCCGACAAGAGCGAAGCTGAGAGCCCTGGGAGGGAGCAGCAACAGCCGGGAATGAGTACAGCACACCTGGGACGAGGGTGCTGGGAGCAGCGACGAAGCACCTGGGTCGGAGAGTGACGCTGATGAGAGGGACTCTGAGAGCCCCGGGAGAGAGCAGCTACAGCCGGGCATGGAGACAGTGCAATGGCACGCCTGGGACGAGGGTACTGGGAGCCGTGGGGAGGTGCCTGGGTCGGTGAGTGACGCCAGCAGAAGTGACGATGGGAGCCCCGGGAGAGAGCAGTGACAGCTGGGCGCTACGGAGGTTGGGCAGGGCCTCAGTGCCGGAGCTCAACACGCCCTGGACGAGGGTGCTGGGCATTACGGCAAGGCGCCCGAGGCAGCGAGCAGCATTGACGAGCGAGCTTCAGTTTTCCCCGGAGTGCGGCCACAGGGGGCCGGAGTGTTCGGGGCGATGATGGCAGCTGCAGTGGTGTGGAAGCGGTCAGGAGCGGCCCGACAGGCATGGAGGGACGGCGTGCCGGACAGCAACACTGTGGGTCCCGAGGAGTGAGGCAGTTGATGGTGAAAAAAGACATTTTCGCAGGTGAGGTTGGTTTTGATCCTGGAAGTGGACAGCGGCCAGGGGTGCACATATCGTGGGGCTGCCCAGGGCCTCCGAGCCGGTCTTATCTTCGCCGGCCAAGGGCGTGCATGCTTTGGGACTGCCCTGGGCCCCCGGGCTGGTTTTACCTCTGGCTGCCGGTGGACATAGGTGTGACTTAAATACTGTTGATGTAAATATGCACTGTATATACAGTATATAGTGCTGGTGTGCATGTGAAGGGTTGTTATGTTATGGAATTATTTTACTTATTTTAGAGACATGGTCCAACTTGGTATCCCCTCTGAAGAGCTGGAGCAGGTGGCTGGGGAGAGGGAAGTCTGGGCTTCTCTGCTTGAACTGCTGCCTCCGCGACCCGGACCTCCGGAAAAGCGGTAGAAGATGGATGGATGGATGGATGGATGGTCCAACTTGAGTTTTTGTTTTGTGCGAATGCAATAGGCTATTTTATTACAGTTCATGGTTTCCTGTTTTCTTAGTGCATGATTCGGGTCCTAAATTGGGGGGGGGGGGGTCTTGATTGTGTGTGTGGTCTTACACTATTGTATGGGGAGGGAAATGTGGTGTGGTGTGTGTTGCTGTACCCGCCCCTAACGTGACGTCAGGCGGGCACGGTCGTTCTGTATATATAGTTCTGTTCTCCATAATAAAGTTGGTTGGCTGGCTGCATGACAAGAGAGACTCTGACTCCTTTTTCCATACAGGACAAGGTTTTGAACGTCCCAGCGCCATCTTGGATGGGGATAAACAGACTTCAATAGACTGTCTTCGGAGGGATGTGTTGACCAATGAGGTGCACCTCTTTTTTTAATAACTTTATTAACAAATTAGAAACAAGGTTAAATCAATCAATACACCAAGGTACAGTCGTGAAAAAATTAGGACACCCGGTATAAGCCTGTGTTTTTTTTTTAAACATGTTTGGACAACTAATCTACTACTACTACTACATATGGATATTTAATATCAATGTTTAAAATACTGGGAGATTCATGTAATACAACTAAATTAAAAATTAATTAAAGAATTTTTTCAAATTTTCTGTAAAATGTAATTCTAAACAAATAGTGAGGAATAAATTAGGACACCCCCACATTCCTTCCCACTTAAAATGGCTAAAATAAATGTTAAAAAATCCAAATAAAAACAAAAACAAGGTTAGACATAGATATGTCAACATTTCTTAATAAAGAACTGAATATTTAAAGGGGTGTCCAAATTTTTTCACATGACTATATATATATATACCTTATACTGTATATAAAGAAAAATAAAGACAGGAAGAAACTATGAAACTCAGTGATTTAGACATTTAAGATGTTCAGGCAAGTCAACAAGTGGAGTGTTGAATAGTTTCCATGTAATGCTGCTCTCAACCATAAATATTTAATGGGGTACACCTTGTGTGTGTTGTAACTGTGACGTCAGTGTCATATGTGTGTAAACAAATGGCAGGCATTTCAAAGGCTTGTATGCATGGACTGACACAACCTGACTGAAACTGATAAGCTATCCATGCTTCCATGCCACAATCGCCAAGGCATCAGCACCTGTGGTGCTTTCATTTGTCACATCAAGTAGCTATATACTGTATAGGAACTAGAGGCGAAAGATGATTTAAAATTTTTTAAATTGCAATTAATCTCCAAAAATCACTGATGGTGATTTTAAAAATTGTTGGAGTGAAACGGAGCATTGGGTTAACATGCTATGAACACATTAACTCTTTCACCACTAATAAGAACCCATGGTAAAAATCTGAAGGCACGTTTTATGCATTTCATGTACAGTAAATCCCAAATATTGAGATTAGTTATCTGGTGGCAATGAATGTATTCACTGTCTTGATGCCAAGCACAGTGTATGCACTGTGCTCATGCTGTCAGTTTATTATTATATGGAAGCTCTGGCTCTGGAACAGCAGCTGATACCATCACGCCCTGGGAATTCAGGCAAGTGCTTATTCATTCTCTTTCTCTCTCTGCTGAATCCTCTTGCCTAACTCCTGGTGGTGAGGCTCAGTCATTGCAGCCCACTGAGTCCTCACCATCAGCTGCTGTTACCATTTCTTCACCTGTTTCTCCTGTCTCTTTGAAATGTCCACCGGTCCTGGTAGGGAGCCGTCGGACAACAGAGGGGCCTGTGAATCCCGATGGCCATGGTCCGGCCCCACTACCATGCCCTGCGAGGGAGAGAAGGGCTTTCTGCTTCCCGAAGCCTGTGCCGACGAAAGAGCGTCCCCTGTTTTGGCATCGTGGGACCCGGTGCCATCGGTGAGGCATTCTTTGGCTCCGCTACTTGGGGCTAGGGGCTTACCTTTGTCGAAGTCTGCGCCGATGATCCAGCATCCCCGGATTCTGACATCTTGCCAGATGACCGCTGCTCCTGCAAGAACAACATCTGGCTCATCGGCAGCAGCTCCCATCACGCACTGGGAGGAGAGGCAAGTTTTTTTTCATTCATTTCCTAATAATAAAGAACTCTCTTGCCTAACTCCCGCTGGTGAGACTCAGCTCTTGCAACCCACTGAGTTCTTGCCGCCTGCTGCCGATGTTAATTCCTCACCTGCTACCCCTGTGTCTCCTCCAATTTTCCCTGAGTGTCTGTTGGTCCCAGGTGGGAGCCGCTGGGTGATGGAGGAGCCTGTGTTCCTGGAGGACTCGGTTCCAGCCCTGCAACCACGACCTGGATGGAGGGAGAGCTCTTCCTGTGACATGAAGCCTGTGCCGACAACAGAATGTCCCCTGGCTTCCGCTGCGTGAGACTTGGCGCCAGTGGTGAGGCGACCTCCAGCTTCCACGCCGGATGAGTCACCTATGTTGGTTGCTTCGCCTGGAGGCCTTGGGGTTGCACCCACCATCATGTGTGCTGCTGGAGTCACTGCAGCAGATTTGCCGGAGTCCTGGACGGCGGTGGAGCTCGAGTCCAGACAAGTACTCTGTTCTGTTCCTTCTTCTGCAGATTCAGAGAAATCTTGTCTGGCTTGTGGTGGTGGTGGTGGGGGGGGGGGGGGGTCAGGTGCAGATGTCCTCTGCTCCTGAGTTCCCCTCACTGGGCTCCACTGCTGCTGGTAATTCTTCTCCAGCTTCTTCTGTGTTTGCCTTTCAAGGTGACCATGCTGATAGAGATGGAGGGTCTCGAGTCGCCCCTGCCTGAATCGCCGGAGTCCTGGACGGCGGTGGAGTCCGAGACCACTTCATCAGATCTAGAGATTTCTTGTCCTGCTTGAGGTGGGAAGAGCCTGTCGCAGCTGTCAACCACTTCTGGTCTCTCATCATTGGGCTCCACTGCTGCCCTTGGTAGTAACCCGGCATATGTTTCTTCTCCCCTGCCCGAGTCCTCGTCTGGGTCCACTGATGGTCATCCTCCTTCTCCGCCCAAAGCCGTCGTGGGTGCTCCTTCTCCGCCCGAAGCTGTTATGGGTTCTCTTTCTCCGCCCGAGGCCGTCATGGGTTCTCCTTCTCCGCCCAAGGCCGTTGTGGGTTCTCCTTCTCCACCTGAGGCCGTCGTGGGTCCAGCCTCTTTGCCAGAGGTCTCTGTGGGTCCAGCCTCATTGCCAGACGTTTCCATGGGTCCAGCCTCATTGCTCGAGGTCTCTGTGGGTCCAGCCTCATTGCCCGAGGTCTCCTTGGGTCCAGCCTCTACGCCCGAGGTCTCTGTGGGTCCAGCCTCTACGCCCGAGGTCTCCGTGGGTCCACCCTCTACGCCTGAAGTCTTCGTGGGTCTAGCTTCTATGCCCAAGGGCTCTGTGGGTGCCACTCCCCTTCCGTCCGAGGGCTCCGTGGGTGTTGCGCCTCAGTCCGGGGCCTCCGTGGATGCTTCGCCTCAGTCCAAGGCCTCCGTGGGTGCCGTGCCCCAGCCCGGGGCCTCTGTGGTTTCTGTGCATCAGTCCGAAGGCTCCGTGGGTGCTGCGCCTCAGTCCGAGGGCTCCATGGGTGCTACTCTCCCTCTGTCCGAGGGCTCTGTGGGTGCTGCACCCCAGTCCGGGGTCTCTGTGGGTGCCGCTCCGCCTCAGTCCGAGGCCACTGTGGGTCCTACGTCGCTTGTGGTCGCCGTGGGTCCTCTCCCTTCGCCTATGGTTGCCACGAGCCCTTTCCCTCCGCCTGAGGTCGCCATTGCTCAGCAGTTGGGTGTCAGGTCTCCCCAGCCTCTGACTCTCCTATTCCACGCTGCCATACCTGCGGTCCAGGAGCAACATGTGTACCAACTACCGCCTCCAGGAGGGGGCAGGCCATGCTCCATGGTCCGGGTGCTTTTGGACGCTGGGAGACTAGGCAATGATCAGTGCCATTTGGTTGGGTGGCTTTTGAACTCTGGCAGGCCATCCAATGGACTGTACTCTTTGCTGGGGTGACGTCGTTGCGCCAGGAGGCCACTCAATGGACTGCATCATCTGCCTGGGTGCTCTAGGGACTCTGGAAGGCCACCGGACTTATTCCAGCTCATTGTCTGGTGGTCCTTAAGACTCTTGCAGGCCACCCAAACTGCCTCATTATGTACTCTCGCCCTTGTGTTCTGTTACCCCTTCTCTGTTTAGTCTTGTGAGTCAGGAGCATTTTTTGTTCTTTCGATCCCCCCAAGCCTGGTTTTCCCTACCACCCTCCTGGGGTTGTTTATTTGTATTATTCCGGTTGGGGGGGTTGTTTTCTTGTCCTTTTTTGTTGGTGTTACAATGGGGTGTCTGGTATCCACCCCTGGGGGTGGGGCGCTCTGTCATGACGCTGCGCACAGTGTATGCACTGTGCTCATGCTGTCAGTTTATTCCTCTTTATTTCCCATATTTCCTCATTCCGGTGTTATTTGACCTTATGTTGTTGGATGTATTATGTGTTTGAGTTTGCCATTTCCAGTCTGCATTTTTATTCTGTGTGCTTTGTTGGCTTCCTGTTCTAGCTCAAGTTCGCGTGGTATAGCACAGCTGTCATCATTTTTGTTAATTCCTCCTCACTCCTGTTACCCACATCTGCCCTTAATTGTTATCCCTCCTCGCCTTATTTAAGGGGCTGTGTCACAGTTGTCCAGCGCAGCACCCTTCTTTCTACCTCAACGGCCATACGCAAGTTCTTGTTTCCCATCTTGGTGTCAGATTTATATTTCCTGTTGGTTCTCCGGATTTTTCCTGTTTGTGTTTTTCGCCAACCCTCTGTCTCCAGACGAGTGCTCCTTGTCTCATTTATTCATAGCCTTTGTTTTCTGCCCTTATCTAAGCTAAGCAGTTAGCTCCTTTGTTATTTTGTGCTTTTGTGTTCTGTTACAATTAAACTTGCAAACTCACAGTATGCATTTGGTGTCTTCTGCCAGCCCTGAAAGAGGGCAATTTATGACACTCACTGCAAGTACTAACACGCTCATGAACTTAATCACTTAATACTTTCATGATACAATGAGGTCACTATTTTCTGAAGAATGTCTCTTTGAAACAAAGGCAGGACGAAGCTTGTTTTACCCCCCATTTTATTTTCCATATTTGGAGCCATCGCCAAAGGCCTAATATCTTCTCTGAGTGTGTGGGTCAGACAATTATGTTAATTTCCTCTGAAGAAGGCTGAATGATAGATGTTCTCCTGGGATTTTAGTTTATCTCCAACGACATTCTCCTACAAAAACCTTTCCTTGAAAACTCAATAAAAGTTTAACTATTAAATTAGCTTGCTAATGGGCCACTAATGTAATAAGAATAGATTATCCAGTTATGCATGGCAGAGTTCAGACTGGCTTTAAAATGACCTCGACTCTAACAGCCACAGCAGTATTTTGTCTGAAAATGGAGCAGATTCCAGTATGAGTCATAAAATGTATGTAGTTACGTTTTTTATGTAATGCTCTAAAATAAACTGCATTTATTCTTTATGAACTGAACAATATACAGCCTGACTATAAAGAAACTCACAGACACAAACACCAGAGTCAGTTTTTGCACAATTTTTCAGAAAAATCACCAGAAAAGAAGAAAAAAATTTTCATCAGCTGCGCATTTAATGTATAACAACAGTACAAAGTGAATCTTTTACTTGCAAAATAGGAGTGTTTTTATATACAGTATATATACAGCAATATATAGTTTAAAAAACATTACAGTTTAAACATCTGACAGTTTATTGCACAACACATTTATAAATTATCATCATTGAACCACACATGAAACAGATGGCATGTCATATTTTAACATTTAACAGGAATTTATTTTCACTTGTTCTTTTAGTTTTATTAATGATAAAATATGGGCATAGCCTGTTTTAGGGAAGTAAAGAAAACCCCAAAATCTGCATTGTAGCAAATCAGCAGCAGCTGGCATCTCCGCTTGTTGGTTTTTCTTTTGTAAAATTTAGCCCGATATCATGGAAATGCATAGGAATGACATGCTACACTTCCATGGATCGCCACCTTATCGCGATGGAGGGGTTTGCGTGCCCTGCGATCCCAGGAGCTATGTTGTCAGGATCAAGCTGCCCCTGATAGGGTCTTCCAAGGTAAATTGGTCCTGGTTGAAGGGCCAGACCAAGAATGGTCCAGAAGATCCCCATGAGGAAGTTAAAACAAGGATCCAGTGTACCCCATCCATTTTGGCATTACCAGGGCTCAAGAGCAGATGCCTGGTGGCAGGGTTTCTGTCCATAAGACCTGGCTGGGCTCAGCCTCAGCCACATGAGCCCGAACTCCAGTGGGCTCACCACCTGCAGGAGGGATCACTGGGATCGTAGTGCTTTGTGAACTGGGTGACAGTCTATAGGCTTCTCTGCTTACACTGCTGCCACTGTGATCTGGATCCTTCTCTAAGTGGCAGATGGATGGACAGCATACAGGATCTCACAAAAGTGAGTACACCCCTCACGTTTTTGTAAATATTTTATTATATCTTTTCATGGGACAACACTGAAGATATGATACTTTGATACAATGTAAAGTAGTCAGTGTACAGCTTGTTTAACAGTGTAAATTTGCTGTCCCCTCAAAATAGGTCAACACACAGCCATTAATGTCTAAACCGCTGGCAACAAAACTGAATACATCCCAAAGTGAAAATGTCCAAATTGTGCCCAATTATCCATTTTCCCTCCCTGGTGTCATGTGACTCATTAGTGTTACAAGGTCTCAGGTGTGAATGGGGAACAAATGTGTTAAATTTCGTGTTATCGAGCTCACACTCTCTCATACTGGTCACTGGAAGTTCAACATTGCACCTCATGGCAAAGAACTCTCTGA
Source organism: Pholidichthys leucotaenia (assembly GCA_020510985.1). NCBI lineage: Eukaryota > Metazoa > Chordata > Actinopteri > Cichliformes > Pholidichthyidae > Pholidichthys > Pholidichthys leucotaenia. The sequence continues at coordinate 51,002,290 of CM035837.1, read as the reverse complement.
AGATCTGAAAAAAAGAATTGTTGCTCTACATAAAGACGGCTTAGGCTACAAGAAGATTGCCAACACCCTGAAACTGAGCTGCAGCACGGTGGCCAAGACCATACAGCGGTTTAACAGGACAGATTCCACTTAGAACAGGCATCGCCATGGTCGACCAAAGAATTTGAGTGCACATGCTCAGCGTCATATCCAAAGGTTGTCTTTTGAAAATAGACGTATGAGTGCTGCCAGCATTGCTGCAGAGGTTGAAGGGATGGGGGTGGGGGGCAGCCTGTCAGTGCTCAGACCATACGCCACACACTGCATCAAATTGGTGTGCATGGCTGTCATCCCAGAAGGAAGCCCCTTTTAAAGATGATGCACAAGAAAGCCCACAAACAGTTTGCTGAAGACATGCAGACTAAGGACATGGATTACTGGAACCATGTCCTGTGGTCTGATGAGACCAACAAACTTATTTGGTTCAGATGGTGTCAAGTGTGTGTGGTGGCAACCAGGTGAGGAGTACAGAGACAAGTGTGTCTTGCCTACAGTCAAGCATGGTGGTGGGAGTGTCATGGTTTAGGGCTGCATGAGTGCTGCTGGCACTGCGGAGCTACAGTTCATTGAGGGAACCATGAATGCCAACATGTACTGTGACATACTGAAGCAGAGCATGATCCCCTTCCTTCGGAAACCTGGGCCGCAGGGCAATATTCCAACATGATAACCACCCCAAACACACCTCCAAGACGACCACTACCTTGCTACAGAAATTGAGGGTAAAGGTGATGGACTGGCCAAGCATGTCTCCAGACCTATACCCTATTGAGCATCTGTGGGGCATCCTCAAACAGAAGGTGGAGAAGCGCAAGCTCTCTAACATCCACCAGCTCCGTGATGTTGTCATGGAGGAGCGGAAGAGGATTCCAGTGGCAACCTGTGGAGCTCTAGTGAACTCCATGCCCAAGAGAGTTAAGGCAGTGCTGGAAAATAATGTTGGCCACACAAAATATTGACACTTTGGGCACAATTTGGACATTTTCACTTAGGGGTGTACTCACTTTTGATGCCAGTGGTTTAGACATTAATGGCTGTGTGTTGAGTTATTTTGAGGGGACAGCAAATTTACACTGTTATACAAGCTGTACACTGACTACTTTACATTGTATCAAAGTATCATATCTTCAGTGTTGTCCCATGAAAAGATATAATAAAATATTTACAAAAATGTGAGGGGTGTACTCACTTTTGTGAGATACTGTACTTAATTGGTTCAGTAATTTCACAAATTATTAGAGCATGCTTGACTTTCCTAGCTTCATGAGAATATTTTACTGGCAAAAATAAAGAGCTTTAGGTAAATTTGGAGAAAAAGCGACATGTGCCGTAAATAACGTAAAGCAAGTTGGTGGATGGTCACAGCTGTAACGTGGTGAGTATCACAGTACCAAAATCATCTAGGTGGGTAGTTACTAATTTATTCAAGTAACTTTAATTGTAAATTATAAGAAAATAGCTGCAAATTTATGAATAAAATAGCTTTAAATTCATGTGAACTTTTTCAAAAGTGTCTCACAAAAACCTGCAGATTTAAAAGAAAAATATGATTATTTTATTAGAAAAAATTAATTTATGAGGAAAATTTGTAAAATAGTGATAAAGTCATAAATTTACAACTAAAATGTCATAAGTTTGCAAGAAAAAAACTCTGAAGCTGGCAAGAAATCTCAAATTTACAATGTTTTTTATAATTGGGCAGTGGTGGTCTAATGGTTAGAGATGTGGACTGGTGAGTGAAGGGTCGCGGGTTCAATCCCTGGACTGGCAGGATTAGGTCTGGGTGGGACAGATGACACAGCAGTGTTTGCCCCACCCTCCTTAACCCCACTGTGGTGCCCTTGAGCAAGGACTTGAACCCCAGCTGCTCCAGTGGAGCTGCTCAGAGGCCATAGGTCAGTCTGTGGTTGTACTGGGCAGCTTCCTGGTGTGAATGCGTGAATGTGAACAGGGCGTCCTTGAAAAAGAGAGGTTGCCTCTCAATGGAACTACCCTGTATAAATAAAGGTTAAATACAAAAAAATCTATGAGGGAAAAAATAAATTGGTCAGAGTGCAGTTCTTACTATTTCAGTGGAGTCTCTATTACTTTTAGTTAACCTCTTGCGCTCCGTTGTACCGCGGACGGGCAAGTCTCTGCGTCCTAGAGCGCACGAGAGCGCACGAGGGCGCTCTCGTGCGCTCTAGGACGCATGGTGTAGATGGTGATGTAGGTGGTGATGGTGATGAAGTGGCGTCCAAGCGCGCACTGAAAATAAAAGCTGCAGACACAGCCGCGAACAGATTAGTTCATCTGATTGACCTCTCATTCGACTAATAAGAGCCTTGAATTGGGTTTCTGAAACCTTGAAGAACCAATGACTGAAAACCTAGCCAGAAGGACCCGCCTGCTGTGAATGCAGTGAGCCAATTGAAGCAGAGAAGTTCGCGAGCTGTTTTTTTTAAGGCTGGGTGAAGACTGACTGCTGGAGCGGATCAAAAAAGGATTAGACGTTATGAGACGTTATGATTTCTTCCATGGTCATAGACCGACGGAGGCTGACGACGAAGGCTGAGTGACACACACGCTTTCGCCAGTCTTTTTTAAATTACTACTGTTATTTGTTTTGAAAAATCGTTCGCCAAAAACTGCAATCATGGAAGCACAAAACCGCAATAATGGAATTAAGTTTTGACCGGGTCGCGAGACCAGAACCACGAGCGGACCAGCGTCGCGTTCATCTGACAATGAGGAAGAGAAGTTCACCAGGACAATGTGGCTGTGAAGAGGTAAGGTGTTATAAGCCAAATTATTTTTTATCCCTGAAAATTGTAATCAAAAATGACTTTTGACCGATCGGTAAATTACAACTGTGCGGCGCACGATGTCCGAAGTGCGTGCGCCGCGTTACATGGTTCTTCGCCGCCTCCGGACCGTGAATGCCCCCCCCGCCGCTACGATTCTGTAGCGGCGGGTGGGGGGGGGGAGCCGCGGTGACAGCGTTGCTGTGGAAACATCGCCACATCCGAGTGTAATCCGTCATGTAGCGATGGCCGATCTCCGTCCGCTGTAGCGAGGGAAGGGGGGGGGGCACCCCCCAACACACACACACACACAGTAGCAAGGGGCGGGGAAGCCGCGGTGACAGCGCTGCTGTGGAAACATGCCACATCTGAGTGTAATCCGTCATGTAGCGAGGGCGGATCTCCGTCCTCTGTAGCGGGGGGGTGGACAACCCCCCCCACACACACACACAGACACAGCCCTGAATGTGACCTTTCATTAGAGCCCAAAATGAAGCTTCTACATTGAATCATTCAAAAGTTACAGACGTTTTTCCAAACTGTGCCATTTGGCACAGTTCCAAAACGCCTGGGAACAGCCTGAGAACAAAGCTGTGTAATATATTCATTTTTTGTGGTATTGTTACAAAATTTGGACCTCAGCTGGATAACACTTGGTTCTACATTTCTGTTGCATTTTCCAGCCCGGATCTGAAGCTGTATGTTATTTGCAAGCATTTGTATCCAAAAAAACACCCAGGCCAAATTTATTTTCTTCAAGTTCACTATGTTTAGATGACTGTAACTCAGTGGCCGGAGCACTTAGAGAGGTCATGTTTTTTTTTTGCCAAAAAATTCAAAGTGTTTTCTTTTAAATGAGACCAACCCCATGAAGATGCTGCAAAGGGTTGAAGAACAGCTTTCGATTTACTTTGGGCACATTATTTTTTTGACGTTTTTAGGAAAATTGACCGGAGTGCAAGGGGTTAAGTAATTTCGTTGGGGACTACTTTTACCGGTACATGAGTATTTACTGTCATACAGTGTTACTTTTACTTGAGTACACTTTCTGGCTGTTCTGCCAACTTCTGTTAACTATTTCCCTAAACCTAACCACCCAAAATTGTCTATTCAATGGGTAAATAGGGAACCTGGAAGTAAAATGCACCTTAAAAACAAAGATAGACTGGTTGTGGATAACAAGGCATAAAGTGAAAATGAACTCCTGTCTCCTGCACGGCTACACCGTTTTTATCACCCCACCACCACCCAAAACAAAACCACCGCCGTATGAGGTTTTAAGTGGTTTTGCAACTGAAACACTGTGACATGGTTGCATGTTGCAGTATTAAAATTGCTAGTTTTCACATTAAATAGCACACTTAAAAAGCATGGGCACGATCACTTTAAAAGTGACATGCTGTTTATATGCATTTCCATGATATCATGTTAGGAAAATGACACTTGTTCTTGAGGTGTGTTCAGACCAAACATGGTGTGATTACATACAAAGTTGGTGAAAAGACATGAATCTGCATCCTTGTTAGTTGAATTTTGTTTATCATGTGCAAATAGTTTTCTTGATTCTTGGTTGCAACAGCCAATCAGCATCAAGAGTCTGCCATTACCAGAAGCGAGTATCAATAATGAAGGATAAGCTTTTGAAAATGAGTCTCACTGGAGAAAGATGGATTGGTGTTCCACAGCTGACACACAGTGTCTGTAGTTTGTATCTCATCTGTGAACTCCTGCCACCAATTTTCTAACAAAGGATAGCAGCTCATCAAACTGGGCACCGGTCGGCTTCAGTTAGTGGTGAAAACAGCCGTCATTAAGATAAAGTTTCTGGAGAGATGGTGAAATTTTCACAACTGTATGTGCTGCCAGATAATGTTGCGAACCCAAACATCATGGTATTTTTGGTTTTTCCACAGCAGGTACAAAGCAGCAGCAGAGGTCAGACTGCATGCCCACAGGGCACGCTAAAATGCTCTAAATCTGTTTTTTCTTGGTGCTTCATAGGCACTCTAAAAAGAGAGCCTCTGCCCTGTATCCTAGCAACCACTTGACCTGCCACCCAAAGCCTGCCCTCAGGTTTCACACATTTTGCTCTGTCAGTCTATTAACTGAACTAAACCGCATCAAACTCGTAAGAAGACACACATCTTTTTGAGCTTTTACATAGAAAATGAACAGAAAATAGATGCTCAGAGCAGGAAAAAACACACTTGGTTGACATAAAGGTAACTCCGCCCTTCTGCAGGGCAAACTTTTGCTTGTTGCTCTCAACTCTGGAGGCTGCATTCACCTGAGTAGTGATGCCAATTTTCACATTGTGTTTGGTCTGAACACACCATTAGTTGAACCATTTTCAGTTTGTGGTCTCATTTGCTCATTTTAGATTATATCCAGTACAACTCAATGCTAATTTTGTACATTTTTGTCCCCGTAAGAGTAAAATACAGGGGATAAATTAGGGTGTAATTTAGAGCAAACTGTTCTTCTTTGAGGCTTCTCTGCCCCTCAGATTTCCTGTAAGATTGACTTCTTAGATGCCACACCACCAAGAAAGGTGAAAATACTTACTTCAAGGCTTTGAGACATTGAAACTGCATATTATGTTGTAATTCACACTATGCCCTTATTTTATAGATACAGTACCGTCTATGGGTTTAAAATTATTCAAAGTATTGAGGGAGTTTCATAGCCCTGTTGATACTGAAATGATGAAAAGAGCAGTGCCAGAGACTTCCTGGAGCGACGGCACATCTCAGGCATACCAAGGCATCCATCTATCCTCAGTGAGATGGCCGTAACAATCAAAACCAAAAACCTGAATCGGTGTAATGCCTTTTTTCCCTCCCTCTCCCGCCGTGATAATTATTTTACTTTAGATATGGCACTATAACTACAGCAGCAAAGAGGCAACAAGCAATCATGAAAATGTACATTGGAATGCAAAATTAAAACTTGTGATTTGAAAGACAAAAAACTGTCAGGATATAAAGCACTGATAGCGCCATGAAGCAACGAACAGACTTTACAGGGACCAGCTTCTGATCCAGACACAAAACATTAATCATAGAGTCACTCTGTTTAAAAAATACAAGGAACACCTGCTTTACACGCTAACATCTTCAGGTCTCTGGGTGTATTTAAAAAAAAAATCCTTTTTTAAACCCCAGTTTAATTTCCAGGTTGCGTTCAAACTGGATTCATTGGGAAAAATCAATAAAGGCATCATGACCTCCGTCTAACTTGGGCCGACCAGGCTACCTCACCGCAGCTGCAGGTGTTCCTAATATCTCGTACACTGAGTGCATTTCAAGTATCGCGCTAAAATGTAAACAATGACTGATGAGACCGAAGGGGAGGGGGAGCGGCGCCGTCGGCCGAGGTTAGGCTCATCTGATACACTTTCGGGCTTATAGCGTCATTAATCACTCTTCCTGCTACAGTTCAATTTGGTCCCCACTTATCTTTGAATGCCTGAATTACTGCTCTATTGATCATCACTAGAAAAAAAATGGTCTCATCTCAAATGGGATCTCTTCCGCACAATGGCATGTGTTATTAATAGCCTCTACAGGAGTGTTTAACATGAATGAAACATGAGATATATTATATTTGGCACCAAAAGCCTGGATTTAGGTCTGGAAATATCTTTACATATATTTCAGCCTGGAGAGAATTGATGTCTTGGTGTGTTGGATTATTAAACAGCCAGAGCCTCCAAATGTATTGATGACAAATTTTACTCTTGAAAGACCAGTGGATGTATGAAGGCGTAGCAATGAGGCCATCTGAGAAGCTGGGATGGGAGGTAAAATTCACAAGAAAAAGATGGCAAACTTACGGAAAACAAAGAGGCAAAATTATGAGGAAAAAGTGGCAAATTTATAAAGATAAAAATGGCAAATTTGCAGGAAAGAAATGGCAAGTTTGTGGGAAATAAGTGCAAAATTTATGAGAACATGGCAAATTCATGAGGGAAAAACAGACATACGACAAAAATTTTAAAAGCGCAAATTTGTGAGAAAAAATTGTTAATTTACTCAAAAAAGTGACCAGTTTTACAAGAAAAAAGTTCTGAAATCTGCAACAACAAAAAAAAGTCGGCCATAATAGATAGTATTTCCTAGTTAGTTTTTCCCATTAATAACAACATTTTAATTACAGGCATAACTGAAAGTAAACCTACCTATATTCAGTAGGTGATTTGTTGTTTTTTAACACGGGGGATGGGATGTATTCACAAATTTACCATAAAATACAAACATATACAGTATATGTAAATTAGGTACAAATTTGCAGGAATAAAGGAGCAAAAATATGATTAAAAATGCCAATTTAAAAATTAAAAAAGTCACAAATTACAATTTAATTACACAGAATAATAAAAATTTAAGTATCCAGATGAACATGCAAATGTGCAAGAAAAAAGCTGAAAATTTACAAGGAGGAAAAATGGCAAATTCACAAGAAAATAGTTAAAAAAAAAAAAAGGAACCGGGGGAGCCGATGCCTCGGTGTATGTCTGCGGACAAACACACACACAAACACAAGGAAAAGTTTCAAACATTTATGAGAAAAAAGTTGCAAATCTATGAGAAAAAACTTGAAAATTTACAAAAGAGTTGAAATTTTACGGAAGAAAGTTTTCAGATTTACAGGAAAAAAGAAAATTTATGAGAAAAATATCTGCATTTTTAAAAAAAGGCAAATCTACCAGAAAAAAGTGGGAAATTTACAAAAAAGTTGAAAATTTACAAGAAAAAAGTTGAAAATTTATGAGAAAAATGTTATATATTCTTGAGAAAGAAGTAACAAAATTTAAAAAAAAATATAAGAGAAAAGTTGCAAATTTATGAGAAAATTTTGAAAAATTACAGGAAAAAATGTTACAAATCACAAGAAAACAGTTGAAAATTTGCAGGAAAAAAGTTGCACATTTATGAGAAAACAGCTGTGAATTTATAAGATGTTTTTTGCATTTGTGCCTAGAATTGGTGGTTCAAAGTAATGCTCTTCAGTTCTGTAACGTGACACAGAAAGTTCTTCCCCAGGTTACACCTATGAACGGGGGTGGGGATGATTGTGGGTCATTTTGCAAACACCGGGGATGGCATCCCCCCCATCGCTCTTCCAATCACCTACTGAATATATTCAGTTCAACCTTGGAACGTCGAGGCAGATTTGTTCCTTGACCAAACAACATAATTTCCCAAGTTATTTGCTCTAAATCTGTGTTTCTTTCTTTTTTTTCAGAAATGTACAATTTTCACCACAAATTTGCCATCTTTTTCCTTCATTTTTTCTTAAACTTCTCAGCTGTCCCTAATATGCAGTCATAGTTTGTCAGATAATCTTCATCAAACCTTAAATAACTCATGATGGGAAGTGGCACCTCAAGTGACAAAGTGGATTTTTTTTTTAAGTATATATATATATATATAGTCTTTGAAAGCCAACCGGAAAGGCTTAGTTACACATTTCTGCTCCACAAGGCAACGTCACTCCAAGCTTGTGATATGCAGTGTGGGGAAAGTGTCCTCCATCTTTGACGCATAAAAAGCACGTTGAGCTGTGTGTTTCAGCACATGTGCCGTCCCATTAAATTAGCTGCCGTCTTTGTTGAGCTCCTCCACTGACTTTTCAAGTTGAGTCATTCTTTATTAAGTGCCCCTCTCTTCCGAGTCGCCCTCACGCGCACGCGCATACACGCACGCGCACACCCTCGCACTTAGTATAACCACTGACTACAGACACAAACCATCACCCAGCGGAAAAGAATTGGCGGCAAATTGAGCAGCGGCGATGGCCTAGATCCTCTTTCTCTCGGTCTCTCTCGCTATAGGAGTGTTTTAGAAGTTGGATGTTTGCCTGTTGGATTTGCTTCTGAAAAACAAAACAAAAAAAAAACAAAAAAAACAATGACACTGGATTCAAAAGTCTTGCTTTGGGACGTTCTGCTGTTTGATGTGTGCAGTGGCTGGTGTATGTACATCTGTGTGTGTATTTATGCATGTGCGTGTCTGCCAGTTTGTATACAGTAGGGCCATTAGAAATGCAGTCCCTCTGTGTGTGTGTGTGTGTGTGTGCGTACATATGGGCGGTAGCATATGTCCACACGTGCACATCATGTGATCATGTTCACATCTGAGTGCCGTGTGGGTCTTTACAGTGTGTTTCAGTACGGTGTGTGCATGCTGAATGTGTTTGCGTGTCTGTGTGTGTGTGTGTGTGTGCATCTGCGTGTTTCAGCTTTCTATAGACATAGCTGAGATGATCTGCTCCACTTTATACGCCAGCCGCTGCTTCTGGGCCTGTTCGTCCTGCTCCAGAGCCTCGATGATCTAAAACACACACACACACACACACACACACACACACACGTCACACATATGTCAGTGGTCAGCAGTTTTGGGTGTAATGCGTTATTACACTGTTCCTTTTACAGTTTTGGGATTTAGTGCAAATTCTTCTACAAATCTGTGACGTGAACACTCTCTCGTCTATACACGCAGCAGACAGTGAGCAAGACTTGCATTTTAAAGATGACAAGTTTCAGTCTTGATTTTATTCTCTTTTTTAGCCACTACTCTTAAAGGAAAATATTAGGGTCTTTGGCCGGTAAACGTTCCAGAGTTTATCACAGCTTCTCACTAAAATCTGCTGCCTGCTGGGGCTGGATATAACAGAGAGCTGGAAGTTAAAATGAACCAAATGAAAAAAAATGTAGCAGGCCATTAAACCAAAGCGAGACAAAGGGATGTTAAAGAGCCCCGAGCTGTGTAAAACTCTAGCTCGGTTATAACTCTCGGTGGGTTCACCACTGTAAGTGAAGCAGAAATTTTGAACCCGTGTAATTTAAGAAACTTTATTATGTCTGCTTTAATATCCAGATTTTCTGAGTTTATGTGACACCCACGTCTCTCCGTGTTACCCCGCGTTCACTGCACCTCACCTCTTGGCTGTACTTGCCGACGTACGTGTAGATTTCGTGCAGGGCACTGAGCGCGTTGAACTCAGTGGAGTGAAGGCGAGCCTGCTCGGCCAGATAGGCATTCATATCCTGATCACTGATGGCAGGCAGGCGGTTGATGTCGGCGTAGTACCTGAGAAATGCACGCGCGCACACACACACACACACACACACACACACACACACACAGAGGGGCTGTCAGTGTCAAGAGCACAGTCATGCATACGAGAGCTTTTCTCCTCACTCGGAGTCAGTCTGTTGTTGTGAAAAGTCAAAGAATATTCAGTCTTAGAGATGTTTCTTTAGGGGGAAATTTACCACTCAGGGTTCAGTTATTAAGTTAAGAAAACATCAGTGGAATTTTAACAGTTTCCCTGCCATCGATGAGCTATTCCATCAATCTGTGTTGTCACTATTATACACTGGGGGTTGCTGTGAGGGATCCTAAGAACTACAACTCTGGCAAAAATTATGAAATCACCACTCTTTGAGAATATTCATTGAATTGTCCATCCATCCATCCATCTTCTACCGCATTTCCAGAGGTCTGGATAGCGGAGGCAGCAGTTCAAGCAGAGAAGCCCAGACTTGCCTCTCCCCAGCCACCTGCTCCAGCTCTTCAGAGGGGGTACCAAGGCGTTCCCAGACCAGCTGGGAGACATAGTCTCTCCAGCAAGTCCTGGGTCCTGGGCCATTCAATTGTTTAATTTAAAAAAAAAAAAAATCTCAGACATGTCTCAAGACAATTTTTATTCAAAATGCCAATTTGGTTTTAAGAAACATTAAAAAAAAAGAATGAAAGAAAATTGTTATAGTCAAATGCAATCTTTTAAAATTAAATCAAGCAGAGAAAAAAAAATACGGAATCGCTCGTATCAGAAGAAAACATTATGGAAGTACTTGCAAATCATCCTGTAATTTGCAGTCCTAAAACATATACCTGCATCAAAAATAAATCTGCTAATTAGTCTGCAGTTAAAAAAAAAGGTGTTGCTTCTCTTGGTGAGCTGTTGCACCAAGCTGAGAAACACAAATCATGGTTGCAGTATGAGAAATGTCAGTTGAAACAAAGGAGAGGATTATAAAACTTCTTCAAGAAGGTAAATCACCACCAAATGTAGCAAAAGATGTTGGTTGTTCCCAGTCAGCTGTATCTAAAAACAATACTGCTAGATCAGGGACGACATCAAAGTATCAGGATAGAAAACTTAAAGCAACATGGCTTGAAAACAGAAAATGCACAACAAAACAAATGAGTGGAAACTGGAGTCGGTGTCTGTCACCGAAATGGGATTTACATACAGAAAAGTCAAACAAAATCCATCATTATTAACACCTAAACAGAAAAAAAAACAACAAGATTATAGTGGGCTAAAGAAAAGCAGTCATTTACTGTGGATGACTGGATGAAAGTGATTTTCAGTGATGAATCACAAATCTGCATTAGGCAAGGTGGTGATGGAACTGTTGTTTGGTGCCATTCCAATGAGACTTATGAAGATGACTGCCCGAGGAAAATGTGCAAATTTCACCAATCATTGATGACATGGAGCTGCATGTCAGGTAAAGGCATGAGGGAGATGGAAGTCATTACATCTTCAATAAATGCACAAGTTTACAGTGAAATTCTGGACATTTTTCTTATTCCATCAATTGAAAAGATGACATCCAGGATGATAATCCATCTTGCCATAGGGCAAAAAGCAAGAAGATTTTCCTTCAAGAAAGACATGTCAATGGCATGGTGTGCAAATAGTCCGAACCGCAGTCCCACTGAAAATCTATGATGGAAACTGAAGAAAATGGTCATTGTTCTGGCCCACAGCCTTCTGTTTTATTTTGACAATGTTACTCATCTTTGTCTGTTTCCCTCCCTTATGTCACTCGGTTGTGTAGCTCTTCTGGTTTAACGTCTGTGTTTTGGCGGTCTCCTGCCCCATCCAGACCCTGACAAAATCCTGTGTTTGATTGGATTGGTGCTGCAACATTCCACCAATCCAGCCTCACCTTCAATCAGCCACCTGCTATAAATTCCAGCTAAACAATTAATCAGGTGTGGCTGTGATTTAATGTGAGCAGTCTGCCACTCTTGTTCCCACTGTTAGAGTAACTGTTTGCCCTGCGCAGGAGTACTCTGTCTTTCTTGGGTTTTTTTTCCTTTACAAGGGACATTGTGGTAATTGGGAACTTATATTTTGTTAACCATCATTCTGTCGTTATCTTACAGCCCATATTATCTTTCTTTCAGGTTGAGAGACTGGGCCAAGGCTTTAGTTTGCAATTCCATATACATCACTGCAGGTAACTTTTGTTAGACACATTTAGGTTTAGAGGAACTGCTCCCTTTTGTATTCTAGTCTGGTTATATTTCTTTCTTTGGTTTGAGTAGTACTTTTTCTAGGCCTTTGTTCTCCAACCATGTTATGTATTTATCATTTTGGCAGAAAGCCTCTTTCAACTCATTAAAATGTAATTTTGCTTTTACAATGAATTCCATCTGGTTACTTGTTACACCCCTCTCACCCCTAGACTGAGGGGTCGTAACAGTCATGACAAGGCTGGTCTGACAACAGCAATAAGAGAAACTTGGAACTGTACTGATAAAGAACGCTGTTTGCCAATAGTTAAGTCCACGCCTTAGAGCACAGGTGTCAAACTCATTCCATAGAGGGCCAAGACCCTGCAGGCTTTACCTCCACCCAGTGTCTTCAACAGGTGATTTCACTGAATTTCTTCCCACTGAAATTCTTGCTTTGTTTTTCATGATTCCATAATATTTTCTTCAGAACTGAGTGACTACATGCTTCCTCTGCTTCCTCTAATAAAACAATTGCAATTGACTGTAACAACTTATTTTCTTTCCTTTTTTAAATGTTTGTTAAAGCCAGAAGGTCAGCATTTTGAATAAAAACAATTTTGTGACATGTCTGATTATTTATTTTTTACAAAATTAAACAGTTGAATGAACACCCTCCAAGAGTGGTGATTCCATATTTTTTCCAGGGGTCATAGCACAGGATATCGGGGTCCAATATCAAGTGAAGAAGAGGCTCCACCAGAAACTGAAAGTGACTGAAAGTTGAGGACGTGGGCATGGGTGACATCATCACGCCATCCCTATATTACTAGGACTGACGGCGGGAATCAGGGTCTTTGGGGCTCCGCTTCCATAACAGTCACAGCCTGTACTAGTTTAATGTTAGTTAAATGCTATATGATACATGCATGTACCATCTTGTGTTTTCTGTAATAAAGTTCGTGTTTGGTTCGACTCCTGCCTCCACTGTCCTGTTTCCAGACATAACAAATGGTGACGAGGAGAAAAATTAGCCTTCCAAAGGAAAACTCAATGGTTTTTCTGAAGAGAGGTGTGTGTCGGGCACCCCGGCTGGACAGTTTGGCAACTAAATGAGCCAGGTTTGGCCAGCACTGACAGCGAGCAGGTGAGTTGGTCTAGCAGTTTGTTGCTGACCTCCGCAGTTTGGCTAGTGTATGTGAGTTTAGATGCTTGGAGGAGGAGATTGTGCAAGACAAGTTGGTGAAGAACACTACAAATAACAAGCTGCGGGTGGAGTTGTTCATGGCGCCGGATGGTCTGACGCTAGCTGAAGCACTGGTGATAGCGTCCCAGCTGGACCGAGAAGGGGCTGCCTAGTTAACATCGCAGTTAGTGGGCCCCGGCCAGTGCTCCCCACAATCATCTCCACTGGTACAGATGGTTGTCCTGGTTGCTGAGCCTGTCAATCGCTCGTCTGACGTTGACGACAAAAACATTGTGGGCCCCGAGAACTGGTCAGGACTGCTGTGTGTTGTGAAGCTAGACGGCATCAGTGTATCAATGATGATGGCCACCAATGCCTCAAGGTCCCTGGTAAACAAAGCCACGGTTAGAAGGCTGACTACCTGGCAACCTGAAGCAGTGGAACTGCTGTATGACGGATGCTCTAAGACCAGCAGAAACATCACCTTTGCAGTGCAATACGCCAACAGAACAATCCCAGCGTTCCAGTTCCAGGTGACACACCATGGTGATAACGTTTTGAGGTGGGATTTGTTCTGCAAAATGGGCATCTCATTCACAGACCCTGTGCTGACTGACAATGGTCCGGGTCCATTGCACTCAGATGTGGATGCAGCCATATGAGCCCCAGTCCGCAGCCACACGGAGCCGGTCCCCTTGCAACACAAGCGTCCTTGAGCTGCAGCCTCATCACAGGAGGGAGAGTATGATGTCGTAGACGTGGGTACAGCCGAAGACCAGACCATGGAGAGAGAACACAGCATGGAGAGAGAGCACAAACCGGACTCACCTCCGATCTTCGCCCAGCATGAGCTTCAAGCAGCCACTGTGGAGCCGCAGGAGAGGGAGTTCGTGAAGAAAGGGGACCCCGGTGAATGAAGACAACCCGGTGTGCGTCCCGTCGCCGATGACAGTAACACATCACCTCGACCTCAACCAGCACCAGGTGAGGGAGAGAAGAAGCCGAACTCATCCCGCATCCTTGCAGAGTATGAGCCTCAGGGAGTCGCCGCGACACAGCAGAATGGAGAGTTCATGGACCAGCAGGACCCAGTAGAGCAATGCCAGCCGAGGGCACGTCTTGCCACCAATGGCACGCTGCCACAGCAGCAACCAGCATCGGAGACGAGAGAGCAGCAGCGCTGAGTGCAGCCGAACCAATTGCTGTGCGCACTACTTGATTGGGTTCGGGTCCAATGATCCGACTGCCTGGACCCACAGATGGTCCCATCATCGCGGATGAGAATCGCTGTACGAAAGAGGCCAGCCTCCGTCTAGATGGCCAATGGTTTGAGATGGCACGCCAGCCATCTGGGAAAGGTAAGTGCAGATGCCTCGGCTCAAGACGCAGCGCTGGAGCCAATCCAGCTGGTGTGGGACCCGGGCTGGGATGTTGCGGACAAGCGAGTTATGATTCCAGTGAGACGGCACCCGGGTCTGCTGCAGCCGGCGTGTCCAGGGGCGCGACCATCAGGGGCTCGACTGAGGCCCCTGAAGTCGAACTGTAAGCAGTGACTGTGTTTTAATATGTTTAGACAGAGCACGACTAATTCAGTGGTGGCAGAATAATCCACACAGTCATGCAGGGTTAACCGGCAGTCTACTCGGTGGCCTGTACTAATATAGTGTTAGCTAAATGCTATATGATACACACGTGTACCATCTTGTGTGTTCTGTAATAAAGTTCGTGTTCGGTTCGACTCCTGTCTCCGTTGTCCTGTTTCCAGACATAACAATCTGGAAGTGGAAAAAACAAAATGTCTATATGGAATTTCATTCTTGTTTTCTTTTCAGAAATGCAGTTTTCTCATCTTTTTTTCCTGGAATCTTGTTTTTTTTATGAAAATGACCTACTTTCAAATACTGGTAAAACAGACGATGCTAGAATACAATTTTTTTTGCGCGTGTGTACAAATATAATCTCTGTTCTTTTTTGTGATGTATTCACTGTGTGTATATTCCTCCCAAAAAATATTCTGGACATCTTGAAAAATAAACAAATTTGTTAAAACATATTGGCGCTGGCTGGAAACCTAAAGATAATGCTCGGGCTGCAAAAGGGTTAACATGCAAACTTTTACGAGGGCCTTCAGCTGACGTTATAGGCCCCATATTATGCAAAGTAGTATTTTTGTGGTATAGCCATGGGCCACATCACATGCTCCTTTCACAGAGAAATATGCACTGCCTTTATCTAGTGAAGCTCTTAAAGAAAAAGCAAATTGCACTTCCTGGTTTTTGTGACATCACAAACCAACGTGCCCCGCCTTCAGTTCTATAAGTTGGCAAAATAAATACATACACCCTGTCCGTCTCCTTGTAATTGCCCCACTCAAAAAACATTTATAAAATCACATTAGGTGCTTATTAATATTGAATTGACCAGAAAATTCACAAATTTATGTGAAAAGGTTGAAAATTTCCATGAAAAAAGTTGCAAATTTATGAGAAAAAAGTTAGTTTATATTACCCCCCCACCAAAAAAAAAAATATTGAGGGTAAACTTGTAACATGGGGGCCCGTAGCATTTGCACACTCTGCTTTATATCGAGAAACGGCTCTGCACATACACACCTCTCTACCCAGCTTTTGTAATGCGGGATGTCCTTGGCGTAGAGCAGTTTGGTTGAAGGTGAGTCTTTGCCCAGGCGATGTTCCGATGTTGAGCAGGAGTCCATGAAGGTTTGGGCCACCACGGAGAGACAGGCGTCTGTGATGCTGCTTTTATGGATGTCAAACACGAACTGGGGATTTTTGATCACGTTTACCCAGAAACGCAGGGGAAGGCTGGAAGAGAGGAGAGGAAAAAATAAGCCGTTTACACACATGAGATACTTCAATTGTCTGGATTCATCACATTGTTAGTGACAACTCTCATTTTGACACTTGTGACCAGTAGGCGATATGAGGAGGGGTGGATGCAATCGCCCCTGTTAGCGAAATGAACCCAAAATCAAACCCCTTGTTCACCTGCCTTCTCCTCCCATCCACATCCCCATAAAGAGTGGAAGGACAGTTTATACAGTATAAGTGAATACGTCAGCATCTCTCCCACTCACTAATCATTTATCGATGTTGGTGAAGAAGCAGACAGATGTTGCACTTTTCTGTCTCTGTCCCGTCCTCCTTTTACATTCATTTTACTGCGGACTTCTCACACAACACAACACGTTGCCATCTACAGAAGTTCTCTGATGACTCTGCGATCGTTGGTCTCATCTCCAGCGGAGATGAAGCTGAGTACAGAGGGCTTATCCAGGACTTTGTGGACTGGTGCCATCGGAACTGCCTCCAGATCAACGCGAGGAAAACTAAGGAGCTGGTGGTGGACTGCCGCAGGCATGGGCAGCCCCTCACAGCACCAGTAAATATACAGGGAACAGACATCGAGATGGTGACATCCTACAAGTACCTGGGTATTCATCTGAACAATAAACTAGACTGGTCACACAATACTGACGCACTCTACAAGAAGGGACAGCGCAGGCTGTTCCTGCTGAGGAGACTCAGGTCTTTTGGTGTACAAGGGGCGCTGCTGAAGTCATTCTATGACACAGTGGTGGCATCAGCCATCACTTTTGGAGTGGTCTGCTGGGGCAGTGGCATTACTGCAGCCGATAGGAAGAGACTGAACAAACTGATTAAGAAAGCTAGCTCTGTCCTGGGGCAACGCCTTGATCCGATGGAGGAGATAGGAGAGAGAAGGACGGTGGCTAAACTGTCATCTCTGCTGGAGTCCGAGTTCCACCCTATGCAGGACATACTGGATGCACTGAGGAGCTCATTTAGCAGCAGACTACATCATCCCAGGTGCACAACCGAGAGGTTTCGTAGGTCCTTCCTACCAACGGCTGTTAGACTGTACAACCTAAGCAGGGCTGCTCGCAGAGATAGCAAAAAGACGTAACAAACTAATAGTTTTTTTTGAATGCAAAAGATGCAATAGACTTACACAATGGTCCTCTCCGGCATACAACTAGGAAAATACCGGTCGCTATGGAGGGTGAGAATATGTATGGGCACATAATCATACCATGTAGGATAACTAAATAGACGGTTATGCTGTTTCATCCCACCTAGCAACAATGCTCTGCACTGTGTGTGTTTATATATTTACATATTTATTCCATCTAGCTACAATGCTCTGCACTGGGTGTGTTTATATTTATATATCTATATATTTATTCCATCTAGCTACAATGCTCCGCACTGTGTTTTTATATATCTACATATTATTCCATCTAGCTACATTGCTCCGCACTGTGTGTGTTTATATACTTGCATATTTATTCCACCTAGCTGCAATGCTCTGTACTGTGGGTGTTTATATATTTACATATTTATTCCATCTAGCTACAATGCTCTGCACTGTGTGTTCATATATTCATATATTTATTCCATCCAGCTACAATGCTCTGCACTGTGTGTCTGTGTGTGTGTGTGTGTATATATATATTTTATAGTAATATGTACATATGTATATTAGCTGCTCTTGCTTGCTTGTTTTTTTTTCTTGCCTTCTGATTGTTGCTCTGAGTGTTGCTATCCCTGTGCTGTTGCAATCCTGGAATTTCCCCGTTGTGGGACTAATAAAGGCTTATCTTATCTTATTTTGGCACTAAAATACTTTCTAAACTACATCCTATACTCAATTCTCCACTATGTGGTAGTGACGAAGGAACCAGAGATGGCAGTGAAGCCTGGATCAGAGCTGGGTAGTGAGGACTTACATTTACTCAGGCAGCTTCTTCATATAATTGTACTTTTCATGGAGTCTGGATGATTTTCCTCAGACTTCTAAGAGGAAAGCATCATAAACTGGTGAGAGTATAATTTCAAATGTAATAGGAAAATGTTGAAAATTTATTATACGAAAGTCTTGAAATTATGTGTACAGCTGTAAATTTGTATTGAAAAAAGGTAAACAGATGTATCAGTAAAAGTGGCACATGAATAGGAAAAACATACAAAATTTATTATAAAAATGACAAAATTGCCAGGAAGAAGTTGAAAATTTATCAGAAAAAAAGTTCCACAATGTTACAAGTTTACAAGAAAAACTTCACAAACTCCAGAGAAAATTAGAACTTTATGAGAGGAAAAGGTGAAAAATTTATACAAATGGGCAGAAGTGAGGACCTTTTAATTATCACTATATCTCACCTGTCGCTGCACTCCTCACTTTCATGAATATTGACCCAACCATGAAATCACTACTGTACATATTCTCCATAATCCTTGGGCCATTTTACTCTATTTTGTGTTCTGCACGCCGCGCTCCTATGTATATAGTTCCACCTGTGAAGCCACTACCGTACCTGTGTATATACCAGTGGGCTATCTGTTATTTTTACTTTTACCTTTACCTCAGTCGTATGATAAATCGTGTGTTCTGTAATTGTTTTATTTCAAATTCTTCTCACTTACTTTATTGTGCGGTAGCCTGGTGGAGTACACGCAGTTTCATTGTGCTGTATAACTGTACAATAACAATAAAGCCTATACTATTCTACTAAATGTATTACCTTTTTCTTAATTTTTTTTCCTAATTTTTTTCATTTTTTTTTCCATTATCATAAATTTGTAACCACTTTTCTAAATTTGGGACTTGCACATGGTAAGTTTGGGGCTTTTTAATAGTAAATTATCATCTTTCATCATGTTTTTGCACCTTTATTCTCACAAATTTATGTTTTATTTACTTTTATACATTTTTACCTAATGCTCAATTTACGAATTCTAGCCCCCCAAGAAAAAAAAAAAGAAACTTTCTGAAAAAACTTTCAGACTTACATAAATAAGGTTCTGAATTTTGTAAGAAATATAACATTTTTGAAAGAAACTGAGGATGATATTTGCCTTGGATTGTGCCAGAATATTAGGAGCCCAAAAGCTGGTATTCAAGGCAGCAATGACCTTAAAATAATGTCAAAATGGTATGAATGAATAACAGTAAACAAGACAAGATATCCAGGAAAAGGCTCCACTCTAAAATAACAGTACAGTAAAATAATTATAAAATAGTACAATAGGTGTTTACATTATGTCAAAAGATCAAGATGTAAATTCAGTGAATGCCACTGAAACCAGAACTCAGCCAACATGCAGACCCACGTCTTTTGCAGCCCTATAGATTTAAAACCTTGACCTTTGGACACCAAACCTATAGTCAGAGGTCAGCGTGAACTTGTGTACCAAGTTTGGTGACCCTAGCTTTCGTGTTCTTGAGATATACTTTATATGACATTCTGACATTGACCTTTGACCTTTTGACTCCAAACATATAGTCAAAGGTCGAGATGGCAGGGTAAACCTGTGTACAAAGTTTGGTGACAGTAGCTTTACTCATTCGATAGTAATAGGGCTTTGACCTTTTAACCCCAAACTCACAGTACTAGGTCAGAGTGTCAAGGTGACCTTTGTACCAAGTTTGGTGGCCCTAGCTGTCTTTGTTGTTGAGGTATAGTTTAAATGGCATTCTGATCTTGACCTTTGACCTTTTGACACATTAAGTATAGCCATAGGTGCTAGTCCCAAGGTCGACCTATATCCAAATTTGGTGGCCGAAGCCTCATTCCTTGTCGAGTTAGAGCACGGACATATCCGGCCAGTTGGCGGGCCGCAGACGGCACTGACCGCCCTACTCTCGCCACCTTGTCGTCGGCACGGGTAAAGATGTTGTGAGTGAAGTCATATGATCAATTCTCTGAGCACAGAAATAAGCTACAGAACTGAGAGAAACAGAAACCCCAAATCTTTCTCACCAGTTGCTCTTCCACGTGTGGCGGACGTCCATGTCATGGATGCCGTGCCTGTCGGCCTGCTCATCCAAGAAGTCAAACATGTATTTGATGGCGAGCGGCAGTGCAGTTCCCCGACACACAGTACTGAACAGAGTCTCAAACAGGTCGTCCACAAACTTTTGCAGAGTACCCTATTGAATAAAACAATAAATGTAAAGTTTTTCCCAAAAATTTTTCACCTGTTCCTTTTGATACATTTAAGAAAAAATGACAAAATTACACTTAAAGCCCCAGTAGGTAATACCTTCTAGATGCATTTTTTTGGGAAAATGTGTTGAAATTGTCTCCCATTCCGACAGCTAGTAATAGGCAAAGTGGGGTGGAGAAAAAAGAACTAAAAACATCCTACTGTGCAGTCAGAGGACTGGAAAAAAATAGCCAATCATTGAGTGTGGACTGAATGAAATGATTGGACGGTCTACCTTTTCATCTGCCCGATTTGCTAGCACTCTGGCTGTAGATTCATTGAGCTTGCGTCTACTGCAGCTAAAACATTTTCAGAAAGTTTACTCCAAAGTTGTCATGATGGAAATCCAGGAATCCACAAACGGCCCACTCGGGCACATAAACATCGTCCAACAGGAGTAGCTTTATGTTAGAGGCTTAATTTTTCTACTACTGGGGCTTTAAATCTGTTGCACTCTATTACCACAGATGTGTTAATCCACTTAAACATGACTACAGTACACACGATGAATCACGCAGCACCTTTGTAGCTAGTAGCCTTGTCAGGTAGATCTCAGACACCATCTTGCTGCCACGCTCGCCCTCCTTCTGGTCCCCGTGGTCGTGGTTCTTGACCAAGTGCCACACCTTGACCCCACTCTCCAGGTCTGGTGTCAGCATAGGCACGCGGGAGTGGGGGCTGTCGGGGCTGGTGGGGGTGGAGCGGAAGGGTACGTCTACACCTAGATGTTGCAGAGACGGTTTGTGAGTAGAAGTCCCATTTGCTCCTCAGGTAATGGAAGGTTTCCTCTCTTATTTATTGCAGTCTGAGAGTGAGCAGGTGGGGCGTATGTGTTTAGACTGTATAACCAGTTGCTTTCATTATTTCAGTGGTTGTCATGGTAATGATGCCCATGTACACTCATCCATTTATTGAAGGCATGCTTGCTATGCTGTCTCCGGTCCTCCCAGTCTGCCACTCATTTATTATTGATTTTGGCCACTCCTCTCAGAGAATGACATCACATAAGCATGCTATATAT
This sequence comes from Pholidichthys leucotaenia, assembly GCA_020510985.1. Taxonomy (NCBI): domain Eukaryota; kingdom Metazoa; phylum Chordata; class Actinopteri; order Cichliformes; family Pholidichthyidae; genus Pholidichthys; species Pholidichthys leucotaenia. The sequence goes on along the minus strand of CM035837.1, from coordinate 50,980,973 downwards.
ATTTAAAGACCTAATGCAAAATGTGTGAGCAGCATGTTGATTAAGTACTAAAATTAGTCATTTAAATGGGCACTCACTGTTTCCCCTCTGTACTGTACTAAACCATGCTTGACCCACAAAGTCAAATGTGAGCACTCCATACTGTGCTAAAACATGGAGTTTTTCCTCAGCTCTGGTATGATTGGGAGACATGTGCTTAAAGATTTCCCCTTATGGTAGGAGGCTGAAATTGCTTGGGTTTATTCGTACATGTCTGCAGCTCAAAGCTCAATTTGCAGCTCTCAACTGCCAATAGTTTCCAGTTTATTCAAGCTACAAAACGGAGCACTGTGTTCATTAAAGATTTCCCCTCCTCCACTTCCCGATGTCATAGACTGCTGAAATTGCACAGGGTTATTTGGGCAAAAAATACTTTGAAAATATTTGGGCCTGCGCCTTGGAAGCTGAGCAGGGAGGGCGCTATTCCCCTCTCAGCTTCCCCAAAACTTTTGGACTCGGTTCGTTAAGCACAGTACAAATGTTCACACTCGTGCCCTCATGCTGCTAGTGCAACCGGAATATCATCATCATCGAGACGACAATAATTTAACACCAAAACAAAAACAGTTTGCATTGGTGCTGTGCAGAGGTTGAGTGTTTAGTCTTGTGCAATATACAAAGCTAAATGGATAAAATCCACAAAAACACTGAGGTATTTGGGAAAATTGACCATGTTTTAGCAGGGGGAAATGGAGGAGGGATGGACAGCGGTGCTTTGGCATGGAACCGTGTACTATAAATAAAGATGGACTGCAGGAAAGCTCTCCAAAAGTAACGTCTTTATCATTATAGGTGTGCCATATTGTATTCATGATAATACCAGTATAGAATTTGATCCCATGGTTAAAATTAATCTGATCTGGCTGCTTAATGGCATCATGGCATTGCACTGTTAACATGTTACGTGTTTCTGTGGTTACATGGTAAAACAAGCATGGTGTAGGAAGACAGCAGCCGGTCCGTGGTTGGAGTTACCTGAAACTGGATCTAGTTGTGTGGAAATATTTTGGTTTTAAGGCTGCTTGAGACTGCTGTGAATTTTCCACACACCAAGAACACCATCTGGTGCAAAAATGTTGGTGTATAGAGTTCTATTTTCATTCCGCTTTGGCTGCTTCTCCTGAAGCAAACAAAAAAAAAAAAAAACATTGTTCAATGTGATGAAAGACAAAAAGTCTGCGCAGAGGTCTGTGCAATGCAGGTATGAGTAAACTGGTTCAGCATATAAACCCCCACATCTAAAATTGCACCTAAGATGTGGTTTATATTATTTTCTTTTAATATTTGATACAGAAATAAAAACTATATTTGAAACCCAGTCTGAGCTGTTGTTTATGAAAGGGAGAATATCATTATTATGAAAATTCAAAGAAATATTGATTTTTTTTTTTTGCCATATCACCCACCCCTAATCTATCACACAGGCTGGCTACACGCTGGCTACAAGACAATTAGCCCCTCCTCACTCCATTATTGTGTGCCACATTTTGCCAAACTGAAAGCTAAAATTAGTCCTTGAATTACATTTTTTTTCCCAAAAGATGGCCCCTTGTAGGTAGTTCATATCATTGTGATTTATGTTCAAGTGTTTCTTTTTAAGTCAATTTTAATTGGTTATTTGCAAAAAAATAACTGAACTGAAATACTTTAAAGGTGGTTCAGTATTGGATGTTTTCTGAATTTGCAGTTGTAGTCTACTGTTGTATGTGTCAGGGCAAAATCAGTACCACACAACTGGAACACATAGGCCGGCATCAGTCAGTAAGATGAATGTCTGTCGACACCAATATATCAGCCACGGTATCTGTGCATCCCTAATTATTTGGTGGTACAAAAACGGGGATTTGGTCACAGAGTGTACACCCATGATTGGTCATGTTTGAGAGAGCTGCCTATGAGCAACTGTACAGATGGGAATTAAACACGGCATCTCTGCTTCATGGTTGCAACTGCACAGACTCTGGCTTTGTCAAAAGTGCAAGATGCAGTACCCCAAATGCAGGAAGAAGAGTTTCACTTTTCTACAGTGGAAGTAAGTGGCAACATATCATCCATATTTATATACAGTCTATGCATGGATTTGAATTATTGGGAATAGTGAGAGTCTACCCTAAATTTGTATTCTATCCCCTTAAATATTTTCCATTTCTAATACCTAAATGTCTTTGTTTAATGTGCTCTATAACACTGTGAACTAATGAGCTTTACAGCAGATTGGGGAGTGAGGGCCACAGATGGTGCCCTGCTGCTGAGAGCTGCATGAATATTAAGCATTTGTATTTCCTGAATAATACTGACCATATCGGCTGATGCTGCGTGGGAAGCTGGCTGAAGAAGGAATGTTAAAAGAGGACATCTGCTTGGGTACCAAGGCCACCACACAGCGCTCAGACACCTGAAAGACAAAATGTAAAGCCTCACAAATGTTTGCTTTGCAGCTGATAGAAATTTTAAATATGGTTCGAGTTTTAAAAACCGAGCAATAGAGATTTGCACAATTGCAGCACTGAGGTTTTCAATGGTTTCAAAAGGCTTTATTCACTATAAAGGACAGGTCGGGTCTTTTCTACATATCCACCATTAAATGGTAAATTAAAAATGAAAGACAATAATAATCAATTTTTTTTAATGATGAAAGCTGGTAGCTCATCATTGTATCAATAATTGTATCAATAATTAGATACAATGTAAGTAACCTAAGCTGTGTTTATCCCAACTTATTTTTTGTCTGCTCCACTTGCATCATGTTTGTCTAATATTTACCTGTATTGCATTTCTCAGTACATTCCTTTATTTGCATATGCTGCGAGTATCTGAAATCTGAATGTTTGTTTTGGTTGCGTTACAAGTGTTTCCAGCACACTTGTTGTCAACAGGAGGAAAATGTTTTTTTCTTTTATTTGATTGTGTATTATGTTCATGAGACAGCTGCGTAGGAGAGAGGCAAACTCCTGCACCGTCTGATGTCTGATGTCTTATTTTATTTCTTTATTTTTATTCTAATGTTGTGCCTTCCAGTGTGAGACCTTCATCATGGTGGTGGGGAAAAGCTTTATAAAGTTCAAACACTTGCAAAGTTCAGACACCATGAACAGATATGTATGTAAGGTAGACAGTGTGGAATCTCTAAAATTAAACACAAAGCTGATTTTTTTAAAAGGGGAATAGTGTTCAAACAGTTAAATCAAGAGGCTGCAAATAAAAAATTGATAAATACAAATAGTCATATAAAAGCTTCTTTCAGAGAGTCGTGTCCACAAACATTTACAAACACACGACGAAAGAAAAGTTGTTAGTTTTTGATGGAGTCATGTGATATTTTAATGAAACAGATTTTTTCTTTAATAGAAGGAGCTGCTCTCCCTTTTAGCAGATACAGACTTTACAGCCTATGAATGTAAATATACTGTATGGTTTAAACAGCTCTGAAAGCTCCATGAACAGAAGTAAAGTCATTCATGTGCACTCGGAATTGATACAGTTGTATTTAAGAGTTTGTGAGTAGAACAAAAACATTCATATGGACAGGAAGATGTTTGAGGGTGAAAATGATCAGATCTCTGAAGATGAAGTTGGTAAACTGTGCAAAACTAATAAATCTGTGTTTCATGTTTTGGCCAGCATTTGCAGTAGACTTGCTCATTATTTTTCATTTCGACAGACAGGATTGTAAAAATTCTGTCATAGTCTATTATTACCTGTCATTTCAGTTTTCATTTAGAGGTGATAGAGACAACACTGTAACCTCCTGGCCAGTAGGTGTCACACTTACTCTTGCCCTATCTGCTTGGTGGAGACACATGACATAAACCCAGTTATGCTACTGGCTGTGACCAGCTGTGACATCCTTTCTGACCATTGATGTACAGTGGTGTGAAAAGGTGTTTGCCCCCTTCCTGATTTCTCATTTTTTTGTATGTCACAATTAAATGTTTCAGCTCACCAAACAAATTTAAATATTAGACAAAGATAACAAGTAAACACAAAATGCAGTTTTTAAATGAAGGTGTTTATTATTAAGGGTATAAAAAAAAAATCCAAACCCACATGGCCCTGTGTAAAAAATGATCCCCCACCCCATTAAAACATAAATTAACTGTGGTTTATCACATCTTTGGAAAGCTAAGTTCAATTTTTCTAGCCACACCCAGGCCTGATTACTGCCACACCTGTTCTCAATCAAGAAATCGCTTTAATAGGACCTGCCTGACACAGTGAAGTAGACCAAAAGATCCTCAAAAGCTAGACATCATGCAGCAATCCAAAGAAATTCAGGAACAAATGAGAAACAAAGTAATTAAGATCAATCAGTCTGGAAAAGGTTATAAAGCCATTTCTAAAGCTTTGGGACTCCAGTGAACCACAGTGAGAACCATTATCCACAAATGGCGAAAACAAGGAACAGTGGTGAGCCTTCCCATGAGTGGCCGGCCAACCAAAATCACCCCAAGAGCGCAGCGACGACTCATCCAAGAGGTCATAAAAGACCCCACAACAACATCCAAAGAACTGCAGGCCTCACTTGCCTCAGTTAAGGTCAGTATTCATGACTCCACCATAAGAAAGAAAATGGCCTGCATGGCAACGTTTCAAGGACAAAACCATTGCTGAGCAAAACGAACATAAAGGCTTGTCTAAGTTTTGCCAGAAAACATCTTGATGATCCCCAAGACTTTTAGGAAAATACTCTGTGGACTGACAAGACAAAAGTTGAGCTTTTTGTAAGGTGTGTGTCCCTTTACATCCGGGGTAAAAGTAACATAGCATTTCACAAAAGGAACATCATACCAACAGTAAAATATGGTTGTGGTAGTGTGATGGTCTGGGGCTGTTTTACTGCTTCAGGACCTGAAGACTTACTGTGGTAAATGGAACCATGAATTCTGCTGTCTATCAAAAAATCCTGAAGGGGAATGTCTGCACTTGGGTTCTACAGCAGGACAATGATCCAAAACACACCAGCAAGTCCACCTCTGAATGGCTTAAGAAAAACAAAATGAAGACTTTGGAGTAGCCTACTCAAAGACCTGACCTGAATCCAATTGAGATGCTGTGCATGACCTTAAAAAAGTGGTTTATGCTCAAAACCCTCTAATGTGGCTGAATTACAACAATTCTGCAAAGATGAGTGGGCTAAAATTTCTCCACAGCGCTGTAAAAGACTCATTGCCAGTTATTGCAAATGCTTGATTGAAGTTGTTGCTGCTACGGGTGGTCCAACCAGTTATTAGTTTTAGGGAGCAATCACTTTTTCACACAGGGCCATGTAGGTTTGGATTTTTTTCCCCCTTAATAATAAAGACCTTCATTTAAAAACTGCATTTTGTGTTTACTTGTGTTATCTTTGTCTAATATTTATTGGAAGTTCATTCAATATATTCCAAGCTTTGCTTTGTAATATATATATACACTACCGTTCAAAAGTTTGGGGTCACTTAGAAATTTCCTTATTTTTGAAAGAAAAGCACTTTTTTTCAATGAAGATAACTTTAAACTAATCAGAAATACACTCTGTACATTGCTAATGTGGTAAATGACTATTCTACCTGCAAATGTCTGGTTTTTGGTGCAATATCTACATAGGTGTATAGAGGCCCATTTCCAGCAACTATCACTCCAGTGTTCTAATGGTACAATGTGTTTGCTCATTGCATCAGAAGGCTAATGGATGATTAGAAAACCCTTGTGCAATCATGTTAGGTCTGCAATGCTGTAATTGCTGCAAATGGAGGATTCTTTGATGAAAGCAAAGTTTGAAGGAAAAAATTATTATTTCAAATACAAATCATTATTTCTAACCTTGTCAATGTCTTGACTATATTTTCTATTCATTTTACAACTCATGGTGGTAAATAAGTGTGACTTTTCATGGAAAACACAAAATAATTGTCTGGGTGACCCCAAACTTTTGAACGGTAGTGTATATATTTTTCCTGAACAGCTGAACAGTGTGTGTGTGTGTGTGTAATATGTACACACACACACACACACACACACACACACACACACACACACACACACACACACACACACACAAAAAAATATAATTATAAACTGTTATAAATGTGTTTATTATAATTTGTATAATTTCTGATGCTGTTGTTAAATATCATGAATGGGGATCATTCTTCATCCTTTCCTAGTACATAATTTAAAAGCAAAGTGTAGCCTGCCCAGAATTTATTAAGAATTTTGTAGCACTTTCAATAATTGTCTGGAATGGAAGTCACAATATCTACAAGTGCTATATTTGTAAATGGTGCAAGATGTTCATATCAATCCCAGAACAAAAGCAAAAGACCTTGTGAAGATGCGGGCTGAAGATGGTAAAAGAGTGTCATTATCCACAGTGAAACAAGCTTGCAAGCCTTAGAATACCATCCCAACTGTGATGTATGGGTGTGGCAGCATCAAGTTGTGGGGATGTTTTGCTGCAGGAGGGACTGGTGCACTTCATAAAATAGATGCCATCATGAGGAAGAATATTAATGAAGCAATGTCTAGACATCATCCAGGAAGTTAAAGTTTCAGCGCAAATGGGTCTTCCAAAAACTGTTAAATTTTATCTTAAAATATCAAAAATGGTTCTCAACCTTTACCATTTCTCATATTTTTTATAATCATAGTTTACTTTTTTTTCTAGAAATTTATCAGTTTTATTGATCATTTATCAAACTTTACATAATTGTCATAAAATGACAATATTAAATAACCATATTAAATAACAGTACTAGATTTTTAAATGTGACTCTTCATAATTTACCCTTGGTCATTAGTAAGTACGACGGACTGATTCTAAAAATGAAACTGAAACTGGAAATTGAATCCATAATTGGAATAATTACTCCTGGTAGTGCTGTGTCAATGTTATTACAGACCTGGTAGTGCATGAGCGTGTTTAGCCTCTTCCAGTCGCTCTCTATCTTGGTAGTGATGTCCTCGTCCTGCAGGACAACGCGAGCCGTTCTGCCTTGCCGCCACTCTGCAGGAAAAATACAATGGATAGTCAATGTGTGACATGTGGCATTTTGGGAAATATTTGTAGTGCGAGTGCTTGACAGTTTCATATTGTCAAATGTCTATCATTTGTCTGCCCCTTGGCGCTGCAGTTGAGGTCATGTTATCCTTCTGCACTCTTTTTATTCTTTGAAACTCTGCGAGTTGTCAAGCGTAGCAGCCAGAGTGTCACCGAGACGGCTTCCTGTACACGTCTACTTGACAATTAAAGTGATTGTGATTCTGTGAACAAAATAAAGGATGACACAGTGTCTTCATGGGGATTTAAGCTGCCCAGAGCAACAAAGAGAAACTGATCCTCTCCAAATCCCAAACCTGTAAAAGCCCCTAAAGGTATAAAACTATGAGCCCAAAGCATTATCAGCCACTACCTACAACTTATCTTATTTACTGCCTTTGAAGGCGCATGTCAGCTGGATTTGTGCCGAGTCATTTGGTACTGGATGACATGTTGTGGGTGTAAGCTTGAGTGTAGGTGCACTGTCAGAAAGGTTTAACGTCAGTGCAGGAGAGTGGCGCTCTGATTAGGGCTGTAAACAGGTACAGGGAGAGCGCTCGGCTTCCAGAAACTGATGTGGACTCCTTTTGTAGATGTCATACTTCTTCAGTGAATTATCTGTGATAAATCCCCTGACGCGTCCACTCTGTGGTGCGTTTTCCTACTTGGCATTATTCCAACAGGTGATGTGCCAAAATTGAGTCTTAAAGGTGCCATTTTGTTTATTTTCTAGGGATTAAGTTTAAGTTTTGACGTTCTCAAGGACACGTAGTGTGTTGTTTTAAAGACCAAGAACACCTCTGTGTTGCTTTCTGTTGGCTTCCAGCATACTCACTAATAATGATGAGCCCTTAGTCTGATTGGATGAATGTTCTTTAAGTGGACCAATCACAACTGATGAAGCAGTCAGGGTGAGTTTGTTTCACTGACTTAGAGAAGTGAAGGCGGGGCTTGTTACAATATGATGTCATATAAGAGAAAGTGCAATCTGCTCATTTCTTTAAGATTTTAACTAAATACAATGATCCTTCCATGATCCGTCTTGTAGTTGGTGAGCCCATTGGAGGGCGGACCCATGTGGTTCACTCAGGCTGAGCCCAGCCAGGCCCTGTCGACAGAATCCAGGTTGCCAAGCGCTTGCCCTCGAGCCCCTGTAACCCTAAAATGGGTGGGGTACACTGGATCCTTGTTTTAACTTCTTTATGGGGATGTACTGGACTGCTCTTGGTCTGGCCCTTCACCCAGGACCAATTTGCCTTGGGAGACCCTACCAGGATCAAGTTGCCCCAAACAACATAGCTTCTGGGATCATTAGAGCACGCAAAACCCTCTACCATGACATGGTGGTGATCCATGGAGGGGCAGAGGTATGGCCAATAAACTTAATTTGTCAGTCAATTATTGAAATTATTTATGAATTATTTATATATATTTTTTAAATTACTTCAATTTCACTTTATTTTATTACTGAAACAACCACTTTTATAATGAAAGATCCAGTTTTATTTTGAAAGCTTCTGCTTCCAGCTGTACTCATGGGTGCAGTGTTTAGTTTTTCAAACTGTAGCACACAGGTCATGGTTTTTAAAATGTAATAATGTAGCAGCAACCACTAACACTAAAGCTGCTCTACACCCCTGCAGCTGATCTTCTGCTAGTCTAGAATTAGCAGGTTTGATTTTAGCAGAATAAATCAGAGGGGAAGCAGTGAGAGGTGAGCTACATGGTAAAATGGTATTCACTTACAGTATATAGCGCTTTTATTCTCATCTCTTGATGACCAAAGCGCTTTACAGATCCTGCTATCCACCCATTCACACACTGATGGCGGCATGCTGCCTAACATGGCACTTCCAGACCCACCAGGAGCAATTGGGGGTGAAGTGTCATTACCGGAGCGGTGGCTTAGTTGGTAGAGCATCTGCCCCACACCCGGGAGACAGGGGTTCAAATCCCGGCCGGGTCATACTGAAGATCATATAAAAGTGGAACTTCCTGCCGTCCAGCTTGGTGCTCAGCAAAAATGGAATGGAGGAGGGAAATTTGTGGCGGCGCCTTGCATGGCAGCGGCCCTCTGATTCTACACTTGGGGTGTGCGTGATTAACACAGTAGATAGGTAAAGCACAATCTCGTTCTGCTGTACATGATTGGTTGTACGGTTGAATGACAATAAAGGGTGATTTAATTAAAGTGTCTTGCCCAGGGACACAACGGCAGGATATCTGGGGAGAGTGGGATTTGAACCGCCAACCTTGTGGTTAGTGGATGACCTGCTCTACCTCCTGAGCCACTGCCATCCCATGGAGCATGGAGCTCCTCTGGGCACAGAAAGACCAGAGAGACTGATTTACTTACTAGCTGATTGTTGCCATTATTCACTGTCAAAAAAGCACTATTTTCTCATACTGAATTTACATAAGGGACAGTGCATGAACACGCACCGTAAGGAAAGTAATCACAGAGGGACAAAACAAGTGCCTGAATGACAGTTTTACTTAATTTTTGGTTAATCTCTCAGCCCTATCATGGCCATAATTTTTAAGGCTAAAACCCATGAAAACACCATTTTGTCTACAGGAGTCTTGTAAGTTTTATCTCACATTTCCCAATTAATATATGCAAATGAGTCTTTCTCTATGCAACCGTACCTAGATCCATGTCTGCTGCTCGTGGTCGCTGTGAGTACGGCATGTTCTTGTACACTGCATCCAGGATCTTCTCCTTTACCTGGGTAATGGTGTCACAGTTGAGCACCTTCACTGGGATTTCTGGACTGTTCTCATTGTCGGGGTTCACACAGCTCAGTGTCTGCAGATCCATGATAAAGAGTGGGGGTGAGCAGGGAGGGAAAAAAGGAAAGAGAGAGAGAGAGAGAGAGAGGTGTTGCTTGATAGGGAAGTCCTTTCATTACCTACTCCTCACCAAACTGTCCTGGTGGAGAGCATCTTGCCCAAAAATGTAATTTTACACCTCCAGAAAGCGGCGGTGCAGCTCTAGCAGGAGCATTAAACAAGTAATGAGACACAGCCTCTCAGGCAGTACGACATGGCGATCAGAGAGGTGTCATCCTGTCGCTGGCTGGCTCTGCTGTGCAGCTAAAGCTTGAGGGAGAACTTATTCTGATGGGCTGGCGGCTGCAGTTGGTTTAGTTTTTTTTTTAAACAGAAATGTAAAACAGACATAAATGTTGTTATACTGGTGGCCCTGTCACATGGCTTTCTAACAGGTGTATGATAATCAGCAAATTCACTAATCCTGACATGTTTAATACATTTATGTGTTTCATTTTTACCAGCTTGAGGAGACAGATTTGTATCATGTTCTTACCTCCACCAGTGAAGTTATGTTTTTGCTGGAGTTTGTTTCCTGGATTACGCAAAAATATTGTTGCTAGATTTTGATTATATTTTTGGATGGGTGGGAAGAGGCAGAAGGAACAATCTCATCTAAATTTTTAAGGGCTTAGAAGGTGTTAAAATGCCTTACTAGACATATTTTGATGGTCGCTGGCAGGTCTGCTGCTATTACCAAACAAAACCCCCTTCTATACACACGTTCAGAAGGCAATTAGCTGCCTTGGTGGGGGTTTACACTTTTGGGGTGCTTCAAGGGAGAGTATATGTAAAAAATGGTTCCAGGAGGGATAATTGTAGGTCTGCAGTCTTCAAGCCAGCTACTTAGTTGATATAATTTGGTTTCCTTAGTCAAGTAGTCACCAGTAATTTGAAAAGTGGTGTACAAACAGCCCAAGCCAATTAAATTTATTACTTAACAGCAGTGGCAAAAAAGTCAAATATTTTTTACAACTTTATACTCACCCAGAGGAGACAGCTAGATGTAACCTGATGAATGTTAAAAAGGTTTGTCAAAAGAAATCCTAAATCCAATTAGCACTATGACAAAGAAACCATCTGTGTACTGTCATTTTTAAAAAAATGAATGACAAGTTATAACATCACTGCAGTTTCAGAGGCTATGCATAAAGCGCAGCCTCTAAATTCTTTTGACTTTTGTGTTTAATAATTATAGTTTGAGCTGTGAATAGTGCATATACAGTACAGACATGGACACAATTGTTGGTACCCCTCTGTTAATGAAAAAAAACCCCACAATGGTCACAGAAATAACTTGAATCTGACAAAAGTGGTAATAAATAAAAAGTCTATGAAAATTAACCAATGAAAATCAGACAATGCTTTTGAATTGTGGTTCAACAGAATTATTTTAAAAAACAAACTCATGAAACAGGCCTGGACAAAAATGATGGTACCCCTAGAAAAGATTGAAAATAACGTGACCATAGGGACATGTTCAACCAAGATGTGTCCTCTACAGTGTAATAAATAAACAGCAGCAGGCCTATCCTGAGGGTGTTCACATTATAGCTGGTGATTTTAATCAAGCATGCTTGAAAACTATACTGCCTAATTTCACACAGTATGTGAAATGTACCACTAGGGGAAAGAATTGTCTTGATCGGGTGTATTCGAACCTGAAGCGTGCTTACAGAGCTGTGCCGTGTCCACATCTTGGCCTGTCAGACCATCTATCACTGCTCCTCATCCCCTCAGGAGAACTGCTAGACCTACTATAAAGAACATCACAACATGGTCTGACGGAGCTCTTTCTCAGCTGCAGGACTGTTTTTCAAACACTCTATGGGATTTATTCAAGAATGAGGATCTGGAAATGTACACACAGTCTGTATTACACTACATCACCTTCTGTATCAATCAGGTGACTGTGGAAAAACACATCAGGGTTTTTCCTAACCAGAAGCCTTGGATGACAAAAGAAGTCCAGGCACTCCTCAGAGCTCGTGATACAGCCTTCAGGTCAGGGGATACAGATCTGTATAGCACCGCCTGGGCTAATCTGAAGAAAGGCATTAAGGAGGCTAAACAGACCTATAAGAAGAAAATCGAGGACCATTTTTCTGATAATGATTCGAGACGAGTATGGCAAGGCTTTAACCATATCACAAACTATAAGGGCAGCAGCATCATTTCCAGTGACATCAGCGCCTCACTGGCAGAAGAACTGAACTGCTTTTTCGCATGGTTTGAGGCAAATACACCTCGCCCGGACCCACAGATGTTATTGAATGCCAGCTCTGATGTGCTAATCCTGCAGGATCATGAGGTGAGACAGACACTGAGAGCAGTTCACCCGAGAAAGGCTACTGGTCCCGATGGAGTGCCAGAAAAGGTGCTCAGAGCATGTGCAGATCAGCTATGCTCTGTTTTGACTGACATTTTTAACTTGTCTCTCAAGGCAGCCGTTGTTCCACAGTGTTTAAAATCTGCAGTCATTATTCCTGTATCAAAAAAAACATACTATTAGCAGTCTGAATGACTATCGACCAGTAGCATTAACACCCATTGTTATGAAGTGCTTTGAGAAAATGGTATTGAAACATCTTTTGCCTAGTCTCCCCCCAGACTTTGATCGGTACCAGTTTGCCTACAGGCGGGGCAGATGCACTGAAGATGCTATTGCTATAGCTTTCCACTCAGCATTCTGCCATTTAGAAGACAAGGGGAGCTATGTAAGAATGTTGTTTGTTGACTATAGCTCGGCATTTAGTACAATTATTCCCAACATTCTCATCACCAAATTGCTTCAGCTTGGTCTGCCTACTCACACTTGCAGCTGGATTAAGGACTTCCTAACAAACAGAACACAGACTGTTAGACTCGGACCCCATTCCTCCTCTACAGTCATGCTTAACACAGGCTCGCCACAGGGCTGTGTGTTGAGCCCCACTTTGTATTTGTTGTACACATATGACTGCATACCTGTTCATCCCACAAACATTATAGTAAAGTTTGCAGATGACACAACAGTAGTGGGGCTCATACCAGGAGGAGATGAGTCCGCATACAGAGATGAGGTCCAGAAACTGGTGAGATGTGACATAACGCACGGCTCAGGAGACGCACACACACAGGCTTAGAGTAGTTCAAAGAGTTTATTAACAGCAGGAGTGAGTGAGTGCGTGTCTGCGGGATGTAAATGTGTTGGTGATGGTGTCTGCTCCAGGCACAGAGGCAGGTGACCGTACAGCCGAGCAACCCTATGGAGAGAGCACAGGGAGAGGGTGACGGGCATACACCAACACAGGAGGGATTTATGGCGAGAGAAGGACTTACTTGGTGGGTCAGGACAGCTGGCACAACAAGGGGGCGAAGCCCGGAAGACAGCCACCTGGAGAGCTCTGTACAGCAGCGAGGATTGGGCGATGGAGTGGAGATGTCCGCCGCTGGGGAATCCACCTGTGCACAGGGGAGAAGACTGAAGAAAAGAGGTAAGCGATCTTCTTACCAAAATGGTGACGCTGAAGGGAAGTATGCTCACAACGGTGAGGGACGAAGTCTGACGGCTTCAGGCCGAGCCTCCGGGCGAGACGGCCTTTATCCCTCGCCGCTGATGATTGTCAGGTGCGTGAGCAGGTGGCGCCGCTGATGAATGGCGCGGCGTGACAGTACTCCCCCCTCTAGCAGCGCCTCCTGGCGATGGCTTATCCGGGTGCGCTCGGTGGAAGTCCGCGATGAGCGATGGGTCCAACACAAACGACGGGGGCACCCATTGTCGATGCTCGGGCCCATAGCCCTCCCAGTCCACCAAGTATTGCAACCCACGACCTCGGCGCCGGGAGTCCAGGATGGAGGAGACGGACCAGGCCGGATGGCCACCAATCATCCGGGGCGCGGGTTGCGCTGCAGGAGGAGGGCAAAGGGGGTCAGTGACTGCCAGTTTCACCTTCGACACATGAAAAGTGGAATGGATGCGGAGGGAGGGGGGAATAGCCACGCGCACAGCCACCGGGTTGATGATCCGGGTGATGGGAAAGGGACCCATGAATCGCTGTGCCAGCTTCCTCCTCTCGCCTTTTAATGTGACGTCCTGGGTAGACACATACACGAGTTGCCCAACTCTGTACGCCGGGGCAGGTCTTCTGTGCCGGTCCGCCACGGTCCTGTTGCGCTCCGCTGTGCGTAAAAGCGCATGACGCGCGGCAGCCCAGGTGGAGCGGAACTGCCTAAGGTGCGCCCTAACGGAGGGGACAGTCACCTCGTTCTCCTGCGCTGGAAACAGCGGGGGGTCGTAACCCAGGGACGCCTTGAAGGGGGACATCCCCGTTGCAGAAGAGCGGGCGGTGTTGTGGGCATACTCCACCCAGGCGAGATGGTTGCTCCAGGACGTCGGCTTGGATCTAGTAACACAGCGGAGCGCAGCCTCCAGCTCCTGATTGGTCCTCTCACACTGCCCGTTAGACTGGGGGTGATGGCCGGAGGAGAGGCTCACCTTGGCTCCGATGGCGTTACAAAAGGATCTCCAAACCTCGGATGAAAATTGGGGGCCCCGGTCCGAGACCACGTCCACCGGAATCCCGTGCAGCCTGACCACGTGTTGGACGAGGAGGCCCGCCGTCTCCAGGGCAGTAGGGAGACCTCGCAGGGGAATGAAGTGCGCCGCCTTGGAGAAACGGTCCACAATGGTCAGGACGGTGTCAAAGGAGTTGGAAACGGGGAGTCCGGTGACGAAGTCCAGTGCGATGTGCGACCAGGGCCTGCCGGGGACGGGCAGAGGCTGGAGCAGACCCGCTGGGGGGGCATTTCCCGACTTGCTGGTGGCACAGATTGGGCAAGCCCGGGCGTAGCGGGCTGCATCCCTCCGCAGGCCTGGCCACCAAAAGGACCGCTGGAGGAGGCTGATCATCCGAGAGGTGCCGGGATGACAGGTGAGCCGGGAGGTGTGGAGCCAGTGGATGACCTCTCCTCGGACCGCAGATGGGACGAACAGTCTTCCCTCCGGTCCGCCGCCAGGATCAGGTTCCACCTCCTGCGCCTTCCGGATCTTGTCTTCAATGTCCCAAGAGATGGCACCGAGGACGCACGACCTGGGCAGGATAGTGTGGGGCGTCTCCCCAGCCTCCACGGGGGTGAACTGCCTAGAGAGGGCGTCAGGCAGGCCGTTTTTGGAGCCCGGCCTGAAGGTGATCGAGAAGCGGAACCTGGCGAAGAACAAAGACCAGCGCGCCTGGCGGGCATTCAGGCGCTTGGCAGATCGTAAATACTCTAAGTTCTTGTGGTCCGTCAGGACCACAAACGGCAGGTCCGCCCCCTCTAGCCAGTGGCGCCACTCCTGTAAGGCGAGTTTAATGGCCAGGAGCTCTCTGTCCCCCACATCGTAGTTCCTCTCCGCCGGGGACAGGCGCCGGGAGAAGAAGGCGCACGGCCGTTTGGCGCCATCGTCAGGTGACCGCTGGGATAACACTGCTCCCACTCCCGTGTCCGATGCGTCCACCTCCACAATGCACTGCAGCGCGGGGTCGACCTGGCGAAGGACCCGGGAGGAGGAGAACTCCGCCTTCAGCGCCCTAAAGGCAGCAGCGACCTCTTCAGTCCACCGGAACGGGACCTTCGGGGACGTGAGGCGGGTCAGCGGTCCGACGATCGAGCTGAAATTTGGGACAAAGCGGCGGTAAAAATTGGCGAAGCCAACAAACTGTTGCACCTGCTTCCGGGATGCGGGAGTAGGCCACTCCACCACCGCCTTCACCTTCTCTGGGTCTGGGAGCACCTGATCTTGAGCGATGATGAATCCCAGGAAGGATGTGGTCCTAGCGTAGAATTCGCATTTCTCAGCCTTCACGTACAGACGATTCTCCAGCAGTCTTTGGAGGACCCGCCTCACATGGACCTGGTGCTCGTCCCTGGACCTGGAGAAGATAAGGATGTCATCCAGGTAGACGAACACAAAAAGGCCGATGAAATCCCGGAGGACGTCATTAATGAGGCGCTGAAAGACGGCAGGAGCGTTGGTCAGCCCGAACGGCATGACGAGATACTCAAAGTGGCCGTTCGGGGTACGGAAGGCTGTCTTCCATTCATCTCCCTCCCGGATCCGGACGAGGTGGTAAGCGCTGCGTAAATCCAGCTTGGTAAACCAGGTCGCCCCCTGGAGGGAGTGAAAGGCAGTGTCCATGAGGGGCAGGGTGTAACGGTCCCTCTCAGTGATGTCATTCAGCGCTCGGTAGTCTATGCAGGGGCGGAGGGATCCGTCCTTTTTCCCGACAAAGAAAAACCCTGCCCCCACGGGTGACGACGATGGGCGAATAATCCCAGCGCTCAGAGATTCCTTCAGGTATGTATTCATGGTCTCCTTCTCCGGCGCCGACAGGCTGTAGAGCCGACCAGATGGCAGGGGAGCCCCCTGGCGGAGGTTGATGGCACAGTCATATGGTCGATGCGGGGGAAGAGACATAGCTTTCGATTTGCTAAATACCATACCCAGGTCGTGAAATTCTGGAGGCACCAGTGACAGGTCCGGAGGTGCTGTATCCGCCACAGGGGGAGCCGCGGATGGGGAGCAGGCAGCGGACTGAAGGCAGGTGCCCATACAGAAGGTACTCCATGCCGATACCCCAGCGGACCTCCAGTCCAGGACAGGGTTGTGGAGGCGTAGCCAGGGATACCCCAGGATGACGGGCGACACAGAGTTGGGCAGGACGTAAAATACCATCTCCTCCCGGTGGTTCCCTGAGATGATGACTGGGACAGGCATGGTTTGGAGAGAAACTCTCCCAAGGGAGGCACGGGAGAGATGGACCAGGGAGATGGGGTGTTTTAATGCCTGACAGCGGATGCCCAATCGGGTTGCCAGGCCTTGTGAAATGAAGCTGCCCTCTGCGCCCGAATCCACCAGTGCGTGGGTGAGGTGCCCAGTGGGATTGTGGCAAAAACGGATGGGCAGCTTTAATTGAGTGAGAGAGTCTAACCGGTTGGGATCCGCGAGGCTCCCTACAGCGATTCGCGGACCCCGCCGACTGGCTTTCCGCGGGCAACGCTCCACAGTGTGTTGGTCACCTCCGCAATACATGCAGAGGCCCAACTCACGGCGGCGTTGTTTCTCCGCAGGGGAAAGCTTGGTCCAGCCCGTCACCATCGGCTCCGACTCCTCGGGGCACAATGCTGGCGGCGCCGCCAGGGGGCGAGCTTGGAACAGGTGCGGCGAGACTCCACGAGGGCGAGAAGAAGA
This sequence comes from Pholidichthys leucotaenia, assembly GCA_020510985.1. NCBI lineage: Eukaryota > Metazoa > Chordata > Actinopteri > Cichliformes > Pholidichthyidae > Pholidichthys > Pholidichthys leucotaenia. Next base: position 50,963,874 of record CM035837.1, on the reverse strand, counting down.
AGACTTCCGCCCCGAGGAGCGCTCGCGCAGCCTGTTATCCAAACTTATCGCTAAGGATGTCAGCTCCGCTAGCGTCCCAGGGATATCCCGTCCAGCCAGTTCATCCCTCAGATCACTATTGAGGCTGCGGAGGAACAGGCCACAGAGGGAGCGTTCCTCCCAGCCCAATTCCTCCGCCGCTACCCGGAAGTCGACCGAGTAGTCCGCTGCCGACCGGCCTCCCTGCTGGAGAGCGAGGAGCCGATCGACCTGGACCGTCTCGGTTTGAGAATGGTCAAAGACCTCCAGAAAGCGCCTCACGAACTGGTCATAGGTGAGGGTGGCATAACTGGGCCTCGCCATTACGGCGTAGGTCCAAGTTAACGCACGCCCCTCCAGAAGATTCCCAATGTAACCAATCCGACTGTGATCCGAGGGAAAATCTCCGGGCACACGGTGGAACACGGACTCACACTGCATAATGAACCCCCGCGCTCCGCCGAGCTTACCGCTAAAGCGGGCGGGGGTTGGAATCGGTGTGAGCCGAACCGGTGCCACCGGAGCCGGCTGGACGGCCGCTGGAACAGCAGGAGCCGCGCCACCCTGACGAGCCGGGGGGAACGGCTGTTGAGGATCCAAGCGGCCCAACCGGTTAGTTAAATTCAATAATTGATTAAAGATCACCTGTTGTTGATAAGCTATTTGATCCACTCTAGCCTCGAGAGTGGAAAACCGGTGTGCGAGCCCGCCGTCCGCCGAGCCGCTCTGCTGAAGCCGTACTGACATAACGCACGGCTCAGGAGACGCACACACACAGGCTTAGAGTAGTTCAAAGAGTTTATTAACAGCAGGAGTGAGTGAGTGCGTGTCTGCGGGATGTAAATGTGTTGGTGATGGTGTCTGCTCCAGGCACAGAGGCAGGTGACCGTACAGCCGAGCAACCCTATGGAGAGAGCACAGGGAGAGGGTGACGGGCATACACCAACACAGGAGGGATTTATGGCGAGAGAAGGACTTACTTGGTGGGTCAGGACAGCTGGCACAACAAGGGGGCGAAGCCCGGAAGACAGCCACCTGGAGAGCTCTGTACAGCAGCGAGGATTGGGCGATGGAGTGGAGATGTCCGCCGCTGGGGAATCCACCTGTGCACAGGGGAGAAGACTGAAGAAAAGAGGTAAGCGATCTTCTTACCAAAATGGTGACGCTGAAGGGAAGTATGCTCACAACGGTGAGGGACGAAGTCTGACGGCTTCAGGCCGAGCCTCCGGGCGAGACGGCCTTTATCCCTCGCCGCTGATGATTGTCAGGTGCGTGAGCAGGTGGCGCCGCTGATGAATGGCGCGGCGTGACAAGATGGTGCTCAGATAATAATCTGCTATTGAATACAAAAAAAACAAAAGAACTCATTATTGATTTTAGGAAGCATAGCAGTGAGCCGCCTCCTCTATATACAGGCAAGGAGCGTGCGGAGAGGGTGGAGGCTTTTAAGTTTCTGGGTGTTCATATTTCTCACAACCTTACCTGGGCAGTTAACACCATAGCTACGATAAAAAAGGCTCAACAACGTCTACACTTTCTGAGGCTCCTCAAGAAGAATGGCCTGAATGCACAGTTGCTAATTTTATTTTATCACTCTTCTATTGAGAGCATTTTGTCATATGGCATCACGGTTTGGTATGAGGGCTGTTCAGCCGCAGACCGCAAAGCCTTCCAGAGAGTGATCGAGACTGCGCAAAAAATCAGTGGCTGTTCTCTTCCTTCTCTGGAAGAGATTTCCAGGTCTCGGTACCTCAACAGAGCTACTGCCATCATTAAAGACTGTGCTCATCCAGGTCATGATTTCTTTCACTTGCTCCCCTCGGGAAAGCGGTACAGATCCCATAAAACCCGGACTACCAGGTTTAATCATAGTTTTTTCCCAGCAGCAGTACGTATTTTGAACAGATTTATGTAACACCCACAGACTGCTGATATATTTTTTTTGTTGTTATTTTAGGTTATTTTGTAGCAATAACCCTGTGTGTATAAGCTGGTCTCTTGTATTTATCGCTCAGTATGTTTTCATTATTACTACGTACATAGTGTATTCAACTTTTAGGTAATTTTGTTTCAAGCATTATTTATTGTTGTAATTATAAGAATGTTAAATGCATGAGTGAACTGTGAGTGTGATAGTTTGTTTTTAGGGAGCAGCATCTCAATTTCCTTGCATTGTTCATTAACAATGGAATGACAGTAAAGGCACTTTGACTTTGACTTGACTAATTAACATCACAGGTGTCTATAAACTTGTAATCAGTCAGTCGGCCTATTTAAAGGGTGACAAGTAGTCACTGTGCTGTTTGTTGACATGGTGTGTACCACACTAAACATGGACCAGAGGAAGCAAAGGAGAGAGTTGTCTCAGGAGATTAGAAAGAAAATTATAAACAAACGTGTTAAAGGTAAAGGCTATAAGACCATCTCCAAGCAGCTTGATGTTCCTGTGACTACAGTTGCACATATTATTCAGAAATTTAAGATCCACGGGACTGTAGCCAACCTCCCTGGACGTGGCCGCAGGAGGAGACGGATAATACGAATGGTAACAAAAGAGACCAGAACAACCTCTAAACACATTCATGGTGAACTCCAAGGTCAAGCTACATCAGTGTCAGATCGCACCATCCGTCGTTGTTTGAGCCAAAGTGGACTTCATGGGAGACGACCAAGGAGGACACCACTGTAGAAAACAAATCATAAAAAAGCCAGACTTGAATTTGCCAAACTGCATGTTGACAAGCCACAAAGCTTCTGGGAGAATGTCCTATGGACAGACGAGACAAAACTGGAACTTTTTGGCAAGGCACCTCGGCTCTATGTTCACAGACGCAAAAATGAAGCATACCAAGAAAAGAACACTGTCCCTACTGTGAAACATGGAGGAGGTTCTGTTATGTTCTGGGGCTGCTTTGCTGCATCTGGCACAGGGTGTCTTGAATCTGTGCTGGGTACAATGAAATCTCAAGACTATCAAGGTATTCGAGAGAGAAATGTGCTGCCCAGTGTCAGACAGCTTGGTCTCAGTCGCAGGTCATGGGTCTTGCAACAGGATAATGACCCAAAACACAGCTAAAAACACCCAAGAATGGCTAAGAGCGAAACATTGGACTATTCTAAAGTGGCCTTCTATGAGCCCTGATCTAAATCCTATTGAACATCTGTGGAAGGAGCTGAAACATGCTGTCTGGAGAAGGCACCCTTCAAACCTGAGACAACTGGTGCAGTTTGCTCATGAGGAGTGGGCCCAAATGCCTGCTGAGAGGTGCAGAAGTCTCATTGACAGTTACAGAAATCGTTTGATTGCAGTGATTGCCTCAAAAGGTTGTGCAACAAAATATTAAGTTAAGGGTACCATCATTTTTGTCCAGGCCTGTTTCATGAGTTTGTTTTTAAAAATAATTCTGTTGAACCACAATCCAAAAGCATTGTCTGATTTTCATTGGTTAATTTTCATAGACTTTTTATTTATTACCACTTTCATCAGATTCAAGTTATTTCTGTGACCATTGTGGGTTTTTCTTTCATTAACAGAGGGGTACCAACAATTTTGTCCACGTCTGTATTTAGCAACTTGTTAATAGGATGGAAGGTTTGTTAGTATTATTTCTGACAAGTTTTAGGAGACTGAATCATATGAATCTGGTCAGGTCTGTGCTGATTCAGTATAATATTTTAATACTTTATACAGTTAGCTTGTACAGGTATTTAGGGCCGAGTGATACAATATATCGGAATATACAGTGGATATAAAAAGTCTACACACCCCTGTTCAAATGCCAGGTTTTTGTGATGTTAAAAAATGAGACCAAGATAAATCATGTCAAAACGTTTTCCACCATTAATGTGACCTATAACCTGTACAACCCAGTTGAAAAACAAATTGAAATCTTTTAAGAGGAAAAATAAAAAACTTACAAAAACCTGCTTGCATAAATATGCACACCCTCTTATAACTGGGGATGTGGCTGTGTTCAGAATTAACCAATCACATTCAAACTCATGTTAAATGGGAGTCAGCACACCTGCCACAATTTAAAGTGCCTCTGATTAACCCCAAATAAAGTTCATCTGTTCTAGTAGACTTTTCCTGACATTTTTGTAGTCACATCTTACAGCACAAGCCATCATCCACAGAGAGCTTCCAAAGCATCAGAGGGATCTTATTGCTCAAAGACACAGTGGTGTGAAAAAGTGTTTGCCCCTTCCTGATTTCTCATCTTTTTGTATGTTTGTCACATTTAAATGTTTCAGATCATCAAACAAATTTAAATATTATACAAAGATAACACAAGTAAACACAAAATGCAGTTTTTAAATGAAGGTGTTTATTATTAAGGAAAGGAAAAAAATCCAAACCTACATGGCCCTGTTTGAAAAAGTGATTGCCCCCTAAACCTAATAACTGGTTGGGCCACCCTTAGCAGCAACAACTGCAATCAAGTGTTTGCGATAACTGGCAACGAGTTTTTTACAGCACTATGGAGAAATTCTGGCCCACTCATCTTTGCAGAATTGTTGTAAATCAGCCACATTGGAGGGTTTTCGAGCATGAACTGCCTTTTTAAGGCCTGCCACCTAATCCACATAGCACCGGACCCCCATGATCCCTCCTGCAGGTGGTGAGCCCACTGGAGGGCGGACCCATGTAACTCCTTCGGGCTGAGCCCGGCCGGGTTCCATGGGTGGAAACCCGGTCACCAGACGCTAGCCTTCGAGCCCCTCCCCCAGGCCTGGCTCCAGGGTGGGGCCCCAGTAACCCCATACCGGGCGGGGTACACTGAATCCTTGATCTAGAATTTATCATGAGAGTCTGTTGGATCGTTCTTAGTCTGGCCCTTCACCCAGGACCAATTTGTCTTGGGTGACCCTATCAGAGGCAAATTGCCCCAGACAACATAGCTCCTGGGATCACTGGGGCACACAAACTCCCCCACCACGATAAGGTGACGATCCATGAGGGGGGTGACGATCCATGAGGGGGATCAACCAAACCAAGTGGTGGACACCAGTGGTGAGGGGGGCCATTAAGCTGAAGAAGGAGTCCTAGCAAGCTTGGTTGGCTTGTGGGACTCCCGAAGCAGCTGAGGTGTACCGGCAGGCCAAGCGGAGTGCAGCTCGGGTGGTTGCTGAAGAAAAATCCCGGGTATGGGAGGAGTTCGGTGAGGCCATGGAACAAGACTTTTGGTCGGCCTTGAAGATATTCTGGCAAACTGTCCGGCGGCTCAGGAGGGGAAAGCAGCTCCCTGTCCACACTGTGTATGGTGCGGATGGGACACTGTTGACTTCAACTGGGGATATCGTCGGGCGGTGGAAGGAATACTTCGAGGATCTCCTCAATCCCACTGATACGCCTTCCACAGAGGAAGCAGGGTTTGGGGACGAGGGGGACGACTCGCCTATCACAGGGGCTGAGGTCGCCAAGGTGGTTAAAAATCTCCTTGGTGGCCGGGCCCCGGGAGTGGACGAGATTCGCCCTGAGTACCTCAAGGTCCTGGATGTTGTTGGGCTGTCATGGTTGACACGCCTCTGCAACATTGCATGGAGGTCGGGACCAGTGCCTTTGGCATGGCAAACCGGGGTGGTGGTTTCTCTCTTCAAAAAAGGGGACCGGAGGGTGTGCTCCAACTTTAGAGGGATCACACTCCTCAGCCTCCCTGGGAAGGTCTATGCCAAGGTACTGGAGAGGAGAGTCTGGCCGTTGGTCGAACCTCGGATTCAGGAGGAGCAATGTGGTTTTCGTCCTGGCCGTGGCACATCAGACCAGCTCTTTACCCTCTTGAGAATTCTTGAGGGTTCGTGGAAGTTTGCCAAACCAGTTTACATGTGTTTTGTGGACTTGGAGAAGGCATTTGACCGCATCCCTCGTGGTTTTTTGTGGGGGGTGCTTCGGGAGTATGGGGTATCGGGCTTGTTGTTATGAACTATTCGGTCTCTGTACGACCGTTGTGAGAGTTTGGTTCGTATTGCCAACACTCGGTCGGAGTCATTCCCAGTGAGAGTTGGACTCTGTCAGGGTTGCCCTTTGTCACCGATCCTGTTCATAATTTTTTATGGACAGGATTTCTAGGCGCAGCCAGGGAATGGAGGGTGTCATGCTTGGTGACCACAGGATTTCATCTCTGTTGTTTGCAGATGATGTAGTCCTGTTGGCTTCATCCAACAATGACCTACAGCTCTTGCTGGGACGGTTTGCTGCTGAGTGTGAAGCGGCTGGGATGAGAATCAGCACCTCCAAGTCCGAGACCATGGTCCTCAGCCGAAAAAAGGTGGATTGTCCTCTCTGGGTTGGGGACAGGCTCCTGCCCCAAGTGGAGAAGTTTAAGTATCTTGGGGTCTTGTTCACGAGTGAGGGGAAAATGGAACGAGAGATTGACAGACGGATTGGAGCAGCATTTGCAGTGATGTGGACGTTGTACCGGTCTGTTGTGGTAAAGAGGGAGCTTAGTTCTGAGGCAAAGCTGTCGATTTACCAGTCAATCTACGTTCCTACTCTCACCTATGGTCACAAGCTTTGGGTAATGACCGAAAGAACAAGATCGTAGATACAAGCGGCTGAAATGAGCTTTCTCCGTAGGATTGCTGGACTTACTGAGATAGGGTGAGGAGCTCAGTCATCCGGGAGAGGCTCAGAGTAGAACTGCTGCTCCTCCACATTGAAAGGAGTCAGTTGAGGTGGTACGGGCATCTGATTAGGATGCCTCCTGGACGCCTCCCACTTGAGGTGTTTCAGGCACGTCCCACTGGGAGGAGACCCCAGGGCCGACCCAGGAATTGGTGGAGAGACTATGTCTCCCAGCTGGTCTGGGAATGCCTTGGTATCCTCTCTGAAGAGCTGGAGCAGGTGGCTGGGGAGAGGGAAGTCTGGGCTTCTCTGCTTGAACTGCTGCCTCCGCGACCCGGACCTCCGGAAAAGCGGTAGAAGATGGATGGATGGATGGATGGTATGATGTTCCTTTTCTGAAATGCTGTGTTATGTTTATGTCGGATGTAACGGGACACACACCTTCCAAAAAGTTCAACTTTTGTCTCGTCAGTCCACAGAGTATTTTCCTAAAAGTCTTGGGGATCATCAAGATGTTTTCTGGCAAAACTGAGATGATTTATGTTCTTTTTGCTCAGCAGTGGTTTTTGTCTTGGAACTCTGCCATGCAGGCCATTTTTGCCCAATCTCTTTCTTATGATGGAGTCATGAACACTGAACTTAACTGAGGCAAGTGAGGCCTGCAGTTCTTTGGATGTTGTTGTGGGGTCTTTTGTGACCTCTTGGATGAGTCGTCGCTGCGCTCTTGGGGTAATTTTAGTTGGCCGGCCACTGCTGGGAAGGTCCACCCCTGTTCCATGTTTTCGCCATTTGTGGATAATGGATTTCACTGTGGTTTTCTGGAGTCCCAAAGCTTTAGAAATGGTTTTATAACCTTTCCCAGACTGATAGATCTCACTTACTTTGTTTCTCCTTTGTTCCTGAATTTCTCTGGATCGCAGCATGATGTCTAGCTTTTGAGGATCTTTTGGTCTACTTCACTTTTTCAGGCAGGTCCTATTTAAGCGATTTCTTGATTGAGAACAGGTATGGCAGTAATGAGGCCTGGGTGTGGCTAGAGAAATTGAACTCAGCTTTCCAAAGATGTGATAAACCACAGTTAATTTATGTTTTAACGGGGGGGGGGGGGCAATCACTTTTTCGCACAGGGCCATGTAGGTTTGGATTTTTTTTTTACCCTTAATAATAAACACCTTCATTTAAAAACTGCATTTTGTGTTTACTTGTGTTATCTTTGTCTAATATTTAAATTTATTTGATGATCTGAAACATTTAAGTGTGACAAACATAGAAAAAAATTAGAAACCAGTTAGGGGGCAAACACTTTTTCACACCACTATATCAGTCAGAAGAAGGGTACAAAATAATTTCTAAGGCATTAAATATACCATGGAACACAGTGAAGACAGTCACCATCAAGTGCAGAAAATATACCATAACAGTGACAGTACCAAGAACTGGATGTCCCTCCAAAATTAATGAAAAGACGAGAAGAAAACTGGTCAGAGAAGCTGCCAAGAGGCCGACAGCAACATTGAAGGAGCTGCAGGAATTTCTGGCAAGTACTGGCTGTTTAGTACATGTGACAACAATCTCCTGTCTTCTTCATATGTCTGGGCTATGGGGTAGGGTGGCAAGACAGAAGCCTTTTCTTACAAAGAAAAACATCCAATCTCGGCTACATTTTGCAAAAACACATTTGAAATCTCCCAAACGCATGTGGGAAAGTGTGTTTTGGTCTAATGAAACCAAGGTTGAACTTTCTGGCCATAATTCCAAAAAGTGTAATTGGTGCAAACACAACACTGCTCATCACCAACAGAATACCATACCTGCAGTGAAGCATGGTGGTGACAGCATCATGCTTTGGGGCTGTTTTTCTTCAGCTGGAACTGGGGCCTTATTCAAGGTGGAGGGAATTATGAACAGTTCCAAATACCAGTCAGTGTTGGCACAAAACCTTCAGGCTTCTGCTAGAAAGCTGAAGATGAACTTCATCTTTCAGTACAACAGTGACCCAAAGCACACATCCAAATCAACAAAAGAATGGCTTCACCAGAAGCAGATTAAGGTTTTGGAATGGCCCAGCCAGAGTCTAGACCTGAATCTGATCAAACATCTGTGGGGTGATCTGAAGAGGGCTGTGCACAGGAGATGCCCTCGCAATCTGACAGATTTGGAGCATTTTTGCAAAGAAGAGCGGGCAAATATTGCCACATCAAGATGTGCCACGCTGATAGACTCCTACCCAAAAAGACTGAGTGCTGTAATAAAAGCCAAAGGTGCTGCAATAAAGTATTAGTTTAAGGGTGTGCATATTTATGCAACCAGGTTATTGTAAGTTTTTTTTCCCCTTAAAAGATTTCAGTTTGTTTTTCAATTAGGTTGTACAGGTTGTACGCCACATTAATGGAGGACAAAGTTTTGAAATGACGTATATTGGTCTTATTTTTTTACATCACAAAACCCTGGCATTTGAACAGGGGTGTATCAACTTTTTATATTGACTGTATTCAATGTATTGATATATTTGTCCACACGAGATACAGAAAATGCCAAAGTCATGCCTATCAATTATAATTTGTCACATTAATGTAAACTGATATCATATAATACAGCTAAGAGTTTGACTTCTCTCTTCCCATCCCCTCTTCCTCTGAGAGCAGCTCTGTTGCTGCTCACTCCCCCGTCCAACCAGAAAACAACCTCCAGGGCATGTGCACATTTTTAAAACTGGAGAGGGAAACAGGCTTCTTTCTTTGGAAGATTCCTTTCACACAGTCACGCTTTCAAGTATTTAATGTTACAAGTGCTTTATGACATTGACTTGTGAGACAACGTTTGGACTGTCCAATGTGTCCGCCACCCCGATACCCTGAGCTGCTGCTCATGGAGAATGTCTCACTTACTCCTGTTTCAGCCGAGAGACTGTGGCGAATACCAGGAGCAGAGGAAAATAGCCTAACCGAGAGAATCAAAGCAGGTTGGTCTCTAAGCACACGAAACAGGGAAGCAAGATGAAGATACACATTACTGACTACTACAGCATGTTTGTGGTGCAGTCTGCACTGTGCAGGTATGTAATCAACTTTCAAAAAAAGAGCTCCCATCGAGTCTTATAAACCTCCAAAATATGAGTAAAATGAAGAATTGATTGAACGTAGACACATAAAAACAAAAATAAGTGAAAAATTGTACACACACACACACACACACACACAGAGCAGGGAAAATAAGTATGGTCCCTGTGTACTCCCTGTGTCATTCAACTTTATTAAATATAACTTGTTTTGTGAACACAGTTGCCTTGATTTCTTTGTATGGTTTGTTACTGATATCTGTTGAAAATCTCAGGTCAATGGCTCCATCAGAGATATGTTTAATAAGAAAAATGTTGACGTGTTCAATACTTATTTTCCCTGCTCTGTGTATACATACACTGTATGTGCACTGAATATGACGATATGAATTTAGATTTTTTTTTCTAAAAAATCAAATAAACTAAATTTTAAAGGACATTCGGTGCAATAAACATAAACAGTATGGTGAATATCGTGTATCGTGATGTAGAGGAATTATAGTACGATACTTTTTTTAGCTAAATCACCTAGCCTGATTGTATTCAATAGTTAGTTTAACAATAGCATCACGTATATAGTGATAAAAGGCAGTTACATTATGAAGATGACATCTGGAGGTGAACATATGAACGGTTTTAAATATATACTGCTCAAAAAATAAAAGGAACACTTTTTAATCTGAGTAAGTTTTGGAATGTTTTGAATTCAGCCCTCTCTAGGTTGTAGGTTGATAATTTTCATTTCCATCAAAAGATGTGGCATCTTTTCATTCTTAACACATTATCCAGTCCATATCAGTGTAGATATCCAGCTTATTTTTTCCCCATTAAAATCTGATGTGTTTTCAAAGTGTTCCTTTTATTTTTTTGAGCAGTATATTTTTAAACCAGTTAAAGTGGGAACATGGCTGTGTGATCTTTCCGCAAACTCACAAGGAGAATGACTGACATCAACTGATTATTGTGAGCTTGAAATTGAGAGTGGATTGTGTTTAATAGTGGCTTATATTTTTTCTACAGTATTTCAGAGCAGTTCTGGCTAAATCAGGCATGACACACAGGCTCCTGGCTATGACTTATTTTTCGACTGACATGATTTTTGGACCAATTATGCAAACATGTAACCCTCATCATCACACGTCAAAAAAGTCACATTCCTGTACGGTCCATGCACGGTTCACGTGGACCCCAGGTAGAAAATAGCCATAAAAGTTCTATACCTTTCTTGAATAAATTGTTATGTATGGTGCAATACTAAAGCGTAAGGGAAATATACAACAAAACACAGGTTTCTAACTTTGCTCTAACTACGCAAAATGGAACACGAACTGATATACCCCCTTCCTGGCAAAGGAAAAATGGAAATTCCAAAAATCATCAGTTTTTTATTACAGTATCTACATGTCTATGTGATAAAAAAAAGTAAAACTAGAGCAAACACATGGAAAATAACATTAAAAACATGTTAATTTCAACTTTCTAACAAAAACTCCGGGGTCCCGCTGGACCCCACTTTCTAAAATGATGTATTTGCAAACTGTTAAAACTATGGTGTCATAAGTGAAAGTTGCATCATAAAATAATGTATTTTCATTAAATTAGACGCTAATTTCTCAACTTTTTGATGCTCTATCTTCCACAGTAGAGCTTACTTTGGCACCTTGCCGTCTTATTTGCTCAGACATCATAAACTAAACAAAGGAGACATATTTTACAGCATAAGTAGAACCCACTGGTTATAAACTTAACCAAAGAAGTGTTGTTTCATATTTAGATGCATACATATTAATTTTTCCTTCCATAAAATGAGTGGGATCCAACTGGCCCCCAAGCACAATTTTTTTTTGTTGAGACAATTTATCACTGTGCACATCAAATTTAAATTGATCAATATGTAGCACGCATGTAGACTGACAGTTTCCTAAAAGGAAAGATTGTTAGCAACAAATAAACACGTCTGGGGCACGGCTGGACCCCAGGTGTGCTGAAAATGGATCTAATGATTCATAAAATTATAACCACAGTCTCAGCATGTACCACATTTCTGTGGACTTCTCAAGACTCTTTCTGAGCGGAGGTGCAAACAAATTAAACCTGACAAAACTCAGAGTCGTTTCTTTTCGAGTAGCTTTGTGACTCACCAGTGTCTTGTACTCAATCTGCTGGCGAATGAGTTTGTCCTCACTGAGGGAATATCGCGCCTCTCCTGTGATGGAGTCTATGGGTCCCTTCTCCATTTGCTGTTTGATGGCACAGAACAGCATGAAGAGAGGCTCGCCAGCACATTCCTTTTGTTTTGGAAGGAAACCCGGGGATTAGATAGAAAGGTGGGAGAAGAGAAAATAAGACATTGGAAAGCAGCGGCGCAAAGGATGGAAATCTGTATTCATCAGTGCACACAACGAGACTCGGTAACTGGAGCGCGACACATCAAACATAATAAAACGGAACATTTAAATCGAAAAGCTGGAAATATGTTTGACCTCGCATGGTTACTATTATTCCTTCACAGTGTGCACTGGACATGTCGATATCAGGCAGAGTAAAAATCACAGCGACAACTAAAAAAAGCACAGCAGTCTCCTTCAAAATCAATGCAGACAACTTTAAACAAAGCCACACTGTACATCATAATTACACCTGTACCACTGAGGTATTGGAAGTTTTTTTTTTTTTTCCTCACCTTGAGAAATTTGTGGAGCAAGAAAGCAAACCAATTTGTCAGCATCTTTTCTGCCACTGACTCTGTTCTGCAAGACAGGGAGAGCATCCACATTTGTTAGCAGGAGACACCCCCACAGAGTGAGAGTGCTCTGTTCAGTCTCTGTGATTCAAGACGTGAAAGAGATGGGCACTGATGGAACAAAAAAATTAATAAAAGAGAAGTTTTCAATATAAAACATCCACTGCCTCTAAGGGCAAACACTCTGGTGTGCTGCAGGTTAAGTGCTACTTGCACCCAGCATATTCAGGTCATGACGTAATTGTGCAGACACAGCGTACTCTATATGGTCGCTTCTGGTGCTTCTTCCTTGGAGCATCTGAACTGACAAACTTTACATGAGTTCAAATGGGAGACAGTTATGCTTAACAGTAGGATATCCTTACTGTCCATGATATATTTTCTGTACAGACAGTTGCATACTGGCACAGTATCCAGGCAGTTGCCTTGGACAAATGGGGATTGTCATGAATTGAAGACTGATGGTCCGACAGATGCAGCACCTTGGCAGAAGCTCAACTGAGCTTAAAATGGGAAATTTCTCTTTTTTAAAGTTGCTGAGAAATCCCTCACATTTTGCTTTTTAGGTCTGGGGCTGCACCACCTTATTGTGGTGGAGGGGTTTGCATGCCCTAATAATCCCAGGACCTATGTTGTTATTGGCAACTTGCCCCTGGTAGGGTCTCCCAAGACAAATTGGTCCTGGATGAAGGGTCAGACCAAGAGCGGTCCAGTGGATCCCCATGAAAAAGTCACATCAAGGACTGAGGGTACCCAGAGGAGAAACATGGGTCTGACCTCCAGTGGGCTCACCATCTGCTGCCCCAGTGACCTGGACCCCCAGATAAGTGGTAGAGGATGGATGGATGGACGGACGGACGGACGGACAGGGGCTGCTTGGTTGCCATGCAGACCATTCAGCATGTAAATCAATGCACAAATAATGTGCAAAGCAGAGAATGTAAAACATCAATCATCCTGTGTTGATCTTTCTGTGTAATACTGCAATCATGAAATGCCAGGCTGCTATCTTGTCTTCTTTTAATTATTTGCCTTTTGTTCTTATTAAAGACAAAGATAGAAAGGTGTTTTTACCTTCTTTTCTCTACATGTTTCGACTGTTCACTGCAGTCTTCATAGAAACATGTAAAGAAAAGAAGGTAAAAAACATCTCCTTTCTATCTTTGTCTTTAATAAGAACAAAAGGCAAATAATTAAAAGAAGACAAGATGAACCTACTTGAGCCATGCTGCTAGTCTTAATTATTAAAAAAAATCAATTCACCCTTTTCATCTTCACTGCACACCACAAAAAAATGAAATCATAGTAAGAAAAATACCTAAAATCAAGGATATAATTCTTGTTTTTTATCTGACAAGATATTTTTTCTTGTTGTGCAGTTTTGTGCAAGAAAAAGTTACTTGTTTTAAGCAATTTAATTTGGTTTTAAGTAAAAACAATTTTACCAGTGGATCAAAAAACTTTTACTTATCAAATTGCTTAAAAAAAACATTTGTTTTGCCAGGAAATTTTTACTTGTTTCAAGCAATTGATAAGTAAAATTCTGTTGCTCCATTAGCAGATTTTTTTGTTATTTAAAGCCATATTAAATTGCTTAACACAAGCAAAACTATCTTAGAACAAGTAAAGCTTTCTCACAGAAAACTGCACATAATAATAAATATTTTGTCAGACAAAGAACAAGAATTATATCTTCTTCGATTTAAGATTTTTTCTAAGTTTCATTTTTTGTGGCACATGAACGTTCATCACATAGGAGATACTGTAAATATCAGTCACTGTTTCACCAATATGTTGCTACTGCTCAGCAGGGAACACTGTTTTTCTGACAATATAGCAGCAAAAATCAGGGCTGTGTCCTTCTAAACCTGATCTAAAGCTGGGAACATTACAGTCACCCTCCCCCAGCCTAACCTGCTGCCTCTCTGTCACTTCTTTTTTTGTCCTTACCTCCATTTCAGCCCTAAACTGTATCGACTCGAGTGTCGGCTGCATCCCATTAGACTTTAGAGTGTTTCCGCACGAGCTGCATGTTTGGGCTAACAAGTTCTCGTTGTACCAGCTCCCATGTGAACTCATCCTTATATTTAATGAGTGTGCTTCAGAATGAGAGACCCCCCCCCCCCCTTTATATATTAAAAAAAAAAACCTCCTCATGAAACATTCAGTAGGTCGGCCTCACAGCTCTGGGAAAACAATCGGCAGATAACCAGAGGTAGAGGAAGGAGGCAAGGGAAAGCAGGAGGGGAGAGGTGATGGGGAGAGAAATGTGAACTACAGCTGAATGTTTCATGAGTGGCACACAGAAGAAAAGTCAGACTGACAACAACCCCCGCCACTGCTGCACCCACTCTTCCCCATTAGGCTCTCTTCCTCTGGCCGTCCCTCCCACTCTCTATCACGTTAAACACTCCTGCCTTTCACCTGTCTGCTCGCTCACCCTGGTTCTCAGGGTCGTTACAGATGTTTCACGTGGTTGCACAAAACAAAAGCAGAGCGGGGTGGGGCTTTCACTTTCTGGCCTAGTTACTCAGCCATCGCCAGTGTGCCAACTGGTCTGGAAAGAACAATGCACCCAGGAAATATCTATGCCCAGAGATAAGCTGGGCGCTGATCAGAGCTGGTAAGGACTGTGACAGAAAAATGCTCACCTGTGGATTGTCTGATGTGTGAATAATGCTACACAGCCATCAATAAATCAACTGCTTTCATGATAAAAAAAGAAGAACCAACAATGTTGAGCCATCGCAAGCCTATTTCTGTCAAACTACTCACATTTGAAAAGATATATTTATACAAATATATCTATAGTTTGCCATCTACTGTAGGCTCTAGCTCCCTGTGGCCTGCTCAAACACCAAGACAGACAGACAAGACAGAAATTAGAGCGGCCTGGTGTCGAGGGGGTGCCATGTGAAGAGCGAGACGTGTTCTGTGTAATGACGCGAGTGGACTGCCAGAACTTTGCTGTATAAAAAGCTAGAATATTCACTGTGGCGGCTTATTTGCCTGCCTGAGTACGTTCATGCCCACCTGTGTACACTCACTGGTTAGTTAGCACAAAAATAAGCACCTAACACGGTTTACAGTTGTAGCTAAGATGTGAACATCTGAAAACCTTTGCCCATAGACGCACCACATTTAGTATGAATTTAACAGTCTTCTGTTTTTGTAGTATTCTACCCAGTCTAGCTCTGCCTGTAATCTTGACACTTCATTGATGGTGCTGCTTTTCACTCTACACGTCCAGTCAGGAGATTTCTTATACTTTTGCATTATTTAAGTTGGTTTAGCCTGTCTGCTCTTGCTAAACCTTACAAGCCACTTGGCAACCCATTTTTAATCCAGCTGCTGCTTTTTGGATGCCAGCTATATTTTGCATGTCTACAAGAGGCTGCCCGTCCTGAATTAAGATGCTTTCACACTAAAATTCATGGGGGAATCTGGGTTTTTTAAACAAAGATAAATCCACCAACAACCCTTCTTTTATTACCTCTGCCAAGGAGGAAATATAATCGTGGCGGTTTGTTTGTCTGTTAGCAGGATGACGCAAAAACTATTCAATGGATTTTGACAAAATTTCGAGCAGAGGTGGCCCTTGGGCTCAGGATGACACCATTAGATTATGGAGGTGATCTGAGAGTGCATACCTCTGCCAAGGACCTATCCCTCCATCCGTCCCTGGCAGGGACAGATGGAGCCTTGGCAGAGGTATGTGCTTTCTGAGTGCCCTCTGGTGTGTTTTCAAGTCCCTTAATGGTAGTGTCCCATTGTACTTGGCAGAGCTGCTCCATCCATGAGTCCCATCCTGTTCTCTCAGGTCAGCAGATCGGGTGCTTCTCTTTGTTCCAAAGGTACAACACAAACTCAGAGGTGATCGAGCTTTTTCAGTTGAGTATCCAAAACTTTGGAACGAGGTGCCACTGTTTGCCAAACAGGCTCTTTCACTTACATTTCGACTGCCTGGCCTTTCACCCAGTGTAAGATGCTGACTGTGATTGTAATTTAGTCTTTTATGTACTCCTTATTGTTAACTCCCATAGGTTCTTATGTGTCTTTGCATATTTGACCCATGGCTTGTCTTTTGTTTGGTCTTACTGGACAGCACTTTGGTCGTGTTGTTTTTGAAGTGCTATATAAATAAAGTGGTACAGTATAGTAAGGGTAGTATGTCACTAGGCTGAGACAGCTTGAGACTAGTTGGAGAACACCATTCTCGAGGGAGTTTCCAAAATGTCTCCAAACATTCTCATTTTCCTCTCCTGAGTCGCAGGGTCTCGCACTCATCTTGCAGGAATTCTGAACGTGTTCAGAAAATTTGTGCGACAGCTTTTCTCTCAAAATAGTCTCAGATGAGCAGCTGTGACTAGTTGGAGAGGTGGAAAGGATGGCAGCAGGTGTTTATTATTACACCAAATCATTGCCGGGACCCTAGCACCGAGGCGTCCGTCACCCCCTCTCTTTTTGAATAACACCCTGGTTGGAGAGGTGAGTGTCATTTTTCAGTCTATCCATCGTCATGTTGTTTATACATCTGCTTGTCATTTACTGATGTGAAAAATGTAGAGTTGTTATAAGTTTGTTTGCTAGCCATAAGTTCAGGGGATCAAGCTAATTCCTGGTCTTTTTCCTGTATTGGAGCTGGAGTGGGCAAGGGGCTATATGTGGTTTTACTATTGTGTCAAGTGATTGCCAGGTATGTTTACTGTATGCATACATGTGTTTGTATTGTGTTAAAGTCATTTTAGATGTGCCCTCCTGTGCAATACTCCGGTGGAGTATTGCACAGTATTGCGTTGAAAAGTGGAGACAGAGACTGCTACAGGGAGGTTAAATATCGGTTTAACAGAGAGCTGAGGAGAGCTAAATCTGTGTATTCTGAGAGACTCCAGCAGCAGTTCACTGCTAATGACTCGGCTTCTGTGTGGAGAGGACTGAGGCGAATCACCAACTATCAGCCTCAGGCTTCTAAAGGTCAGGATGACAAAGCCCTTTGTCAAAAACTGTCCCAACATTACGCCTGTTTTGACACCTCGTCAGCTGTGTCCAACTCCCCCATTCCACCCAGCTCCACTGCCTCCTCGGCCCCTAATTCATCAAAAGCGGTCCCTCCTCCTCCTCCTCCCCCCCTGCCCTTGTCATCAGTTTGCAGGACGTGCACAGACAATTCTCCAGACTGAACCCGTGCAAGGCCCCCCGGGCCGGACGGTGTGTCTCCCTCCACCCTGAGACACTGTGCGAAAGAGCTGGCTCCTGTCTTCACAGACATTTTTAACACCTCCCTTAAGCTGTGCCACGTGCCGACCTGCCTCAAATCCTCCACCATCATCCCTGTCCCCAAGAAGCCACGGATTACTGGACTTAACGACTACAGACCTGTAGCGCTCACCTCTGTAGTCATGAAGTCCTTTGAGCGCCTGGTCCTGTCTCACCTCAAGTCCATCACCACTCCCCTCCTGGACCCGCTGCAGTTTGCCTACCGTGCCAACAGGTCTGTGGACGACGCAGTCAACCTGGCCCTCCACTCCATCCTGCAGCACCTGGACTCCCCGGGAACCTACGCCAGGATCCTGTTTGTGGACTTCAGCTCTGCATTCAACACCATCCGCCCCACTCTGCTCCAGGACAAGCTGTCCCTGCTCGGCGTGCCTGACTCCCTCTGCAGGTGGATCACCGACTTCCTGACGGACCGGAGGCAGCATGTGCGGCTGGGGAAGTCTGTCTCGGACTCTGTTAGCATCAGCATCGGATCACCCCAGGGCTGTGTACTTTCCCCCCTACTCTTCTCCCTTTATACCAACTCCTGCACCTCCTCCCACCAGTCTGTTAAGCTGATCAAGTTTGTGGACAACACCACCCTCATCGGGCTCATCTCCAACGGCGACGAGTCCATCTACAGGAAAGAGGTGGCCCAGCTGGTGTCCTGGTGCAGCCACAACAACCTGCAGCTGAACGCTCTGAAGACAGCGGAGATGATTGTGGACTTCAGGAAAGTCACAACCCCCCTGCCCCCCCTCACCATCACAGGCTCTCCCATCACCATTGCAGATTCCTTCCGCTTCTTGGGCACCACCATCACCCGGGACCTCAAATGGGAGCCAACCATCAGCTCCCTCATCAAAAAGGCCCAGCAGAGGATGTTCTTTCTGCGGCAGCTGAGGAAGCTCAAGCTATCCACCAAGATGTTAGTGCAGTTCTACACGGCCATCATCGAGTCCATCCTCACCTCCTCCATAACCGTGTGGTACGCAGGAGCTACTGCCAGGGACAGACTAAGGCTGCAGCGTGTCGTGCCCCACTGCTGAGAAGGTGATCGGCTGCAAGCTCCCATCTCTCCAGGACCTGTACATCTCCAGGACCCGGAGGCGTGCAGGCCGGATCATAGCCGATCCTTCACACCCTGGTCACGTACTGTTTGCCCCCCTCCCCTCAGGTAGAAGACTTCGGTCCATTCAGACTAAAACCTCCCGGCACATGAACAGCTTTTTTCCCTCTGCCATCAGACTGCTGAACATTAAGTGACTTATTGACTCTCGTGCACTATGTACAGCAACTCATGTCATTCATCACTGTTTTTCTGTTGCATTATCGACTGCACTGTGGTACCCCATATTATCTGCTACTTGCTAATTTATTTAAATCTGCCTTGACTAGTATTACTCATTATTATTATTATTATTATTACTTATTATTCTACACTTATTGCATGTTTTTAGTCTTTTAGTTTTTTTAGTTTATCTCTTTATCTCTTCATGTTTTTAATGTTGCAGCATGGCACCGAGACAAATTCCTAGTTTGTGTACTACATGAACAATGGCAATAAATCTGATTCTGATTCTGATTCTGATTCTGGGGTGCATTTTGACACATACACATGGGCTTTGGTCAGCGCAAAACCCATCTTAAACCGTCATGATCACAGTTCACTTTAGATAATGCGCCTCTTTGCATTAAAGGGATGGGAAGGAGTGTTTTGGATTGCATTATCCAAAACACACCTCTGAATGATTAGACTGGGCTCTCTACGTCATGCACTGGCGGAAAGTTCGCTTTGCGCCTTTGTGATAAGGAAATGAACTTGGAAACACCCATAAATGCATTCTGCGTCAGTGACAACTTATCATCTGACCCCGTCATTGTAATACAGCCCCCTGTATATATAAGGTAGAGATTGCACGCGGATATTTGTTGTGTTGGGCAGCCATTGTGGGACTGATGTGAGTGCAAAAAAACCCTCAATTTTGTCTTGTGCATGTTACAAGAATATCCTGCAACACTTGCATGACAGGTATGCAAACACATGGAGAACTTTGGTCAAAAACCTGCTGGGAGTTTGTGCAACATTCATGAAACAGTGTGAGTCCAAGTGAAAATTGTCATCCTCCACTGAATTCTTTTCCACTGTGACTCTGGTCCGATCCCCCGCAGACAAGCTTGTGTTTCTTTTTTCCTCTAATATGTTTGTATATGAGTCATGATCACATGGGTGATATTGGGAATATCACCAATGTGGTCGCACTGACAGCTCAATGCCCACACTGTTGCACAAATTCACACGTTCACCCAGGTGTGATGCCCACAACAGGACTACCTCCTATGACCACTGCAATCAGTTGACCCAGAACAGAGCACTGGGCGACTGTTTCCCCTGTAGACAAAGTACAGGTCATGGAGGGTTTTCCTGTTTTTTTTTTATTTTTTTAAACCCAGTCCTTAGGCTTTCTTTGTGTGTGGACAGAAGTGTAAGGATGGAAGTGATAATTGCTCAAGAAAAATGACACAACCCTAACCCTAAAAAACACAATCACAATATATAATAAACATAAAACACCTATTCTGACTCTTCTGACATCTTTAATGACAGTGATTTGCTTAAGTACCTGCGGAGGAGTAATTTGGGATGGTTCTTGCTCTCCAGGTTGCGCTCTATGAGGTCTGACAGCAGATGTTTGAGGATGTCGGTGGCATACTCCAGCCGTCCCTGCAGAGCAGTCATGATGAGCGAGGCGACGTAGCCGCGGTCACGCATGGAGAAAGAGCGCTGCAGCTCCAGCGTGCGGATGAATGTCAGCAGGAAAACCTTGTTATTCACCAGCTGAGCAAACTGCTTCAAGGCTTTCTCCACGTTCGCCTGTCCACTCCCCGGCACCTGCACGCATCATGCATTTTTGCACACACAGAAAAGATGCACACGCTTATTAGATGGTGCACATTGAAGGATGAGTCACAGCGCAAATACGGGAAACAAAGTGGAATATACACAAAATAATTCTCAATCAGCTGAAGTGTGAAGCTGGACTACTGAGGAGGATACAGTCCTAACCCAGAGGTGAGTGAAGACTGTGGCAGTCACATGGAGGAAAAAAAAATCACTATTTCTTGAAAAAAAACTTTCAAATTAGACTTTATTTGTCAGAATCTGTCGACTGGGATCTACTTCTGTGAAAAGGCGTTGATGAAATCAGAAATTCTTTGGAACAGGAATCTTTAGACATAACTGTGACAAAAATGGCTTGATTAAGTCAACTGCAATTGGCAAGATTAATGATGACTTTATGTATCCCACAAAAATTGGTTTGAGTTTCTTTAAAGCAGATAGACAGCTTTACTTTTATAATACTGAGGATGAGGATAAAACAGTTAAACACACTGCGTTCCAAATTATTCTGCAAATGATATTTGTCTCTGATTTTCCTAAATAGTCGATGCAAATGACAGCCAGCATAATTTTCAAGTCATCAACTGTTAGAGCATAATTCAAATTTTATTTAACAAACCTTCCAATGATAATTATATTTTGCAAAAATAAAAAAAAAAACTCAAAATGCACCATTCGAAATTATTATGCACAACAGAGTTTCAAAGCATTTTATTGGTTGTAAAAAACTGAAAATGGTCATTTGTTGAATTTGCAGCATTAGGAGGTCATATTTACTTAAAAGCTATTTCAATCAAAAACATCTTAACAGGCCAAGCTACACATTAACATAGGACCCCTTCTTTGATATAACCTTTACAATTCTTGCATCCATTGAACTTGTGAGTTTTTGGAGAGTTTCTGCTTGAATTTCTTTGCAAGATGTCAGAACAGCCTCCCACAGCTGCTGGTGTGATGTGAACTGCCTCCCACTCTTATAGATCATTTTGCTTGAGGATGCTCCAAAGGTTCTAAATAGGGTTGAGGTCAGAGGAGGATGGGGGCCACACTATGAGTTTCTCTCCTTTTATACTTTGTCAACGTCATTTTCACACCTTCAGGGCCCCCAAGGGGCCTACCAGGTCTTTCCCCATGATTCCGACCAAAAACATGACTCCGCCTCCTCCTTGCTGACGTTGCAGCCTTGTGGGGACACGGTGGCCATCCACCAACCATCCATTACTCCATCCATCTGGACCATTCAGGGTTGCACGGCATTCATCAGTAAACAAGACTCTTTGAAAATTAGTCTTCATGCATTTCTGGGCCCAGTGCAACCGTTTCTGCTTATGAGCATTGGTTGGGGGTGGCTGAATAGTAGGTTTATGCACAACTGCAAGCCTCTGGAGGATCCTACACCTTGAGGTTTGTGGGATCCAGAGGTACCAGCAGCTTCAAATACCTGTTTACTGCTTTGTAATGGAATTTTAGCAGCTGCCCTCTTAATCTGATGAACTTGTCTGGCAGAAACCTTCCTCATTATGCTTTTATCTGCACGAACCCATCTGTGCTCTGAATCAGCCACAAATTTCTTCACAGTATGATGATCACGCTTAAGTTTCCATGAAATATCTAATGTTTCCAAACCTTGTCAGGCATTGCACTATTTGAGGCTTTTCGGCAGCAGAGATGTCCTTTTTCTTTCCCATATTGCTTGAAACCTGTGGCATGCTTGATAATGAGGAACATCCTTCTGAAGTAGTTTTCCATTAATTGGGCTCACCTGGCAAAGTAATTATGCCAGGTGTCTGAGATTGATATCAGTGATCCAAAGAGCCCTCAGACACAATACCATCCATGAGTTTAATTGAAAAACAAAAAAATGAATGTTTATGACACTAAAATCCTATTTCCATAATAATTTGGAACACGGTGTACACTGACAGAAGAAAAAATTTGACTCAACTGATGTACACTGTTCAGTGACTAGAGTAGGTAAATATTTCCCTATCCACCTTATTCCTGGGGGTGCCACTGTAGGAACGATTATGGATGGAACTTCCGGTTTCGGCTGCAGTAGTGTTAAATCAGTCAGTTTGAGTGAAGTAGCAGGGGCATTTAAAATAGCATTTTTAAAAGTTTTTCAAATTCATTTTAATGTATAGTGTGGGCTATATTAATCATAGATCCCATAACCTACATATGTTTAAGTATGTGAGAGTGTTTAGTGATTACATATGTAAAGTGACTTCACACCTCAGAACAGGACAAAGGATCTCAACCGCCAGTGAAGATCAAAGAGCATCCCAGGCGCTGCGGTGGAGACCGGATGGGTTGCCCTGACCCCCCAGGGCCAGGTGGAGGAGTATGAAGACAAAAGAGGGGATTAAGATAGTGAGGGATGTCAGCTTTTGATATGCATGTCTTTTGTTATGTGCGAGTATAAGTTCGTAGAGCCGAAGGTGTTCGCTCTCTTACTTCTTCTGCTGCTGCACCTAGATGAGACTTGTTAGAGGAGCTGATAATAAACTTTGGTTTATGAATCACATCGCCTCGTTATTTCAAGCTCCTCTACACTGGTGACCCTGACGCGAGAATGGACCAGAGGCGTTCCCCCGCGATCGACTCATCTGTGGCGACCCAGGCAGACGCCGGCGCCCATGCAGACAGGGGAACAGATGGACGACATTCCCCCACGGCAGAAGTGATAGAGAGGGCTCAACCGAGCACCAGCGCCGCGGAGAGAGCCGAAGCAAGGCACTCTCACCCTGAGGACACATCAGTGACGGTCCACACAAACGCCGTCACCGTCAACCTGCCGGACTTCTGGCAGGAAGACCCTGCCTCGTGGTTTCAGCAAGCTGAAGCCCAGTTTGCACTTGCGGGCATCACGGCTGACGATACAAAGTTCTATCACATCGTCGCCAAACTCGACGCCGCCACTTCGAGATGTGCGCGGAGCATAATCCAGCGGCCGCTGGCCCAGGACAAATATAAAGAACTGAAAGCGACCATCGTGGCAAATTACGTCCCCTCAGCCGAGGAGAGAGCCGAGAGGATCCTGGCGGTCTACGGCCACAGAGGATGCAGACCCAAGGCCCTCATGGAGGACTTGCTGCAACTTAAAGAAGAGGACAATGACAACTTCCTCTTCCATTTCATATTCCTCAGTACGCTGCCGCCACACATGAGAGGGACGCTGGCCAACATGCGATGCAGCACCCAGCAAGACTTCCGCACGCTGGCTCACGAAGCTCAACGGCTCGTCAACGCCTGCAAGGAGCAGACACCCACAGCAGCATCCGCAGACCTCAACGCTGATGTCCAGAGCCACGAGGAGCCACAAATCACCGAGCAGAATCAGCCCGTGGTGACAGCGACACGGCCAGGACGCAACAGACGGAGCGACGTTTGTTATTACCACCACCGCTTCGCCGAGAAGGCTTACAAATGCGTTCCCCCCTGCAAATTCACGATTTCGGGAAAACGCCGAAGCCGAGAGCCGTTAACAGCGGCGGTTCTCGGCGAAAAAAGCAAGCTTTTATATGTGACGGACGGACACACCGACAAGCGGTTCCTTATTGACACGGGAGCTCAACTAAGTTTTGTCATGCCCTCCCAAGCAGACCGGGCCATGGGCCCCCGGGGCAATGGAGCGGTGGCAGCCAATGGCTCCATCATCGACACTTTTGGCGAAAAGAGCCTGCCCCTCTGCATCCACGGCCACAACTACAGATGGACATTTGTTGTAGCGGCGGTGAGTTTTAACTTGTTGGGCGCAGATTTTTTGTGTGCACATGGGTTATTAGTTGATCTAGCGAACAGACGCTTGGTTAATGCACTGTCCTTTGCTTCTATTCCCTGCTCAGCTCGACTTTCTCCACCACCCGTGCAGGCTAGCGTCACCACAGCAGGAGGTAAGTTTGATCAACTCTTCACCCAATTTCCAGCACTCACAATTCCCAAATTCTCAGCCACAGTGGCTAGACATGGGGTCGAACACTTTATTCCCACAACGGGCCCACCCGTATTCGCCAAAGCTCGGCGCTTAGACGTGACCAAGCTCGCCATAGCTCGGGACAAGTTTACCACCCTTGAAAAATTAGGCATTATCAGACGCTCGAAAAGCCCCTGGGCGTCACCACTTCACATGGTCCCAAAATCCGACGGTTCTTGGAGGCCGTGCGGCGATTACCGCAGATTAAACAATGCGACAGCGCATGACTGCTACCCAATTCCTCACATTCAAGACTTTTCACTACATCTGGCGGGTGCGCGCATTTTTTCAAAAATAGACCTGGTCCGCGGTTATCATCAAGTCCCAGTTCGAGCAGAGGACATTCCTAAAACAGCTGTAATAACCCCCTTCGGTCTTTTTGAATTTTTGCCTTTCGGCCTCAAAGGCGCTGCTCAAACCTTTCAGCGGATGATGGACGCAGTATTACGCGACCTCCCTTTCGTGTTCGTCTACCTCGACGATATGCTGGTAGCCAGCTCGTCTGAGGAAGAACACAAGCCGCATCTCACTATGGTTTTTCAGAGACTAGAAGAGCACGGGTTAATAATCAATCCAGCCAAATGCAAATTTGGCGTGTCACAAATTGATTTTTTAGGACACAGAGTTTCTCCGAAGGGGGCAGTCCCACTTCCAGACAAAGTTCACGCAGTAAAAAGTTTCCCACGGCCACAAACGGTCAAATCGCTGCAGGAATTTTGGGGCATGGTTAATTTTTACAACCGCTTCCTCCCCCACGCAGCTCAGCTCATGCAGCCCCTATATGACGCGCTCAGAAAACAAAAACCTTCCAACGCGGTCGAATGGACCCCGGAGCGCGAACGCGCCTTCGCGGAAGTAAAAAGTGCCCTAGCTAAAGCCACATTGTTGGTTCACCCCAATCCCTCGGCCCGCATTGCGCTAACCACAGATGCTTCAGACCTGGCCATAGGGGCAGTTGTAGAACAACATGTCGGCGGAATCTGGCAACCTTTGGCATTCTTCAGCAAATCGCTAAACCAAACTGAGCGTAAATACAGCACTTTTGACAGAGAGCTACTAGCGCTCCATTTATCCATCCGCCACTTCCAGTTCTGGTTAGAGGGGTGGCGTTTTACGGCTTTTGTAGACCACAAACCACTCACCTTTGCTATGGCTAAAATTTCCGAACCGTGGTCAGGCAGACAACAAAGACAACTAGCTGCGATTTCAGAGTTCACCACAGACATTCGACATGTGGCAGGCAAACTTAACGTGGTAGCAGACTGCCTCTCTCGCGCTGTGACATCGCCAGAGCGCGAGGAGACAGATTATACTACCTCAGCCGCAGAACTCTTCGCCAACGCGGACACATACGCAGCACCAATCCACGCAGGGATAGATTATGCAGCCATGGCAGAGGAACAAAGTAGTGACGCGGACGTGCGCGCACTCCTGTCTGGACCAACAGGGTTAAGGCTGGAGAAAAGGGGTCTACGCGACGGTGTGCCCCCCCTAATATGCGACATCTCAACCGGTCGACCTCGCCCGTTAGTTCCAGCTGCATGGCGCCACCGTATTTTCGACTCGATTCACTCCCTCGCGCACCCAGGTGTGCGCGCTTCAGTTAAAATGGTGGCCGAAAAGTTTGTGTGGCCTGGCCTGCGCAAAAACGTAAAAGAATGGGCAAAGACTTGCATTTCTTGTCAGCGCGCCAAAGTACACAAACACACAAAAGCCCCTCTGGAGCCTTTTCGAATCCCTGCTAGAAGGTTCGACCACGTTCATGTCGACCTCGTGGGGCCACTACCTTCCTCCCAAGGTTTCACACACCTGTTAACAATGATAGACCGCACCACACCCTGGCCAGAGGCAGTCCCTCTGGCGTCAACCACAGCGGAGGAAGTCGCTCGCGTTTTTTTGACAAACTGGGTGGCACGTTTCGGTGTCCCATCGGACATCACGTCCGATAGGGGGCCTCAATTTGTCTCGGAGCTTTGGTCAGCCATGTCCAGCAGCTTAGGGGCAACAATTCACCGCACCACCGCTTATCACCCTCAGGCTAATGGGTTATGCGAGCGTTTTCACAGATCTTTAAAGGCCGCCCTCAGAGCCTCACTAACGGATACAAATTGGATAAATAAACTTCCCTGGGTTTTATTGGGGTTGCGTGCTGCACCCAAAGAGGATCTAGACGCCTCCCCAGCAGAATTAGTTTTTGCACAACCTCTCAGGCTCCCAGGTGAATTTTTACCAGAGAACCCAGAGCCAGGGCATTTTCCAGCCCCGAGGTTTGTAGGCAGCAACGGACCGGACTCTCTCCCCGGGCCGGCACATCACTCTTTTCCACGGGTTTTTGTCCCCCAAGCTTTAAAAAATGCTGAATTCGTTTTTGTTAGGCATGAAGCTTTAAAACCAACCTTCCGCCCACCATACGATGGACCATTCAGAGTGCTGGAACCTGGTGATAAACATTTTGTGCTTGATTTTGGGGATAGAAAAGAAACAGTCAGCATTGACAGACTTAAACCTGCCTTCCTGTTGAGAGACGAGCCTGCACGGTTGGCGAGAGCACCTCGGCGGGGTAGACCCCCCAAGAGAAAAGACTCAGCCCCCCTGCAGGGAACAAATAATCACTCTCCTTCCCAAGCTGCAGATTCCTTACAGGAAGGTCCCACCAGGACGCCCAAGCGGACCCACAGCAGATTCGGGAGAAGATTAAAACCCAGACGGCACAGAGACTGATGCAAACTACTCAACAGTTGTTCACTAACTGTGCTGTAACAGTTTAGGACTGACTTGTGATATTACTATGCTGTTATGATTACCACTGAACTCTCTTAGGAGCATGGCTGCTGGAAAGTTTCTTCTGTGTCAAGAGGTGTAGCAGTTAGTATGTCATAATAATTATCTTAAACTGTGAATTTTTCTATTGTCCTTTTCTTAGTCGTTTGGGGGGGGGGGGGCTGTGGGCTATATTAATCATAGATCCCATAACCTACATATGTTTAAGCATGTGAGAGTGTTTAGTGATTACATATGTAAAGCGACTTCACACCTCAGAACAGGACAAAGGGTCTCAACCGCCAGTGAAGATCAAAGAGCATCCCAGGCGCTGCGGTGGAGACCGGATGGGTTGCCCTGACCCCCCAGGGCCAGGTGGAGGAGTATGAAGACAAAAGAGGGGATTAAGATAGTGAGGGATGTCAGCTTTTGATATGCATGTCTTTTGTTATGTGCGAGTATAAGTTCGTAGAGCCGAAGGTGTTCGCTCTCTTACTTCTTCTGCTGCTGCACCTAGATGAGACTTGTTAGAGGAGCTGATAATAAACTTTGGTTTATGAATCACATCGCCTCGTTATTTCAAGCTCCTCTACATATAGTCCACATATGTGTTTTGCGCTCAAGTGGCAGCTAATTTCAGCTCTTCTAGTTTTTGTATTTTTTAAATGTTTTGGCGTCATTCTGGTGCTTGCTGGTGTTCGTGGTTGTGCCAATAGACTGGATAAACGGAGGCTTCTCACCACACGGTGACAAACGACAGCCAAGCACGGTGTTGTGGCGTACGTCTGCTTTAAGGTAAATTTGATTATATCCAACATATTTTAATAAAATGCAGCTGACTTTATTGCGGTGGAGACATTGATATACACTACCGTTCAAAAGTTTGGGGTCTCCCAGACAATTTTGTGTTTTCCATGAAAAGTCACACTTTTATTTACCACCATGAGTTGTAAAATGAATAGAAAATATAGTCAAGACATTGACAAGGTTAGAAATAATGATTTGTATTTGAAATAATAATTTTTTCCTTCAAACTTTGCTTTTGTCAAAGAATCCTCCATTTGCAGCAATTACAGCATTGCAGACCTTTGGCATTCTAACTGTTAATTTGTTGAGGTAATCTGGAGAATTCTGACGCAATGAGCAAACACATTGTACCATTAGAACACTGGAGTGATAGTTGCTGGAAATGGGCCTCTATACACCTATGTAGATATTGCACCAAAAACCAGACATTTACAACTAGAATAGTCATTTACCACATTAGCAATGTATAGAGTGTATTTCTGATTAGTTTAAAGTTATCTTCATTGAAAAAAACAGTGCTTTTCTTTCAAAAATAAGGAAATTTCTAAGTGACCCCAAACTTTTGAACGGTAGTGTATGTGACCCATGCTGGCAAAATGAGTCAGAATGTGCACTGTGTCATTACGAGCTACAGGCATGAGAAGTCATAAATCATGACTCTTTCTTTGTCTGGTAGCGGCAAAGTCCCAGGAAATCACCCATGTGTATCTGGTATCAGTGTAAAGCTTAGAAATTGTACTTTCTAAAAATACTTGTGTTTTTGTGGAAGATGTAACTCCCGACCGATTGAACGCGAGTTTTCAACCTAGCTAAAATATAAACAAATCATCTTTTTCTGGGTCAATTTTTGCACACTACCTACATATTAAATATCATTTTGAAGGTCTTTCAATACAGAATATAGAAATAACATTACATCAGTTTTGAAAATGTTCTCAAAGTGACTCATTTTACCAGCAAGGGTCATTTGTTTACATCGTTAGCATCTTAGCAGCGGTGCTAACTAACAGAGCTACTGTGTAGGAGGCCACTTTTTAAGGCCATCTTTCCACCCTTCGATAGTCGTGGGAAGTGGTATGATTATGTTACTGTTTTGAGGTGCAAGCGGCCCTGTTCCTGCATTTCTGATGCCGAACTCATTGTTTTTTAACAAGGAAAAGTGTCTTGTTTCAGTGACAACAATACGTTCTAAACTAGTACCGGAAGTTGCTACCATAATTCATGCAAGGCATCATGGGGCCTAGGAATAAGGTGGATATGAAGAGCAGTTAAAAAGCACTAATATAGCACCAATAACTTAACTTTTTGAGTGTGAGATTTTGCGTGCCTCTAGTGGCAGAGCGCGGCGCTGTGCCTGTTAGCTCATTCTGACATAATCGGCTCCATTGAGGATTTGTACTGACTTGTACTGATCTGCCAGTTTCAGAAGGTGGCAGACATCCGTTGGGGGACTCAATAGATGACACGTAATACACCAAAGAAGAACTCCTCATTTCTTTTTCCTGTTTTTATCATTTTAGCCCAGAAAGCTAATATGGCTGCCATCCGTCATCGTGCACCATCACTTAGTCGGCTTTGTATACAGGAAATAGCCGTGGGATACAAGCGAAATTTATGTGGGATAATCATAAGACTTTGTAGATGTGGTAGAGAGCATACATGACCGACAAAATGCAAAATAATGACCATGATGGGTGAAAACGCAGCAACCACAGCAACGAGCGAGTCCCATTAGCCGCCGTTAAGTGAGGAATTTCTGTGTTTTTTTTAATATTGTATTGATTTCTTGTTCATATACTTTAAAGATAAGATGATGAGGTACTTCTGTACAAAAAACGGTGTCAAAAGACTGAACCATTCTTTGTGTAAGTATGTCCAAAGTCCAGTTTTGACTGAGCTATTGAATTTAAAGAGGTGCCACGACATTATGCAAATTAGATGCATAAATTTATTCCTATCTGAAACTTTGGGTCATATTTTACATCTTTCTAATTGACAGTAAGCCATTATCTCTAACCACTTTCAAGTTATAGCCTTGGAAATCTGAACTATTTTATTGACAAAAAATATTTACCACTCTTGACCACTAGGGGTTATGTCACAATTCGGCAACAGACACACTCAAAGAGTTAAAACATCAGAATTATATTTGGCTATTCTCCATTAAGGTTTATTCTTTTGCACCTCAGCAGCACTTCCAGATTCTGTGTGTCCTGTGAAATCACCCTTTGATGTCATGATCCGGGAGCACGGCAGAGTGCCATGCCCCATCTCTGGTTTAGCTCTGTCTTCTCTGTTTCTTTGTGCATTTAAAGTTATGTTCTTGTGTCATTATGTTTTCCAGTTTGTGTTTTATTTTGACAGCGTTGTGCAGCTTCTGGCTGTCAAATCAGTCGGAGCTGCAGACCTGTTTGTCATTCTGTTATTTTCTCCACTCATGTATCCACACCTGTTTCTAATTATGTTTGGCATATAAGGGCATGGCAAACCTCTGGGAGGTTGTCGTGTCCTTCTTCCTGTGTATCCGTCCTCAGAGCTCCAAAATATTCTGAGTGTGTTTGGGTTCCACTGTAGAGGTGAGTGGAGGGCTCCTTTCAGGTAATTCTTCCCTATTTCCAGCCATGAGCCCCAGCAGGACCTGCAGCGGGAGTGCTGCGGGAGGAGCTCTGTCAGTGTATCCAGGTCGGTGCCAACTGGAGGGCGCTCCCGGACGTCAGCGTCATCGACTCCTCGCCAACCTCAATCCTCGGCATCCTGCCTCCCTCGCCAGAAGGCCGGGCCTCTGCCTCCTCGCCAGAAGACGTCAGCGGCGGCCACAGGAGTATTACCTGCCCCAAATTCAGCAGCAGGAGCCATCATTCCCTAGGAAATAAGGCAAGTGGGTTTTTATTCTTCCTCCTATTTTAATGAAATACTTTGCCTTATTCCCGGTGATGAGGTTCAGTGAGAGCAGCCAAACCTAGCTGTGTCCTCATCATCTGCTGCTGTCATCTCACCCTCGCCTCCTTCTCCTGTGTTTTCTTTTGTGGCCTCCAAGTGTCTGCCGGTCCTGGGAGTTCCTACTCCAGCCATGTGGCCACGTCCGGGATGGGAGAGATGCGCCACCTGCGCTTTGATCCCTGAGCTGACAGATGGGTGCCCTCTGGGTTCAGCAGCACGGGAGCCAGCACCGACGGTGAGGCAACGTCCAGTATCAGCCACCCCGCTGGGAGGCCCACCAGCGGAAGGCACCAAGTCTGGAGGTCAATTGGCTGCATGCACCATCATGCCTACTTCTGGGGTCGTCGCAACAGTCGCCGGAGTCCTGGGTGGCGGTGGAGCTCAAGCCCAGGCAAGTACTCTGCACTGCTCTGACACACACAATTCTAGAGAATTCTTGTCTGGCTCTTGGTGAGGAGAACCGGCTGCAGATTTCCTCTGCTTCTGGATCCTCCTTGCCAAGCTCCACCACTGCCGGCAATGTTGTTCCGGTGTTTTCTCTTTCCTCCCCGTCTGAGGTGATCATATCCGGAGAAGACGTCCAGATGGAGAGGACTAAGAGGACCCCCCCATCCAAGCTGGCCATTCTGGGTGTGGACGCCCAGCTGAAGAGACCCGAGACGTTGCTGTCAGGATCACCGGAGTCCTGGACGGCAGTGGAGCTCAAGCTCAGGCAAGGATCTTTCTTGTTTTCACCTTCTCTGTTTTAGAAATATCTTACCTGGCTCTTGGTGGGGAGGTCCAGGCTGACAGCTGCACCTGAGCCCTCCTCACCAGGCTCCACTGCTGCCGGCGACCCCGACTCAGTGTGTGTGTATGTCTCTGTTCCTTCGTCCGAGATCTCCGTGGGTGCTGCTTCCCCTCAGTCCGAGATCTCCATGAGTGCTGCTCCCCCTCCGTTTGGGCTGTCGTGGGTGCTGTGCCCCAGCCTGGGGGCATCTTTAATGATGCGCCCCAGTCTGAGTTTGTCGTGGGTGCTGCGCTCCAGCTTGGGTGCGTGGAGGGTGTTGCATCCCAGCCCAGGGTCCACTGTGGGTGCAATGCCTCAGCCCGGCAGCCACCGTGGGTGCGACATCTCAACCTGAGGCCGCAGAGGGTGCTGCCTACCCGCCGTCTATGGTCCTTGAGGGTTCAGCTATGTCCCAGCCCGGAGCCGCCGAGGGAGCGTCATGGGAGGTTCCTGCTGATCGGCCGCCCTTTGCTGGAGGATG
Source organism: Pholidichthys leucotaenia (assembly GCA_020510985.1). Lineage (NCBI taxonomy): Eukaryota > Metazoa > Chordata > Actinopteri > Cichliformes > Pholidichthyidae > Pholidichthys > Pholidichthys leucotaenia. Next base: position 50,931,599 of record CM035837.1, on the reverse strand, counting down.
CTGCCTCCTAGCTCCCGTGGTTCATTGGTTTACGGATGCCGGGAGGCAGCCTGAAGGGTTGTCCCTCCTTCTCGGGTGTTCCCGGGAACACGGGGTAGCCACCTGACATGTTCCAGCTTAGACGCTGGTAGACTCGGGACCCTGGAAGACTGCCCGAGCTGCTCCATCCAGTGATCTGTCGGGCTTTGAGTCCCATGTTGCCACCTGTTGGACAGTGTGTAGATCATGAGTGTTTTCTTTTGTTTTTTGGGTTGTTTGCTTTAGTTGCAGTCCCTCCATGCCTGGGTTCCCTCTCCTCCCCCCCGGGGTGAGTTTTTTTGGGGGGATCATTTCATGTTATGTTTTTTTGTTTATGCAGTGTTTTTTTTTTTTTTTCTCTGGGTCCTTTTTCTGTTTATAGTTAGTCCTTATCTCTCCTTGCTTTTGAAATGTTGTGTTCTGGCTAAGTTACGAACGATTAGTTTTTCTTTATTGGGTTTTGCCGCTTATTGTTTTTCTGTTTTTTTGTTTCTTTCCTTTTTGTAATTATTTGAGGTAATTTATTTGCTAATTTGTTTTGAGTTATTATCTCTTGTTTGGAGCCGTGGTAATTTTTCATTTTAGTCCGGCTTTATTTTCTCTTTGTCACATTTTGGAATATACACCCTCAGTTTCATTATGTCTCGGTCTTAGCTTAATTCTTTACTGTCTTATTTATTGGTATTTATTTTAATGTCATAGGTATGATTTGGTTTGGTTTATTTTTGTATCTGGGTCTGTTCACGTCCTCAGTTGGTCTACCATTGAGGAGAGCGTGTTGAGCTCCGACCGGTTTTTGTCCTTTTCCCTCAGCCATCGAGCCCCACTGTGCTCTGGCTGAAACTGTTTCGAGTTTCCCAGTGTATGGGTGGCCCTCTGTCACAGTGTTCCGGGCTGTTCTGTTTCCCCCTGGTCGTGAGCTCCGCCTTCCTCCGGTATGCACAATTTTCCCTTGTTTTGGTCATAGTGTCAGGTTGGGTTTCGTTTTGTATTTGGGGGGATGTCTTGTGTGTGCGTGGGGGGGGGGGTTATTTTTTGTTTTTGTGATGTTACCCTGGAGTGTCTGGGATCCACCCCTGGGGGGGGGGGGGCTCTGTCATGATCCAGGGGCACGGAGGGGTGCCATGCCCCATCTCTAGTTTAGATCAGTCTTCTCTGTTTCTTTGTACATTATAATTATGTTCTTGTGTCATTTTGTTTTCTGGTTTGTGTTTTGTTTTGACAGCGTTGTGCAGCTTCCGGCTGTCAAACCGGTCGGAGCTGCACAGCTGTTTGTCATTCTGTTATTTTCTCCACTCATGTATCCACACCTGTTTCTAATTATCTTTGGCATATAAGGGCACGGCAAACGTCTGGGAGGTTGTCGTGTCCTTCTTCCTGTGTACCCGTCCTCAGGAGCTCCAAAATATTCTGAGTGTGTTTGGGTACCGCTGTAGAGGTGAGTGGCGGGCTCCGTCCAGGAAATTCTTCCCTATTTCCAGCCATGAGCCCCGGCTGCTTTCGGGTGTGCTCCGGCTGGATTCTGTCCCCCTTTGTCCGGTGATTTCGGCTTCATGTTGCCCTGGACATTGAGCCCCGCTCGCCTCCAGCGTTTTCCATGTTAATGTTCTTGTTTTATCTTTGCCATGGACTTTATGATTTAGTTTGCTGTGTTCACATTCATGCCTGTTTTTGTGTTAATAAATGTGCAAACTCACAGAGCATTTGGTATCCTAATTAGCGCTCGTGAAATGACCGCTTCACGACACTTGAGGGTCAAACTGTCAGTGCAGTTCTAGATTAAAGCAATTCTATATAATATTTTGACTTTAAAATAATGTTTCCAAAATCATTTCGATTACACATCCTTTAACCAGTCAAATGTCACTTCTACCACAGACTGACAGGCCAGCAGTGAACATTGTTGTTCAGGTAGGAACGCTAGAAAGACTTTGACTAGCTCGCTTTATGACCTGTATTTCAGTAGCCAATCACAGGGCACGGTGTTAGTTGGCCACTGAGGACATTTTTACACCTGAAAGTCTGCACCAAGGTTTATATTTTTGTTACACTGTTTACATTTGGTCTGGCTAGGTTTGGTTTCACACTGCTCCTTTTCTAAGCTAACTAAACAGCTTTACATGATGACGCCTACATCTGGTCATCATGACGATACCCTGTTGTCATTACAACAATCCAGCAGTTATCAAACATGCTACTCACCCTCCCAAGATGTTTTCTGCATCTCCGAGCACATCAGTAACCACACTTTAACTTGAAACTGGGGAAGACTCCATCATATTAGTCAGTGAACTAGTTTAGTGAGGCTAGAATATTATCCAGGTCTTCATTAAAATGGATGTCTGTCCTTTTCACCAGCTCTGATCATTTTCAGGTGGCATTGCCCATCCATTTTATTTAATTTTCAAAAACTGCTGCATCCTCTGAAAATTTCTGGTAAATTTCAGCATTTTTATGACTTTTTTTAAGTGACTATTTACCGCTAACAACCATATTTCCTCTGAGTACTTCCATGGCTCATGTTCCCTCTTATCAACTGCTTTAACTTCCTATGTTTGGTCTGAAAGTCTGAACCTTTCTGAAAATTGCTTTCACACTGTAAACAAACTGTCCAAGGGTTCAGTTTGATCCGGAGTGAGACAACCTCTTTTTGCGGCACCAAATTTCACCTCTTTGGTCCGGACAGGTTTCACGCCTAAAATTTTGGTCCAAATCAAACTGAAAAGTCCCAAAGACAGGACCAAATGGGTTAGGTATGAAAGCACCCTAAGATGAAACTAACTCGCTTGGTATTATCAGAATAGACGTCATGGCAGAACCAGGGAACGAATCAAAGAGAATCCTGTCAGGGGGAGCTAAGAAAAGAATGTGAGAGAGTGACCGAGCGTATCAGACCTGCTCACACAACTTGACAAGAACAAAAAAAGAGAAAAAAATGAATGCAGGACTCTTGCGAGACCTGGCCTTGTTATTCGAGTAGTAAGTCCTTTTTTGGGGGTTGTTTTCAAATAGGGTAAAGGCTTCTGAAATTGTCAGCTTGTAAACAAATGCTCACAGCTGTAAGCATTTACAACAGTAATAGCAACAGAAAGCTATGCTTAACAAGAGTAGGGGCACCCCAAGAATACATTTTCCATAGTGTTGCTTTAAGAGCTTGAAGTAACCTTAACCAAGCACAGATCATAAAGTCATACATCAAAACATTGTTCACTATAACCTTCTAATAATCTATCCTAACTGTCAGAGTAGTTTCCCAGTTAGTCTGTTCTTTTTATCAAAAATAAATCCAGGTTTCTAGGTTACAGTTTGGAGTACATCTGCTAAATTTTGTAAATGCACAAGTGCAAATGGCATGAAGTAAGGAAGCAGTGGAGTGGTGCAGAAGGAGCCAGCCTTTAGGTACAATGAGTTATTATAATTGGGAGCAATTTGGAGCTGTTTAATTGGACTTGAAGAATCTGCTCACCAATTCCTCAGCTGGTATGAAAATGATAACATAACCCTACCTCAAACCGCACTGAACAGATTCAAATTCAGCTCCGTTCAACAGCTCTTGACTAACGGCCAAAATCAATTGAGTTTGGAGGGTGCTGGAGCTTCTGAAGTCAAGATGGTCACAAACACAGTTGAAACTTTATTCGAGTGCTGTGGCTGCTCCTTCAGAGGTTCCTCACCTCTAGTTCTCTGAGCACCGGGTGATCGTCGATGCCGGGGAAGAGAACCCTCATGGCGTACGTGCGGTAGTCCAAGTAGGGTATACCAGCTCTGTCCAGATCACTGGTTAACTCATTGATGTCCGTCTGAAGTTCTGCAAAGGCTGCACATGAAAGAAGAGGATGATAAATGTTTTATGGCTTATCACGGTAAACACGGGAGTACCTGAAAGGGAAAAATAAATGTACATGTATGTGTGTGTATGCATGGGTGTTCTATTGCAAACAGCCAGATCTATGTAGAAAAATATCTTTACAGAAATAATGTAAACGGACTCATCAGTCTCCATATTATACATTAGTACTATAAAAATAAAATAAAAATGTGTTTTCTTGTGTCTGTTCATTTTTTTGAATTTGTAATTATGCTTTTACATTTTAACAGTGGAAAATGAGATGAACAGAACGTACGGTGATCATTTCTTGCAAATTTGCTGCTTTTTTCTAGTAAAATTGTAACTTATTTTTCTTGTAAATTTACAACTTCTCTCTAGAAACTTTGCAGCATTTTTCTTGCGAATTTGTGACTTTGTTCTCATAAATTTGTGACTTTATTCAAGTAGTTTTGCCATGCTTTTCTTGTAGATTTACCACCTCTTCCTTGTAAATGTGTGACTTTTGTTGATAAATCAGACATTTTTCTAGCATTTTTTCACCTTTTTTTGTAAGTTTGACATTTTTCTAGTAATTTTATCACTATTTTCTTAGAAATTTGGCACTATTTCTCTGTAAATGTTTGGTATTCTTCTTGAAAATTAGTTTGTTTTTTTTATTGTAAATTTGTGCCCTTATCCCAGTGAGTTGTGACATTTGGTTGAGGTAGCTGGGGCTAGTTTCAGGTATTTTATTTGAATAACTTAATTACTGTATCCAGTAGCAACACTAATCCTGGAGAAGTATAAATTATAATGAATTGGACTGATGATTGCAAATTTGCAGTAATTGCAGTTGCAGCAGAGAACTGGACAAAACTAATTGTAATATGTAATAATAACAATAACTAATGGTAATATGGTCACATATCTTTTATTTTGCAAATGTATAGCATTGTATTTATTGACTTGGCCGTAAAAAGGTCTTAAAAAGCCTTATCTGAATGTCAGTTCCTTATAAGTGTGGATGCCATGTCACAATGAAGTCAGCTTTAACAGATTAATTTCATTTCCCAGAACCCACTGACCCTCTTTGCACTCCAGAGCCACTCGAGACTCTAGGTTGTCCATCTGCATCTGCAGACGCTTCAGAGTGAGGTCGTTCTCGTGTGACTTCCTCCTGTAGGCCAGTAAAACAATGACAACGATGATGAGGAGCAGCCCTCCTCCGGCTGTGATGCTGAAGATAGCAGGGAGAGTGAGCAGGCTTTCAGAGCGGATGTGAACTTCTCCTGGAGAGATGTGGAGGCCTCCTACTTGGACCTGCATTTAAAGAAAATACAGACACAAGCACTTACACTCCATACCGGTACCTGGGAAAACACATGAAATTACATATCATCTGCAAAAGCACAGAGGGAAAAAGTGAAAAAGAAAAAAACTAAAAGGCATACATTACATTTCTTTAAACATACAACTAACATCAACAGCAATGTTTTCAAATTCATGAAAAAAGTCACTACTTTATGAGATAAAAAGTTGCTAATCTATGACAAAAAAGTCAAACTTAAAAGAAAATGTTGCAAATTTATGAGGAAAAAGACACCAATTATGAGAAAAAGGTTGTAAATTTATGAGAAAAGTCCCTTGTTTACACAAAAAAAGCTGCTAATTTCCATGAAAAATGCTGCAAATTTGAGGAAAAAGTTCTCAAATTCACAAGTTTATGAGAAAAAGTTATAAATTTATGACAAAAACTTAGAAAGTTACAACTTTAAGAGAATGAAGTCCCAAACTTATATGAAAAAAATCATACATTTACAAAAAGTAACTAATTCACTTAATTTCATTTTATATTTACTTATTTTTGTAGGTTTTTTATTTGGGTTCTAAATCTTTTGTTGGGTTTTAGACTTTTGAGTTTTTAACCTCTTTGACTAGTCTTTAACTTTTTAATATGAACCTTCTCTCTTATCTCTTTGTTTTTTCTCTTATCTCTTTGTCTTTTGTCCTGATTGGTGGAGCCTTGAGTACTTTTATCATGTTTATAGTCAGCCTCATGTGTGCCTGTGTTTGTGTTCATGTTGAATGTAATTGTGGTTTGTAAAAATGGATGTCACCTGACTGCAAAACAAATCTACCTACGGGTACAAATAAAGTAACCTGAACCTGAACCTAATTTACAACAAAAAGTTAATAATTTACAAGAAAAATGTTGAAAATTTATGTGAAAAGTCACAAATTTATGAGAAAAAGTTGCAAATTTACCAGAAAAAACTGTAACAGAGCTGTAAGCATACAGTGAGGAAAATAAGTATTGAACCCATCAACATTTTTCTCATTAAACACATTTCTGATCTAGCCATTGACCTGAGATTTTCACCAGATATCAGTAACAACCCAAGTAATCCATACATACAAAGAAATCAAGGCAACTCCGTTCACAAAACAAGCTAGATTTCTGACAGAAGAGTCAAAGAATTATCAGAAGAATTATCCAAGAGCCAAAGACCACTCGTGGAGAGCTCTAGAAAGACCTGGAGTTAGCAGGTACTGCTGTTTAAAAGAAAACAATAAGTAATGCACTCAACTGACATGGGCTCTATGCTTGTTCACCTTGCAAGATTCCATTGCTGAAGTAAAAGCATGATGAAGTGCATTTAAAGTTTGCTGCACAACATTTGGGCAAGCCAGTAAAATACTGGGAGAATATAGTCTGGTCAGATGAGACCAAAATTGAACATTATGGATGTGATAACACACAGCGTGTTTGGTGGAGAAATGGTACTGCACATCAGCCCCAAAACACCATAAAGTTAAGTTAATCCCTTCCACAGCATGTGGGACACCATGTGTTATATGGGGCGGTGCTTATCTCCGTTTCACTGACCCTAGGCCACACAGCTACTGTAAGTAGTGAAAGCTACAGTGTGTGTGTGTGTGTGTGTGTGGGGGGGGAGTCCTCTGGTAGCTCTGTGCGTTAACTTTCCTTTCCCCATTCTATTATGCTGAGCACCAAGCTGGAAGGCGGAAACTGCCATTTTTATATGGTCTTTGGTATGACCCAGTCGGGATTTGAACTCACGACCTCCCGGTTGTGGGGCAGATGCTCTACAACTAGGCCACCACTCCGGTCAAAAACACCATACCAACAGTGAAGTTTGGAGGTGGGAGCATGGGGTGTTTTTCAGCACATGGTACAGGGCAGCCTTCATATAACTGAAGGAAAGATGAATGGACAAATGTACAGAGACATCCTTGACAAAAACCTGCTGCCATCTGCCAAGATGCTGAAGAGGGTAGACATTTCGGCAAGACAATGATCTCAAGCCAGGTTGACAAAGAGTCAGGACTCTGTCAATCCTAGCATCCCCTTAGAGCTTACTAGTCAGGACTTTATGAACTTTTTCAATAATAAAATTTCATCCATCAGAGATAAAATCAATCAGATTCTTCCCACAGTTAACTTAAATACTGTAACTACTACAACTCCTTCTATTGATGTCTGTCTTGATGAGTTTACTCCAATCGACCTTTGTGAGTTAGACAAAATAGTTTCCTCATCCCAAACCTTCAACTTGTCTTTTAGACCCTATTCCTACCAGGTTATTTAAAGAAGTCTTCCCACTTATTGGTAGCTTTATTCTTCATATAATCAATTCTTCATTGACTTTAGGCCATGTACCGCAGGCTTTTAAAACGGCTGTAATTAAACCCTTACTCAAAAAGCCAACGCTAGATCCAGGAGCTTTAGCTAACTATAGACCAATCTCTAATCTCCCTTTCATTTCAAAAATCTTAGAAAGAGTTGTTGCTACGCAATTATTTGACCACCTGCAGGGAAATGGTTTATTTGAGGAGTTTCAATCTGGGTTTAGAATCCATCATAGCACTGAAACAGCCTTAGCGAAGGTCACTAACGACCTCCTCATTGCATCTGATAATGGACTAGTTTCTGTACTTGTCCTTTTAGATCTTAGTGCAGCTTTTGATACTATTGATCATAATATTCTACTTGATAGATTAGAACACTATGTTGGACTTAATGGAACTTCGTTGCAGTGGTTTAGATCTTATTTATCTGATAGGTTCCAGTTTGTTCATGTAAATGATGACTTTTCTCTCAGCTCAAAGCTTAGTCATGGAGTTCCACAGGGATCTGTGCTTGGCCCTACTCTTTTTAGTTTATATATGCTTCCATTAGGCAACATTATTAGAAAGCACTGTATACATTTTCACTGTTATGCAGATGACACACAATTATACCTGTCAATGAAGCCAGATGATACTAATCAATTAGCCAAGTTAGAAGCCTGTCTTAAGGAAATCAAAGTTTGGATGACTTGTAATTTCCTGCTATTAAATTCAGATAAGACTGAAGTCATTCTTGTTGGTCCAAAAAACCTTAGAAATTCCTTTCCAAATCAAACTTTCAGTTTGGATGCAGTTACTCTTTCTCTTAATAGCTCTGTGAGGAACCTTGGAGTTATTTTTGATCAGGATTTGTCCTTCAATTCACATATTAAATTTGTTTCTAAGACTGCCTTCTATCATTTGCGTAATATTGCCAAGATTAGGAGCATCTTGTCTCAGAGTGATGCTGAGAAGCTGATCCCCGCTTTTGTTAGCTCGAGATTAGATTATTGTAATTCTTTATTATCAGGCTGTCCTAAAACATCTTTAAAAAGTCTTCAGCTGATCCAAAATGCTGCAGCAAGAGTTTTAACAGGTACTAGAAAGAGAGATCATATCTCTCCGGTTCTGGCCTCCCTTCATTGGCTTCCCATAGAGTTTAGAATTAAGTTTAAAATCCTTCTTCTTACTTACAAAGCTCTAAACAATCAGGCTCCTTTTTATTTAAAAGATCTGATACTACCGTATCATCCTAACAGAGCACTACGCTCCCAAAATGCAGGTTTACTTGTAATACCTAGAATCTCCAAAAGTACAATGGGAGGCAGAGCCTTCAGTTATCAAGCTCCTCTCCTGTGGAATCAGCTGCCAATCTGGATTCGGGAGTCAGACTCGATCTCTGTTTTTAAGAATAGGGCTAAAACCTACCTTTTTGATATAGCCTACAATTAGGGAGGGATCATGTGTTTCTGAACCCTCCCTTAGTTATGCTGCTAATAGGTTTAGTCAGCCGGGGGACCTCCAGTAATGCACTGGGCCTCACTCCTTTCCTCACTCTCTATGAAATATTTTTTTTTTTTGCTGGTCATTAACATTTGTTTGTTCTCTCCCATAGATTGAGTCCCCATCGTGCTGTTTGCTCTCTACATGTCTGTTCTTTTCTTCTTCTCTGTCCCCTCACCCCCCAGCCAGTCGCAGCAGATGACTGCCCCTCCCTGAGCCTGGTTCTGCTGGAGGTTTCTTCCTGTTAAAAGGGAGTTTTTCCTCTCCACCGTCGCCAAGTGCTTGCTCACAGGGGATCGCCTGATTGCTGGGGTCTTTCTGCAACTGTGGGGGTCCTCCCTACAGTTGATAGTGCTATGAGATGACTGTTGTTGTGAAATGGCGCTATATAAATAAAGTTGAATTGAATAAATAAAGTTGAAACACACAGCCAAGGAAACTCTCAAATGACTCCAGAGAAGGAAAATAAAGCTGCTAGAATGGCCCAGTCAGTCAGCTGACCTGAATCCAATTGAAAATCTATGGAACAAACTGAGGATCAGAGTTCATAGAAGACACCCACAGAACCTTCAAGATCTGAAGACAGTTTGTGTGGAAGAATGGGCTAAAATCACTCCTGATCAATGCCTGCACCCAGTTTCTCCATACAGGAGGTGTCTGGAAGCTGTTATTACCAACAAAGGCTTTTCTACTAAATATTAAATGAATTTCACCAAGCGTGTTCAATATTTATTCCCTGTGTCATTCCACTTTATTAACTAACTTGTTTTGTGAACATAGTTGCCTTGATTTCTTTGTGCGTGTGGATTACTTGAGTTGTTATTGATATCTGGTGAAAATCTCAAGTCAGTGGCTCCATCTATATATTCCATCATCCATATATTTAATGAGGAAAAATGTTGATGTGTTCAATACTTATTTTCCCTTCTGTATATGACAAAAACAAGTTAAGATTTTCTTAGTGTGTTCATTAAGACATACCAGCAGATTTGGCAGCTGTAAAAGGCCCACCATTATTATTTACTGTGCTTAGTAGAGTTGTAGTCAAGACCACAGCAACTGAGACCAAGACTTCAAGGATTTGAGGCCAAGCCCATATAAAGTATACCGTATGTTATAGTTCCCTCTCTGATTAAATAGAAGGGTGCTAAAATCAAAACAGTCATCTTTAATTAACTCAGATATCCTCAACCATCTGTAATTAATACAAACATGAAATGTCTACATGTCCTCAGAAGTCCCATCAACAGAAAAACAGCGGTGACATAGATTTAAACCTGCAAATGACCTTATTGTTACAATTAAGGGGAGTATTTATTTGGACAAACAAATTCTGGTCTTGATTTAAAATTTCGAGTCAACTGAGACAAGACCAAATAAAAATGACTCAGATTCCAAGACGTGATTGAGACCTTTGAAATGAGGTTTCAAGACCAGTCTCAGGATCAAGACTGATCCCGAGTACTACAACACCAGTGATTCGGGCCACAATAAAGGCCCCACTATCATTTTTCCCCATGTGGAGGGGAACCATCAGGAAACTTCCTTACCCCCTCCCCCCAGTCCACCAGTGGTTGAAATTATTCCTGATGAACTGAAAGAACAAAAAAAAGAGATGTTCATTTTTATTGCTGTTTTTAATACAAAAACATTGGACACTGTTATTTTTACACCTCTTTTTCCATTATTTGCAAAAGCCCTAGATAATAATTTTAGAAGGCAGTGTGCTAAAATTGGGAAACTACCAGACCATGAGTGACAGACAGAGAGAAAGCCAGCGACTAAGTGAAAGCCCGTCAGTGTCAGTGACCCACAAACACGGTGAAGTACCAACAGACGCTGACCTACAGAGAGTGACCCACATTCATGCAGACACACAAAACACAGGAGAGGCATGATGGCTGCACTGACCAGGACTTTGTGCTGCCCGGTGAGGTTTGGTGGCTCGCAGAGCAACTGAGTGTCGGACACCGTCAGCAAACACGGCTTGTCTCCGATCAGAACCGTGTAATTCAGCCTGGCTCCACCGGATGCCGATGGCACCAGGTTACGGCCCTGCAGCACGGAGAAGGAACGTAAAACAACGCAACATAAACACATAACAACAGTGTCACATTTTCAGAACAGAATCGCCTCAAAGAGTGAACTCTTTCTTTAATAAACAACAATCTGCCTAAAAAAACAAGTACTGTGCATCGTTCACATTGGAATTAAACACACAGTTAATTAAAGACAGATTTTGGGGCCGATTCTGTTTTTACAGTCATAAAGAAAGTCCCGATCATCTCTACGGCCATAACGATCATCTTGTCAGACTTTCCTGTAGTGTGAAGGGTGTTAAGCACGATCCTCTTAACTGCTGCATGGAACAGTGTTAGGGCCTCTCCTATGTCAAATCATAAATGTCCATCATGTTCAATATTTATGATTCTCTATTATGGTGCATGAAGGACAGACGAATACACATTTTGTGGACGGCAATGTGAACAAATCAAGCTGACAGAAGACAGAAGTGTTGTCCATCATGTTTTTTTTAAACTCATGTTTCACCGTGAGAGTTCCAGCATTTGAGTTGCCAGTTCTACTTTTTTCCTGTGATTTTGGGCTTGTTTCTTCCAGTAGTCACCTGTAGATATTAGCCGTCAGGATTTAAGTTTTTTGTTTATAACAATATGAAGTGCCAAAATGGACAAAAGATAATCGACAAATACATGCGAGAGACTGGCCTGATGCACGAAAGAGACTGAAAGTGTGCAAGTCACTTCATGTGGGCTTGTTTGGGTCACACTTTATAACACAGCCTGCAAATTACAGGGTTTAGTACAGGGTAAATTCAAGGGAAAAAAATCGGGTAAATAATGGAAAAAACAGAGTGAGTACTTGTAAAAAAATAGGGTAAAATACTGGAAGAAATAGGGTGAGTACTGGGAAAAAAGCACAGAAATAAATAGGGAAAAATGGGAAAAACAGGTAAGTACCAGTAAAAAAACTGTAAAAATATGACAAAAGCTGGGAAAAACCAGGGTAAAAATCCTCTTTTTTGTGTTTATACTCTGTTTACCCAGTTTTATGCCCTGTTTTGCTATGTTTTTATACCTTTTTTTTTTTTTTTTACCATGTTTTTAAACTGTTTTACATTTACAGGGTTAATTATGTCAGTGAAAGTTGTGGCATAATGCAGCCTGTGCCACAGTACTTACTGCTAACTTACTCTGTTTTTTCCCTGTTTTTACCCAGTTTTTTTTTTACCATGTTTTTTTGTATTTTGTTTGCGAGATAGGGCGCTCATGGTATGTAAAGAAAGAGGGCACACAGAGAGCGCATAACTTTCCAGCCCCGCCTCGTACTTCCACCAAAGCCCTATCTCGCAACGTTAAAGAAAGCGAAAAAGTGATCCAGAACCAGCATCCTGACCCAGATCACCTCCAACGTCTAGGGGGTTCATCCATAACCCAAGGGCCACCTCTGGTGAAAATTTCATCAAAATCTGTCCAATCCTGCTAACAGACAGACAGACAGACAAACAAACAAACAAAGCAGCATTCTGAGAAAGGAGCCTTGGTGGAAGTACGCACTCTCTGATTCCCCTCTAATTTAGAAATGGAATCTGTTGGTGTTTGATTTACTGTGTTGGTGAGGGCCCCTTTACACAGCACAGAGATTACAGATGAAAACCAACTGAACCCAAATAAAAACAAGAGCAAACAAAAACAAGTTTAAACAAATAAAAAACAGGTACAAACAAAAAAACAAGAGCAAACTAAAAAATAAGCACAAAAACAAGTGCAAACAAAACCAAATACAAACAAAAAAACAAGTGAAAACAAAAAACAAGAGCAAACAAAACAAGTGCAAAAAGTAGTACCAACAAAAAACAAGTGCAACCAAACAAAAAAACCAGTGCAAAAAAACCCAAGTACAACCATAAAAATAATGTGGACAAAAAAACAAGGGCAAACAAAACAATAAATCAAGTGAAAACAAAAAAGAGCAAACAAAACAAACAAGTGCAAACAAAATGGGGGGGGGACAACGGAAGTTAGCCTAACTGCCACTAGCCTGGCAGCTAGTGATGTCCTCTAACAGTGTTTTCTCTGGCTTAAAGACCTTGGCGCGGTGGCAACATATTTTTCCCGGGGGGGGGGGGGCAGTAAACATACCGGAATATGTTAAATTTATACTATTTATTTCTTTTTAAAGTATTACACAGCAACGTTGCATATGGAACTTACCATTTGAAGTATTGTACAACCGAGGCTTGAATATTGGGCCAGTTGGGGTCCCACCCAGATATCGTGTGTTTAGACTTTTTAGTGGTGTTATCCTTCTCTCCTTCCTCTGCCTGAACACTTCCCTCTCCTTGGCTCCTCTCTTCTGTCTCATCTTGCCCTCTCTGAGCCCTGTCTAATTCAGGTTCTCTCTCTGTCCGTGGTGGCATACAAACAGGTTAGAAAAGCACCCACTGAAAAACCTGAGTAATGACTTCAGTCTTGAAGGTTTGAAATTTTTCTCAAAAATTTATAACAATTTTCTTATAGTTTTCTACTTTTCTCTGTAAATCTAAAGTTGAAACCATGTTCCTCAAATTTGTAATTTCCTCTAGTAAAATTTACTTTTCTTGTACATTTGAAACTTTATTATAAATTTGTGGATTATTTTATGACTAATTTCTGTCTGTTTTTTAAAATGAAATTACTGTTTGTTTTTAGATAAATTTGAAAAAGAATGGTAATTTTTTTACTTTTTCCTTATAACAATTTACATTTTTGACCATAATTTTGCAGTCAGAACAGAACAATAATTTAACTCTGATTACAAAGAAAAAATATTAATAAAATTGTATTTAATGAAATAAATGAACTTAAATGACCAAGGATGTCGTTATTTCTGTTGTATTTCTTTATATTTATAGTTTGTTTTTATTTTTTTTTTTAAATCTCCTCACCACGCAGACAGCAGGAAAAACCTCCCTTATTTTGAAATCAGATGTTGGCACGTTTAGTTTATCTGAAGGCTGCTGACAGATTAAAGTCATTGACTTCGTGAATTTCAGTCATCTTAACCTGCCAGGTACATAATAGGGAACTGTAGCAGACTCTAAAGGCATAATTCACCACAATATGTGTTCATGTACAGAATGATCTGTTTAGGCAGTTATAGTTGTGCGCTCAGGCTTTCTCATCGGGCACCTCTCTAGGCAGCCGCTGAAGGACCTCAGTTTAGAGCTAGCGTTTTTAGCTGTTGCTTTTTGTCACTGCCGCTGGAGAATAAAAACGGCACGCCTGCTCATGTGAGAAAAGAAAGAAATTGCCAGTCTCTTCATTCCTGCAATCCCTACAGAACATAACTTAATATTGTAGTGGCTGGTGAAATATATACTCAGCAATTCATCAGTCCCTTGCTTTTCCCTTCATATGAAGCCGGCTGCATATGAATTCTAAGCACATCTCTTAGCTAAGCGACTCTTCCATTATTGCCCCCGTTTCCAGTGGGTTAAAACCATGATAAATGCCAGTGCTTACATACCTCTTATGATTTTTTTCCGTGTTTGAAGTACTTTAATAAACTCATGTATCTGTCGGACAGTCGCGCTTAGCGAGAGACTGCCTGCTGATTGACTGGAAAACTCGCGTGAGCGGGGCGCTTCTAAACTCCACGTGGGTGACGGCCATGCGCGTTGTCCGTGTGCGTGCTTGTGAAAAGTCATTGCTTCATATATTTTTCTTAATAAATTCATATCGCCTTGGGATGGCGATAAAATTTCTGGTGAGGCGGGCCGCCACGGAGAAATGTTACCAGAGGAAACTCTGCCTCTAACCATGACACCAGCAGACTTACCTACATGTGGAGATCATAGACTGTGTTGGAGGGGAGTCAGTGTTACTGTAACTACTTACTAATTCTATGTCACCATCACAGCCACCTTAAAATGTCAGCAACAGTCCACTGGTGACACAGTTAGAGCTGACAGGACATTGCTAGCTGCCACACTAGTCGCAGTTAGGGTCTGGGAGATCGTTGTGTGTTTAGGACTGAGGTAATACTTTGAGGAGATCATGGAGATCACTAGAACATGACTGAGAGATCATTGAGAGCTCTTAGTGATCACTGGGTGCTCACTGAAAGACAGTTGAGAGATCTGGCCATTTTTTCATCGCTCAACGATCTCCACCCCTGTACAAAGGGGGTATATAAAGCTATAATTTTTAAATCCCCATGTGTAGGGTATCACATTTTGTTAACAAATGTTTTGGCCAACAATGCAAGTATGACATAACACTGAGTTTCAACAACACTAACAACCTATAATATTTTCCAGAATATTGAAGTGTGGTCATTGTATAAGAGCAAATGCTTCACCAAGGCAAGCACCACTGCCCTATTTTCTGAACAGATTTTGATCCGCACCAACAAAAAATGATGGATTTTCATGCCCATGCTTCACGTCTCCACTAAGTTTTATGAAATTCGACTTAGGAGTTTCTGCATAATCTCACTGAGAGGCAAAGAAACCGCTCACACGCCTCCACCTCATCTCTTGCCTTTAAAAGACTAACTGCCAGGTTATATGCTGCACCGTGTGCTACTGGAGCCAAATTTTGCTGGAAAGCTGTTGAATTATTTTACTGAACAAAGGCAGATTACTTCAAGACACATGCCAATGTGCCACGCTGTTCTTCCTTGGCAAACATGGTTTAAGATTTAAGTTCCTCACAGTGACACATGGCGGAGAGAGAGATTCTCAGAAGGAAAAAAAAAACCCTGCAGAAGTCATGCTGTCCTTTTTGTGACAGGAAGCAAATCATTTCACAGGAGAACATCAGAGGGACAAAACACAGATTTTATCAAGTCTCCTCTCACTTACTTTGAGTATGATGGGCGCTCCAGGTTTCTGCTCCAGAACTCCTGAGAAGCTGAGCGGCTCCAGGTAAGGGTTGGGGTAGTAGACAAAGCTGGTGTTGTTGTAGGTGAGCAGCGCTTGGACGTTGTTGAAGATGAAGCCAAACTCGTCCACGTGTTTAACCGTCTCTTGGTCTGTGGTGTACTCCGTCTTCAGAGAGGGGGCAAAGCAGCTGATGGTGGTTGTGTTCAGAACTTTGCAAACCTGGAGAGGAATCAAATCAGGAATCCAAATTACACCACATACACGTAAGATCTAAGCCTGTTTCAGTGAGAAAATTTGGCCAAACTCTGCAGATTTTTTATGACTGCATATAGACCTAATTTTCTTCTGTTACAAGGGAAATCAGTGGAAAATATTTGAAATCTCATTTGAATAAGTTGCAGAAAAATGCCACATTATCTAAAGAGAACATATGATGCACTTTTCCCCAGACATCTTAACAAAATGTCTGTGACATGCTTTGGTCATAGTACATCAGGCTTTAATTATTTCAGCACCATTTTCAACCCATTTTAACAGGCTTCTCAAAAATGATTTGTTTTAGTGCATTTCTTTAAATCTTCATGAGCTCTAGTTAATCCCACCTTCCATCTTTCGTCACCACAAGAAGCTCTTTGGAAGTGGGCTGGCGCCATTTTGAAGCTACTGTTAGCTGGTTAGCTGTTAGTTCTGGATGGTGACGACAGACTGGCTAACGGACACGACTAACAGCCGAATGTGATTATATAAAAGTACAAGAAGAGGTGTGTGGTGTTAGTGGTTGAAAAGCTATGACTGGTCTCTGGGATACAAAAAGCACTGAAATAACCACGAAGGAGTGAAAGGCTAACTCTGCTAATGCTAGGTCGGCTAATGTATCACTGATCTCTAAAGGTGTGCTCAGACCAAACACAAAAGCATGAATTTTTCATGTGGCACGATTACATGTTAACTCGATGTAAACATGCGAATAGATCCCTAGCCCAAACCTTAATTCACGTCCAAGTGACTTACAGAGGGGTGGGGTTGCCTTCAAAACTTGTGCAGCTGCTTTCCCCAAAACACCATCATGTTTGGGTTTACATTGTTATCCGGCAGGGCTCACAGCTCAGAAAATAGCACTGCTTCCTCCAGAAACTGCATCTGGATGACGGTTGTTTGCACAGCTAGCTAGCTCTGGTTAACACATCCTAATGTAGCAGGAGTACGTGAGTCAGTAACTCTCGATACTTCATCTCATCTGCAGAGCTCCTGGCCCGCCTGTTTGCAGGTGAGTGGCAGTTTCATTTTCAAACTAGCTTACTCTCATGTTGATACTTTTACTCCAGTGATGGTAGAATCTCAAGGCTATTAAGTGAAAAGGATTCAAATTTAAAACAAAAATGGCGCAAATTTATGACAAAAGTTGTAAATTTAAGAAGAAATAATTGGAAAATTTACAAGAAAATAATTTAAATGTTATAAGAAACTTTCTGTTAAAAGGCAAAGAAAAATACCTTTACAAGGAAAAAACTTGCACATTTATCTAATAATTTATACTGGCATGCCAGTTTTGTCTTGACAGTTTTACATTTATTTTAGGCTCAGCTTTGTTTTGCTCCATGTAGATTTTTTTATTTTTTACTTTCTAAAAAAAAAAAAAAAAAAAAAAAAGACTCAAAATGTCTCTTTAATAGCAGAGGTTGCCGACTCTTGGTTTGGAGGAAAAAGGACCAGTGCTAACTTAAGACAACTGAGTGTATAGTGTTGTAGTCAAGACCACACTGAGACCAGACTGTATAATAAAGACCAAGATTTTAAGGGGTTGAGACCAAGTCAAGACCAAGACCACTGTGTATGTAGGTCGTGGTCTTGACTTTGTCTCAACTTGGTCTTGACCCCCTAAGGCTAGAGACACACCATGCCAACAACTCTGACAAAACCTGATGAATGACTAGAGCTGAGAGATCAACCAAAATTAATCCAGAACTGATGTTCGGGGTACAGAACTCACGTAATCTTGCTCACATCAATTTTTCAGTTTTCCCCTCTCCCTGTTGTGTGTGTGTGTATGAGAACTTTTCATGTACTGCCCCTTTAAGACGTGCCTGTGGAGTTATATGCGCGGGCATGTAACTTTGGAAGCAGTGCAGTCATCGCTCTTCAGATGCAGCAGAATAGGAACAGAACAAATAAACATGGCTTGTAATGAAAACAAACACTTTCTCTATCTACTAGGGATGAGCCGATACCACTTTTTCAAGTCGGATACGATACCAATACTGTGACTTTGAGTATTGGCCAATACCGATCCAAACCCGATACAGTCTCTCTTATTTAAAACAATAAAAGTACAGAACACACTTTGTTAATGACTGGTTGCATTTTGTACACATATAAAAATAAAAACATAAATCTAAAAGTCAAAGAATATAATACAAATTTGACTCAGTTCAGCAACGCTGCTGCTTTTTCTTATTTTAAACTTTGCAACATTGGCAGCATTTCACTGGTCAGGACCATGTAAACATGCATTCTGAAGTTTTAAGTGCAAGTTTATACAAAACTTTGAAGCTGAGTATTTAAGTAAACATTCAGATGAAATTCAATGTGCTACTTTATGCATGAGGTAAAAAAATGCTGTAGATCTGAAAATAAAGGAACTAAACCTTTAAGTTATATTCTTGTCATACAGTATTATTATTATCAGAAGTATTCTCCTGGTCCTCAGTTTATTTAGTAGTGTTTATGATATTCTCTGTTCATTCTTAGTTTTTAGGTTTGCTCTTATTTTGAAGTCATTCTTGTTCCATTTCATGTTCATGTAGATTTGCACCCTCTGGGATTAATAAAGTATACAAAATACAAAAATACAAAAGAAAATAATTTGCTATTTATGTTTCTGTCACCTACCTCTCATCAACTGTAAGACTCTCTCCTGAAAGGTATGCTCCAGTCTAGTTTTTACTTTCAGTTTTGTTCTTTTTAGGTTTCACTTTTAGCATCTAGCCTCCTGAGCTGGAAAAGCAGCGGCTGCTGCTGTGCCACACACTTCCTTCTGCTCGGTTCTTAACAGAATTCAGCATACTCCTTTGCCGTGATACTTTTGCAAGTGTTTTATCAAGTTGATGGTGTAAAATTGTAAATGCTGGTACCACACAGCAACATACTGAGGTGAGTCCCACAGACAGACTCCAGTGATGTGACGCTTGTTGCCTCTGTTTATAGAAGCTGTGCATAGCGTGGCTGAGAATATGATCGCGCCTTCATTTTATTATTATTAATGTATCGGATCAGTAAATTGCTTTTATTCCTTACCAATACCGATCCAGCCATTTTGCCTGGATTGAACCCGATACCAATACAGCGGATCGGATCGGCTCTGTCATGACCCGAGCACTAGGTCTTGGTGCTCGGGTTATTCTTGTCAGGGTTTGATAGCGGCATTATTATTTCTAGCTCTACGAGTTCTTATTGTGATAGTGCTCGGGGAGGCTTCCGCTCAGCTGTCAAACCCTGAACAGCTGTGCTGCATTTGTGGTCGTTAGTGCTAGGACTATTTCTACCCTCGCTGGCGATCACATCCTTGCAGCAGTGTCTGTTTACACTCCGTCACGCTACGGATGCACAATACTTATTCGTACCACGTCTGCCTTTGGCTTGACCGTCGTTCTCCGGAACTAGTAAGTGTGCTGTATAGCCTTACCCCTCCCGGTGTGTATCGATCTCTGTGTGTCTCTGCCTTAGCAGCTGGTGTAATTATTATTTTCACCAACCTTGCCTGCCTTGTGTATGACCGTCTCCTGCTATGGACCTGTAGAGCTGTTTAGCCCTATGCCTCCTGTTGTGAGTAGACTCTAGTGTCATTGTCTCAGCAGCTTGTGTTGTCACTATTTTCACGGTTAATAAAACTCACTGAACTCACTGGTGATTGTGTGGCGTCTTATGGTGGCTCGCGAGAGCCACCCATGACAGTACACTGCTGCCACAACGACGTTTACGGTGACGCCAACCCGAGACGCAATTCACCAGGGAGTTTTGAGTTTTTTGGACAGTTGCTGTTCCCGTCTGGGTACTGAGTGTGTGGGAAGAATGCCGTCGCGGAGGGACTGCGCTGGGAGCCCGAGCCACGAGCTGACAGGCTTTCTGGAAGTCGTGGATGAGATGCTCATCTCTGCTTCCCTGCTGGACTACCATCACAGTATACACTGGTACCTAGACGCTGCTGAAGACGTCCTTCGTCATCTCCCTTCCCGCTGGGCCGACCACCCAGAAGTCGACGCGAGGAGGGAGGATATCGCCGCACAAAGCGAGATTTTCCTGATGCTGGAGGAGGAACGCGGCGTGAAGCAGGAGAAGAGGCACTCCTGCTCTTGGCCTACGGATCCTGATCCCGTCCTCGATCCAGTCCTGGAGTTCGCACCATCTGGAGGCCGGCGGAGGCGTCGGCGCCGTGGCCGAGCACGTCTTTAGCAAGCTCCTGCTCCGGATCCAGTTCCAGGCCGCCGGAGTGATCCGCTCAATCAGCCAGCTGCTGAGAGTGAGCTGAGTCCTGTGCCGGTGAGCTCCGTCCATGGGTCCTGTGTTACCATCCAGAGAGCGAGGGAAGGAGCAACGCCCTCTACAGCTGGCACCATCTTCCCTGCAGGAGACAGGCAAGTTCAATTTCACTTACCTATCCATCATAGTGATCTGTCTTGTCTGACTCCTGGGGGTGAAGCTCGGGGTTCGCAGCTCCCCGAGTTTCCTTCTCCAGCTGTAGCCAGTAACACTGAACCTGCTGCCTCTGTGTTTCCTCCTGCGGAGCGGTCCTCGGCGTCAGTCCCACGCCGTCGATCGAGGGGGAGGCCTGCGGCTCTGGGAGATATCCCGGCCCTGCAGCCTTGTGTTGGACAGAGGAGGAGAACGGACTGCGGTGAGGAGCCAGAGCCGACGAGTGAGCATCCCCAGGGTTCCTCAGAGATGCAGCCCGAGTCAGCAGGTCGAGGGTCCTCTGTCCCCACGCCATACGGGTTATTGGCGTGGACGCCAGCGCGAGAGGATCCAGCTGCAGAGACCATCAGGCCGGCTGTGGAACCCGACGCAGCCGAGTGGGAGCCCGACGATGAGCGTCTGTCTGAACCTGGATCGACGAAGTCCTGGACGGCTCCAGAGCCTGAGTGCAGGCAAGTGCTCTTCCTTGTTTTCCTTTATGGTGTGTTAGAGCATTTTTGCCTGCCTCATGGGGAGGCGAGCAAGGGGCAGCCGTCTGCTGCACCCGAGCTCGTCTTGCTGGGCTCTGGCGCTGCCAGTGGAACTGATCCCGGTCCTCTCTTGTTCTCTGAGCCTCTCCACAGCGTTATCAGTCTGGAATCTGTCAAGGTCACGGGACTGGAGGTCCCAGGTTCGGGGATGGAGGTCGTCGCCAGTGCAGTGCCGACCCAGTCGGGGTCCGACGCGGGTGCAGCTGTGACCCAATCGGGGTCCGACGAGGTTCAATCGGGGTCCGACGAGGTTCAATCGGGGTTCGACGAGGTCCAGTGGGGGTCCAGCGCAGGTGCGGCTGTGACCCAATCAGGGTTCGAGTTGACCCACTCGGGGTCCGACAAGGGTGCGGCTGCGACCCAATCGGGGTCCGACGAGGTCCAGTGGGGGTCCAGCTCAGGTGCGGCTGCGACCCAATCGGGGTTAGAGTTGACCCAATCGGGGTCCGACGAGGGTGCGGCTGCGACCCAATCGGGGTCCGACGAGGTCCAGTGGGGGTCCAGCTCAGGTGCGGCTGCGACCCAATCAGGATTCAAGGACATCCAAGTTCTTGGTTGTTCCCCTTTCAGGAGCCACCAGCTGGGGGCCGTTGGAGGTTTTTGTCTGGCAGACTGGCGCTCTCATGTCTTGTCGTCATTAGGCGGGCGGCTGCATGCAATTCCTCCACGGTCCTGGTGGTTGTGGGATGCGGGTCGGCCACCCGAGGAACTGCTTTGTGCGTTCGGCGTCTTGGGTTGGTCGCCCGATAAACTGTGGTTGCTACTGGGTGACCTGGTTCAGCCACCAGAGGACTTGTTTCTGGGGGCCTGGGACTGGGGCAGGCTGCCTGACCATGTACTGTTTTGTGGGACTATCCGTGGGCCATCGGAGGCAGGAAGGTCGCCGGAGCTCTGCCTGGGGGGCGTTGGATCTCCGCCGATCATCTTTTTGCTTTGGCCCATATGGTGTCAGGGTTATGTCAAGTTATGTAAAGCATTTTTTGATTGCCTCATGTGTATTCACAGTCCATAGTCTGGTTATGTCAAGTTATGTTAAGCAATTTAGATTGCCTCATGAGTTTTTGTATCCATAGTCTGGTTAGGTTATGTAAAGTTATTTTGTTTGCCTCATGTGGGGTTGTAGTCCTTAGTCTGGGTTTTTTTTTTTTTTCTTGTTTTGTCCTCCTCTCTTCCTTTGAGGAGCTATGGCCGTGTTTTGCTTTTTGTTTTGTTCCCCTCTTCTTCTTGAGGGGCCATAGTATGGTGTTCTCGTTCATAGTTTCCAGGTGTTTACGTGTATTTTTGGTTCCGTGTGTGTTTGTTTTTTCCATAGTCACGGTGTGTTAGCACGTATTTCTTGTGGTTTTTTTTTTTTCTCATAGTTGCCATGTGTGCATTTATTTCTTGTTTTTCTCATAGTTATCATGTGTTAGTATGCCTTTTTTGCTCTTAGTCTTCATGTGTTTGTATTTACGTCTTGTTTTGTTCCCATAGTTACCATGTGTTTGTATTTATTTCTTGTTTCTGTGTCCATAGTTGCCGTCATGTATTTCTGGTTACTTTTTTTTTTTTTTTTTGCCATAGTTATCTTGTGTTTGCATTTTGTTTTGTTTCCATAGTTACCGTCATGTAATTTTTTCCTTTTTTGCCATGGTTATGTGTTTGCATTTATTTCTTGTTTTGTTCCTATAGTTACTGTGTGTTGAGGGTTTATTTTTTTTGGGCCAGGTTATGTACACTGGGGTTAGACGGGTTGTCTGTGGCCTCGGTGGGAAAATTTTCAGGGTCAAGTGTTTTTTGCTTTGTATGATTGTGTTCTCCTTGTTTTGTAGTCAGGTCTTGTTTTGTTTTTTCTTCGTTCGTCATTGTTCTGGGGGGAAATAGGATGGATATGTCAAGTGATGTATTCGTTTCTTTTCCTGTTTAGGGTGTTAGGTTTTGTTGGCTCCCTCTTTGCCTGTTCCTCAATCCACTTGCCCTGTGGTTGGGGGGGGGGGCAGGTGTTACTAGACGTTCAGAGCCCGTCAAGTGAGGGGGGGGGGGGGCTACTGTCATGACCCGAGCACTAGGTCTTGGTGCTCGGGTTATTCTTGTCAGGGTTTGATAGCGGCATTATTATTTCTAGCTCTACGAGCTCTTATTGTGATAGTGCTCGGGGAGGCTTCCGCTCAGCTGTCAAACCCTGAACAGCTGTGCTGCATTTGTGGTCGTTAGTGCTAGGACTATTTCTACCCTCGCTGGCGATCACATCCTTGCAGCAGTGTCTGTTTACACTCCGTCATGCTACGGATGCACGATACTTATTCGTACCACGTCTGCCTTTGGCTTGACCGTCGTTCTCCGGAACTAGTAAGTGTGCTGTATAGCCTTACCCCTCCCGGTGTGTATCGATCTCTGTGTGTCTCTGCCTTAGCAGCTGGTGTAATTATTATTTTCACCAACCTTGCCTGCTTTGTGTATGACCGTCTCCTGCTATGGACCTGTAGAGCTGTTTAGCCCTATGCCTCCTGTTGTGAGTAGACTCTAGTGTCATTGTCTCAGCAGCTTGTGTTGTCACTATTTTCACCGTTAATAAAACTCACTGAACTCACTGGTGACTGTGTGGCGTCTTATGGTGGCTCGCGAGAGCCACCCATGACAGGCTCATCCCTACTATCTACATAGCATGTGATGACAGACTATTTCATCTGAAGAGCCTAGAAAAAGTGAGCAAAGTGCATACATACTAACGCTAAAAGGAGCGCAAGCTAAGTTGCTGTTAGTCTCTAGCAGCTAGCTGCGTCATCTCAACTGTTTTATAGAGGGAATGGACAAGCTAAGGCTGTATTTAAGAACCCGATAAGAGACTCATAATCACTATGGTGGTAACACAATCATGGGTGCATAAAAGACTCTCCCAACACAGTGAACAGGGTAATTCGTGCATGTGACCTGACCCACAAACCCTCAAGAGACATGTGTTGTAAACACTGGACAATGTTTATTTTGTGGGTGAAATGACAATAGACCTATTCTTTATTAAAGCATGCTCATTTACTACCACACCAAGCGATATGATACCACACTCTTGTGTAATATTGCCTAATTATGAGCCTTGTCAGTAAAAAGAAGAGAGGAAAAAGGTCAATTAACTGTGATTTAAAGTCAAATTGCACTGCCCTATGAATGACATGCTGCTGCGTCGCCTTTTTTTGTGTTTGACGGCACAAAAAAAGTTCCACTTAAACACACCTGCAAAAAAAAAAGGGAAAAAAAGGAAAAAAAAGGAAAAAAAAGGAAAAAAAAAACACACCTGCAAGACTAAAGCCAAAGGTAAACAAGCATGTATGTTCTGCACCTGCATTCACTCATTCACAATGCTCAACAGCTAATCAGACTGCTCTCTTTCACTGATAGGGCCGACACAGATTCAACATATTGAATCGGCTGACTTCTCCAAAAAAGCCAGCAAAATTTGTTTTGTGACAACAGTGCTGGACTGATTATCGGCTTGTTAAGTCTCTAGCCTAATAGTCCTGGTCGTGTCTCTTGGGGGATTCTGATCTTGGTCTGGTCTTGACTACAACAGTAGCAGTCCAGTAGCATGGTGATTCAAGCATTCGTGGAGGGGTTCTGGGATGGTAGAGCTGAACCTCCTGCAGCTGTCCTGGGAATAAAGTGATGAAACACCTCAGATGAAATGGGCCCTTTAAACCCCATGTAGGTTTAGGTTTATGTTGGGTAATTTTGTCTGTGTAATTGGTGGAATAGTTGTTTAGGAGGAGCATTATTAGATGGAAGAATTTTTCCTTCTTCAGCAGCTTGTGTTGGTAATAAGTTATATACAGTATCTTGCAACCTCTTCTTGCGAGTAGATTTGAACAGATGTTTCATTTTATGCCCAAATGTGATGCACTAATTCAGTTATTTCTAACATTCAGATGTTGTAAGTCTACTCAAAGACTGTATTTGAAAAATATCTACCAGAAGCTGTTTAAGCATTTTAAGCCAATTACTCAATCGCTGGAATGTGGCTTCTGCTTTCCTAGTAATCTTTCAAAGTGTTTCTCACAAACAAGCCATGCCTTCAAATTTCCCCAACTTCAGGCCAGTTTCTAGCAAACTTCAGTCATATCTGTGTTTCCACAGATCATTGTTTCAAGTAAATTAAAGGCTTTTTCTGATTCTAAGTATTTTGAAGCAATTCTCGTTTTATTTTTGAAAGACGTGCGATAAAGAGGCTGCCCTCATTAAATCCACCAGTAACCCCGTTTTTATCAGCTGATTCGGGTGAAAGTTCAGCTTTAATCCCTTCGGATCCTGGCGCTGCCAGTGACACTGCAGAACATGCAGTTTTAATTGACTGGCTCAGAATTTGGGTTGGCATCATTAACACACCATTTAATTGGCTTGGGGTGCCTTTCTTAAACACAACATGCTCTACATAAACAGCTCCTTTTCCAAACAAGTGATGTGAAAGTTTCTAGATTTTCCTCATGCACTGGTGCAAGAAAATAATTGCATCATATAGGACCGCATTCATCAAAGGTGTTTAATGTGCCTCCGGAGGTCTCAGCCCTCCTTCAGCAAGTGTACATTCCTCAGGCAAATCCATGACTGATCAAAAAAAAAAGGGAAATGTGGGCATATAAAGGAGTCTGGCCTTTTGCCAGCAGGGTCCAAAAACTTTAGAGCAATCAATCACTTTGAGCAGTTCACGCTAGCAGAATTAGCTCCATAAATCACCACCCAAAATTCACTTGTTCATTCATGTCGGTTCTTTAAAACCTCTTTTTGCAGCGGACCATGCTTTATGCAGCCAGTTTTTAACTTCCTTTACTAGTATTAAATCCACAAAATTGGCAGTATTGCAGTCAGATAACTATCAATTAGAAATTTCTTATGTAGTATTTATTACAAGTTGTAGATGAAGGTTGAGTGCAGCATGTGGGCAGCTGTCAGACTCACATTGACGGATTCATGGCCAGCATATTTGACCCGGACCCGTGGCTCCTGAACTACATCCAGGTTGGTCCCAGTCACAGTCAGAGTGGTGTGTCCACTGTTTGGAAGAAAGGAAAACATTTATGGTTGAAGCACAAATGCACAACTGAGCAGAGGCTATGCTAGAGCTAGACTTTCTCATTGTCAAGCAGATTCTTTTCTTCCCTCAATAACAGTGGAGGGCTGTGGTGAGGCAAAGATATACCAACAACAATGCCCACTCTCGAGGTGTCCCTCCCCAGCCCAAATTTTCCCTGTTTTTAGAGATACAAGGTTTGTGCCCGACAGCAGTGATATGATAATGACACTAACTAGCATTTATTTTCATCCACATTTTCAGTTTTAATCATGAACTAACAGAACAGGTGTTCATGATATACATTTGTTTATTTCTTTATTAAGAGAACTGATGAACAGAGGCTGTTTGATGAAGATTCTTTTTTTTTCCCCACTGACTGTGGAGGGGCTTGGAGAAGCAAGAATACACTGACAGCAGTGCCCACTCTTGAGGTGTCCCTCCCCTTACCAAGGTTCATCCATCCCTGCCCTGTAGTGACCAGCTGAGGAACAAAGGAGATGGTTTGTTTCCTCCAACTGACTGAAAAGTGACACTCAGACAGATGTTTAAAATGTTGATGATCAATGTGTCCTGTGGCTTTCACAGCTAGTTACAGTGGGGCAAAAAAGTATTTAGTCAGCCACCAATTGTGCAAGTTCTCCCACTTAAAAGATGAGAGACGTCTCCAATTTTCATCATAGGTATACCTCAACTATGAGAGACAAAATGAGAAAAAAAAATCCAGAAAATCACATTGAAGGATTTTTAATGAATTTATTTGCAAATTATGGTGGAAAATAAGTATTTGGTCACCTACAAACAAGCAAGATTTCTGGCTCTCACAGACCTGTAACTTCTTCTTTAAGAGGCTCCTCTGTCCTCCACTCGTTACCTGTATTAATGGCACCTGTTTGAAATCGTTATCAGTATAAAAGACACCTGTCCACAACCTCAAACAGTCAGACTCCAAACTCCACTATGGCCAAGACCAAAGAGCTGTCAAAGGACACCAGAAACAAAATTGTAGACCTGCACCAGGCTGGGAAGACTGAATCTGCAATAGGTAAGCAGCTTGGTGTGAAGAAATCAACTGTGGGAGCAATTATTAGAAAATGGAAGACATACAAGACCACTGATAATCTCCCTCGATCTGGGGCTGCACGCAAGATCTCACCCCGTGGGGTCAAAATGATCATGAGAACGGTGAGCAAAAATCCCAGAACCACATGGGGGGACCTAGTGAATGACCTGCAGAGAGCTGGGACCAAAGTAACAAAGGCTACCATCAGTAACACACTACGCCGCCAGGGACTCAAATCCTGCAGTGCCAGATGTGTCCCCCTGCTTAAGCCAGTACATGTCCAGGCCCGTCTGAAGTTTGCTAGAGAGCATTTGGATGATCCAGAAGAGGATTGGGAGAATGTCATGTGGTCAGATGAAACCAAAATAGAACTTTCTGGTAAAAACTCAACTTGTCGTGTTTGGAGGAGAAAGAATGCTGAGTTGCATCCAAAGAACACCATACCTACTGTGAAGCATGGGGGTGGAAACATCATGCTTTTGGGCTGTTTTTCTGCAAAGGAACCAGGACGACTGATCCGTGTAAAGGAAAGAATGAATGGGGCCATGTATCGTGAGAGTTTGAGTGAAAACCTCCTTCCGTCAGCAAGGGCATTGAAGATGAAACGTGGCTGGGTCTTTCAGCATGACAATGATCCCAAACACACCGCCCTGGCAACGAAGGAGTGGCTTCGTAAGAAGCATTTCAAGGTCCTGGAGTGGCCTAGCCAGTCTCCAGATCTCAACCCCATAGAAAATCTTTGGAGGAAGTTGAAAGTCCGTGTTGCCCAGCGACATCCCCAAAACATCACTGCTCTAGAGGAGATCTGCATGGAGGAATGGGCCAAAATACCAGCAACAGTGTGTGAAAACCTTGTGAAGACTTACAGAAAACGTTTGACCTCTGTCATTGCCAACAAAGGGTATATAACAAAGTATTGAGATGAACTTTTGTTATTGACCAAATACTTATTTTCCACCATAATTTGCAAATAAATTCTTTAAAAATCAGACAATGTGATTTTCTGGATTTTTTTTCTCATTTTGTCTCTCATAGTTGAGGTATACCTATGATGAAAATTGGAGACCTCTCTCATCTTTTAAGTGGGAGAACTTGCACAATTGGTGGCTGACTAAATACTTTTTTGCCCCACTGCTTTCCTCATCAGCACACAAGCCTAGTGATCAGAAAGCCCAGACACGCCATCCCACCAGATCATAAGGGGTAAGGAGACATTAAACCCTCATGGACCCTCAGTCAGTGGGACAGCAACTGGGTACTCAGTAACACACAAACATCATCTGTTTTCTTGCCATTCATCCTCCACCACATCACTCCATCATTTTAACAACTATTTGGCCGTTTAAACAAACTTTTCACACTCAGCTGCTGCAACATTTTTGTGGTTTTGTGTAAACGTGTAGCTGTGTGTAGATGGAGAAAAGCTGTCATGAATCCGGGCTCTGACTTATTGTTATGATTTGTCTTAGTTTCCTCCTGACAGCTCTGGCACGCCCCCTCCTCCTGTCAAGCTCCGTCAGCTGCACTATCACGGGTGCTCACACACATACATACACCCACTCGCACAAACACATGCACAAGCTCCATTCAATCTCATTCACACACGCTCTCACACACCAGATGCCAATCAGTTCTGCCCATGCATTCTCACACCAGCAATCTCTTTCCTCGTTAGCTTCTGGAGTATTTGTTGGCCGCTCCAGAGGAAAGAGAATGTCGGGGCATTCACCCTCGTTCATGGCAGCTAGCTCTCCATGAATGACGTATCACTCCCTTCACGCTCTCAGCCCGACATTTTCAGATGATCAGTCCCTGGGTGTTCACGCCTGCCGCAGCTTCCTATCCTCTTCCACCAGACTACTCGGGCAGCTCTGAATTTGTTCCAGCCATAAGTGTTTACTTGCCTTTCCTTTTGTGCTGTTGCTGCACTGGCACTAGGCTGTCGCCTTTCCCTGTTGTGCGTTTAGCAGTTCGGCAGCACTAAGCATTCTCCTCCCCGGCTGTAGAACATCCGGGTAGCTCCCCTGTGTGTCTGGTGGCCCTTATCTCAGCATATTCATTGGACTTGTTATTTTCTTCGTGTTTGTTAATAAACGTGCACCATCCACTCTCACTCTTAGGTTTATTCATTCCTCTCCTCCATGCACCTATGGAGAAGCGCATGGAGAGTTTATGACAGAATGCCCTGACCAGTGTAAAAAGCCCAGCGGAGAGGTGGTGCACGAGTGTATTTTTGCTTTTTCTCCTTAGTGCTTTTTCCCCTAGTCGTCACCATGGATTTTTCCATTTTTGGGCTGAGCCCCGAGGAGTGTGGAGTGACTGATCGAGCTGTAGTATTTGTTTCCCAGGCTCAGGCCACCAACTCCCCGGAGGAGAATTTCTTGCTGTTCGACATCGCTGTCAGGGTGCTCCAGATGTGCCCCGGTCTTTGGAAATATCCGGGTTGACGTCGTTTCTCACCGCGGTCCACGAATCACGTCGACAGCTGGAGGAGATGACAGGAGGAGCTATTGGAGCTCTATCGCGGCTTCCCACGACGCGCTCCCGGAGGACCGGAGCTCACCGCTATCTGCTCTCCGCCTGAGCCGGAGTGCTCCTCCCCCCGTCGGATTTCTCGTCCTACTCCTGGGAGGATGAAGCAGGACACTGAGGCAGCAGCGGACATTGTCACCAGTCAGGAGTTCAGGCAAGTTCATCTCCATTCTCTTGCTATGTCTCCCGAGGTGATTAATCAGATTTCTGTGGAGGAGCTTCAGACGTTGTTACCCACTGAAGCTCCTCAAACAGCTGCTGTCACGGCTCCTTATTCCCTTTCTTCTGTCTCCCTTCACTCCCCGCCGGCCCCGGGAGAGGATCGTCGGACACAGGAGGAGCGGGAGGAGTCAGAATCAGAAAAAGATTTATTGCCAAGTACATTAACAGATCACTGATAACATACGAGAGAATTTGACTTGACACAGTAATGAACCTGCATTTCCGTGCCGCGGCGCATCTGAAACGCGCCTATCAGCAGGAGGGTACAGGTAGCATAAGGATAATACAATAGGAAGGAACAAAAAAATCATTGATTCAAAATACTGGTTACATAATTAATCAATATTAGGAGATCAAGGAAAAAAAAAGCTCTCTGCACATACATTCGCTACACAGGATTCACGAGACACAAGAGAGCAGTGTATATCTTTATTCAGTTCATGGATCAGTGTGTGTGCGGTGTTGAGCAGTGTTAATGATAATAAGAGAGACACCAAGGACACTTGGCAGAAGATGTTTTGTCTGGCTGGCGCCCAGTCCTTATCTGGCGCTGTGCAGCTGGCTGTCCAAGGCCTTGTGCTCGATGATTTTGAAAACACAGTTTGCAGACAGCCAGGAGGAATTTTCATGGGGAATGAGCCAAATAGGACTGATCACAGAGAAGGCTTATATTTCTTCTGTAGATTCAGTACTTAATCCTTCATTGCGGGGCTTTAAATCCGTCGTGGAAAGACCTAAGCGAAATCATGATGTAATCCACCTTACGAGACAGTTCTCCAGTAGTCGCTATCAGGGTCTTCTCCAGTTTTTCAATTTGATGGATGCACCTCGCCTGGCCAGCATTTTGATAGGTTGAATCCATCTTCAGCAATTTGCAGTAAACCAGGACAATTCCAGTCCCAATCAGAAAGATCCCGATCACCAATATTACGAAGATAAACAAATCTTCAATATCTTCGATAGAGAGATTAGTGAGACACAGCATTCTCCAATTACCTGTGTCACGTAAATAGCCCGCTGGAGCCGTTCCAGCGGGGCAGACAGCTTCCCCCGGAGCATTTTTCCTTGTTGAAAAAATAGTGTCAATTGTGTTCAAAGCCCAGCTTATTAACTCCATGATTTCTTTTCGGCGGTCGCAGTTAGACGCAGACAGACAACAGCAAGCTGGGATCCAGTAGTTAGGAGGGGAGGAAAAAGTCAGAGCAGGAGAGAAGAAAAAAGCGTCTACTCTCTTGGGAGGGCGGAAGTGAAGAAGTCAACCACATGGCATGAGGGTAATCCTAGTTCTAAGCGACGGAAGAGGCCCGTTACCTCATCGGCGGTTCCTAATCGGACATCAAGCCCGACCGCTGCTGCGGCGAAGCCCCCCTTGGTGCCAGCTGTCGTACCAGCAGATGCCCCTTCAGCTTCAGCCACAGTTCCCGTCGTTGGGTGGTCCACCCCAGCCGAAGGAGAGATTGTGTGTGCCACTCCGGACCCGCCCACCTCCGTGCCGTTCGGGCCGGCTCCTCTGTCAATCACCGAGGAGCCTAGAAGACCTATGGGCACGGAGATGGAGGACAACACGCCGTCGGCAGCCACCAGCATTCAGACCCGGGAGGCCAGGCAAGTGGGTTTTCATGCAACCTATGAGCCTTGTCTGTCCCCCGGGAGAGAGCCTCAGGCTAGGCAGTCGCCTGATTGTTCTCCCCCTGCTGCTTCTATGCTGAACTCACCTATTTCCTCTGTGTCTCCATCCCCTGCCTGGAAGTGTCCACCACCCATGGAGCTCGATGTTTGGGGGAGGAGGGAATGCGCGGTGCTGGAGGACTGCACCCCGCAGATCCGCTACGACTAGAGGAGGAGCGCTGTGAACGACCGGAAGCGGGTGCCAATGAAGGAGCATCCTCCCACTTCAGTCTCTGTGGACAAAGTGCCACCCAGGTCTCCACCTCCAGACTTCATGCCGGGAGGATTACCGGCATTAAGGGCTTCACTGGAGGAGACCACGACTGCCGAGACCATCATGCCTGCTGTGGGGGCTGCCATGGCAGAGCCATCCCCCGGACCGGACCTCCAGGCGATTGGACCCCAAATACCATCATCGGAGTCCTGGACGGCGGTAGATCCTGAACACAGGCAAGTAATCTCTCCTGTAGTTCACCTGTCATGTGTTGAGAGTTCTTGCCTGGCTCTTGGGGAGGAGAGTCGGGTACAGCCCTCAGCTGCATCCGAACTTTCCTCGCTGGGCTCTGCCACTGCTGGTGACCCTAACCGTCTCCATTCTCCCATCTCCTTTGAGCTCCTTCCTAGGTTCACTGGAGAGGAGCCGCTGCAACCGGGGTTGCCCATGGACGACGAGGAAGGTCCAGTTGTCCCGAAGGAGGTCAACAGGGGTGCAGCACCCGACGGACTGGAGGAACCTACGCACCCTAAATCGCTGGAGTCCTGGACAGTGGTGGAGCCAGAAGTCAGGCAAGTGTGCTTCATTATGTCAGGAGTGTCAATATTAATGTCACACTGTCCGACTTATGGTGAGGTGGACCCTGGGCAGCTCACAGTAGCCCTTGGGACCGCCACACCGGGCTCTGTCGCTGCCGGCGACCCTGACCCGGTTTCTCTTTCTCTCTCTTTAGGTTCGGAGCCTCTGGCCAGGGTCACCAGAGAGCTACTGGAGACAACCGAGGACGTGAGGAGCATCACCTCCCTCGCTGGGGAGGCCACCGCGGGAGCAATGAGGCCCCCGATGGAGTCACCACAGGTGCAACGGTGCACCAACCGAAGCCCACTACGGGTGCAGCAGGGCCTGAGCCAGGGTCCACCACGGGTGCAGCAGAGCCCCAGCTGGAGTCCACCGCGGGTGCAGCAGAGCCCCAGCTGGAGTCCACTGCGGGTGCAGCAGAGCCCCAGCTGGAGTCCACCACGGGTACAGCACAGCCCCAGCTGGAGTCCACTGCGGGTGCTGCAGAGCCCCAGCTGGAGTCCACTGTGGGTGCTGCAGAGCCCCAGCTGAAGTCCACCGCAGGTGCAACGGTCCCCCTGCCCCAAGCCTCGGATGGGAGGGGGGCTCCCGTTCCTTGGCTTCGCCGCCGAGGTTCCCAAGTTTGGAGGCTGCCTCTCCGCCCTCCTCTCAGGTCCTGATGGCTCCACCACGTTAATCGGCCACCTGAAGCACTTGGCTTATGGGTCGGGTGGCCCATCGGCTCAGGCAGGCCGCCGGACACTCTCCCATGGGCCGCCTGCTGGACTTGGGACTTGGGCAGGCCACCCGATCTACCACTCCTCACCATACCGGGGGCCTGGGTCTCAGGTCGACCCCCTGAACTTTGGACTTCGGGGGAAGGGGGTTAGTGTTCCAGGTTGGGGGTTGTTAGGAAGGGTTTGCTCTTTATTCTATTTTTGTTCTGATTGTGTCTTCACTGGTTGCTTCCCTCCTAACTGGGCTGCATGGTGGCGCAGTGGTTAGCACTGCGGCAGCACAGTTTACCCTTGGCCGGGGGATTGTGGGGATCGTGGGATCGTGGGTTCGATCCCAGCCCCCGACCAACAGTGATCTGTGTGGAGTTTGCATGTTCTCCCCGTGTTGCGTGGGTTTACTCCGGGATTTCTCCGGTTTCCTCCCACATGCCAAAAACATGCATGTTAGGTTAATTGGCTGTTCTAAATTGTCCCTAGATATTTGTTTCCTATAGGCCCTTAGAATAGAGGGTTAGTATTAATGAAAGCGCTTTGAGTGGTCTTTGTGACTAGAAAAGCGCTATATAAGTGCAGGTTAGTTAGTTAGTTAGTTAGTAACCGGTTTTCCTCCTCCTCCCACCCTGGGTTAGTGTTTGTTGCCGGGGGGAAGGGGTTCCCTTGAGGGGTGTTGTTTCTTTTCTTTTTTGCTGATGGTGCTGGGGTGTCTGGAATCCACCCCTAGAGGAGGGGGGGCCCTGTCATAAATCCGGGTTTGGCTCTGACTTATTGTTATGATTTCTCTTAGTTTCCTCCTGATAGCTCTGGCACGCCCCCTCCCCCTGTCAAGCTCCGTCAGCTGCACTGTCACGGGTGCTCACACACATACGCACACCCACACGCACACACACATGCACACGCTCCATTCAATTTCATTCACACATGCTCTCACACACCGGATGCCAATCAGTTCTGCCCACACATTCTCACACCGGCAATTTCTTTCCTCGTTAGCTTCTGGAGTATTTGTCGGCCACTCCAGAGGAAAGAGATTGTCGGGGCATTCACCCTTGTTCATGGCAGCTAGCTCTCCATGAATGACGTAGCACTCCTTTCATGTTCTCAGCCCGACATCTTCAGATGATCAATCCCTGGGTGTTCACGGCCGCCGCAGCTTCCAATCCTCATCCTCCAGACTACTTGGACAGCTCTGAATTTGTTCCAGCCGTAAGTGTTTACTTGCCTTTCCTTTTGTGCTATCGCTGTGTCGGCACTAGGCTGTCGCTTTTCCCTGTTGTGCGTTTAGCAATTCGGCAGCACTAGGCATTCTCCTCCCCGGCTGTAGAACATCCGGGTAGCTCCCGTTTGTCTGGTGGCCCTTAGCATATTCGTCTCTCTGTATTGTGGACATTGTTGGACTTGTTATTTTCTTTATGTTTGTTAATAAATGTGCACCATTCACTCTCGCTCTTGGGTTTATTCATTCCTCTCCTCCGTGCGCTATGGAGAAGCGCACGGAGAGTTTATGACAAAAGCAAACTGTCATAAAGAAGTCATGCTCTAAAATCAAAGATGAGACAATATTAAATATACATCATAAAGTGGATAGGTGGGATTAACAGTTATAAATTACAGTTCGGGCTGGGAATATTAACACAATAATGGAATCAATTATGGTAGTCCACCTTTTTAAAATTAAGCATATAAGCATCAGTTTATACTAGAATTAGGTGAATCAGGTTTAGGTACAACTCTGGTCAGTCTACGTAGCCTTGGACTGCTATGACGGCTACACCGAGCAGCGCATGAAACAGCAGTCTCCTAACAGCACTGCCCACGACTGGAGGAGAAGGAGAAGGTGTGACGAAAGCTAAAGAGGGCAGACGGCGTGGGCTAGCAGCTAAGTGACAAACTAACATTTGCACAACACCACTTCCCTTCATTCTGCCTGTTAATATCCACTCCTTGGAATAAAAAAGGACTATTTAAAGATGGATTTATCAACCAAATGAGAGATGAGAGGCTGCTGCGCCATAATTTTGAAAGCGACATAGTTAAATTAATCTGCTCTGGATGTTGCTGTTAGCATGGAGGGGGTACCAACATACTGAGTGGAAAGGAGCTGCATTCTCACTTGTAAAATCCTGAGGCGGTAGTGTATGCATTTACACTAATAGCAGATAGTACAATAAGTCGAAGTGGTCTCAAGCCACTGTTCTTCAGACATAGATGTTTTGACTATTAAATGCAGCAGCGTACATTCCATTGCAAATATTAAGGAAGCCTTGCATGTTCTCTACTGTTCCATCAGTGAATTGCAAACCACTCATCCACAGGGTGTTTTTATTGCGGCGAAGGACTTTAATCTGGCCAACTTGAAACAAATTAATCACAATTAATTACAGTTAATTATATAAAATGTTCAGTTAATTAGTCAAAATGTTATATTCAATTCCCAGCCCTAGTTACAATAGATCAACCTCATTGTAACCTGTCACAATGACAGATGACCTTGAGATTTTTCCATCGATGTGAAAGACAATATTGAGTTGAGCAACCTCTGCATCCAACAACACAAAACTACACAGCCTACATATGAATGCATCCCACCTTTTCATGAAAACTTAGTGACCACAGAGAGATCAATCTTTTGAACCATCATTTTCCAGAGAAAATGCATTAATGCAGGCACAGTAGACATGGTAGCTCGGTCTTTGTTATTGGGCAGAAGAGCCAGATCAAACAGAACCAGCTGGCTGCCATTTTATATTCATCCATGACTGTGAGACTGGCATAGCATGAATACAGGTGCTGTCTGTTTACATATCTGTACTAGACGTGATTAAAATAAACAACATTCTCTATTCTCAGCATAACCTGAGCTGCAGTGCTGTTTGAGCTCAGAAAACTTAAAAGTGTGGAGCTGGAAGGTAGAAAAGGAAGAGACAAAGAGGGAAAAAAATACAAGAGAGAAATAAGTAAAAATGATTCAAACAGAAACCGGCCAGTCAAGTCAGCCTGACAGAGTGCCAATCCTTCTCTTCTTACACTTCAAAGGCTACCTAAGCTTGTAGGCCTCATAGTGACACTGCACATTCATGATGAGGGCTCTTGATTGCGGCTCCACAAAGCTCCTCCTGTCACCAGGCTGAGGGCCAGGGTGTCTCTCTGAAGTCTAATCTGCAGGGACGTGGTGCTGGGTAATCCCAGCCGAACCCAAATTAAGTGACATTTTTTATTCAGTGCAGAACATGTAGAGCACCTTTCAACTGAGAACTTTAGAAATGCTTATGGGGCAAGTTTGTCTGTTCAGTGAAACCCAGACAAATGTTTTATTTTGAACAAAGTTTTGATTTGTTTATATTAAACAACATATTTTTTTATATAGCGCCAATTCACATCAACACCCTTCTCACAGCATTTCAAATTGTAACATACAGTAAAGGCCACACTATCGCAGAGAGAGAAAAAAAAAAAAACAACGATCAGGTGAACTCTATGAGCAAGCGCTTGTGGACAGCAGGAAAGAAAGGCTCCCTTTTACCAGGAAGAAACCTCCATCAAAACAAGGATCAGTCAGGGGCAGTCATGACCGTGACTGGTTTGGTGTGAAGGGGAAGCTCTCTGTTATAATCTTTCTTCCTTCCACCCTATTGCTCTGTTGTCTATTATTGCAAACTCCTGCTGCATTTAAACCATCTCAGCCTTGCCTCTCTTACTTTGTCTCCAAACCGCTCAACCTGAGCTTTCCCTCTGATATACTCATTTCTAATCTCCCTGCTAATCACTCTCAATGAGTCTTAGCATCTTCAGCTCTGCCACCTCCATCTCCACCTCCTGTCTTTTTGTCAGTGCCACCATCACCAAACCATACATTATAGCAAGTCTCACTACTGTCTTGTAAATCTTCCCTTACACTCTAGCTGCTATCCTTCTGTCACAAATCACCCCTGACACTCTAACTAACTACTAACCTGCACTTATATAGCGCTTTTCTAGTCACAAAGACCACTCAAAGCGCTTTCACTAGTACTAACCCTCTATTCTAAGGGCCTATAGGAAACAGATATCTAGGGACAATTTAGAACAGCCAATTAACCTAACATGCATGTCTTTGGATTGTGGGAGGAAACCGGAGCCCCCGGAGTAAACCCACGCAGCACAGGGAGAACATGCAAACTCCACACAGAAAGGTTCCAACCCCTGCCACCCTGGGGATTTGAACCAGGAACCTTCTAGCTGTAAGGCAACAGTGCTAACCACTGCACCACTGTGCTCCCCACTCTTCTCCACCCACCCCATCCTGCCTGTACTCTTCTCCTCATCTCTCTTGTGCACTGTCCATTGCACAAGTATGGTTGACCCCAGGTATTTAAATTCATGTACCTTAATTTTCTCTACTCCTTGCATCTTTACCATTACACTTGCTTTCCTCTCATTCAACCACTAGAAAAAGCACTATATAAGTACAGGTCGTTATCCAGTGCATACCTCCACCTCTTCAGGTTCTCTTCCACCTGCTCCCTACTCTCACTACAGATCACAATCTCATCTGTTAACATCATGGACTGTGGAGAATCCTGCCTGACCTCGTCTGTCAGCCTGTCCATCACCATGGCAAACAAGAAGGGGCTCAGAGCCAGTCCCTGTTGTAATTCCACCCTTACCTTGAATCCATCTGTCGCTCCTACACAGTGTTGGGAGTAATGCGTTACTGTAATGCCACTATTTTTGCAGTAACGTGCTGTGTAACGAAATTACTGTTTAAAACTTCAGTAATGTGTTACAGTTACTGAAATTTGATCAGATGCGTTACTCGTTTTATTAATATGCATAGATATTTTTAGCACAAATAAATACAAACTGACCCTATGTAGCTAATGCAGCCGTCAGTCAGCGTAACCTGTTGCAAAGAGCCTGTTCACTGCTGCAGCCAGCAGCCACAAATGGAGCTTGCTCCTGCTGGGAAAAGATGAAGCTACTTTGTTTTTGTGGAAACAGATTATTTTTCCTTCGCCACAGTTAAGGACAAAAGCATATTGGTGTATTGGTGTGTTGCAAGCCAAAGTGTGGTTGAGACCGACTGCAATCTTCAGAAGCGCCTAAGGACAGCAAGAAGATCCAACAAAGTTCGTGCTATGCTATGCTAACAACACCATGTAGTGGATCTACCTTATCTGAACAGACACGGCTGGATTTCCAGCACAGGTACGCATCTGGACAGTTTGTGACCCAGCAAGAATTAAACCGACTGATTGCCAGATACGTCGTTACAGAATGAAGAACTGATAACAGTCACTTTCCATCAGACAGCTGAGACTGTGATCCACTGAAGTTAAAACACATTTACTTGCTTCCTGGATAAATATTATTAAAAAATGGATTTGATTTCCAAAAGGAATTTAAGGGACTGGATCATGTCTTTGTCACAGCAGACATTTGGACTGTGGATAATGGACATTTTCTTTGGATCACTGCATATCGGATTAAATCCATATCATAAAGGTAAGAAACATTGACTGCTTTATGCAGTGTTGCCAACTCACTCTTTAGGAGTGATTCTCACTCTTTTTCCCTTTCTCTCACGCCACAAACCCCATTTCTCACTCCAAAACGAGGAAATTACTGGCAATTTCGTGTTGATTTTCTTCAATTTTTCCCACAATAAGAGCTCTCAAGGCAGGATAAAGCAGACTGAACATGTTCTAAAAGCTCTGTTTGAATCAGTCTGTTTTCATCCTGACATTAATAAGCCCGTAATGTAATCCATTAATTAAATTATCTTGCTATGTGTGCAAGATGATTTAAGTATGAATTTAAAAGCAACGTGAAAGTTACCTTTCCAAGTAACTAGTTACTTTAATCATGCAGTAATTGGTAAGTAACTCAGCTACTTTTGAAAAGAAGTAACTACTAACTGTAACTAGTTACTATTTTTTAGTAACTTGCCCAACACTGCTCCTACAGCACACCTCACCACCGTCTCACTGTGCTCATACATGTCCCCGCATCACCCTCACATACTTCTCTGCTGCTCCTGACTTTCTCATACAGTACCACACTTCCTCTCTTGGCACCCTATCATACGTTTTCTCTAGAGCCACAAAGACAGTGCTGCTCCTTCTGACCTTCTCTATACTTCTCCATCAACACTCTTAAAAGCATTAAAGGTGTCACAAATTTAATTACAAAAAATTACAGGCTTATTATAGGTTGTTTAATTTCTTTTTGAAATCTGTAACAGTGTCCACCAGTCCTTTAATACAGTGTGAAGTGTCATTAGCGAGGACACGATGGACACTATCCCTCAATCCCAAAGAAATATGACACTGTGATAGAGGGCAAAGGGTCAAGAGTGGAGACCAGGACAGGGCCATAATCAGAGGCCATTTAGGTTTATCTGTCAGATACAGTCCTGGTATAATGTGCATTTAAGAATCATAGAGGGTTCAGCTGTGGGTGACACTGCCAGATATGTGTAAATCCAATTAGACATTTATTATTAAATTCACAGTTAAAGGTGTCATTGTGTTGAATTCATTATATTTTTCATTTCCTTATCTACCCTATTTACATAAACAAGCAGGTAGAACATGAATAACTTCTCTCAATTTAGTCCTCCACGGCATTATTGCTGTGACCCCAATGATAAATCACGTAACTGAATTAGCACCTTATGACAGTGTCAATAAAAAGCAAGCATTATTGACATTAAAAAAAAAGAATTTATGGCAGCTGCCTGTCTTGGAGAGAAATAAAGATACCGCCACTATGCAGATTTTGCACAACATGTGCTTTTTTTTTCTTTTTGCAACGTGGCTTGGGATGTGATGGATTTGAAGTAGCCCTAATATGATTTTTCCTTTTTCCATCTTATCTGCTGAGGTCCAAAGTTATTGGGACAAGTGGAGATCATGAAGATGCTGACCAAATTCAATACATTCAAACAGTCGTGGGAATTTCACCAAGATTATTTGAGATTGACATAAAAAAGTAATTTTCATTGATTGGTGCACAGCTTGCAAACTCATTTTTAAACACAAAATCACTCTAATTCGCAATAATTCTGACACTTTCCTCAATCAAAACTGTTACTACATTTACACCCCGTTCCTTAGGATCTGAGAATCCCGCAAGTTCTTAAATGTATCTGTAAATTTACAAATATCAAATAATTGTTACTTGTCAAACAGTCCCACACACGAGTATGACTGTGATCAGTGTGAGGTAGACAGATAATAATATTAACATGAAAAAAACAAAAACAAACTCTGAATCAAAGAACAAGGCTGCGTCATTGCAAGTTATTAGTACAGCCATACGATGATACTTCAGCAATGTCACACACAAGAGAGGATGGTATTATGAATATAATATGGGTATGATGAGGTGGCGCATGCTAGCGCGATAGCTAAGGTTGAGTGGCCTACTATCACGGGATTCCTGGTTGAAGCCACAATAGATGATAAATCCATGGGACGTTTGGAACAAAGTGACTTTCGAGCAGCGTCTGCCTGGCTAGACCTAATTAGGCTAGTCAGGCAGCATCTCTGCTTTTGCTTTTGCTCTCTTCACTGCCTTCTTCTTGGCACCTTCACAGGAAGTAAAGTGTCAGAGGCATGCATTACTCTCTGAGGTTTTAATAGAAACTGTGGAGCAAGATGCAGCTAACCGGGCTAACTCTTAGCGTCAGTGGAGAACTGTCTCTTGTAAAACAGCTCCCCTCCAGAGGTGGGTAGTAACTAGTTCCATTTGCATAAATACTCAAGTAACTTTTTCACAGAGTTGTACTTTACCAAGTAGTTTTAGTGTAGGATACTTTTGACTCTTACTTGAGTACATTACGTTTGTAAGGAAAAGACTGTATTTTACTTTGGTAACTTTGATTTCAGTGATTTGGAAATTGGTTAGAAATGTGCTTGTTAGCTCTGTATTAGCTTGTTTTATTTCAAAACCAGAAATGACTCCATCTGTATTTATTTTAGCAATGTTAACACTTTATTTCTAGCCCAGTTCCAGAAGAACAAGAAAATGTTGCAAATTTATGTGGAAAACTACATTTAAAAAAAACCAAACAAATTTTATTACAAAATCTCAAAAATTATAAAAAGAAAAAACTGTTTTTTTAAATGTCAATTTTTTAAGGAAAAACCTCAAATTTATTGCCTCAAATATACAAGAAAAAAAAAATCACAAATTTACAAGTTTATGAGAAAAAAAGTTGAAAAATTATTATTAAAAAAGTCGGGCACGTCCCTCTGGGAGGAGACCCCGGGACAGACCCAGGACTCGCTGGAGAGACTACGTCTCCCAGCTGGTCTGGGAACGCCTTGGTATCCTCTCTGAAGAGCTGGAGCAGGTGGCTGGGGAGAGGCAAGTCTGCGCTTCTCTGCTTGAACTGCTGCCTCCGTGACCCGGACCTCCGGAAAAGCAGTAGAAGATGGATGGATGGATGGATATTTATCAAGTAAATAATATATACAACTGACACATTTCTGCAAAACAAAACTTAAAAATTTACAGGGGAAAAAGTCACAAATTCAAGAGAAAAATCTCAAATTAGTGAGAATAACATCATTATTCACTACTCAAACAACCTGTTTAGAAGATACTTTCCTTCACTCAGGTAACTCTTTTGGGGACTACTCTTACTTGACTAATATCATAAGATAATGATACTTTACTTGAGTACAGTTTCTGGATACTCTACCTTGTTCTCCTCCCCACCATGGAAAGAAAGGTACAGTATATTATTATTATGTTTAGATTATACTTCTCACATTATAAGAAGTGGCTGACTGTTGTTATTAACGATTATTACCTGTAAGGAGGAGTGATGCATATCCTGTTAAACGTCTCAGCGTCGCGCCCAATCAAACTGCTCAGTCAGATCTAACCACCGTTTAACTGTACAGTATTTATGACTGACGTCTTCGTGTTACCTGGTTATGCTCCAGAGGGGCTCGATGCGCTGGACTGTGGGGTCTTCTATGTACTCAAAGGTCAGACTCCCAGGAACTCTGGCGCGGTCGACACTCAGGCCGACTCGCACTGGTCCAGCTCCGGTCACAGACGGAGCAGAGAAGCACACGATCTCTGACATAGTCCTCCTGGTGAGGAGCACCAAAAGAAGAATTTATTCATTCCTTTTTGACTGTTACTGCCCACTCACTTCAGCATGGGATAAAATCCTGGACTTCACATCATTACACTCTATGCACATTATCGTGAGGGAGAGGATTCATTATAGCCTGTCCTATCTCCTCCTCGTTACAGACACATTAGGGATGTAACACTGTAATTAGGAGGTGCTCCAGCTTAATGGCCTCCTTGCCTCACCCACCTGACTGCTACCGTGTGAGGCGTTTTGAACTTTAAATAGATATCTATAAATACACAGAGAAAAACCTAGAGCTGCAGGAGTCATCACCTTCACACAAATCATCACCGGGTCCTTTAACTCCAAGACACGTAATTGTGTTTCTCTTCTTTTAAGAATGACTTCATACTGGCTTTGATAGACATTACAGAAGATTAAACCTCTATTATTGTTCAGCATCTGTGAATCTTGAGTCGTAATTATTGTAACATTAAAATAATGTCAGGAGGATTATTTTATAATCACACTCACCTGTAGAGCTCACAGCTCTGATTACCAAAGTAGATGTTAATGGTGCTGCCAGCGCCCAGATTCTCACCAACGATTGTGACCTTGGTGCCCCCAGATTCTGGTCCTCGACCTGGGGTCAAAGCCAACATCATAGGGCTCTGTGGAGAACCAAAATTCGTTCAGGTTTTTATTATCCATTAAAAAAGGAACGTAGCATATTAAGCGTTAGAAGATTTTGATTTTGACATGAGCTCATTCTGCCTTTGGCTTCTTGAACCAGTGGAGTACTACAATTTTTTTTAACAAGAGCACTCTGAGGTGAGTACAATATCCCCTGCCTCTGTTTTTCCTGACGATCCCAAAATGTCACTGAAGGAGAGCAGCTTTCAACTCCATATAATTATTGTGGCAGAACCAAATTATGATAAGCCTACCATCCATAAATACACAACAAAAACAGTTGTATGCAGCCCATAGATGTAGGGCAGGATCTCAGGGTGAGCCTGTGTAGCAAGTTTGGTGACCCTAGCTTTACTTGTTCTATAGTAACAGGACATAGGGAATGCTAACCTTGACCTTTTGACCCCAAACCCATAGTCAGAGGTCATGGTATCAGGGTGAACCTGTGTACTAAGGTTGGTGACTGTAGGTTTACTTGTTCTACAATAATATTGCAAAGGGAATGTTGATGTTTACCTTTGACCTTTTGACCCCAAACCCATCATTTAGAGAAAAACTAACCTCTGACCTCACCTCAAGGTCTATAATTCCTGCAAAAACATCTGATCACAGTGAAATTATAATATGTACATAATCAGTGTATATCAAACCCTGGTAACAAGTTTTCATAACTTGATTTCACAAAAGTGGAATAGATGGACAGATGGGCAGACAGACGGACTGCCCCGTAACATAAACCGCCTTTGGTCTTCGCGGTCTCTGGCAAGGGATAAAAAAAACTGTGAACACAGAAGTCCAAGGGGAAAAAGGGGGGAAAAAAGTGCTGTCTCTTTTGGCTCAAGTGCAATAAAGGACCAAATCCAAAATCAACACACATTTTCAAGTCTTTGCCAATTATGTTTTAAATCATCTTGCGCTACACTTAAAATTAGGTCTCAAGTGCCTGGTTCCGTGTCTGATTAATGACTGGAGTGGCACGAACAGATCAAATTAGAAACCCTCATTTTCATTGCAAACAACTTGATGCTTGTTCCAGAACAAATGGAAAACGAAGTGAATGCGTTTCAGTGTCAGACTTACCACAAAGGAGTAGAGCTGGGAGGACTGTGCCCGCAGCTCCGGTCTGCATTCGCCAACACACAGCTTAATTGGACCTGGTGCGCTTCCTTTAGGGGCTGGAGCCATCTCACACACAATCCTGACAAGATAAGAAAACAGAAATAAGACAAATATGAGAACGTGGGTGTGCAAAAACAAAAGCCATGCATAAAGGTAATGGCACCATCCAGGCACACGCACACACATACGAGCCACTGCTCTGTGTCCCATTTGTTAAGGACCGTGCTGGCTGGAGATGGCCTCCGCCGGCTGATGTGATTGAGGCAGACTTTCATAGAAGTTGTGGGTCAATACCGAAGGCCATCTTTCTTCCAAATGGGGAACCTATAACAGCGGTATAACTCAAATGATAAACTACACCACTCCCCATCTCCGGCACGATTGCCACCCACCATTACCTCAGGTTGCCATGACAACATAGTGGATTCTTCAATATATCAGCATTGCCTGTCAGGTCAATAAGATAAAGTATGCCATGAATAAGTCATTATAGCAATTGACCCTATGCTGAAATTAATGGTTGTAACAGCTGTAATGCCATGTTTTAAAGCACTGTTTGTGCCATATGAATGGCCCCGCCAAATGCACTGCTCTGTGCAAGAAACTCTCTCCCCGATACAATAAGAGCGCCCAATGAATCGTCCCCGCCCAGCCCTTCTATTCATACATCACGTGAGTTTTCCAATTTTCTGCTGGCATGTCCTTTTCTTTTCCCCCCCCCCTTGTTTTTTTACAAGGATATAAATAAAGTCCCTGCAGCCGGAGCCCAATTGCATTACATGGCTGTGAGAGAAACACATGGCTAACAGATTGTCCCTCCAGTCAGCGACATGCAGCGCATTT
This sequence comes from Pholidichthys leucotaenia, assembly GCA_020510985.1. Lineage (NCBI taxonomy): Eukaryota > Metazoa > Chordata > Actinopteri > Cichliformes > Pholidichthyidae > Pholidichthys > Pholidichthys leucotaenia. The sequence goes on along the minus strand of CM035837.1, from coordinate 50,886,775 downwards.
CAATTACAGCTGAGCCGACAGCCTCATAACGACAATGACACAAAGACTGTCTCTCCCTTTGGCTCCCGCTGCACCGGCGGAGCACAGACCCACACACAAGCCTACAACCTGACGATTCATCACAGGGCAACCGGCTTATTCAAAGTGTGCCTGTGTCTTTGAGAAAAAAAGCAATGGAATAGAGGGGGAAAAAGGAATGGCATGCCTTCATTTTCTTTGTTGTGCACAATATATATATATGCAGTATATCTACTGTATGTGAGGTACTGCATGGGTCCATGGGTGTGTGGGTAAGGGAGGGGGAGGGGAAGAGCCTGTCTTACTGTTCTGCAGTGATGTATCCCTCCTCCCATGGCGTGCACTGTACTCCTGCCACCTCCACGTTGCCCTCCAGCTCGGAGAAAGACAGACCAAGGTTCAAGCCCTGGATGGTGACCAGGGTGCCCCCTTCCAGAGGACCTGCAACTGGACTCACCTACAAAAGAAAGAGGCGAAAAATATAGCGTGAAAAAGTCAGATTTGTCTCGTAAAGAACAATATTCTTCACCGACTGCTCACTCTCCCCCCAAAAATATACAGCTCTGGAAAACAATAACAGACCACCGCAAAATCTTTCCTAAATGAGCATCTCTATATGTAACAGCCGTGGACAAAATTGTTGGTACCCCTCTGTTAATGAAAGAAAAATCCACAATGGTCACAGAAATGACTTGAATCTGACAAAAGTGGTAATAAATAAAAAGTCTATGAAAATTAACCAATGAAAATCAGACAATGCTTTTGAATTGTGGTTCAACAGAATTATTTTATAAAACAAACTCATAAAACAGGCCTGGACAAAAATGATGGTACCCTTAACTTAATATTTTGTTGCACAACCTTTTCAGGCAGTCACTGCAATCAAACGATTTCTGTAACTGTCAATGAGACTTCTGCACCTCTCAGCAGGTATTTTGGCCCACTCCTCAAGAGTAAACTGCTCCAGTTGTCTCAGGTTTGAAGGGTGCCTTCTCCAGACGGCATGTTTCAGCTCCTTCCACAGATGTTCAATAGGATTTAGATCAGGGCTCATAGAAGGCCACTTTAGAATAGTCCAATGTTCCGCTTTTAGCCATTCTTGGGTGTTTTTAGCTGAGTGTTTTAAGTCATTATCTTGTTGCAAGACCCATGACCTGCGACTGAGACCAAGCTGTCTGACACTGGGCAGCACATTTCTCTCTAGAATACCTTGATAGTCTTGAGATTTCATTGTACTCTGCACAGATTCAAGACACCCTGTGCCAGATGCAGCAAAGCAGCCCCAGAACATAACAGAACCTCCTCCATGTTTCACAGTAGGGACAGTGTTCTTTTCTTGGTATGCTTCATTTTTGCGTCTGTGAACATAGAGCTGATGTGCCTTGCCAAAAAGTTCCAGTTTTGTCTTGTCTGTCCATAGGACATTCTCCCAGAAGCAGTCAACATGCAGTTTGACAAATTCCAGTCTGGCTTTTTTATGATTTGTTGTCAACAGTGGTGTCCTCCTTGGTCGTCTCCCATGAAGTCCACTTTGGCTCAAACAACGACGGATGGTGTGATCTGACACTGATGTACCTTGACTTTGGAGTTCACCTTGAATGTGTTTAGGGGTTGTTCTGGGCTCTTTTGTTACCATTCGTATTATCCGTCTCTTCCATTTTTCATCAAGTTTCCTCCTGCGGCCACGTCGAGGGAGGTTGGCTACAGTCCCGTGGATCTTAAATTTCTGAATAATATGTGCAACTGTAGTCACAGGAACATCAAGCTGCTTGGAGATGGTCTTATAGCCTTTACCTTTAACATGTTTGTCTATAATGTTCTTTCTAATCTCCTGAGACAACTCTCTCCTTTGCTTCCTCTGGTCCATGTTTAGTGTGGTACACACCATGTCACCAAACAGTACAGTGACTACTTGTCACCCTTTAAATAGGCCGACAGACTGATTACAAGTTTGTAGACACCTGTGATGTTAATTAGAGGACACATCTTGGTTGAACATGTCCCTATGGTCACATTATTTTCAATCTTTTCTAGCGGTACCACCATTTTTGTCCAGGTCTGTTTCATGAGTTTGTTTTTTAAAGTAATTCTGTTGAACCACAATTCAAAAGCATTGTCTGATTTTCATTGGTTAATTTTCATAGAATTTTTATTTATTACCACTTTTGTCAGATTCAAATGATTTCTGTGACCATTGTGGGTTTTTCTTTCATTAACAGAGGGGTACCAACAATTTTGTCCACGGCTGTATGGCAGCCATTCAATTTGACTACAGTGGTCAACACCAAATTTATTGTCTAAGGTTTTTTTTTAGCTGATTTAGGACAATTTTGATGTGCTGAATCCAAAAGTCACATTGGTTTTGCTCAATCAGGTCAACTTTTTGAATTATGGACCCATGTTGTTTTATATGTTTTTGTTTACATGTACTGGTATTTTCGCTTTATATGATGCAAAATTCTTTTTTATGTCTTGAAATTCTCTGAATTTTGAACAATGATGATGTAACATTCAATTTACATGTACTTACCTTTATATAAAGGTAAGTACATGCACAGTACTAAGTAAGTACTAAGTACAGGTTTTTACTTGGCACCTGAATGAGAGAAACGGATGCCATTTTCAGATTCAGTGGCGCAAAATTGTCTTAAATCAGTTGAAAAAACACAGTTTCCAAAAAAATTATTTTTGTAACCCTGTGTATCGGTTGAATTCCAACACCAGGACACCTCAATCTACTTAAGGAGGTACTGATTAGATCATCTAAGCATGGTAAGATACATGAAAGCTGTGAATGAAAATCAGAATTATTCCACAAACATAGATTTCTGAGTTCTTCCTGAGTTAAAACTTAAGTATAGTAGTGTTAAGAATGAATATAAACTTGTTTTCTTTGCATTATTTGATCTGAAAGCAATATCTTTTTTACTGTTTTGGCAAGTTGTCATTTATTGTAAATATGCTCTAACTGACAATATTTTAACTTGGAATTTGGGTGAGTTGTTAAAGAATAAAACAAAATTGTTCATTTTACTCAAGTACATATGTATAAATAGTAAAAGCAGATAAAGTGATAATTTTGCAGTGGTCTCCCTGGGGTCTCATGTACAAAGGCTTGCGTGGATTTCCTACTGAAAGATGACATACATTTAAATCAAGAAACCCCCGTAAGCAAAAAAAAATCCAGATGTATGAAACTGTCCGTATGCAGGAATCCAAGCACATTTCCTTTGTACACGGCAGTGTACAACGGGGACGCCAGTGGCTCAGGAGGTAGAGCAGGTTGTCCAATAACCACATGGTTGGCGGTTCAAATCCCGCTCTCCCCAGATATCCTGCCATTGTGTCCCTGGGCAAGACACTTCACCCCAATTGCTCCTGGTGGGTCTGGAAGCGCCATGTTAGGCAGCATGCCAACATCAGTGTGTGAATGTGTGTGTGAATGGGTGGATAGCAGGATCTGTAAAGCGCTTTGGTCATCAAGAGATGAGAATAAAAGCGCTATATAAGTGAATGCCATTTACCATTTACATACCGATCTACTTGAAATTGAACTCACGTGAGGAAATGCCAGACTCCTCCCTTGACGTGCCTACATTTAAATATGCAATTAGATGCAAATACTGTAGGTATGCAAACAGATATATACAAGCCCAGCATGTTTGATTCGCCTGTATCCATGATCAAAAATAATGGATTTAATGGAATTTCACGGAATGTGAGTTGGAGGTGCTTCTGAATGAGGTAGAGGTGTGTAAAAACATTTTGTTTGGCACGCTGTCCTCTGGTATTAACACTGGATACATGTAATTCAATAGCCTGCTCACAGCCCTATAAGATTAGATTATTGTTTCATTTATTCAGACAGGGATAAGAAAGAGAAAATTTATTTAACTTTGACATAGTCAGACCGACGTCTGCAGTCATCCTCACAAGCGTCAGCTGATCACTGTGACTTGGAGCGTGTAAAGCTGAATGGTTATGGAGCCAGATTTCAAGGCAAAAGGTTGCAGGTGCAAAACCAGCTATGATCTCTTTTGGGGACCACAATGGAAATAACTGCACACTTTCTTGTGTCATCCCATTGTTTTTAAATGTATGTTGTATTTTTCATATAATCTTATTTTAAACAATGAATCAATCAATCAATTTGTGACCAGCCGGGTCGATCAGCTGGTTGAACTAAATGAAAACAGTCAGGAAAAGAAGGCAATATGAACCTATTTAGTGGGTAGCTACAGTTACTTATCAGTTGAAAGCAGATCATATTAGACTCGGCAAGTACATATTTTATATCTAAAATACAAATCTCATCCTTTATAGTTATATACAACTTACATGGATTACACACTACTAAATGAATGAAGTGCACCGGGGAACGGGTGAGACTGTTGCATTTCAAACGTTACGCATGTGTTAAATGACATAACTACTGTACACACAGAGGCAATTGGGGGCTTGGTAGAATGCAGCGAAATTCTGGTTTAATCAGCAAAAAAAGAAAGTCACTTAGTCAAATCACTGAGTTGTAATGAAGCCTTGAAGACAGGATGATATTTGGAGCACACAGGCACGTTCCACAAGGACTGCCCGTGGAAACCTAAACTGGCTGACAAGCCAGTCATCATCCTGAGCCAGAAAATCTTCTCTGTCTCTAAAATACTCTTTCTCTTCTCACTTCGCAATTTGCAATATCCTCTAATCCTCTGTTCTTAGAGGCATTTTCTGCACTTCTTTGCGCTTGCTTTTATATCCACTCATCTAATTGCGCGCACTTGGATGTTTGTTCATCATGTGTCTCTGGTGTGTACAATAATTTTCATGTCATTATCAGTCTCCCAACATCACCTCTAAGTGTCGCTAATGGACCAATATCAGTAGAAACGTAGGTACGCCAGCCATGAAGTTGGCATGGGGCTGCACATTTTTCCACGGTCATTTCATTCTTGATACATCTGAAAGTTTCCAGGGAAAAGGACATAAGCCATGTTTTTTGTGTTTAAGTACTCTCTGTACAGATATATTTTGTATATAAAAAGAAAAGTTCGAGGTGAAAATATGTCCATTCCAAGAGGTCGGTGAACGAGCATCAAGAAGTTGAGACAAGGCTCTCTTTTCAACATACAGTGCATCTGAAAAGTACTCACAGCGCTTCACTTTTTCTACATTTTGTTATGTTACAGCCATATTCCAAAATGGATTAAATTACTTTTTTCCTCAAAATTTTACACAGACTACCCCATAATGACGATGTGAAATTTTTTTTTTGAGATTTTTGCAGATTTATTAAAAATAAACTAAGAAATCACATGTACGTATGTATTCACAGCCTTTGCCATGAAGCTCAAAATTGAGGTCAGGTGCATCCTGTTTCCACTGATCATCCATGAGATGTTTCTACAGCTTAACTGGAGTCCACTTGTATGGAATTCAGTTGATTGGACATGATTTGGAAAGGCACACACCTGTCTATATACAGGTGCATCTCAATGTCATCGAAAAGTTGATTTATTTCAATAATTCAATTAAAAAAAGTGAAATTCATAAATTATACAGATTCACTACACACAGAACGATATATTTCAAGTGTTTATTTCTTTTAATTTTGATGGATATGGTTTGCAGCAAATGAAAACCCCAAATTTAGTTTCTCAAAAAATTTGAATATTGTGGAGAAAGGAAGTAGGTTGTCATAGCCAGGAGCGGCACTGGGGTTAAGCTCCCAGTGCTCATAAAATGCTCCTTATGGCGTGCGTCTCGAAAAGCCTCTGGCAACTAAGTCCAACTCCTAGCCTGCCCGTGTGGTTTAGTCTCTAAGCCCGGCGGAACTGCTTTTACTAATAGGAGAAGGGGCGAGGGCGGATCTCTGGCGCCTTAAAACCAGATGCTTCGGGTAGATGGTGGCTCGTCAGCCTGGGAAGGTAGCCCATCTAGGGGAAGGTAAACCCTGATTTCAAACCTCTGCTGCCTTGCGGCATACCCGGTCACGGGAAAGGCTTCGGGAGTCAACCCTGAGGAAAAATCCGGAGTCGGAGCCCCTAAGGCAGTTCTATGTTGTGCTCAACATCGTTCTGGCAGCTCCTGCAACGGCGCTGGTGCCAAACTGTAGCAGCCCTGCTGTTCCTTTGGATTCATCAGTGACGTGGAGAGGGGGGACATGCTGCATGGGCAACATCTTGTCCTCCATATCTTCCTGCCCAGGCTTGAATCCTACCAACGCCCAACGCTGGAAGGTAGAACACCGGATCACTGGAGAGGACACTCCAGCTTCGCCTTTGGCATAGACAAAACACGGGGAATGACAGTTACCGGTTATAAGCCACTGCTCAATTGGCGTAGAGCGTGGCGCCAGGGGTTGTTCCCGACGGTGGGAGGGATCATCAGATCTCACTGGACAGCTACCGCCCGCCTCAAGCTGGGCAGCCCCCAGCCAATAAGGTGTTGTCCCGCCACAGCTTGCTTTCCTCATTGGGTGCATGGGGATAAGGAGAAATCCAAACAGCAGGCTGAGAACCTTCGCACCAGGCAAGACAATAAAACAAAAGAGACCAACTCTAAAACTGGGAACTTGGAACGTCCGCACTATGATGACAGGACTCGCTGCTAACCTCAAGGACATCAACGACACCAGGAAGACTGCCATCATCAATAATGAGCTGAAGAGACTGGGAGTGGATATCGCCACTCTCCAGGAAACACGGTTAGCTGATGCAGGCACACTGAGAGAGAAGGACTACACGTTCTACTGGCAGGGAAAGGGCAGTGACGAACACAGGGAACACGGAGTGGGCTTCGCAGTGAAGAACACTTTGCTGAAGATGGTGGAACCGGGCAGCACTGGCTCTGCACGACTCCTCACCCTCCGCCTGAACACCACTCAAGGCCCAGTCACCCTCGTCAGTGTGTATGCCCCAACACAGACAGCCACACCAGAGGCAAAAGACGAGTTCTATGAGAATCTCACAACAACTGTCAGGATCATCCCCAACTCTGAACAACTCATTCTCCTTGGAGACTTCAATGCCAGAGTGGGTGCTGACCACGACTCCTGGCCCTCCTGTCTTGGACCTTTTGGCGTGGGCAGAATGAACGACAACGGACAGCGGCTGCTCGAGTTCTGCACATATCACGATCTGTGCATCACAAACTCGTTCTTCAAGACCAAGCCCCAACACAAGGTTTCCTGGCAATATCCGCGCTCAAAGCACTGGCACCAGCTAGACTTGATCCTGACCAGGCGCACCTCACTGAAGAACGTGCTAATCACCCGTTCGTTCCAGAGTGCAGATTGCGACACAGACCATTCATTGGTGTGTTGCAAGGTCAAGCTGCAGCTGAAGAAATTCCATCGTGCTAGACAACCTGGAAAGGCACGGATTGACACCAGCAAGATGGCCCAACCAAAACTTGTTGAGCAGTTTGCCTCCACCTTTGAGAAGGAACTTGGTGTACCACAAGGAGGAGAATCTGCAAAGCAGAAGTGGGAAGAGCTGCGAAACACCATCTACCGCACAGCCTTGGCTACCTTTGGGAGGAAGACCTCGAAGTCACAGGACTGGTTTGATGCCAAGTTGACCGAGATGACCCCCGTCATTGAAGCCAAGCGCTCAGCACTTGCTGAGTACAAGAAGTACCCAAACGAGAAGAATCTCCAGATTCTCAGGGCTGCGAGAAGCAAAGTTCAGCAGACTACTCGGCGCTGTGCCAACGAGTACTGGACTCAGCTCAGCCAAGACATTCAAACCGCTGCCATAACAGGGAACATCCGTGGTATGTACGATGGCATCAAGAAAGCACTTGGTCCGGCTCAGAGCAAGACGGCCCCCCTCAAATCTTCCACTGGGGAGATGATCACAGAGAAGAACAAGCAGATGGAGAGATGGGTGGAACACTACTCCAACCTCTACTCTAGACAGAACACCGTGACACCGTCAGCCCTTGATGCCATCGACTGCCTGCCATCCATGGACGAACTTGACGCCGAGCCAACCATCGACGAACTCAGTAAGGCCATTGATAGCTTGGCCGCTGGCAAGGCACCCGGCAACAACGGCATACCCCCTGACCTGATCAAGCACTGCAAGACCGCCCTACTGCTGCCATTGCATGACGTCCTCTGCCAGTGCTGGAAGGAAGGTGCCGTACCACAGGATATGAGGGACGCCAAGATCATCACCCTCTACAAAAACAAAGGGGAGAGAAGCGACTGCAACAACTACAGGGGCATTTCCCTCCTCAGCGTTGTTGGCAAAGTCTACGCACGAGTTGTTCTCGTTCGTCTACAGAAGCTTGCCGAACGTGTCTACCCCGAGTCTCAGTGTGGCTTCCGTGCTGAGCGATCGACGGTAGACATGATATTCTCCATCCGCCAACTCCAGGAGAAATGCAGAGAACAGAACATGCCTCTGTACGTCGCCTTCATCGACCTCACCAAAGCGTTCGATCTGGTCAGCAGAGAGGGCCTTTTCAAGATCCTGCCAAAGATAGGATAAGATAAGATAAGATAAGATAAGCCTTTATTAGTCCCACAACGGGGAAATTCCAGGATTGCAACAGCACAGGGATAGCAACACTCAGAGCAACAATCAGAAGGCAAGAAAAAAAACAAGCAAGCAAGAGCAGCTAATATACATATGTACATATTACTATAAAATATATATATATACACACACACACACAGACACACAGTGCAGAGCATTGTAGCTGGATGGAATAAATATATGAATATATGAACACACAGTGCAGAGCATTGTAGCTAGATGGAATAAATATGGTGGATGCCCACCAAAGTTGCAAAGCCTCATCGAATCGTTTCACACCAACATGCAAGGGATAGTGCAGCATGATGGCAACGTCTCAGAGCCATTCAACATACGCAGTGGAGTGAAACAGGGCTGTGTACTTGCGCCAACCCTCTTTGGGATTTTCTTTGCTATGCTCCTGAGGCATGCCTTCAGCACAGCAACAGAGGGAATCTACCTGCACACAAGATCTGACGGCAGGCTTTTCAACCTTGCCCGCCTGAAAGCCAGAACCAAAGTACGCAAGGCTCTAATCAGAGACATGCTGTTCGCAGACGACGCTGCAGTCGCAACCCACACACAGCAGGAGCTTCAGACCCTGATGGACCGCTTCTCCCAGGCATGCAAGGACTTCGGGCTTACCATCAGCCTGAAGAAGACTAACGTCTTGGCGCAAGGCACGGAAGCACCACCAACCATCACCATTGATGACTACAAGCTGGAGGTCGTGAATCAGTTCACGTACCTGGGGTCCACGATCAGCAACAACCTCTCCCTTGATACAGAGATCAACAAGAGGATTGGAAAATCAGCCTTCACACTCGCTCGCCTCACCACACGAGTGTGGGAGAATCCCAAACTCTCTGTCAAGACGAAGATGGCAGTGTACAACGCCTGCGTCATCAGCACACTGCTCTATGGGAGTGAGACGTGGACAACATACGCCCGGCAGGAAAAGAGACTGAACTCCTTCCACTTGCGCTGCATTCGCCACATCCTGGACATATCCTGGCAGGACAAAGTGCCCAACACAGAAGTTCTGTCCCGCGCCGGCCTTCCCTCCATGTTCACTCTACTCAGGCAGCGCAGGCTCCGCTGGCTAGGCCACGTTCACCGTATGGAGGATGGCAGAATCCCCAAAGACGTCCTCTATGGAGAACTGGCAACTGGCAGGAGAGACGTTGGCCGCCCACAGCTGCGCTTTAGAGACGTCTGCAAGAGAGACATGAAGGCCCTGGATATCAACACAGAGCGCTGGAAGGACCTTGCAACGGACCGCTCCAAATGGAGAGGCACCCTGACCAGACAGCTCAAGGCGGGTGAAGAGAGACTGACTGCTGCAGCAGATGAAAAAAGGACCCGCAGGAAGAACCGCCACAGATCCAGCAGCACGGAGACCACCCACAAGTGTGACCTGTGTGACAGGGACTGTCATTCGCGCATCGGCCTGTTCAGCCACAGGCGGTGCTGTTCCAGCAGAGTAGACGTTTAGGATTCTTTTCCATGGTCATCATAGACCGACGGAGGCCGACGGAAGTAGGCAAGGCAACGAGCTGAACAGCACACAAACTTTATTCCTTCTCCAATTCACTACAGTACAATCTCCTGGGTCTCTGTGCATCCTCTCTTTATAATCTTTAATTCCCTGCACTGAGACCCAGGAATCCCGACCATAATCATTGTGTGGAACAAAGACATATGTGGCACATTAACATAACACAAAGCCAGTATCGCATTTTCATCTGGCGTTTCCTCCTCTCCCCGGGGGGGGGGGGGGGGAAATAGTCCTTACTGTCCTGTCTAAGTCCCCCCAGTGACACTTCCTCCTTCAGCACACTGTTCCCTCTTTCCCCCAGCTGCCGTCTCTAGGTGGAAAATCCCCCACGCGTACCAGCACACAGCGCCCCCCCCCCAACCAAACACCCAGAAAGGGCACTAACTCCCCTATCCTTTGGGCTTGAGCCGGTGCCCATAGCGGCTGTAGCGGGTGGGGGGGGGGTTGCCAATCCAGTCGAAACACCCTGCTGGCGAGGTGTACAGGAAGGCACGCCAGTCTGTGGAGGGAAAAAGGGAGGGGGGGAAAGCACATTAGCTTCGCGAGCGCCGGCCCCTACTGAGGGAACACCAACTTGCGGAGCCCCCCATGGCAGGCGTCCGTGCCGGGGAGCTCGGGCCAACACTACCTGCTCGTCTGCCAACACAAAAGCGGGCTTCAGCCTGTCGATGCAGACGGTCTCCCTACGCCCCCCCCCCAAGTCTAACACAAAATGCTTCGCCCCAGGTTCCAACACCCTGAACGGTTCATCGTACGGTGGGCGCAGTGGGGTCCGGTGCTCATCATGCCTAACAAAAAAAAAAAAAAACGGCATTCTGTAAACTCTTGGGAACAAAAGTGCAGGGAAAACAATGGTGAGCCGGGTCCAGCACATTAAAAGCCTCGGTACTGTGCAAAAATTGTGCAGTTGGCTCAGCCCTGGGCGTGGGGTTTTCTGGTCAAAAACTCTCCGGGGATTTGCAGCGGCTGAGAAAAAACGAGTTCTGCCAGGGAGGCTGCCAGATCCTCCTTAGGCATGGACCGTAACCCTAAAAGAACCCAGGGCAGGCAGTCGACTTCATTTGTATCCGTGAACAAAGCTCTGAGTGCTGCCTTAATCGACCTATGAAAATGCTTGCATAACCCGTTAGCCTGGGGGTTGTACACGGTAGTATGGTGAATTTTGACCCCCAGGCTCTGGGCCATCACGGACCAGAGGTCTGAAACAAATTATGGACCCCTGTCAGAAGTGATGTCCGATGGGGATCCAAAACGTGCAACTCAAGCCAACAAAAAAGTGTGAGCCACTTCCACGGACGTGGTAGAAGCCAGCGGGACCACTTCAGGCAAGCGCGTGGTGCAGTCCATGACTGTCAAAAGGTGCGTGAAACCTTGTAACGATGGGAGGGGTCCCACCAAATCCACATGGACATGATCAAACCTCCTAGCCGAGATTTGGAACAGCTAGAGGGGGGCTCTGGTGTGCTTGTGCACTTTGGCCCACTGGCATGAGACGCAAGCTGCAGCCCACTCTTTCACGTCCTTGCGCAAGCGCAGCCAGATGAATTTCGCCCCCACTAGCTTCACCGAAGCGCACACGCCTGGATGCGAAAGGGAGTGGACTGACTCAAAAATGCAGCAGTGGTGCCAAGAGCTTGGAACCACCAGGCGCGGGTGGCCAGTGGAGACGTTGCAGAGCGGGGGGGTGGCACCCTTCTTGCACCACCCTGCTCTCCAGCCTTAATCCAGTAGGTGCCGACTGGAGTGTGCAAATGTCCATGTCCCCGGCTTGCTCTGCGGCTATGGCAAGGAAATCTATTCCCATGTAGACCGGGGAGGCTAACGCACGTGACAGGCAATCGGCCACGATGTTGAGCTTACCGGCAACGTGTTGAATGTTGGTAGTAAACTCCGAAATCGCGGCTAAATGCTGCTGCTGCTGGGCCGACCACGGTTCCGAGATCTTGGACATCGCATACGTCAGCGGCTTATAGTCCACGAACGCGGTGAACTCGTGCCCATCTAACCAAAACTGGAAGTGGCGCATCTCTAGGTGGAGAGCCAGCAATTCTCTGTCGAACGTGCTGTATTTGTGTTTGTTGTCGTGCAAAATTTGACTGAAAAATGCAAGCGGATGCCACAAACCAGAGACGTACTGCTCCACCACTGCCCCTATGGCAACATCAGACGCATCCGTAGTGAGCGCTATCCATGCCAACGGATCCAGGTGGGCTAGCAATGCGGCATCCGCCAGCGCTGTTTTGGCATTTGTGAAAGCCTGGACTCACTCGGGAGTCCAGTCGATGGTTTCTGCGGGCTTCTTTTTTTTAAGCGCGGCATACAATGGCTGCATCAGCTGGGTTGCCCGGGGAAGGAAGTGGCTATAAAAATTAACCATTCCCAAAAACTCCTGTAGGGCCCTCACAGTCTGTGGATGCGGAAAGTCCAACACAGCGTGCACCTTATCCGGTTACGGAATTGCACCTTCCGGCGACATGCGGTGACCCAAAAAAAATCAATCACTGTCAGACCAAACTGGCAATTCGCCAGGTTAACTATCAGCCCGTGCACTTCCAATCTCTGGAAAACCATCTTGAGATGGGCGATGTGCTCCTCCTCAGATGCGCTAGCTACCAGAATGTCATCTAAGTTGACAAAAACGAAGGACAAGTCACAAAGCACTGCGCCCATCTTTCTCTGGAAAGTCTGCACCGTGCCTTTTAATATGAATGGCATCCATAAAAACTCGAAAAGGCCGAAAGGAGTTATTACCGCTGTTTTCGGAACATCTTCTGTGCGCACCAGGACCTGATGGTAACCGCGGACCAGATCCACTTTGGAAAAACACGCATCCCAGCCAGGTGCACGGAAAAATCCTGGATGTGTGGGATAGGATACCGATCATGTTCCATGGCGTTGTTCAAGTGCCGGAAATCACCGCACGTTCGCCACGACCCGTCAGCCTTAGGCACCATGTGTAGCGGGGATGCCCACAGGCTGTTGGAGCACCTGACGATGCCCAACTGCTCTAAATTGGCAAACTCCTCGCGTGCGCTGGCCAGTTTAGCCACGTCCAGGCACCAAGGTCGCGCGAACACCGGTAGGCCTTTTGTAGTTATGAAATGTTCCACCCTGTGTTTCGTTATTGTAGCCAAAAAAGTTGGGGCCGTGAGTGCTGGAAACTGTGCAAGTAAATGTTGGTACTTACCCTCTGGAGCTATAACGTTAGCCAGTGTTGTTGACCCAGCTCCCCGAGCTGTGCAGGACAGTGAGGCAAAAGAGACAGCATCCACTAATCACCTATTAGCAACATTGACAACCCATAAGCACATAAAAAATCTGCGCCTAAAATAGGGGCCGGAACATGCAGCTACCACAAAGTCCCACTAAAAATTGCGTCCGTGCAAGCATATCGTCAGTGTCCGTTCGCCAAACGTCCTGATGGTGGCTCCGTTGGTGGCTGTGAGCTCAGGACTGCTGCCTCCTGCCACCCTGTCTGCATTGACCTGCAGGATGAGGCTCTTCTGGGAACCGGAGTCCACCAAAAACCGTCTCCCCGAACGTCTGTCCATGACATAAAGCAGCTTGTTCCTGTCACCAGCGGTTGCAGCTGCTACTGAATGCTGAATGTGCCGTCTTGCCGGCTTCTTGAATTGGCATGGCAACAGGCAGCGTTGGGCATTCGAGCCGAAACGGCGATGACAGAAACAGATCGCCCCGTTCCTTTGTCTCTTGGTGTCTGCTCGGGCTACCACCAACGGCTCCTTGACCTCGTTGGAGTCCCTCATGGACGCCGGTGCCGCTGCATTCATGCTATTTCTGGTCACTAAAATGATGCGATCCGCATCCTGCGCCAATGCGCGGTAGACCTTGGTCACCAGCAGTGGCGAGTTAGCCAACATCGCCCTCGCTGTGGCCGTTAGGTTCCTGAGGAACAAGTAGGTGAACAGGAAAGACTCGTTGTTCTTCCCCATCAGCGCCAACATGTTCTCCATGAGCTTGACGGCTAATCTGTCACCTAACTCTGAACGTGTTAGGAGTCTCTCTGCCCTCTCACTGTCAGAAAGGGTATAGCGCTGGAGCAGCATCCTCTTGAGCGCTTCATATTTCCCCTGGGCCGGCGGCTACTGGAGCAGGCTCGTCACCTGTTGCATGGCACGCGCATCCAGCGCAGTGACCACATAGTAACACTTTGTGTCGTCCGTTGTTATCCCGCGGAGTGTGAACTGGGCTTCTATGTGAAGGAACCATGCAGTCAGGCTGTGAAGTCAGAAGTCTGGGAGCTTGACTGAGACAGCGCACGTGCCATTGGTGCTCTCCCTCCAGGTAGTCACCGGGTTGGTGATCGGCTCACTCTCCATGGCACGTCTTGGGGTCACCAATGTGGAGAAAGGAAGCAGGCGAGGCAACGAGCTAGAAAACACAAGAACTTTATTCCCTCTCCAACATTCAGTACAGTAAAATCTCCTGGGTCTCTGTGCGTCCTCTTTTTATAATCTTTAATTCCCTGCATTGACACCCAGGAATCCCGACCATAATCACTGTGTGGAACAAAGACATGTGTGGCACATTAACATAACATAACGCCAGTACCACATTCTCACACCCTTTCCTCCTCCAGCAGTTCTGGTGTTTCCTCCTCTCCCCGCGGGGCGAACAGTCCTTACTGTCCTGTCTAAGACCCCCCCGGTGACACTTCCTCCTTCAGCACATTGTTTCCTCTTTCCTTCAGCTGCCGTCCCTGGGTGGAGAATCCTCCACCAGTACCACCACACAATTTTATAAGATTAATTAAAAAAAAGATTTTTTTATAGAAATGTTGGGCAAATGAAAAGTATGTCCATGTACACACTCAATACTTAGCTCCTTTTGCATAATTACTGCATCAATGCAGCATAGCATGGAGGCAATCAGCCTGTGCTTTAAAATTTCCTGTTAGATGGCTGCACTGCCACTGGACTTGATTAAACACAGTGGAAAAACACCAGCAGATGACATGGCTCCACATATCATTATTGACTGTGGAAACTTCACACTGGACCTCAAGCAACTTGGATTCTGTGCCTGGTCACTCTTCCTCCAGACTCTGGGACCTTGATTTCCAAGTGACAGGACTTGGCACCTGATTTGGGGAGCCATGTCATCTGCTGGTGTTAGTCCACTGTGCTTTATCAAGTCCAAAGTCAATGCAGCTACCTACCTGGACATTTTAGAGCACTTCACACTTCCCTCTGCTGACAAGGTTTATGGAGATGCTGATTTCATTTTCCAGCAGGACTTGGCACCTGCCCACACTGCTGCCAAAAGTACCAAAGCCTGGTTTAATGACCATGGTATCACCATATTTTACTGGCCAGCAAACTCTCCTGATCTAAACCCCATACAGAATGTATTGTCAACAGGGAGATGAGAGACACCAGGCCCAACAATGCAGATGAACTGAAGGCCGCTATCAAAGCAACCTGGGCCTTCATAACACCTCAGCAGTAACACAGGCTGATCACCTTCATGCCATGCCACAGTGATGCAGTATTAATTCATGTAAAAGGAACCCTGACCAAGTATTGAGCGTGTGCATGGAAATACTTTTAGTCGGCCAACATTTCTATTAAAAAAAAAATCGATTTTTTAAAATTGATCTTATGAAATATTCTAATTTTTTGAGAAACTGATTTTCAGGTTTTCATGAGCTGCAAGCCATAACCATCAAAATTAAAAGAAATAAACACTTGAAATACGGTGGGGCAAAAAAGTATTTAGTCAGCCACCAATTGTGCAAGTTCTCACACTTAAAAGATGAGAGAGGTCTCCAATTTTCATCATAGGTATACCTCAACTATGCGAGACAAAATGAGAAAAAAAAAATCCAGAAAATCACATTGAAGGATTTTTAATGAATTAATTGGTAAATTCCTCAGTAAAATAAGTATTTGGTCACCTACAAACAAGCAAGATTCCTGGCTCTCACAGACCTGTAACTTCTTCTTTAAAAGGCTCCTCTGTCCTCCACTCGTTACCTGTATTAATGGCACCTGTTTGAACTCGTTATCAGTATAAAAGACACCTGTCCACAACCTCAAACAGTCAGACTCCAAACTCCACTATGGCCAAGACCAAAGAGCTGTCAAAGGACACCAGAAACAAAATTGTAGACCTGAACCAGGCTGGGAAGACTGAATCTGCAATAGGTAAGCAGCTTGGTGTGAAGAAATCAACTGTGGGAGCAATTATTAGAAAATGGAAGACATACAAGACCACTGATAATCTCCCTCGATCTGGGGCTCCACGCAAGATCTCACCCCATGGGGTCAAAATGATCACGAGAACGGTGAGCAAAAATCCCAGAACCACACGGGGGGACCTAGTGAATGACCTGCAGAGAGCTGGGACCAAAGTAACAAAGGCTACCATCAGTAACACACTACGCCGTTAGGGACTCAAATCCTGCAGTGCCAGACGTGCTCCCCTGCTTAAGCCAGTACATGTCCAGGCCCGTCTGAAGTTTGCTAGAGAGCATTTGGATGATCCAGAAGAGGATTGGGAGAATGTCATATGGTCAGATGAAACCAAAATAGAACTTTTTGGTAAAAACTCAACTTGTCGTGTTTGGAGGAGGAAGAACACCATACCTACTGTGAAGGATGGGGGTGGAAACATCATGCTTTGGGGCTGTTTTTCTGCAAAGGGACCAGGACGACTGATCCGTGTAAAGGAAAGAATGAATGGGGCCATGTATCATGAGATTTTGAGTGAAAATCTCCTTCCATCAGCAAGGTCACTGAAGATGAAACATAGCTGGGTCTTTCAGCATGACAATGATCCCAAACACACCACCCAGGCAACGAAGGAGTGGCTTCGTAAGAAGCATTTCAAGGTCCTGGAGTGGCCTAGCCAGTCTCCAGATCCCAACCCCATAGAAAATCTTTGGAGGGAGTTGAAAGTCCGTGTTGCCCAGCGACAGCCCCAAAACATCACTGCTCTAGAGGAGATCTGCATGCAGGAATGGGCCAAAATACCAGCAACAGTGTGTGAATACCTTGTGAAGACTTACAGAAAACGTTTGACCTCTGTCATTGCCAACAAAGGGTATATAACAAAGTATTGAGATGAACTTTTGTTATTGACCAAATACTTATTATCCACCATAATTTGCAAATAAATTCTTTAAAAATCAGACAATGTGATTTTCTGGATTTTTTTTTCTCATTTTGTCTCTCATAGTTGAGGTATACCTATGATGAAAATTGGAGACCTCTCTCATCTTTTAAGTGGGAGAACTTGCACAATTGGTGGCTGACTGAATACTTTTTTTACCCCACTGTATATCACTCTGTCTGTAATAAATCTATATAAAATATGAGTTTCATTTTATGAATTGAATTACTGAAATAAATCAACTTTTTGATGATATTCTAATTTAGTGAAATGTACCTGTAAGGTCCCACAGTTGACAGTGCATGTCAGAGTACAAACCAAGCATGAAGTCAGAAGAATTGTCTGTAGACCTCCAAGACAGGATTGTCTCGAGACACAAATCTTGGGAAGGGTACAGAAAAAATTCTGCTGCTTTGAAGGTCCCAATGAGCACAGTGGCCTCCATCATCCATAAATGGAAGAAGTTCAGAACCACCAGGACTCTTCCTAGAGCTGGCCGGCCACCTAAACTGAGCGATCGGGGGAGAAGGGCCTTAGTCAGGGAGGTGACCAAGAACCTGATGGTCATTCTGTCAGAGCTCCAGCATTTCTCTGTGGAGAGAGGAGAACCTTCCAGAAGGACAACCATCTCTGCAGCAGTCCACCAATCAGGCCTGTATGGTAGAGTGGCCAGATGGAAGCCACTCCTTAGTAAAAGGCACATTGCAGCCCACCTGGAGTTTGCCAAAAGGCACCTGAAGGACTCTTAGACCATGAGAAACAAAATTCTCTGGTCTGATGAGACAAAGATTGAACTCTTTGGCATGAATGCCAGGCATCATGTTTGGAGGAAACTAGGCACCATTAATCACCAGGCCAATACTATCCTTACAGTGAAGCATGGGGTTGGCAGCATCATGCTGTGGGGATGTTTTTCAGTGGCAGGAACTGGGAGACTAGTCAGGATAAAGGGAAATGGTAAAATGGTAAATGGCATTCACTTATATCTCACTTTAAGTGAGATATAAGTGAATGCCATTTGCCATTTAGTGAATGCATTCACTTTGGTCATCTCTAGATGACCAAAGTGCTTTACAGATCTTGCTATCCACCCATTCACACACACGTTCATGCACTGATGGCGGTAGAGCTGCCATACACAGGCACTGGCCTGATCCACCAGGAGCAACTGGGGGTTCAGTGTCTTGCTTAAGGACACTTCGACATGCAGACTGCAGACAGAGCGGGAGTTAAACCCCTGACCCTCTGATCAATAGTCAACCACACTACACCTGCACCATGGCTGCAGCAATGTACAGAGACATCCTGGATGAAAACCTGCTCCAGAGCACTCTTGACCTCGGACTAGGGCGATGATTCATCTTTCAGCAGGACAACGACCCTAAGCACACAGCCAAGATATCAAAGGAGTGGCTTCAGGACAACTCTGTGAATGTCCTTGAGTGGCCCAGCCAGAGCCCAGACTTGAATCCAATCGAACATCTCTGGAGAGATCTGAAAAGGCTGTGCACCGAGGCTTCTCATCCAACCTGATGGAGCTTGAGAGGTGCTGCAAAGAGGAATGGGCGAAACTGCCCAAAGACAGGTGTGCCAAGCTTGTGGCATCATATTCAAAAAGACTTGAGGCTGTAATTGCTGTCAAAGGTGCACCCCCCTCCAGTATCATCATAGACCTTTCTGTATCATTTTACATAACTGAATAAAATACATTTGATGCACCCATGCTAAGAATAGATGTTAAAAAAAAGTTTAATTTTAACATAGTAGGCCACCCCTCTCAGGATGCCTCACAATGGTTTGGCCCACAAAGCATCACCTGCAGTCTCTACTGCCATCCATCCCTCCCTCCCTGCCCCCTCACACCCATATGGCAACTTTCAGTAGTAGCCTACAGCATGATGTGATGCCCAGGCTGTAAGTAACCACTTTGCAGTCATAAAACAAAGGATGTGTCAAACTCTTATCTTCACCGAGTGATCAGGACAATGTGGTCTCTTATGTGATTAAAATGAGAGAAAAACTGGATCGAATGACTGCTTTGGCTCAGGAACACATGAGGACGGCGCAGGCCAAACAAAAAACTTGGTATGACAAGAAGGCCAGAAAAAGGGTTTTTCACCCAGGACAACAAGTTTTGTTATTGCTGCCCTCGTGTGATAGTAAGCTGTTGGCTCGATGGCAGGGGCCATATGAAATCTCTAAAAAAACTATGTTCAGTGACATATGAACTATATATGCCTGACAGGAAGGTGAAATATCAGACCTTCCATATTAATTTATTGAAAGAGTTTCAGCAGCCTGGCCATCAGCGGCAGCAACCTGCTCTTCAGGAGACACAGCATCTCTTGATCTGTGCGATGGAAGTGGATGAGGAGAAGGAACAATCCTTTCCCACAAATGTGTTAGAGCCTTGTTCATTTCAACTGTCTCATTTGCAGGTGGATCAGCGGAGAGAGTTAGAGACATTGTTGGATCCAGATTTGTTTCAAGAGAGACCGGGTTTCACCACATTGGTACATCATAAGATTCATTTGAAAGAGGAAGCTGTTCCACGTAGAAGATCATATAGGATCCCGGAACGACTGGTATCAAAAATGAAGCATGAAATTGATTTGATGTTGCAGCTGGGAGTGATTGAGGAGTCAGCCAGTGAGTGGTGTAGCCCGATTGTGCTGGTTCCAAAAAAGGATGGCTCATAAAGATTTTGTATTGATTTTAGATACCTCAATTCAGTATCTAAATTTGAGTCATACCCCATGCCCCGGATCGATGAATTATTAGAGAAAGTAGGCAAGGCTAGATTTATTTCTACTTTGGACCTAAGTAAGGGGTATTGGCAGGTGGCATTGGCACCAGAAATAAGGGAACTTACAGCCTTTAAAACACCTTAAGGCAGTTTCCATTTTAGGGTCATGCCATTTGGCCTTCAGGGGGCACCTGCAACTTTTCAGAGGCTTATGGACCAAGTTTTAAGAAGGGTATCAAACTTTGCGGCTGCCTATCTGGATGACGTGGTCATCTATAGTCAGACCTGGGAAGAACATGTGGTACACCTTAGGCAGGTCCTTCAGCTGATTAAGAGGGCTGGACTGACAATCAACCCACGCAAATGCGCGTTCGGACAGCAGCAGGTGGAGTACCTGGGACATGTGGTTGGTCAGGGGGTCATTAGACCACGAGTAGGTAAAGTGGATGCCATTCGGACCTACCCTGTACCCACCACTAAGAAGAGAGTGCGATCATTCTTGGGAATGGTGGGATGGTATAGCAAGTTCATCCCCCACTTTGCTGAAAGAGCAGCAGTGTTAACTGTCTGCGCAAGATGGCGCCCACAGTGGTCGCCATGGTGCTTCATTGCGCCCTTTGTTTGTTTTTGTTTGTCAATTGTGTGTCTGCCTGCTCTTATACCCGTGAAGAGCTTCTAAATATCAGGACTTTCACTCCCACGGACCTACTCCCAGTTTTTTTAGCTCCTGCCGCCGATCTGGTTCATTGCTTGGCTCGAAAAGTGAGACGGCGAAAGAGAGGAAAGCGAGCGGGTGCTCTCGTTCGGCTCCGCAGGAGAGGCACGCGCACGGCTTTGCCTGGCATAATTCTGTCCAATGCCAACTCTCTCTCTAACAAGGTAGATGAACTAAGACTGCTGATGTGTTTTAAGGACCTCTCTTCCTCGGCTGCCCTCTGTTTTACTGAGACCTGGCTCAGGGAAAATACACCGGACAGCGCGCTGCTCCTCGAAGGTTTTCAGCTGTTTCGTGCTGATCGTGACGCAGAGCTCTCCGGTAAATCCTCAGGAGGTGGAGTCTGCTTTTACATCAACAGCAGCTGGTGCTCTGATGTAACGGTAATTTCCAAAAACTGTTCTCCCGCCCTGGAATTTCTTTTTATTAACTGCAAGCCATTTTATTCCCCGCGGGAGTTTGCTTCATTCATCCTCGCCGCTGTGTACATCCCTCCCGACGCGGACGCGCGAGTAGCTCAGCGCGCGCTCGCGGATCACATCCAACATACGGCGCACACTTTCCCGGACTCTCTGGTTATTGTGGTTGGCGACTTTAACCAGAGCAATCTGAGCCACGATCTCCCCCGCTACAAACAGTTTATTAAATGTCCCACCAGAGGAAAAAACACGCTGGGTCACTGTTACACCACAGTTAAGGACGCGTATCGCGCTGTTCCCCGCGCTGCGCTCGGACTATCTGATCACGTGATGGTCCACCTCATTCCCACTTACAGACAGAGACTGAAGCTCACTAAACCTGTTGTGAGCACTACAAAGAAATGGACCAGTGAAGCTGAGGAGAAGCTGGAAACGTGCATGGAAATAACTGACTGGGGCATGTTTAAAGGAGCCACCCATGATTTGGATGAGTACACGGACACTGTGAACTCATATATCCACTTTTGTGAGGAGAGCATTCTTCCATCGCGCACCAGGGTGAGGTACTCCAATGACAAGCCCTGGTTCACTGCTAAGCTCAGACAGATCAGAAAGGAGAGGGAAGCAGCGCTGAAAAGTGGAGACAGGGACCGCTACAGAGAGGTTAAATATCGGTTTAACAGAGAGCTGAGGAGAGCTAAATCTGTGTATTCTGAGAGACTCCAGCAGCAGTTCACTGCTAACGACTTGGCTTCTGTGTGGAGAGGACTGAGGCAAATCACCAACTATCGGCCTCAGGCTCCTAAAGGTCAGGATGACAAAGCCCTTTGTCAAAGACTGTCCCAACACTATGCCCGTTTTGACACCTCATCAGCTGTGTCCAACTCCCCCCCTCCCTCCAGCTCCACAGCCTCCACGGTCCCTACTTCATCAAAGGCGGCCCCCCCTCCTCCCCCCCTGCCCTTGTCATCAGTGAGCAGGACGTGCTCAAACAGTTCTCCAGACTGAACCCGCGCAAGACCCCCGGTCCAGACGGCGTGCCTTCCTCCACCCTGAGACACTGTGCGAAAGAGCTGGCTCCTGTCTTCACAGACATTTTTAACACCTCCCTTAAGCTATGCCACGTGCCGACCTGCCTCAAATCCTCCACCATCATCCCTGTCCCCAAGAAGCCACGGATCACTGGACTTAACGACTACAGACCTGTAGCGCTCACCTCTGTAGTCATGAAGTCCTTTGAGCGCCTGGTCCTGCCTCACCTCAAGTCCATCACCACTCCCCTCCTGGACCCGCTGCAGTTTGCCTACCGAGCCAACAGGTCTGTAGACGACGCAGTCAACCTGGCCCTCCACTCCATCCTGCAGCACCTGGACTCCCCGGGAACCTACGCCAGGACCCTGTTTGTGGACTTCAGCTCCGCATTCAACACCATCCGCCCCGCTCTGCTCCGGGACAAGCTGTCCCTGCTCAACGTGCCTGACTCCCTCTGCAGGTGGATCACCGACTTCCTGACGGACCGGAGGCAGCATGTGCGGCTGGGAAAGACTGTCTCAGACTCTGTTAGCATCAGCACCGGATCACCCCAGGGCTGTGTACTTTCCCCCCTACTCTTCTCCCTTTATACCAACTCCTGCACCTCCAGCCACCAGTCTGTCAAGCTGATCAAGTTTGCGGACGACACCATCCTCATCGGGCTCATCTCCAACGGCGACGAGTCCGCCTACAGGAGAGAGGTGGCCCAGCTGGCGTCCTGGTGCAACAACAACAACCTGCAGCTGAACGCTCTGAAGACAGTGGAGATGATTGTGGACTTCAGGAAAGTCACAACCCCTCTGCCCCCCCTCACCCTCACAGGCTCTCCCATCACCACTGCTGATTCCTTCCACTTTCTAGGCACCACCATCACCAGGGACCTCAAGTGGGAGCCAACCATCAGCTCCCTCATCAAAAAGGCCCAGCAGAGGATGTTCTTCCTGCGGCAGCTGAGGAAGCTCAAGCTACCCACCAAGATGTTAGTGCAGTTCTACACAGCCATCATCGAGTCCATCCTCACCACCTCCATAACCGTGTGGTACGCAGGAGCCACTGCCAGGGACAGACTAAGGCTGCAGCGCGTCGTGCGCACTGCTGAGAAGGTGATCGGCTGCAAGCTCCCATCTCTCCAGGATCTGCACATCTCCAGAACTCGGAGGCGTGCTGGCCGGATCATAGCCGATCCTTCACACCCTGGTCACGTACTGTTTGCCCCTCTCCCCTCAGGTAGAAGACTTCGGTCCATTCAGACTAAAACCTCCCGTCACATGAACAGCTTCTTCCCCTCTGCCATCAGACTGCTGAACACTAAGTGACTTATTGACTCTCGTGCACTATGTACAGCAGCTCAACCAGACTCATGTCAATCATCACTGTTTTCTTCTTGCATTACCGACTGCACTATATGGTTCTCCACATTATCTGCTGCTCGCTAATATATTTAAACTGCTGACTAGTATTACTCATTCTTATTCTACACTTTATTGCATGTATAGTTTATTTCTTTTATTTTATCATGTTTAATGTTGCAGCATTGCACCGAGACAAATTCCTAGTTTGTGTACTACATGAACAATGGCAATAAATCTGATTCTGATTCTGATTCTGATTCTGACCTCACTAAGGCTTCAGTGCCAAATAAGGTAAAATGGACAGAGGAGTGTGACAGAGCGTTTGAGGATCTGAAGAGGGCTATTTCTGGGGAGAAGGTTCTCTACAGCCCAGACTTTGCTCGCCTGTTCATTTTACAGACTGATGCTTCAGGGGTTGGCATTGGAGCAGTACTTCTCCAGAAGGAGAAGGGAGAGAGACACCCAGTGCTGTTCTTGAGTCGTAAGTTGTTGGACCAGGAGACAAGATATTCTACGGTAGAAAAAGAATGTCTTGCTATGAAATGGGCAATAGGGTCCCTTAAGTATTATTTACTAGGGCGTCATTTTGTATTGGAGACAGATCATCGGGCTCTACAGTGGTTGGACGGAATGAAGGATGTAAATAGTCGTCTCACAGGGTGGTATGTGTCCCTCCAACCATATAATTTTACTGTTCGGTATGTGGCAGGGAAAACCAACCTTGTGGCTGATAGCCTCTCACGAGTACATGACTCCTAGAGTACTGTACTCTCGGGAAAGGGGGGAGGAAATGTGACGATGAGATGTCACCACTATTATGATTTATTGTTTGTGTGACTGTTATTTTTGTAATGGTAAATGTTATTATTTGTTAAAGTACACACATTTATTTGTGATCTGTCTTTGTTTAATTTGAATGCCTTGGGAGATAATTGTAGGGTTAAGTATTTGGGTAAAATGATGGATAATAAGTTATTGCACATACCCTTGCCAATATGCTTCCTGTGGGTGTCCAGGCAAAAGACTCGTTTAGGGAGTTGAAGGCCTTTTATAGGACACCAGCAGGAAGGAAACATCTATGGTAAGTTAGAGGGGTGGTTTAGTTTTGTAAATAAGGTTTGGAACTATTTATTGGACTATTTATATTATTATTGTTGTCATTGATTATTTATTTATTATATGTTATTTATATCGTATAGTGGGGAAAATATTTATGTATTTTAGAACTAGTGGGTATTGTGTAAATGATGGAAGATTTGTTATTTTGCCTGGGATTATGGTAGGGGCTAATCAGCCCTAATTACTGATGTTAGTATAAAACAGGTGTGATTATTGTGACATGAAGTTGAGTAGAGTTCACTGAGAGAGAGATCGTCGATCACTGCTGTGAAGCAGAGTGAAGAATTGTATCGGATATCTGGACTACTTACTTGTGAGTTATAATAAATGGAAAATTGACAAATTGAAGCTCGTTTCTGGCCTCCCTTCGCTACGCACCATATCGTTAACAATATAAATACAGTAAAACATGTTTACAGTTGTACACAAATTGTTTTTCCCTTCATTAGTTTGCTGCTGAATCTTGTCCTTGTGCTAGCTCAGTGCTCTGACAGCTAGCTGCTAGCTACAGTCCAGAAGGCTGAGTTGTGTGATACTCCACATCTAAAATCATCATAACTTGCTGAATTTTTGAGCAATTTTCAAGTTCTGTTTAACACAGAAGTCAGACTTATACTCTACGATATATGGCGCATTCCTCTAAACACACTTAAGATTTGCAACACATTGGTAAAATTAGAACATGCTAATATACCATTGGAGTGGTAGCCTAGTGGTTGAG
This sequence comes from Pholidichthys leucotaenia, assembly GCA_020510985.1. NCBI lineage: Eukaryota > Metazoa > Chordata > Actinopteri > Cichliformes > Pholidichthyidae > Pholidichthys > Pholidichthys leucotaenia. The sequence continues at coordinate 50,861,442 of CM035837.1, read as the reverse complement.
CCTCTGCTTAACAGCTGGAAGGTTGTGTGTTCAAGGTCCAGCTGGATCATACCTCAGACCATATAAAAATGGTACTTCCTGCATTCTAGCTTGGTTCCCATCATCATAAAATGGGGGAAAGGAAAGCTGTGGTGGTGCCTCCAGTAGGAGAAATGTAACTTTGTTTGACTATATGAGGTTGGTTGTTTGGATTTCTTTCTACAACCCTAATTGCAGTGAAGTTGGAACATTGTGTAAAGCATAAATAAAAACAAAATAGAATGACTTAAATATCTTTTGTAACCCATATTCAATTGAATACACTACAAAGACAAGATATTTAATGTTCAAACTGATAAACTTTATTGTTTTGTTGTTGTTTTTTTTTTTCAAATATTCACTCATTTTGAATTTGGTGCCTGCAACATGTTCCAAAAGAGCTGGGACAGGGGCATGTTTACCACTGTGTTACATCACCTTTTCTTTTAATAACACTCAATAAGTGTTTAGGAGCTGAGGATACTAACTGCTGAAGTTGTGCAGGTGGAATTCTTTTCCCTTCTTGCTTGATGTATGACTTCAGTAGTTCAACAGTCTGGGGTCTCCATTGTTGTATTTTGCGCTTCATAATGCGCCACACATTTTCAATGGGAGACAGGTCTGGACTGCAGGCAGGCCAGTCTGTTAACCACATTCTTTTACTATGAAGCCACGCTGTTGTAACACGTCCAGAGTGTGGCTTGGCATTGTCTTGCTGAAATAAGCAGGGACATCCCTGAAAAAGGCATTGCTTGGATGGCAGCATATGTTGCTAGTATGTACTGTTCAGCATTAATGGTGCCTTCACAGATAGGCAAGTTACCCATGCCATGGGCACTAACACACCCTCATACCATCACAGATGCTGGCTTTTGAACTTTGCACTGATAATCTGGATGGTCCTTTCCCTCTTTAGCCTGGAGGACACAATGTCCATGATTTCCAAAAACAATTTGAAATGTGGACTCATCAGACCACAGCATACTTTCTCACTTTGCGTCAGTCCATCTCAGATGAGCTCTGGCCCAGACCAACCATCAGCATTTCTGGGTGTTGTTGACTTTTGCTTTCCATGGTAGAGTTTTAATTTGCACTTGTAGATGTAGCGACAAACTGTTTTAACTGACAATGGGTTTCTGAAGTGTTTCTGAGTCCATGTGATAATATCCTTTACAGAATGATGTTGGTTTTAATGCAGTGCTGCCTGAGGGATCGAAGGTCATGGACATTCAATGTTGTTTTTGGCCTTGTTGCATAAATGCATAAATTTCTCCAGAATCTCTTAATCTTTTGATGATACTATGGACTGCAGATGATGAAATCTTTGCAATTGTATGTTGAGAAAATGTTCTTAAATTGTTGGACTATTTGCCCACATAGTTGTTCACAAAGTAGTGAAACCCGCTGCATCCTTGCTTGTGAATGACTGCTCCTTTTGGGGATGCTCCTTTTATACCCATTCATGACACTCATCTGTTTCAAATTAACTTGTTCACACGAGAAGTGTTCCAAAAAGGAGTTGGGTTTTTTTTTTTTGCCTTTTTTTTTTAGCATTTCTCAACTTCCCCTGTCTTTTCTTGCAACTGTCCCAGCTTTTTTGAAACGTGTTGCAGGCATCAAATTCAAAATTAGGGAATATTTGCAAAAAAAAAAAAAAGATTTATCAGTTTCAACATTAAATATCTTGTCTTTGTAGTGTGTTCAATTGAATATAGGTTGAAAAAGATTATTAAATTATTGGATTTTGTTTTTATTTATGTTTTACACAACATCCCAACTTCACCGGAACTGCAGTTGTACAACCTATAAATTTTCCAGTCGATACAATGGAAATAAGAGTTTTCTCTTTGCGCATTTACTAAAATAATACTTATAATGCCCCGCTCAATATTTAGCTTTGAGAAAACATTCTGTTTATTGTCCATCCAACAGTGAAATGAAAGAAAGCCAACTTTATTATCATTCAATCCATACAGCAGAACAAAGTTACACTTCTGTCAGTCACATCCAGAATCAGAAGAGTCTATGGCAAGCCGTTTTAATATTTCATCACTAGCCTGGATTTTAAATGCAGATATCTGCAATTCACTTTTTCTTAGTTAAAATGAACATTTCAGATATCTTTGATGTCATTCTTTTTTTTTTTTCCCACAATATCTTTATTGAACCTTTTTTTTTTTTTTAACAAACATGATACAAACAATCAAACACTAACACTAAAGTACTACAAAAAAAAAATGCACTAAAAACACCAACAACCACCAACAAAATCAAGTCTTCAACAATGCTCCTCTGTTTAGTCTAGACAATCCAATACATTAGTATACATATTATGTTCACCAGTTTGGAATTTACAAGGTCCACACACATCATTCACCTTCTTCTTCAAGAGTTATGTTTAAATTTTTTACATAATCAATAAAAGGTCTCCATATATTCTCAAACACAATTTCCTTTGATTTCAGTATATATGTTATTCTTTCTAATGGAAGGTTTGTTAACATCTGTCTTAACCACTGAGTCACATCTGGTCTATGAGTCTTTTTCCATAATAGTGCAATACATTTTTTGGCATTAAGCAAACTGAGGTCTATGAATGTTCTTTCACTTTTATTAAAATTATGCTTTTCTGGGTACAGACCCAACAAAAACAGTTTAGGATTCAATATGATTTGTTTTGAGATTATTTTTTCAATTGTTACCCTCACCTCTTCCCAAAACATTCTTATTAATCTACATTCCCATAAACAATGAAATAGGGTTCCTTTACTTTCCATGCATTTTGTGCATGTATCTGGTATATTTTTGTTATATCTATTTAACTCCTCCGGTGTAACATACATCCGCATTAACCATTTGAAATGTATCAATTTAAGGCGTGCATTTATTGATTTGGTTTGAGCTTCTGTACAAGCCAATTCCCATTGCTCCTCTGAAATTTCAGTTTGCAGATCTTCTTTCCAGTAGTTTAATCTTTTCAGTGAATTTTCACTTGAAGATAGTGTCAATGAGTTATAAAACTCTGAAATAATACCCTTTCTTTTACTATCTTTCATCATCATTTTTTCCAAGGATGAATAAATAGGTCGAGTAAGAGCTTTATTTTGATTTGATCGAATAAAGTTTCTAAGTTGAAGATATTTAAAAAAATGTGTTCTATTGAGATTAAATTTGATCCTCAGCTCTTCAAAAGACATTATGTTATCTGCACATGGCAAATATAAATCCTGAATCTTTTGTATCCCTTTTAAATTCCATACTTTAAATACAGCGTCCGCTCTCCCTGGTTTAAAATATTGATTACCCCATATTGGACTAAATTGTGACAATAACTGTGGTTCTTTTAAATAGTTTTTAGCTTCACACCATATTTTGATCATATGCTTTACAAATGGATTTTTAACTTGTTTTTGTAATTTTTTTGCCGAATCTGAGTATATGAATATGGGAAGAGGTAAAGGTAAATTGTATGATTCCATTTCAGTCCAGTGAGGGAGATCATTTGATGAGAAATAATATGTCATAGACCTCAGTTGTGCCGACCAATAATACAACATAAAATTTGGACATTTCAGACCTCCACGATCAAATGGTAAATATAATAAAGACAAACGTAATCTAGCCCTCCTGTTGTTCCATATAAATTCCACTAACTTTTTTTTTATTCTTGAGAATAGATCTAAAGGTGGTGATAAGGGAATGTATTGAAATAAATAAAGTATTTTAGGTAAAATATTACTTTTAAGTATATTGATTCTCCCGATCATCGACATTGGTAGTGACATCCATCTCTGAGTTAACTCATTGATATCTGACATTAAGGCTTCATAGTTGACACTGGCAACTGATTCTAGTTTAGGCACAATTTGGATTCCTAAATATTTAAACTGATTTACAACATTGAATTGATTTACCTCAGGGGCTGGGTAATTTCTCTGGGTCTCATTTAGCATTAATATTGAAGATTTAGTTTTATTTATTTTATATCCTGATATTTCCCCAAAATTCTTTATTAAATTCAACAAGGTTGGAATTGATTTTTTTAGATTCGACATAAACAAAATTATGTCATCGCGTACAGGGAGATTTTATGTTCTGTTGGTCCAACTTTAATTCCATATATTTGTGAATGTAAACGTATCGCTATCGCTAAAGGTTCAATTGCCATAGTAAACAGTAAAGGTGAAAGTGGACAGCCTTGTCGACATCCTCTATTGATTTTTATTGGTTTTGAAATATTGTTATTTGTTAGGATTTCTGCTGTAGCATTATTGTATATTATTTGAACCCATTTTATGAAATTATTTCCAAGTCCAAACCTTTGTAGGACTTCAAAAAGAAAGGGCCATTCAACTCTATCAAAGGCCTTTTCGGCGTCCAGTGATAGGAGAGCTGTATCCGGTGCTTCTTTATTAAAATAAATAATATTAAATAGTCTTCTTACATTATGGAAGCCTTGTCTACCCTTTATAAAGCCATTCTGATCTCGATTAATAATATTTGGTAAAATTTCTTGTATTCGTCTTGCTAAAATTTTACAGATTATCTTAAGGTCGGCGTTTAATAGGCTTATTGGTCTCATATTTTCACATTTATTAGAGGGCTTACCTGGTTTTGGCAGCAGTATAATTAAGGCATTATTTATGTATGATGGCAAATTATTATTTTGAAATGCTTCTAAAACCATTTCCAAAAAAGGTTTTATTAATTTATTCTTAAATTTTTTATAAAGGTCAACTGGAAGACCATCTGGTCCTGCACTTTTTCCTGATTTCATATTATCAATGGCTAGCCCAACTTCTTCTTGACTAATTTTAGACTCCAATATCTCCCTGTTTTCATTTGGAATACACGGTATAGATAGTTCGTTCAAAAACCCATTTAGTTTTGTTAAATCAGGTTCATTTTTGGTATCATATAATTTTTCATAGTAATCTCTAAAGGCTCTATTAATTTCTAAAGGATCTATAACTACCTGTCCATTACTTATAATACTGGTAATTGGTGTTTTAATTTCTAATTGTTTAATCTGCCATGCTAATAATTTTCCTGATTTTTCACCTTGTTCATAAAAAGATTGTTTCAATCTTAGAAGACTCGAGGCAGCTCTATTCGCTGATTTTTTGTCGTATTCAGCTCTCAAAATCAGTAATTCATTCTCCAACCTTGGGTCACTTCCTGCATACACTTTTTCCTGAAGACTTTTTATTTTATGTTCCAATTTAGCTCTCTCCTCTCGAGTCTTCTTAGATTTTGATCCTGTATAACTAATAATATGTCCCCTAATAAAAGCTTTGAAAGCCTCCCACTTTACACATGCTGATGTTTGTGTAGTATTGATGTCAAAGAACTCGTCTATCTGTTTTTCTATATACTTGACAAATTCCTCATCCTGAAGCCATTTATGCTGAAATTGCCATCTACCTGATTCCTTTGTCAATTTTTTATCTACATATATTAGACAACAGGGTGCATGATCAGAGATCACGATGTTATCATAAAAGCAGTTTTGAATCTTGGACCTTAATTCTGTGGAAATCAAAAAATAATCAATACGTGAGAATGTCTTGTAGGTACTGGAATAACAAGAATAGGCTTTAACTTGTGGTTTCATTTCTCTCCATATATCTAACAATCTCAATTCTTTCATAAAATGATTAATAGTCATCCTACATCCAATGTGCGTACAATCCAGTCCTGTTGATCTATCTATACCTGGATTCAATGTACAATTAAAATCCCCTGCTATTATATGTTGCCCTGTAAGTGATGATAAGATAAGAAATAAATTAGCAAAGAACTTCTGATCATCTATATTGGGACCATATAAGTTCACAAGATTTATATTTTCTAATAGCAAAGAACCTTGAATGATTACATATCTTCCAAATTTGTCTCCAATTACATTTTTCACTTGAAAAGGAACTGATTTATGTATGAGAGTCATAACTCCCCTGGCTCGGGATGAAAATGAAGAGGTGAATACACTTCCTTGCCATCTACTCCTAATTCTTTTAACATCCTCCTCTATTAGATGAGTTTCTTGTAAAAACACAATTTTTGAACCCATGTCTTTTATTTTATTCATAACTTGTTTAAGTTTTTTTAAATTTTGTAGACCTCTGCAATTCCATGAAGTTAAATTAAGATTAACACTTTGGTTTATGATCAATAGAGAGTTTGGGATTACCTTGCAGTGTAAACATGCTCATACAGAGAAGCAAAAACATGAGTGGTTGAACATTCATCCTACAAACTACACACAAACAAATTTCCCCTTCCCACACTTGTGGCAAACCCCCCAAAATCAAAAGAAAAATTCTGTCTCCCGATATAGCCATCGACCGTTCCACACCCACGGGGAACAGCCTAAGCCACTCCTTCTTCATCCTCCCAATCACCCTAACTCTACTGCTTTTAATGACGTAACATTAACTCTCCTCTGTAGTTTTCCAACTTAACTCCAAAATTTTTAACAACTTTGTACATCATAGTTTTTTTTTTGTTTGTTTTGTTTTTGTTTTGTTTTTTTAATATATAATACAATCTATATTTTGTAAACTTACTATTTACTTCAAGTCAGTCAGATGTCTGTGCAAATGCTTAATTATTCTACCTTATATTTTGTTCATGCTTAGCTCCCACCAGTCTCTTCTTCTTCTTTGATCTTCTTGATGAACTCCTGCGCCTCCTCTGGGGTCTTGAAGATGTGGGTTCTGCCCTCATACGTGGTCAGCAGTCTCGCAGGATAGATTACACCATGACGGATCCCAAGGTTGCGCAGCTCCTTACGTACGGGATCAAACTGCTTCCTCAATTGCTGGATTCCTGTGGCCAAATCTGGGTAGAACCGCACCTGCTGGTCCTGGTGTTTAATCTCTCCTTTAGCTCGTGCAGCGTTGAAGATCTTCATCCTGTCTCTGTTGCTAAGAAACTTCATAATTAAGGTCCTCGGCGGTCCCTTATCTCTCCGTGGGCCAATACGATGTGCATTTTCCAGAACCACTGCTGATTGCAACTCCTCGCTGCCCAGCACCTCCGGAATCCACTTTTCCAGAAAGGAACATACGTCCCGACCTTCTGATTCCTCTGGAAGACCCACCAGCCTCAAGTTATTCTGTCTCGACCGAGATTCCAAATCCAAAATATTATTTTCCAGAGATTTATTTTTTTTTTCCAAAGTGCGCACCTTTAATTGAAGACGGGTGACGTCATCTTCAGCACTAGCGAGACGGAGCTCCATCTGCGCCGTTCGTTCTACACAGTCACCCAATTCCTTTCTTATTCCTTCCAACGCTGTCATAATCCCATCAAATCTAGAGGAAAAGTCCGCTCTCATTGAACTCATGGCAGCCATCAGCGCATCTGCGCCTCCCCCCGCAGACATCGCACCGTTGCCAGCCTCCTCCGCCATATATGGAGTTTTATTTGCTGCGTCACAGACCTGAAAGTCCGTTAATTTGGACTGTTTCGGCGGCTCGCTTTTCCCTTTACCTGGTTTTCCAGCCTTAGGCTTCGCCGACATATCCTCGCCCAAACGCTGGGATACGTTCTGTCCCAAATGAGAGAGTTATTTGCCGATTTTTTTTCTCCAGGAGCAGAGCAGAGCGAGACACGTCCGTCCTACGTGGCAGCCATAACCGGAAGTCTCTTTGATGTCATTCTTATTAGAACAAATGGAGTCACTTTTCTCCATTCATGTGTGTTGGGTTTTCACTTTCAGATATCTACACTATATTCTTCCTATCTAGACTTAAGAGAAGAGAAGCCAACTTGATTGTCATTCAATCCATACAGCCGATCATGTACAGTAGAATGAAATTACGTTTCTCCAATCTACAATGTCAATCACTTCTAGAATCAGAGGGGCCGCTGCCACAAACAACTTTTCCTTCCCCCATTCTATTATGCTGAGCACCAAGCTAGACGGCGAGAAGTACTATTTTTATTTGGTCTCTGGTATTACCCGGCCAGGGCTTGAACCCACAACCTCTCAGCTGTGGGGTGGATGCTCTTCTATTAGGACACCACTTCAATAATATCTGCCCACGCATCTGGAAAGCAGCTTTATTGTGATTCAGTCTATACAGCAAGGTACAGACAGCAGAACAAAATTATGTTTCTCCAAGTTTTAGTTACCATCCTGAACTGAAGCCATGTCTTTGAATTATGGGTAAAAACAAACAAACAAACAAACAAACAAACAAAACCCCAGAGTACCTGGAATAAACCCACACAAACACAAGGAGAACATACAAATTCCATGATGGGTTCAACCTGGGTTTAATTCCAGGCCCTCTTGCTGTGAGGCAACACTGCTAACTACTGATCACTGTGCTGCTTTTTTAAAATACTATATATTACTGTTTTTATGACATTCCAGACACGTATCTTAGGCTTAAATTTGATCAACAATAGAGATTAAACAGTCCAATTTTCAGTGTCTATTTTTGGGCTATAAAAGGGTCATGGCCGAGTGACCAGATTTAGCCACGTAGACAGCATCCGTTGCGGTCTGGTCTAAAGGCTTTATCCTGGATTAGAATGAACTACTGAGGGGTTACTGCATACACAAGAGTTTGGAATCACCTTGTACTCCCATTTGGAGAAGAAATGTATAGTTTTCACTTATTTTAGTTTATTTGTTAAACACCAATATTGGAAATATCAGAATTTAATAGTGTTTAATAGTAAAAAATGTGATGTGGTGGCTTGCAATTTTTTTTTTTTTTTTTACCACTGCAGCTCAAGGAAGAAATTATACCTATAAATGAATTCTCTGGATTTCTGTGTATAAGCACAAGCTTTGCTAGAAGCTTTCTTTTTTTTTTCCATTTGTAAAGCACATGCATCAACCAGGGTTTGACATTAGCACCGGCCTATGAGCCGAACACTAGTGGAATTTGTTAGTAGTTTGCAGCTCTGTTTCTCTAATTGCTTTGGCAGGTAGGAAAATCTGTATACCAATAGAAAATTAAGGTAAACCCAATGACCCAAAGCAGTACAATACAACCTGTATCTACAAGCTGTACTGTATATTCAGACCATTTTTGGTAATGAAAAAAAAGACAACAGTATAGTCAGTAGGTGATTATTTTTTTTTTAAAAAGGGGGATGGTACAACGAGAACAGGGGCATTCACTAATTTATCTCATCAATTTGTGAGGTTTTTTCTTGTAAATTCACAACTTTTCCTGATATACTTGCAACTTCTTGATAAATTCATGTTTTCTAAGAGCTCCTTTCTTTCCTGTAAAATTGCCACTTTTGGTGACAAATTTGCTCCCTTTTTCCCCACACAAATTTACACTAATATACATAATTTTGCAACTTTGTTGATTAAATTTGCAATTTTCTTTTCAAAGTTTCAACATTTTTCTTGTACATTTGAAACTAACAGATGGGGAAAAGGGGGCTGCCAAATCTGGCTGTATATAAATTATCCTTGCAATAATAGCAGGGATGGGGGGATGGCATGGTTACCAGGGGGTTCTTTTAGGTAATTTTGTTAACATCAATTTGCTAACATTACTCAAATCATCTACTGAGCATAGTTAACTTCAATGAAATAACAAAAATTCAACTTCCTGATTTACAGATTTATGGCTTGTTGAACCAGAAGGTAATGAAGGTAGATGAGTTAGAAGGTACAGTAGATGAGTTTAAATACCTGGGGTCAACTATCCACAGCAATGCTCAGGGCACAAGAGAGGTGAAGAAGAGAGTGCAGGCAGGGTGGAGTGGGTGGAAACAAGTGTCAGGGGTGATTTGTGACAGAAGGATAGCAGCTAGAGTGAAAGGGAACATTTACAAGACAGTAGTGAGACTTGCTATAATGTATGATTTGGAGACAATGTCACTGGCAAAAAGACATGAGGCAGAGATGAAGGTGGCATTGTTGAAGATGCCAACATTCTCGTTGGGAGTCAGAAATGGGTATGTCAGAGGGACAGCTCAGGTTGAGTGGTTTAGAGACAAAGTAAGAGAGACAAGACTGAGGTGGTTTGGACATGTGCAGAGGAGATATAGTGGATATATTGGACAGAGGTTGTTGAAGATGGAGCAGCCAGGCAGGAGGAAAAGAGGAAGACCACAGAGAAGATTCATGGAAGTAGTGAAGGAGGGACAGGTATCCGCTGTGGTGATGCCTAAAGGGAGCAGCCAAAAGAAGTAGCAGAAGAAGAAAAAAAGAAGAAGATAACTAGTTGAACCAGACAGTCAATTATTGAGGAGCTCATTCTAGCCTGATGACATCACCCCAGGAGTGCTCAGATTTCCTGTCCATTGACCTTGAGGACAACCTGGACGCAGACCCACCTGAGGATCATTGTGTGTGAGTTTGGTGAGCATAGGGGAAACTACCTAGGAGTAGCAATTCTCGTGAAATGTGGATGGATGGATGGACGGACGCCACGTCATTGCATTAGCTCCTTTCGGCTTTGCCAGAATGAGCTAAAAACTGTTTGGCTAGTCACTTGTAAAAGCTACTAGCCACAGTGGCTAATGAGTACAAATATTAATGTCAAGCCCAAGCCAGATATATCGACCAGTGACATTTTTGATAGATAGATAGATAGATAGATAGATAGATAGATAGATAGATAGATAGTTTATTTCGAACACAAAAATATAACAAATACAAGCAAATGGCAAATGCAATAAAGTAACATTATACACTGTTCGAAAGGGAGAAGGAAGAAGTGAACACTTATTAATTCCATCTCCTCTTTTCCATAGATACACCCATGTGAATTTTATACAAATTACCACCTTTAAGACCCCAAGTAAACAATTTACTGTATTTTTTACAAATCAACATTAACACCCATCCATTCTAACATACAATGATGTCCATACATCAAAACCAGCCTCAAACAACACACATATACACAGTGCTGTCCCACCCACCATTTCATAGTGTCCCATAATATCCCAAAGTGAACATAATGAATCGTACATATAACTACTACCCTTCTAACATATACCCTTTCAGCAAATGGTGCTTATACCTCTTTTTGAATTGATTTCTGTTTGTACATAGTTTCAGTTCCGGCTCCAGACTGTTCCACAAATCCACCCCACAGACAGATATGCACATACTTTTCTTGGTTGTACGTATCTTGGGTTTTGTAAAGTTTAAGTCTCCCCTCAAATTATGATCATTGTCTCTTTTTTAAAATATTTTTTGTATATTAGTTGGTAGTTGATTATTAATTGCCCTGTACATTACTTGTGCTGTCTTAAATTTAACTAAATCGATGAACTTTATGACATGTGACTTTAAGAACAACGAATTGGTATGGTCTCTATATCCTGCATTGTTTATTATCCTTATAGCTCTTTTTTGTAATGTGCATATTGACTGTAGGTTGGTCTTGTAGGTGTTTCCCCAGACTTCTACACAGTAGTTAAGATAAGGTAAAAACAGTGAATTGTACAATAAGACCAATGATTTATAGTCCAAGATGTGTCTTGTCTTCCCCAGTATCCCTATACATTTTGCCAACTTGGCCCGGATGTGACTGATGTGAGGTTTCCAGCAGATTTTATTGTCTAGCGTCACCCCCAGAAACTTATTTTCCTGTACTGTTTCTATTCTGGTATCATCTATCGTTACCATTATTTCATGATTTATTTTACAATTTCCAAACAACATAATCTTTGTTTTTTTTAGATTTAGAGATAATTTATTTTTGTTGAACCACTGCGTTAATTTTTCCATTTCAGTTGTGACCACCTCTAAAACCTGCTGCAAATTCTCACCAGTGCAAAGGATATTTGTGTCATCCGCAAACAAAATAAATTTCAGAATTTTTGATACTTGGCATATGTCATTTATATATAAAATAAAGAGTTTGGGTCCCAAAACTGACCCCTGGGGCACACCACAAGTGATGTCCATGAAGGGTGATTTGTGCTCTCCAATTTGTACAAATTGTTGTCTGTTACTTAAATAACTTTCCACCCAACTCAGTTCTACCCCTCTTATCCCATACCTTTCCAGTTTCCTTAGTAGTATTCTGTGGTCAATGGTGTCAAAAGCTTTCTTTAAATCTATAAATACTCCTACAGCAACATTTTTTTTTATCTATACAACTAGTAATTTCTTCTATAAGTTCGATCAGTGCCAAAGATGTAGATTTATCTGCTCTAAAACCATACTGGCTATCTGTAAGGAGGTTGTGTTTTTCAGTGAAATCATCCAGTCTCTTAGTGAAGATTTTTTCAAGTATTTTGGAGAATTGTGAGAGTAAAGAGACTGGCCTGTAATTTGTGAAGCGATGACTGTCTCCTGTTTTGTATAGAGGTATTACTTTTGCTATTTTCATTTTGTCTGGAAATGTACCAGTTTGAAATGACAGGTTACAGATGTGGGTGAGTGGCTTAACAATTCCCTCAATTACTTTTTTCACTATTGTCATGTCAATTTCATTCCAGTCCGTTGATTTTTTGTTCTTAAATTTATTCACAGTCTCGATAATTTCCTTTTCAGTAACTACACCCAGAAAGATTGTGTTTGGATTTCTATCTTCTATTTCATTCACAGAACCACTGTAGTTTGTTTCTGGTGTCACTATTGATTTTGCTAATTCAGGACCAATGTTAACAAAAAATTTATTGAAACCACTGACCACATCTTCCATATTATTTATCAAATTGCCATTTTCGATAAAATATTCTGGATAATTTGCATTCTTAGGACGATTACTAATAATCCCATTGAGTACTTGCCATATTCCTTTTATGTTATTTTTGTTATCCTCTAGTATTCTGTTGTAATATTCTTTCTTACAGGTCCTCATTATAGTAGTAAGCTTATTTTTGTATCTTTTATATTTGATCTCAGCTTCCACCATTCTGCATTTAATGAATTGTTTATATAATGTATTCTTCTTTTTACATGCATTTATTAACCCCTTGGTGACCCAAAGAATATTTTTTTTGTTGTTGTCTGTCACTGTATTGTTTTATAGGACAGTATTTATTGTACAATGATTGAAATTTAACATTGACATTTAAAGCAAGCTTTGGTTCCACACCTATTAACAGTCTGTGTGAAGGACGAAAGAGTAATACGATTTGCTGAAAGACATTTATAGAGATAACCAGTAATTATGATCTAGTGGAAATTTTGCTTTTTTTCCATATGTGTCAGTTTGTACATAATGACCAGCAGATGAAAAAAGACACGTCCTTGACATTCTTGGGCTACACTGAAGATCCTGAAAATGAGAAAGTTACATAAAAAGTCATCTTCAGGTCAGGGAACAGGGAGATGCTGAAGTCCGTACAGAGGGAGCTGAGGAGAAAGATCAGAGAAGGCAAGGACAGCTTCAGGAAGAAGATGGAGGACAAGCTGCAACAGAGCGACATCAGCGGGGTCTGGAGAAACCTCAAAACCATCTCGGGGCTCCAGAATACCTCCCCCCAGGCCACAGGGGGCAGGGAGTGGGCGAACAACCTGAATCTGTTTTTCAATAGATTTGACCAACCGCCCTCCCCCTGACTGCACAACAACCACTGCTGCCTCTAAAGAAATCAAGTCCTGCTGCCCACTCCCCACTCCACCAACACCCCCCCACTCCCAACACACAGCCCCCCATCCTGACCCTGACCAGGACCCAGGTGAGGACGGAGCTGAGGAAGATCAAGGCGAGGAAGGCGCCGGGACCGGACGGCATCAGCGCAAAGCTCCTCAAGTCCTGTGCAGACCAGCTGTGTGGGATTGTGACGTATATCTTCAACATGAGCCTGAAACTGGGGAGGGTACCACAGCTGTGGAAAACATCTTGTGTGGTACCTGTACCAAAAACTTCCCACCCCAAAGACCTGAACAGCTACAGACCGGTGGCCTTGACGTCCCACTTGATGAAGACCCTGGAGAGACTGCTCCTTGCTCACCTCCGCCCCCTGGTGGAACCAGCGATGGATCCACTCCAGTTCGCCTACCAGCATGGCATTGGGGTGGAGGATGCGGTGATCTTCCTCCTTCACCGTTCTCTGTCCCACCTGGAGAAGCCCGGGAATATGGTGAGGATCATGTTCTTTGACTTCTCCAGTGCTTTCAACACCATCCAACCGATGATCCTGAAGGACAAGCTGCTGCGCGCAGGGGTGGACCAGCACCTGTCATCATGGATCCTGGACTACCTCACGAACCGGCCTCAGTTTGTGAGAACCCGGGACTGTGTTTCCGACACGATCATCAGTAGCACGGGGGCCCCCCAGGGAACGGTGCTGGCTCCCTTCCTGTTCACTCTTTATACTGCGGACTTCTCACACAACACGACACACTGCCATCTACAGAAGTTCTCTGATGACTCTGCGATCGTTGGCCTCATCTCCAATGGAGATGAAGCTGAGTACAGAGGGCTTATCCAGGACTTCGTGGACTGGTGCCATCGGAACTGCCTCCAGATCAACGCGAGGAAAACTAAGGAGCTGGTGGTGGACTGCCGCAGGCATGGGCAGCCCCTCACAGTACCAGTAAATATACAGGGAACAGACATCGAGATGGTGACATCCTATAAGTACCTGGGTATTCATCTGAACAATAAACTAGACTGGTCACACAATACTGATGCACTCTACAAGAAGGGACAGCGCAGGCTGTTCCTGCTGAGGAGACTCAGGTCTTTTGGTGTACAAGGGGCGCTGCTGAAGTCATTCTATGACACGGTGGTGGCATCAGCCATCACTTTTGGAGTGGTCTGCTGGGGCAGTGGCATTACTGCAGCCGATAGGAAGAGACTGAACAAACTGATTAAGAAAGCTAGCTCTGTCCTGGGGCAGCGCCTTGATCCGATGGAGGAGATAGGAGAGAGAAGGACGGTGGCTAAACTGTCATCTCTGCTGGAGTCCGAGTTCCACCCTATGCAGGACATACTGAATGCACTGAGGAGCTCATTTAGCAGCAGACTACATCATCCCAGGTGCACAACCGAGAGGTTTCGTAGGTCCTTCCTACCAACGGCTGTCAGACTGTACAACCTAAGCAGGGCTGCTCGCAGAGATAGCAAAAGACGTAACAAACAAACAAACTAATAGTTTTTTGAATGCAAAAGATGCAATAGACTTACACAATGGTCCCCTCCGGCATACAACTAGGAACATACCGGTCGCTATGGAGGGTGAGAATATGTATGGGCACATAATCATACCATGTAGGATAACTAAGTAGACAGTTATGCTGTTTCATTCCATCTAGCAACAATGCTCTGCACTGTGTGTGTTTATATATTTGCATATTTATTCCATCTAGCTACAATGCTCAGCACTGGGTGTGTTTATATATTTATATATCTACATATTATTCCATCTAGCTACATTGCTCCGCACTGTGTGTGTTTATATACTTGCATATTTATTCCACCTAGCTGCAATGCTCCGTACTGTGGGTGTTTATATATTTACATATTTATTCCATCTAGCTACAATGCTCTGCACTGTGTTCATATATTCATATATTTATTCCATCCAGCTACAATGCTCTGCACTGTGTGTCTGTGTGTGTGTGTATATATATATATTTTATAGTAATACGTACATATGTTTATTAGCTGCTCTTGCTTGCTTGTTTTTTTTCTTGCCTTCTGATTGTTGCTCTGAGTGTTGCTATCCCTGTGCTGTTGCAATCCTGGAATTTCCCCATTGTGGGACTAATAAAGGCTTATCTTATCTTATCTTATCTTATTAAATCCAACATATCAACTACTGGCACCTTCAGTCCAAAAATACCTTGAATGTCTCAATGTTTTTAAGTCAAATCAAAATTTAAACTGGTCTTTATGTAATCTCACTTAATTTTTTTGATGCAATTCCTTGCAACTTGCACCGCGGCTAAGTTTCTTCAAAAGACATTGAAGTCCACTTGAATCCGGAATAAACTTTAATGAATAATTCAGTGAGTAAAAAAAGCCCTGAGAAACCTATTCATAGTCCCTTCCAGTGTCAAGTTAACCATCCCAGCAGGGAACCTGTGGACCTACAGAGCAGAACAGGAGCAATGCCAGAGCAACACTCCCTCCACTGCCGAGCAGCACTCGGTAGTTGATTCACTCTCCTTCAGCTCCTTCAAAAACCCCAATAATGTGACAGGGACATCAAAGGCTCTGGGCTCTTTGAAGTGGAAGAGCCTTGCATCTCTGTGCCTGACCCACTGTGCCTCATTCACTAGAATGAACAGGAGTTTGTCACATAAAAGATCCATCATCACTTTCTAAACAGACAGAATTCATTTAGCTGTCAAGCACTTAGGGTATTCAGCTGGCGTGGAACAAAATGCCAGATAGTCTCAGGTAAACAGACACGTGGGAAGAGAAACTGGAAGTCGGCCACAGAGAAAATTGTTGATTGTTGATGTGCACAGTACTTACTCTGTGTATCAGACGGGCTGAATTAGGAGCTAGACAGTATTGTTCAAAGGGGACACATGATGAACTTTTCCCACATGTTGACAGATCCAGAGATTTTCACAAAATATCTTTTGGCCAAAATACATCAGGCTTAACTATTACAGCATCATTTTCATCCCATTTAACCAGGCTTCCCCAGAATGACTCATTTCACCCTTCTCCTCATCACCAGGAGATGTTTGATTGAGGCGGGGCAGGTGCCATTTTGATGCTAATGTTAGCTGGCTAGCTGTTAGCTCAGGATGGCAAAGATGGACTAACATAACTAACGGTTGAATGTGATTATGCCCAAGTAAAGCATTATTGGGGGCAGGGGTGTGTGGTGCGAGCAGTCAAATGGATATGACTGGTCCCTGAGGTACAATAAGCCCTGAAGCAACCCTGAATCAGTGAATGGCTAACTCTGCTAATGCTAGGTGAGCTATTCTATCATCCTCTCTCCACCGAGGTGATCTCCAGGGTGGACGACAGACCAAAGTCGGTCAGCTGGTCAAGATGCTATAGCAATATAAACTGCAGTTGCCAAGCTAACTCTGTAGCAAGCTAGCAGCCATAGTAGCACTGTCAGTGTGGGTTTGGACCAATGGTCACGTTAACCGAGAATTCTCCTTCATTGATGGATTATTTTTAGCAGTGACAGAAAATTCTCAAGGCTGTCTGTCATTTTAGCAGATTGTGATTTAAATCCTAACTGGAATTTGTTGTAATTTTGGAACTTCATCTATCTGCTGCTGACTCAGATTCACTTTAACCATGAAAAACAAGAATCTTTGCCGATGCCATCTTAAATAATACAGGTTTACCTTCCAAGCCGGGATATAGCAGGGAGGCTTGAGGGCCTGTTTGTCCGGCTCCCATCACAACACTGATCGGTTCTTATCCTCTTTGCTTAGTGGTGCTCAAAGGACCCTGCTGACTCCTGGCTGGTACCTGTCGTTGACTAAGATCAGGGGATCCAACCCCAGTGCCTTGTCCACTGCAGGCAAAAATTGCAAAACCTGCTGCTGATGTGTGCACTCAGCCTTCTACAGCTACTCTGACCCAGCACAAACCAGGTGAAACAGGTCAAATTAACCCCTGCCCAGATTACACCTGGCCATAGTTTGGTCCAGGCCAGAGTATACCCCAGGGGATAAACTATCCTAGGCCAAACTATACCCAGGGGTGTAAAATAGCCTAGGCCAGACTATACCCCTCCAGGCCAGAATATACCCCTCTAGTGTAATGTGGTTTTGATTGTATTTAAACAGTATATTTACAACACAACACGTCACCACGTCATGACACATGTTACATTACCTTACGTTATTATCACTTTTTTCCATTTTGTAAAATGACATATCTCAAAATAAATGACATGCCTGCCCATCCCACTTTTATGCATAGGTAAATGTTTTTCTACTGTAATATTAAAACCATATCTGTGTTTACATGGTCTATAAACATCAAACAAACAGCATTTCAGTTTTAATTTCCATTTCGCTTTCCATTTTTACTGTTTTCTGATGCTCCAAACCTACACCAAACATGATGAAAATACTTGGAAAAACATGACAGAAATTGTTTACCATAACTCTGGTTTTACTTGCCCTATCAACACAATTTAAAAACTAGGAGAGAGTTTTGAAACTGCACTTTCAACACAATTTGAAATGGCGATGTTGTGAGGCTGCGTCTTGCTGCTACGTCGTCCTAAAGCGGTCACATGATTTGGACGCGTCGGCACAGACTTCTCGTCTTTGGCAACCATGGAAGATTTAAGATTTAATTCAGTTAGCTTTCTCACTTAACTTACCTGACAAAAATGAAACCTCAATAAAATGTTGAAAAATTAGGTAATTCTTGTGTATATCACTCAACACTGCTGATATCATGGGGAGGTGTATAATCTGGCCTGGGGGTATGGACTGGCCTAGGGGGTAGATTATGGCCTAGGGGCCAATTCATACCCCAGAGTATGAATTGGCCTGGGCCATAATCTACCCAGGGTATAATCTAGCCTAGGCTGTTTTAATCCCAGGTATAGTCTGGACTGGGGGTATACTATGGCCTGTTACACTGGGATGAATCGCATCAAAATTGGCTGCACGGTGGCGCAGTGGTTTAGCACTGTGGCAGCACAGTTTTACCCTCGGCCGGGGGATCGCGGGGATCATGAGATCGTGGGTTCGATCTCAGCCCCCGACCAACAGTGAGCTGTGTGGAGTTTGCATGTTCTCCCCGTGTTGCGCGGGTTTACTCCGGGATTTCTCCGGTTTCCTCCCGCACACCAAAAAAAAACATGTAGGTTTAGGGCGCTCGCGCACGCAGCGACCAGCAGCCGGTGGCTTGTCACCAGACTGCAAACCAAGTCTACCTACGGGTACAAATAAGTAACAAAAAAAAAAAAAAAAAAAAAAAAAAAAAATTGCCAGAATAAACAGATAAAACCTTTATGTGAAGGAAATTTCTTCTCCCTTCTGGGAATTGTTTCTCTCTGCAAAACAAATTAATCCCCAATCCAGGTGAGTCCTGTGTGTTTCCTGAACAATTTTTTTCAGTATTTATAAGTATTTCTTTAAATAAAAAAACAAAGTTTTTCGTCAGAAAAATATATTAAAATGAAATTGTTATTAAATAATGTTACAACAGAATTTTTACAACCCTCTTTGTCATTTTGATGGACAACAATAAATCCTAGCGCAACGTCTGGGAGGGTGGCGTCACTCCAGTAAACTTCAGTTCAAACGTCACAGCCAGAGCAAAATCCAAACTCCTCATTTAGAAAGAGGCACTAAGACAAAGGCTTACCCTAACAAAGTGACAGTGAGTTTTTCTATTGGTAGCCGCTCTAGATAGCCAAATAGCACTGAAAAAGTGAAATTCTCATTATATGCTCCCTTTTAAAGTCTTCCCCCTTCAAATCCTCGGGTAAAAGCACTCTGTTCTCACTCAGATGTTGGCACATATTGACATTTGGAGAGCACCAAAAGGCTCCATACTGTAGCTGGCATACCCATTTACCATAATCTTTCAAAGCTCAGAGTAGTCTGATAGTTCAATAGAAGCCTCTCAGTGTCTGAAGTAGATTCAGTGAGACTGCAGGCAGAAGTGCTCACTGTCACAGGAAGCTTCACTGCGGTTGGGAATAGCTTCTGTAAGCAAGAAAGCCCACATAAGGAGAAGCATTTAGTCCTCTTTTGTTATTCAAAAAATGATTAAGGGAGTTTTCACACCTGAAAGTCTGCACCAAGGTTCATGTTTTTGCTACACTGTATTAGGCTGCAGCTAACGACTATTTTACGGCTCGGGTAATCGCTCACACTAATCCAAGATTACTCGAGCAATCAGATACTTTTTTTTTAAGAGAAACTTGCACTGACCATCATGTGTGGAACTTTCTTCCCTAAAGAGCAGTAGTAATTGTACCAAACACTCAGTAACACAGGTACACATTTATTGCAATGCTTATTGCAAAGAACATAACTTTAAACTCCACTAGGCGAGTGGTGGCCTAGTTGATAGAGCAACCGCCCCACAACTGGGAGGTTGAGGGTTCAAGTCCCGGCCGGGTCATACCAAAGACCATATAAAAATAGTACTTCCCACCTTCTAGCTTGGTGCTCAGCATAATAGAATGGGGGAAGGAGAAGTTGTTTGTAGTGGCGCCTTGCATGGCAGCAACCCCTCTGATTCTACATGTGATTAACATTGTAGATAGGAGAAACATAATTTTGTTCTACTGTACACAATTGGCTGTATGGACTGAATGACAGGAGAGATGGCTTCTTCTTCTTAAACGTTACATTACACCACAAAGTTCCATTCGCTAGCCGCTAGCATCCATTCTTTGGTCATATAAGCATAATTAGCGTAGCTGACTATATTTTAGTCATCTTAATTTTAAATCTCAATCAAGTACCTTGTTTCTGATGCGCTGGCTGTGCATGATGTGGGATGCTTTCTGCCGAGACATTGTAACATTGACATTGTAGGATTCTAGCATGCCGCTCAGCTTTATCATGTGCACACTGCACAATGTTTTCCTTCAATTTGAGCTGGAAATGATCACAGACTTGAGATACTTCTGTCATTTTTTCTGACTTTCTTCCTCTTTGCCGGCCCATCACTATGTCCCTCTGACATGGTGCCATTAAACAAAGTTGCAGCTTGTTTACATAGCGTGACCGGAAGAAGGTCGTACCAGAAGAAGATCATATAGACCAGAAGTGTTACATTAAATGACACGGTGAAGCATAGATTTTGAATCGAGGAATTTCTGCAATCGAATTATTCGAGTAATCGTTGCAGCCCTTCATTGTATACATTTTGATTTATGTTTCACACTGCTCTTTTTCCAGCCAAACTAAACAACTTTACGTCACACACCCACATGTTAGCACAGACTGGTAGTTAGCAAACATGCTACTCAGCCGCCAAGGGTGTTTTCTACAGCTCTGAACACATCGGTAACCACACTTTACATGACAATGGGGAAGACTGTATCATATTAATCGGTGAACTAGTTTAGTGAGGCTAGAATATAATCCAGATCTTCATTAAAAAGGACGTTTGTCCTTCTCATCAGCTGTAATGATTTTCAGGTGGTATTGCTCGTTTTTATTTTTTTCAAAAACTGTCACACCTTTTCCAAAAATTTCTGGTAAGTTTCTGCATTTTTATTTATTTGTGTTTTTTCAAGTGACTATTATGCCACTAATGGCCAAATTTCCGCTTTTCAAGTGCTACTACGGCTCATTTTCCCTCTTATCAGCTGCCTTGACTTCCTGTGTTTAGTCCAAAAGTCCTCACTTTTCTGAAAATTGCTTTCACACTCTAATCAAATTTAGAGTCTAACCACGGTTCAGTTTAATCCGGACCAAGGCCACCTTTTTTTGTCAGACCATATTTAGGCTCTGTGGAAAAATGCTCCAGGACAGTATTTTCCGCTTATGCCACTCACACTGCATTTTCTTCAGAAAATGCTAGTTTTCCAGTTTTAATTCACCGTCATGTTTAAGCATTGCGGATCAAAGCAATGCAATAAGGAACCGCCTCGACGATCTCAACAATCAACAGACCTCAGTGATGCGTGGGTTGGTACACTTGACATTCCTCGCAGACAGGTCCAGCCATCGGCTTGCGTAGGGGGAGATGGGAGGACAGTGCTGCTTCATGGTGCATCGACCCTCGTTACTACACCAGCCACACTGGAACTTCCTTTCCGCCCGCAGACACATGCCGCAGCTGTCCCGCTGGGCGCTGCACTTGTAGAGGTGCACTGTGGGATGACACAGAGCAATGCCAGTAATTCAACTTGACAAATACTGATAATTAAAATCACTGAAGGGCAAAAGATAGCAATTATGAAAAATTATGCAGTACAGATAAAACAGAGATGCCATTTTAACTCTTGAATAAACTCTAGTTTTATCAATTTTATCAACCAGTCACAACATGCTCACACACCCTTAAATGGTTCATCGTCTTCTCTGGCAAAGAGCAAGACTCTCGCCATATGGGTTCAGTTAAATTAATTTAAAAACATGCTAATGCACATGACCTGTTTTAAGTATTAAGTAAGTAGATACTACGTAATCCAATAAAACCTTCTTTGAAGTTTGCCGCTTGCATCCCCTCATGTAAGGTGTGCTAGATTTATGCCCATGTAAAGTGCATCCTTGTCTGTGGGAGCCTATTTAAGGTACCACCCACAATGACACCTTTTTTTTTCTGTATGATGATGGAGGGAAAATCAAAAGCAACAGCAAGAGCCAAGCTGAGCAAATATGAAGAATCATCCTTCACCCCTTCGGGCGCACAAGTGATTGGGCACTCTTTGATAACGCTCCCTGCGATTGTGAACTTTCTCTCAAGGCCCTGAGGGAGCCTTGAAGTGCTCTCTATGGCCTATCTATCCTCATAGATTGAGTGCTTTACACTTTTCTGGCACGGCATTGATGGATGGCAGAGGCACCTTTAATCTTCTCTGGATTGTCGATGATGAAATTGCCGTTCCATACAATGGAGAGGTCCACTGCCAGGTCACTGATCTTCACACCCTCGTACATGTACTGAAAGGCAGAAAACACGGAGTGAGAGAGAGAAAGAGAGAGCACCCGGAAAAGTGGGGGGAGAGAAAGAGAGCGTCAGAGCGACAGGGGATAGACTATGAAAAGATAGAGAGAGACAGAGTAGGGAAAATGAGAGGATGAAAGGGCAGCGAGGAGACGATGCTTTTAACCATCTGTCATTTCTGCCATGGTTGTCTGCTCCTCTCCTCTTTGACATGACGGGACGCAAACCCCGGCTGCGGTGGCCAATCATCCACATCTAAAGAAAATGGCCTTTTCATTCATTGTCACAGAGTTGCAAGGTAATCCTTTGCATTGAAATTTAGCCAGAGATTTTACCGTGCACAAAAAAAAAAAAAAAAATCGTTCAAAAAATATTCAGTAAGTCTACTGAACTTTTGACTTTCTGCTGGGAAGGTTGTCTTTTCTGCTAAACAACCAGAAGCAAGATATACAAAATCCATTTATTCAGATAGGGTCATGCAGCAGTTTTTACTTTAAATTTAGTTTTTTTTCTACATACACATGCTCCTCCACAGCTGCTCATCACCCCCCCCCCCCCTCCCCATCTTCTTCTCGCTCCTCAGTGTGCTCGACACTTCAGGCGGTACTCGCTGATGCTGATGTACCCTGTGTACCTTCCCTGCACAGCACCCGAGCTGTCTGCCTCACTTGACAGCTGTGAGACTCTCCCTGGGAGTGTTTGAGGTCATACCGAGCTGTTCTGGCACTGCACGCTGGTGCTGTTGAAGCGCAGCGCCGTGACACGGTGGCTGACACCCTGCACGTTCACCACGCACTCGTAGCCTCGCTGGCCAGACTGCGGCTGGGGGAGGTTTCGGGCCCGCAGGGTGATGGGTCGGACCTCGCCGGCCGGAATGAGGATTTCGCCGGAGTTTAGGAGCTGAGGGCAGTCCTGTGGAAACAGCAGTCAACAAGATGCAAGTTTATTTACCGTAGGAAAGCAGGCATTTTTCACTCTGGCCTTTTTGTTATGCCCTAAAGCGTTGAGGTATGGGATTTACATAACTAGTTTCTCCTCCACAGATTGAGCTGTCTATCTACACTGCACATCAGTAGTACTGCTACATTGGTCTGAGACTGTAGCATGTAGCCAAATCTGCACTAATCCATATGAATCTGTTATATAAACATGGAAAAGTAATGTGGCACTGGGATTAATGGGCCAAATAGATCACTAATCCAAATATAATTTACATTCATGTGGTCCATGTGTCACTTTTTTTTTAACTACAGAAATGATATGAAGTAATATAAGGGAATGCTTCCACGCAAATATCAAATGTTATTCAAAACTGTGCATTCTGTCAGCGTTCTGAGGTTTTGATTATATGAATTATTACTTTAAACATTCTGTTTTTGCACCATATTTTTAAGCCTCTTAAAAGGCCAACCAGCAATGTTAAGCATTTCAAGGACTGCGGCTCTAGGAATGATAAAGACAGATGGCCCACTACATTCATGCAAATGGAAATATTTTAAGAAAAACTGAATGGATTTTTCTTTAATCTTTTTTCCCCAGTTAGTGCCCAGAAGAAGGAGCTTGCTGACTGTTGTGATCCTCTGAACTCTTCTTTAATGGTATCAAGACAAAAATCTCCTAATTTACAAGATTAAGTAGAATATCATCAATACACAGTAGATGTTCTTTATTATAACTCTTTATATTAGTAAAATAAACTAAAAAAACCAATTATGGGTTAGCTCGAATTAACATCAGGACTTCAGGACAACAGGCTAAAATACTGCTGTGCACTTGATTAAAAAGAATACTAGGCTGAATTTTTAAAAATCCAATATGCATTAAAGTTAACTCTTTGAATTTGATTTGCCAGTTCAGCTAATTATAAGCAACACTGGGTTTATCTTTTTTTTAAATTGATCAATTTAAATGATCTGTGCTCATCACAAGTCAGTAGATGCAGCCTCTTTGCTTTTAAGAAGCAAGAAAATCAATTCTTATATCTGATTTTGTAAACTGATTTTCATATTTGAGTTGATTTTTCTGTTTACATAGACTACTACAGAAAATATGTCTTTTTTGTCATAGTTATTTTGTTTGTGCAATATTATTTTTTAATTTAAAATTAACCAAAAAAATAATACTATGAAATTGTCTCTATGCCATTTCATACATGATTTAGTAACATATTTGTCTGTATATTTTCAATGTTTTCTTCCTCCAAGAAGACATACTTTGTCATTGGATTAAATTGTTAATTGACGTTAGAGTCTAGTTTTCATTTTACAAACTATTGTAATTTTTTATGCATGTTCAGTCTTTTCAATATTGACAAAGCTTATTATTAGTATTATTAGTATTGCTGTTGATGTGTGATTAATTTTGATTCAACAACTTGGTTTTTCGTCCCTTTGTTACTGGTTTTCATGGATACAGTTGCTTGTTTTCTTGTGAGATCTGTCAACAATGATTTTACAAAATCTGCCAAAACCACAATCATGTGGAGGCAATGGTGAAAATGTTGGTCAGGTGAGAGGAATGAGTGTAAGATGGGTTTCTGTAAACCACTCAAACTCCCATGCAAATTTAAAATAAAGCGATACTATAAAGGTAAGCAGCAACTGACTTTTTTGAAAAACAGAAATTAAAAGACACAAGACACTTGCTGCAAGTAAGCTAAAATAATTAAAAAAAATAGGGATGCATGCACTGATATGTCAGCCAATATATCGTTAAATAAGCCAATTTTCACCTTGGCGACTGATATCGGCCAGCTGGCACATAAGACAGGATTCACTGACGGCAGTGGCTGACATATAAAGTATTTCAGTTCAGTTGTTTTTCATATTGCCTATTTCTTTGTCTCCATGACAATGAAGACGAAAGAAATGAAACAAAAAATGGCCATTGGTCAAGTTATTGTTTCAAACATTTGTATCACAATCAGCCCAAAATTTCACAATGGGTGCATTCCTAATTAAAGCCAGAAGTGAAACAATATTAAGGGTAGGATCTTACTGGGCTGAAACAGCTCGCCACTAGACGGAGAATACCATTCGCGACCGAGTTTCCAAAATCTCTCCAAATGTTCGCCAAGGTTCGCAACTTCCTCTCATGTGTCGTAGTCCCTTGCTCTTGTGTCGTGGGAATTTTGACGGTGCTTAAAAAAGTTTGTGACAAATTTTCTCTCAAAATAGTCATAGTGTAATCTCAACCCCATCTTGAACTCTTCTTGATTTAGTTTCCATGAAAGAGCGAGAAAAGTTAAGACAAGTTTACAAGGGGTTGGCGATCTGTAAAACCAAACTGAGACTAACTGGAGACACAAAGCAGCTGCAGCAGGGATATTAGACAGAGCAGCCTGGCACCTGTCAGCGCCAGAGTGGTCGGGGTGGTGCCTGACCACAGCAGCAGTAGCAGCAAAGAGACATGCAGCAGCCTTCAGCACGTCAGCCCGAGACAAATGAAGATAAAACTGGCAGGACTTGATTCAGCAACACGGTGAGGATTGGGAGGAGATGCACAGCCCCCCCACCAACCGCTCAGTAGAAGTTGTCTAAACTAAGATAATAATTTACATGGTCCCAGTTGCACACAGGATTTGGGTGGCCATCATGGGACTGTCACAAGTGCAAAACAAAATAATCAAAATTTTGTCTTACGCATGTTGTGAGAATGTCCGGTAAGACATGACATATGTGCAAACTTTGGCACAAAATTTACCTAGAGATCATGCGGCATTAATGCAATATTTGTGAGACATACTGTATGTAAATGTGGTAAATGTGCCAAGTCATTATGAGTCCAAGTGAAAATTGTCACAGATTTGTGAGCTTGTCCCACATTGTTTTTAATCTCCAGCTAGCTGTGCGCTGTTGCCACCCAGTGAGATCCTACCCTGAAGGGCCCATATTGTGTAAAACAGTATTTTCATGGGTTGTCGCCTTACAAAATAGAGCCATGGGTCACATGTATTGCTGCAGTATTAAAACACACTTCACAACGTAATACATACTGCCTTTTTTAACTTAAGCTTTTAAAGAAACACCTGCACTTCCTGGGTTTTATAACGTTTTAGACTAACAAGCCCCGCCTCCAGTTCCACCCCCTGACTGCTTCGTTTCTTGGCAAATTCACACAGCTTTGTGGAACAGATTTTTAGTCTTTAAAACTACAGGATGTCAAAACTTTAAATTAATCCCTAAAGAATGAGCATTATGGGGCTTTTTAAGAACAAATTCAAACGGCAAAACTGGCGAACCTGGTAAAGATTTTATTTATTTAGCATCAGCATTTTAGTACCACTGGGAGGATGTCAATATGCCGATGCTAGCATTTAGCTTAACCCATCCCTGTCTCCATACAGCGTTTACAAAGCTGCTAGTATGGCTGTAAGCTTTTAATCTTGTTGATTCTTTCTAGTGGAGCTATGTGTTTATTTAATCATGGATTATGCCTTCGAGGCAAAAGTGTCACATATGGACAGGAAAAAAAATTGCACTCTTGAGAGCTCCATTTTCATCAGCTCCAGCATTTCTATGGTAATGTACCTCTGAGGCGTTGACTCGACCCTCCTGGAAGGAACAGCTGCTGGGGTCGTGTGTGCACAGGTTGCGGTATTTGCACCAGTGGCAGCGGAAAGTGCTGTTTACACAGGACAGACACCTGCAGGGTGGAATGAAGATGTTAGATGGTCGTGTTCCCTAATCAGTTTACTGAACACGATTTCTGAATTTGCATGCTGTGTAAGCGTTTTGGGTTTGTTCTTCTGTCCTGGATGAAGAGGTCAGCCTGATGGAGGTTGCTAACTTTCTGCTGGATTGCTCTTTCTAGCTTGTTTTGCCAATACCAAAGTTGTCTTTTTTTTGGGGGGGGGGGGGGAATAAATTACCTTGAGTGTGACATCTGTGCAGAAGAAAAGGTTATGTGCCCTTTTATGCAGTTTATTGGAAAATTCAATAAAAAGATTGTTGATTAAAAAAACAAGCAGATACGGGGGGACTGAAAAGTTCCTAGTGGTCAAATTTGACCAAATGTGGTTTATTTTTCAACTGCAGGGATGCAAGCCCTGCAACACCAATTCATTTCAATTCAACTTTATTTATATAGCGCCACTTCACAACAACAGTCATCTCATAGCACTTTCAACTGTAGGGGGAACCCCCACAGTTGCAGAAAGACCCCAGCAATCAGGCGATCCCCTGTGAGCAAGCACTTGGCGACGGTGGAGAGGAAAAACTCCCTTTTAACAGGAAGAAACCTCCAGCAGAACCAGGCTCAGGGAGGGGCAGTCATCTGCTGCAACTGACTGGGGGGTGAGGGGACAGAGAAGATGAAAAGAACAGACATGTAGAGAGCAAACAGCACAATGGGGACTCAATCTATGGGTGGAAGGATGTGTGGACCGAAGGGGGAGACCATGTTGAAAAATAAACCACATTTGGTCAAATTTGACCACTAGGAACTTTTCAACCCCCCCCCCCCCCCACCACCACCACCACCACCACCACCACACACACACACATCCATCAGAACAAATTCTCACTGAAATATTTTCATGATGTTCCTCAGTGCAGATTTTCTTACATAAGCTCATGCACTCCTGATTATTTTTTAAACTTAATATCTTGAGTGCAGTACCCATTCATCTCGGAGTCATGGACAAAATCTGTGTTCAAAGTGACATTACTTGATGGGAAGAGTTGCGTAACATCTTTGGCTCACATTCAGTCTTGGGTCACAGTTTTACTGAAGCAACTTTGCTGAGCTACAGTTAATCATATTTTGGTGGACACATATTGAGGCACTAGTGGAGATGAATGATGGGCAGCTGTTGATGTATGAGCAGAGCAGCTGGAGAGATTAAAATGGAATTAAAATGGTTCTCTTTTCCTCTGGGGGTGGGGGTGGGGGGGTGCAGTCACGCACTTTACTGTGTATAATAGAGGTGTACCAATGCGCATAAAGCAGTCCCCAGTTTGGTCATTCAATAAGCTCCAACCACAGGGGAACCGTAAAAACCACCAGAACTGCACCTCATAGCAAGATACAAATGCCAATAAATGTAGAGCAGCTTCATTAAAATTTGATATTAATTAGTTGCTCAGGGCCAGCGTGGACATAAAACTCCGCGCTTGTATGTGTGAGAAAGGAATTCAGGGGGTTGCGGATTAATAGGACCGGACTGGCAGGGTGCTGCAGACGCTGGAAAATTAATTATGGAGGATGATGTGCTACTGAGCTGATGGTGGGCTGCGGAAAGGGGGTGCCGGGTTAGGGCTGTGTGTTGGGTCTGAAATATTAATCACAGGAGTATACAGGGTCACCCCATGGCTAATGGAGGCCGTATTGGTGTGGAGAGCTTCCAACTGTTTTCCTCTAATGGCTTAATATGGTGATATAGAGGCATTTATATCACAGTCACAGGCTATTGTGAGTAGGTGGTGTGTGTATCCACTGCGGGCTAATTTCCTGGGTTTGGTTATGAATACTCCATCAGTCAAATGTTCTCTCCTAGAGTGAGCTTATTGTGTTTGACTGAATCTAGCTTTTGTACGCTTGCGCTTAAGAGTAATTCACTGTTTAATCAAATGTTAAAACTCTGCAAGTCGGAACTATTAAAAAGAAAGAAAAATCTCACTAGCATATCAATCAGGAAAAGAAATACAATACGCACTTGGAGCTGGTTTTAAAACTCAAACATTTAATGATAAAACTAGTAAAAAATGATAAATTAGTGAATCATTTGTCACTTGTTTTGTGGTTTGGCTTCATTAGCGTTCTGCTGATGTTCCTGGTGACAGATGCTGCTAATTGGCATTCATCCTAACAACATTTGTAGCAGCAACTGCGTCTGTTTTTCACAGAAAGAAAGTCTGTTGTCATAGTTTCTTGTTGCGATAAATATAATAGACATTTGCATAATGGCTCAAAGTCAAAGCAGCTTCCCTGCCCGGTTCAGAGGCTCATATTGGATGGAATTTAAATAAAGTGCTCTTCAATTTAAACGATTTTACATGCCCCCGAGCGCCAGAGCAAGGCTAAAAATATGAAATATCTGATGTCTAATTTCAGATGCGCATGCAATTCTCTGATGGGGCTCCTTGGAAAAGTCAAAATGGCGTTTGTGAGTTTATCTACATATTTAAGAGCTCTCTGGCCAAAGCCATTTCCAGATGTGAATATGGGTGAGGGTTGCAGCTAGCAATTTTAAGTCATTACTGTTTTATTAGCAACAGTACAGCCAATACTTGCACTGGGGATATTTGGTTCTTCAAAAAATAATGCATTTTTTTTATCCTGATACAGCTAAACATTGCTAATTGTACTAGTCTAAATCAGAGATCTGCAACCTCTACTATAAAAAAAGAGCCACAATATATATTTTCTTTTTATACGCAAATGATGCTATTGTCTTAGAAATCAGCTTTAAAAATTTGCAAAAT
Source organism: Pholidichthys leucotaenia (assembly GCA_020510985.1). Taxonomy (NCBI): domain Eukaryota; kingdom Metazoa; phylum Chordata; class Actinopteri; order Cichliformes; family Pholidichthyidae; genus Pholidichthys; species Pholidichthys leucotaenia. Next base: position 50,831,528 of record CM035837.1, on the reverse strand, counting down.
TTTTCTGAAAAAAAAATAAAATCTTAAAAGTTAAATTTTTCTCATATTATTTTTGTCCTCAGATTTATCAAATTTTCTTGCATTTTTTGTCATAAGTTTGCTACCTCCAGTACATGCAAATACAAAACTTTTTTTTTAAATTGCAAATTATTTTTGTAGATTTACAACTTTTTTCTTCTAAATGAAATATTTGTCTCTTGTAGAAGTGTGAGGTATTTCTCTCAAAATTGTAGTTTTTTCATAAATTTGTATTTTTTCTCATAAACGTTACTATTTCCATGAATTGTTTTAACAGTAAATTTGCTATTCCTTCCCGTTAAATTTGTACTTTTTCTGTGCAAATCTGTGTCTACTGCAAGTATTTTTTACTGCATTTTCATAAATTCATAGCTTATTACTATAAATGTGCAGTTTGTAAATTCTTTATTTTTTCATGTATATTTGCTACTTTTTGCATCATATTTGTAATCTTTTCTATAATAATTTGTGAGGTTTTTATTTAGTTTTCTGGCACTTTTTTGCTGAAAATTTGTGATTTTTTTTCTACATAAATTTTAAGCTTCCTAGTAAATTTTTTTCATGAATTTGAGACTTTTCTCCATATAGATCAAAATTTTTCCTTATAAATTATGACATTTTTCTTGCATCTTTACAACCTTTCAATTGAAACTTTGCTATTTTTAATCATAAATTTGCAGCTTTTTATGATAAATTGGCAGCTTTTTAGCCATATAACTTTGTAAGATTTTTATAGTATTTTTTGTAATTTTTACATATAAATTTGTTAGGTTGTTTTCAGTATTTCTGTTGAACCCACAGGGAGTCAGTGATTATGTTCAAAAGAGCAGACCCCTGATCTACAAAGAACAAAGGGATTTTCTACTTCTGACATCCCCCCCATAATCTTTTATACAGATTATCACATTTCAATTCAATTTGTTTTATTTTGAACATGTAACCAACCATACAGTGAATTTGAATTACCGTATTAGTACCGTATACTGAAATGTCAAAAATAGTAGTAAATAAGCAAACAGAACATGACAAAACAAACAAAGCAAAACAAACAAATTTCAACAAAAAACGATGAGTGCAACCAAAATCACACATTCAAAAAGGAGTGGGAAGAAGAACAAACTTATCGAGTCCCACCTCTTCTCCCCAGCTTACATACCAATATAATAGATGAGCTCCATTCCTTATATACGTATATGTTTCCTTATCTTCTTATTTTTATGTTTCCTTACACTCTTATATTTTCTTATATATTTTTATGCTCTAATCTATTGTAACATATTCCCTTATAGTATTCTATATTATATTGCATTTCCTTGTATTATTATATTTTCTTTTATTATTGTATAATGTACTACATTATTAATATACAGTGTGTTCTCTATAGTCAATTACTGTATTTATATGAAATATTATATGAGGATGTAATTTATACCAGTATATCTGACCATAAAACAAGAGCAAAAAGAGAAAAAATAAACAAACAAGACAAAAACAAACAAAAAAACAATGTGCATACCAGGGGTCAATCAAACCCCTTCTCCTTATAGCTGGTGAATATCATCCCTCTGTACATATTTTTGAACTGTGTGATGTTTGTGCATTTTTTTAATTCCACATTCAAACTGTTCCATAGTTTCACCCCATACACTGAAACACAAAAACTTTTCCTTTTCGTTCTCACCTGTGCCAATTTAAATTTAAATAATCCCCTTTCTGTGAATATTTCTGTGAATATGTTTTGAATATTGGCTGGCAGGTGATTGATTATATTTTGCTTTAAACATGATTTGTGCTATTTGATAGTCTACTAAATCTGATAGTTTGAGTATTTTTGACTGTAAAAATAACTTATTTGTGTGAGCCCGATTCCCTGTGTTGTTAATGATTGTTATTGCTCTTTTCTGGAGAGTGATTGGTGAGCGGATTGTGCTGTTACACTTACTGCCCCAAACCTCTGCACAGTAACTCAGATGTGGTGAAACCAGAGAAGAGCAGGACATCGGTGTTATGAGAGAGCTATCCACACGTGAAGTAGCAGGTTAACGTTACAGTTTACAAATGGCTTTGTTTACAAGTCATGAAACTGTTTAAATGTTCAAGAAATAAATAAGGAAACTGGGATTAGAGCTACATTTTCACCAAGCAGCAACAACCTGAGCCCAGAAATGAAGCGTAATTAAAAGTGCTGAAGGCCAATTGAGGCTGGCCCCAGAAGTGAGTCAGTCTTAATCTATATGCAATAATGGCCAACTTCAGAGACTAAATTAGCTCGTTTACAGCCTGAATACAACCCCCCCCCCCCAAAAAAAAAAAAAAAACGAAAAAAAAAACTGTTTTGGTCTGTAGCTGTGGAGGTATGGAGATGTTCGGAAGAGATGACTTTTTAACCAGATTGTTTAACATGGTCTTGGAGAGTGAGAGGATGACTGAGGAGTGGAGAAGAAGTGTTTTGGTACCAGTTTTCAAGAACAAAGGTGATGCTCAGAGCTGTAGTAACTACAGAGGCATAAAGTTGATCAGCCACACTATGAAGATATGGGAAAGAGTTGTTGAAGCCAGGTTAAGAGGAGAGGTGACAATCAGTGAGCAGCAGTACGGTTTCATGTCAAGAAAGAGTACTACAGATGCAATGTTTTTTCTGAGTGCTGATAGAGAAGTATAGAGAAGGTCAGAAGGAGTTGCACTGTGGAAGTGTGGTACTGTACGAGAAAGTCAGGAGTGGCAGAGAAGTATGTGATGGTGGTGCAGGACATTTATGAGGACAGCGAGACGGTGGTGAGGTGTGCTGTAGGAGTGAAAGATGGATTCAAGGTGGGGGTGGGGTTACATCAGGGATCAGCTCTGAGCCCCTTCGTGTTTGCCATGGTGATGGACAGGCTGACAGACAGCTGAGGTCATGCAGGAGTCTCCGTGGACCAAGATGCTTGCAGACAACATTGTGATCTATAGTGAGCGTAGGGAGCAGGTGGAAGAGAACCTGAAGAAGTGGAGGTATGCACTGGTGAGAAGAATGAAAGCCAGTAGAAGCAAGACAGAATACATGAGTGTGAATGAGAAGGAGGCAGGAGTAATGGTAAAGATACAAGCAGTAGAGGTAGTGAGAAGGTAGATGAGTTTAAATACCTGGGGTCAGCACCAGCCTATAGATTACACTGGTCAACACCAAATTTATTGTCTAAGTTTTTTTTTTAGCTGATTTAGGACAATTTTGATGTGCTGAATCCAAAAATCACATTGGTTTTGCTCAATCAAGTCAACTTTTTGAACTATGGCCACATATTTTTTACGTTTTTGTTTACATGTATGAGTATTTTCGCTTTATATGATGCAAAATTCTTTTTTATTTCTTGAAATTCTCTGAATTTTGAACAATGATGATATAACATTCAATTTACATGTACTTACCTTTATCAATGTCTACTATTCAATTTACAGTACAACTGTACAACTGTTGTACAACAGCTTACAACTTAGCATAAAAACCTGACTTGATCGAGAGAAACGGATGCCATTTTCGGATTCAGCGGTGCAAAATTGTCTTAAATCAGTTGAAAAAACACAGACATCTTACAAAAAAATTATTTTTGTTATGTTGTGTTATGTTTAATTTTACCAGCTACTTTGGCAGTTGAGAGATTTTCATGAAGTGTCCGATAAAGATAACAGAATTAATAAACACATTGCTACTGATAAAATTATATGATAAAGTCACCAGTTTGTCAGGAAGAAAGTCACAAATTTACTATAAGCAAGACACAAACAAATGTAAGGGGAAAAAAGCAAGAATCTTCTTTTTATTTTGGCCGCTCTCTTTAGGGGTTGCCGTAGCAAATCCTCTGCCTCCATCTCATCCTATCCCTTCCATCTGCTTCTCTCACACAAACCCTCTCCATGCCCTCCTTCACTACATCCTGTCATGTGTCTGAAGTTTCATGTCATCCTAGACCTCAGACACAGGTTACTGTTGTATTCTGTCTCCTTGTTTTGCCCATTTATTGTCTAAGATTATTCTGTGTTTTGTTCTGCCTCTCCCTCTTCCTCCAGGCACTTCCCATTGGCTGCTCAACCTGTTGCTGCAGTGAGCAGCCGGTAAGCAGCACACCTGTTCAGCCACTCACCTGTATTCACTCTGTGCCATCAGTTCACTGTGTATTTATTTCTTATCAGTTCTTTCTCGTATTGTCACGGCATTAGTCTACATCCTACACGCGGTCAGTTGCTCTGTTCAGCCTACCCTTTGTGTTTGGACTTTTTCCCCTGGACTTTGGATACTGCTGTTTTTCCCAGAGCCCAGCTGCGCTCTGACACTTCTACGTAAGTCCTCCTTCCTGGGTTCACGTTTCTTGTTTCCCCCAGCGGCCAGTGTTACTCTGGAGCTTATGTGAACTGTTTTTCTCAAAGCCAAACCTGACTCAGCTGAACTGTGTTCATCTGCTGTGCAGCTAACCTTTTTGGACTCTTATGTTGACTCTTGTTGCATGTTTGACTCTTTATTTAATAAAACACACTCTTCACCTGCAAGTGGGCTTATCTCCTTGTCACGTCTGCTGCATAGTCATGCAGCAAACCGAAGAAATTACATGAGCCTACTTGCGAGTGTAGCGTGCGGTTTATTAAACAGGGTGATGAGGTACAAATGTCCATGAAAAATAGCCAAACAGAGAATTGGTAAACCAGTGTCCATGAAAACAGTCCAAGCAGGTAAACAACAGATAAACAGGGGAATTAACTCCACAGGCAGTGCAGGGTTACGTCACGCCTCGGTGAGATCTGCCACTGAGGGAAGAGAAAACGTAACCCAAAAATAAGGACAACTTACTACCAAGTGTCAGAGCACAGCTGAGCTCTGGAAACAACACCTTAAACAGTCCAAGGAACACCCCGATGAGAGAAAGAGCCTGAACATCAAATGTTGCAAATCACCAACTTGGACCGGAGAAAACTCTGGGACCCAGTAGACTGATGCCGTCTCACTGAGCAATCACACTGCCACCCATTAAATACCCTCATAGACTACTGGGTGGCAAGTGGATGCAGGTGCAGTGGCAGCTGATGAATAATGAGTGAGTGCGTGTGTGAATAGGAATGGCAATGTGTGTGCGTGCATGAGTGAGAAGAAATGAATGTGTGTGAGTGTGTGTGTGCATGAGTGAACCCTAAGGGATGATGGCAGACAGCTGGTGAGTGTCTGACTGAGAGAGAGAAGGGGTGTGGCTGTAGACTGGCAAGGAGCCCAGGCACAGGGCTCTAACAACCTGCTAGCTGAACACAATAAACAATAATACAGGAAACTACAGCCACAAGTCATGGGCAGGGCCATACAACAGCCCCACTCATGACAGAGCCCCCCCCTCCCCAAGGGGTGGATTCCAGACACCCACCGTGTCATCAAACCCCAAAAGAAAACCTGCCCCCCCCATCCTTTCAGGACCCCACACAACAACCCAGGGCGGGAGGTGGGGGGAAACAGGTCAGGAGGGAACAACCCAACGAAAAATACCACCATACAATGCTGGGCCATAACAAAAGATTCCCAACTCCCAAGAGTCCCACAGTTCAGGTGGCCAACCAAGGTCCAAGGTCCAGCAGGTGGCCTGTAGAACAGCGTCAGGCGGCCTGCCAGGGCAAGTGGACCACCCGGCTAGAAACCCCAGTCCTTCGGGTGGCCAGCCCTTATCGTTAAGCCACCAGTACTGGAGAGGCAACCGAGGCAATGGCCTATCCACCGGAGGATCTGGAGGTGAATGGCAAAACAGGGGAAGGAGGCCACCTGCGGTAGCTGTTGGCGAAGGAAGATGAGCAGAAACCCAACTAAGGCAACATGACAGTGTATCCTCCGAGGTTCTAGCTTGGAGGTGGGGCTCGGACTCTTCAGCAGTGGACCCAGCCTGGGCTGGGGACTCACCAACGGTGGCTCCTGTCCGTAACCTTTTTGCGTCCGCAGTGAGCCTGGGCTGGGCTGGCATTGCACCCACGGTGGACCCCGACCGGGCAATGGCTGCACCCATGATGGAGCACGGCTGGGCCCCTGGTGCATCCACGGTGGGACCCTGTTGAGCTCAATGCAGCCTTCACTATGGGCCAGCCAACCCGTATAAGCATCCGTACTAGGAAACGATCTACCACGGGCACCCTCGAGTAAGGCAGAGTACTCACGAAGACCCCTTCCATGTAGATGGTGGCAGCACCGGTGACCTCCATGAGCAATCCTGAATCCTCGGACTCGTCAAGTGATGTATCCCGACTCCCGGCAACCCTGAAAGAGGACTCAAACACAGAAGAGGAGGGGTCAGGGTCGTCGGCAGCGGAGGAGCGCAGCAGGGAGGGCTCAGGTGCAGCGTGTGGCTGCAACTAGCGATCCTCACCTAGAGCTACTCAAAAATGCTCTAAAGTAGATAGAAGAAAGACAAAAGAGAGCACTAGCCTTAGCTTAGGCTCCACCGCTGTCCAGGACTCCGATGATCCGGGCGATGTTGCGGGCTCGTCCTCCTGGAGGTTCTGTTCATGTGCTGGTTCTGCTGCGGCAGCCTCCGCAGCAGGCATGATGGTCCATGCAGTCTTCGTCATCCCAGCTGTCATTACCCACGCTGGCGATTCCTCCGGCATGGCGGCAGGGGTTTGACACTCCATGGTGGTTTGGAATGACTCCTCACGGACCTCTGGCTCCTCCTCGTCCCGGCGGTTCAGCTGTAAAGCCTGTATACCCTCAGGAGAGGCAGGAGAGAGCATATAGAGGGCTGGTGAGCTGTTCACAGCTGCAGCAGGTGGAGAGATCTCTGGGGACTGCTCCCCCTGAGACTCTCCTCCAGGAATCAGGCAAGAACCTTTATCAGTGTTAAGCAAAAAAGGGGAGTTTACTTGCCTGTCTTCCTGGTTTATAAAGTCCTTGGCTGCAGCTGGCAAGGCGATGCCCCTCTCAGATGAAGTGGTGGTCCAGGGCTCCTCCTCAGGCTGCTGAGAAGCCTCCAACACCGGCTCTGGAGGGCATGGATTAGAAGAGGATTCTGTCTTCTCCACCTTGGCGGAGGTAAAAATAAATGAAGAGGTGGCTGCAGATCTCTCCTGTTCCATCAGGCGATCCTTCTTCGCCAACAACGCCAGTCCAAACTCCTCCCAGGTCTCCGACATCCTCGCTGCGGCCAATAAGCTCCCATGAACAGAAGGGGGAGACAAGGAGAGAGCAGAAGAACATTTACATTCTGCAGGGGGTGAAGTGAATTCAGGGGACTGCACACTCTGAGCCTCTCTACCAGGACTCAAGCAAGGCTTAGTATGATTAGTCTGAATAGCGATAGATTGTACTTGTCTGTTATCCTGGTAGGCGATGTTTTCCACTGCAGGAGTAGTTTTCCCGTCCTCCTCCGTGTCCCGGATCGACCCGTCTCTCTCTGAGGGCTGTGGGAGAGCCGCCCCAGAGCCACAGGTACGGAAGTCGCCGGTGAGGAAAACGAGCATCCCTTAGCAGTGGGAAGAGGCACCGTGGAAGACTCCGCTGTGGGATTGGCCGGGGTCGGTGCCGGGGAAATAGCTGCCAGGGTGGCCGAATGATCTGTTCGGGGCCCCGGGCAGGACGATGCTGACACTGCTGTTGACCAGACGGCTGTCATGTTGGGGCTGAATCTAGCGGGATAGGAGCGGGTATGGGCGTGAGGGTCTGGTGAATCACCGGATGAGTGGAGCTTCAAGTGCGTCCCTTTCCCAGCACAAGTGCAGCCGTCTTCAGGGACCTCCTTCCTTCTCCACCATGCTCCCGCCATAGAGCCGCTAACTGGGCTATCCTTTCAGCTACCTCGGGGCAATCCGAGAGCTGAGGATACTGCCGAACCTCCCTCTCTGCCAGTGCCACGTACCAAAGGACATCTCCAGGCGTGGAATAAACATTAGCCGAGGAGATTAGCCCGTCGATATTCATAAGGGCCCGGCAGCGCTCCCAACCCAGGCTCAGAGGATAGCCGTGGCCCATCGCCATCTCAAGCAGGTAAGGGAAAAATACACAAAAACGATGGTGAAAATGCACACACACGCTACACCGCTAGGCTCTGACTGGCGGCAGCATACTGTCACGTCTGCTGCATAATCATGCAGCAAACCGAAGAAATTACACGAGTCTACTTGCGAGTGTAGCTTGTGGTTTATTAAACAGGGTGATGAGGTACAAATGTCCATGAAAAATAGTCAAACAGAGAATTGGTAAACCAGTGTCCATGAAAACAGTCCGAGCAGGTAAACAACAGATAAACAGGGGAATTAACTCCACAGGCAGTGCAGGGTTACATCACACTTCAGGGTGAGATCTGCCACTGAGAGAGGAGAAAACGTAACCCAAAAATAAGGACAACTTACTACCAAGTGTCGGAGCACAGCTGAGCTCTGGAAACAACACCTTAAGCAGTCCAAGGAATACCCCAATGAGAGAAAGAGCCTGAACATCAAATGTTGCAAATCACCAATTTGGACTGGAGAAAACTCTGGGACCAAGTAGAATGATGCCACTGCACTGAGCAATCACACTGCCACCCATTAAATACCCTCATAGACTACTGGGTGGCAAGTGGATGCAGGTGCAGTGGCAGCTGATGAATAATGAGTGAGTGCACGTGTAAATGGGAATGGCAATGTGTGTGCATGCCTAAGTGAGAAGAAATGAATGTATGTGAGTGTGTGTGCGTGTGAACCCTAAGGGATGATGGCAGTCAGCTGGTGAGTGTCTGACAGAGAGAGAAGGGGTGCGGCTGTAGACTAACAAGGAACTCCGGCACGGGGCTCTAACAACCTGCCAGCTGAACACAATAAACAATAATACAGGAAACTACAGCCATGAGTCATGGGCGGGGCCGAACAACAGCCCCACTCATGACATCTTCTTTCATTTGTGCATGCGTAAAGGCCCACGCTCATGACAGAATGCCGTGGTCATAATAAAGCCCAGCAGTGAAGTGTGTGTAGCTTTTTTTTCACCTCTTTGTGCTTTTTTCCCTTTTTCACCCACCTGAGTGGAGCCCATGGATGGAGCGGTGCAGCCTGGGGTGTGTGTCCTGAGGGACCTCTTGATGCAGGTGGTGGAGATGCATCCCAGCCTGTGGGACTGTCAGGAGGCCATTGATATCCTTATCTCCAACTACTCCTTCTCTTGTGAGACCAAGGAGCCAGAAGAGGCTGCTTCGACACCGGAGCTGTCTTCCACAAAGAGGAGGCAAAGACATGCCTGTAATAAGATGCCTCTGGCTTCTCCCATGACGGTCCTGCTCCCATCATCCAGAGCCCCTGCCAGCTCTCTCCACAAAGGAGCGGCGCGCATTGGTCGACCTGGAAGCTGCCTTCTCTTGGACGCAGGGACCGTTTGCTCTGAAGGACGTTCGAGCGGCTCGATACTACGCAGAGGAAGTTATGGAGTTAAATCCCAGCCTTTGGGGTTATCCGGGGGTGGCTGACATGGTCCGTGACATCTTCTCCCTGCCTTTGGAGGAGCCTGAGGAAGAGTCTCCGGCGTTGGAGCCGTCTCTGTCACCGAAGAAGCAGTCGTGACGGAAGAGGCCTTCTTCCTTCCGTAGCTCTCCTGCTTCTATCCCGCCTCCTTCTCCTTCTCCAGAGCCGGCTCTATCCACGGAAGAACTGGAGGAGCGGAGGCTGAGCTTCTCCTGGAGGTTAAGCTGTGGCTCCTCCCGGAATTGGTGGCGGAATTTGAGGAACTAGCCCCGAGGGAACCGAAGTGCCTGCCGGAAGTTGAGCACGCTTTCACCTCAGAGCCTCCTTCTCCTCCATGTCGTTGTTGTTCCCAGAGGTCTCACACAAAGGATTCCACCATCATCCAGCCAGGAACTCCTCCTTCCCTGGAGGGGGAGAATCCAGCAGCGGAGCCGTTTCTTCCTTCCGCCATTTCGCCTGCAGCCGTCCTCTCCACAGCTGTTATCTCCGCTAATGAGGAGCGCGCATTCTTTCCCCCGGATTCATCTGCCTCTGTGTCAGCTGGAGAGGTTTTTCCTTCGCTTATAGAGGAGCCCAGATCCGCCATGGACACAGAGGGGGATGAGAATGCTCCTGACGCCGCTGGAGGCATTGAGAACCAGGAGAACAGGCAAGTTCCTTTTTATCATATCCCTGTTTTTGACAAACAATTTTGCCTGTTCCCTGGTCAAGAGACTTAGGTCCTGCAGTTCCCTGAGTTCCCTGCTCCAGTGGCATGTAATAACCCCTCACCCATCCTCTCCGTTTCTCCTCTGTGTGCTCCTGAGAGAATGCCGGCCCCGGAACCAAGCCACCAGATGGGGGACAGGCCTGAGGTCCTGGAGGATCCAGTGCCTGGGTCGGCGGTGAGGCAGCCCCTAGCCCCCCCGTGCCGGATGAACCACCAGCGTGGGGAACATCACCTGGGGGCCTCAAAACTGAAGCGACCATTACGCCTGCTGCGGGGGCCATTGCAGCAGAGTCACCCGTTAAGCTGGACCTTCTGGAGGCCGGACCCGAGACGTCACTGCTGGAGTCAGCGGAGTCCTGGACGGCGGTGGAGCTCGAGTCCAGGAAAGTGCTTTCGTTTGTTTCTCTTTCTTCTGCGTTAGAGCAGACTTGTCTGGCTGTTGGTGAGGAGAGTCAGGTGCAGCCCTCAGCTGCATCTGAACTCACCTTGCCGGGCTCCGCCACTGCCAGCGACCCTAACCACCTTCCATCTTTTGTCATTCCTGAGCTTCTTCCTAGGGTTACCAGAGAGGATCCACCACTGCCAGGGGTCTCCGCTGATCCGTTCCAACCCGCCAATGTTGAGGTTAGTCCAATCTCCCCAGTGAAAGTCGATGCTGGGGTTCTGTCCCAATCCGGGACCTCCGTGGGTGCAGTGTCTTCCCAGCCTGAGGAACTATTGCTTCCTGGGTCATCAGAGTCCTGGACAGCAGTGGAGCCCGAGTTCAGGCAAATATGCCCTGTAGCTTCTCTCTTTCCTGTTTTGGAGCCATCTTGCCTGACTCTTGGCAAGGAGAGCCAGGGGCAGCCTGCTGCTGCACCCAGGCTCACCTCGCAGGACTCTGTGGCTGCCAGCAACCTTGACCCCACCTTTCTCTCTCCTGTCTCTGAGCTTCCTCCCAGGGTCGCCAGAGAAAGGTCAACTCCACTTGAAGCTGCCGATGATCCAGGTTGGCTGCCCGAGGTTGCTGTGGGCCGAGGGTGCAGCCGAGTCCCAGGCCGGGATCACCAAGGGTGCAGCTGAGTTCCAGCCTGGAGCGACCGCGGGTGCAGCTATTTCCCGGACCGGGACCCCCACGGGTGCAGTGTGGCCCAGCCCGGGTCCACCACAGGTGCTATGAAGCTCTGGTGCAGAGCCACCATGGGCGCAGCCGAGTCCCAGGCCGGGACCACCACGGGTGCAGCTGAGCTCCAGTCTGGAGCCGCCGTGGGTGCAGCTGAGCTCCAGGCCGGAGCCACCGCGGGTGCAGCTATGTCCCGGAGCGAGATCCCCATAGGTGCAGCGTTGGCCCAGCCCGGGTCCACCACGGGTGCTACGAAGCTCCGGTCCAGAACTGCCGCGGGTGCAGCCATGTCCCAAGTTGGGGGTACCGAGAGTGTCACCAGCCAGTCTAGGGACGTCGAGGCCTTCTTCCCTCTTCCAGAAGCCTTTGAGGTGCTCCTTTCTCTGCTGCTGGTCGTTGTCGTGGCCCAACTTTCCTCGTCACCAGAAGCCGTTGGGGTTTCCCTTCTCCGGTCAGGCTTCCTGCCTTTAAGCCTCCCGGTGGGAAGACCGCCTCCTCGTTCACCCCTCTGGTCCTGGTGGCTCTACAAAGCTGGCCAGCCACCTGAAGGACTGGGTCTCTGGGTCAGGTGGCCCATATTCTCCGGCAAGCCGCCTGACTATAGTCTGCGGGCCTTCTGCTGGGTCTGGGACTTTGGCCGGCTGGCCGAACCCTGGAGCCCTGTGATTGTGGGGGCTTAGAGGGTTGTTGGGGCACAGGGGGTTATGTGAGCTGACTGTTTTTCTCTCCTAACCGGGGTTCCCCCACCTCTCTCCCTGGGTGTTTTTTTTTTTTTTTGCTGTTCCCCTTTTTTTTGTGGGGGGGGGGGGGGCTTCTTCTTGTGTTACCGGGAGGTTTCTGGAATCCACCCCTTGAGGGGGAGGCTCTGTCATGTGTCTGAGGTTCCATGTCATCCTAGATCTCAGACACAGGTTACTGATGTATTTTGTCTCCTTGTTTTGCCCACTTATTGTCTAAGATTATTCTGTGTTTTGTTCTGCCTCTCCCTCTTCCTCCAGGCACTTCCCATTGGCTGCTCAGCCTGTTGCTGCAGTGAGCAGCTGGTAAGCAGCACACATGTTCAGCCACTCACCTGTATTCATTCTGTGCCATCAGTTCACTGTGTGTTTATTTCTTATCAGTTCTTTCTTGTATTGTCACGGCGTTTGTCTATATCCTGCACGCGGTCAGTCGCTCTGTTCAGCCTACTCTTTGTGTTTGGACTTTATCCCCTGGACTTCGGATACTGTTGTTTTTCCCAGAGCCCAGCTGCGCGCCGACACTTCCATCTAAGTCCTCCTTCCTGGGTTCATGTTTCTTGTTTCCCCCAGCTGCCAGTGTTACCCTGGGGCTTATGTGAACTGTTTTTCTCAAAGCCAAACCTGACTCAGCTGAACTGTATTCACCTGCTGTGCAGCTAACGTTTTCGGACTCTTATGTTGACACTTGTTGCATGTTTGACTTTTTATTTAATAAAACACACTCTTCACCTGCAAGTGGGCTTATCTTCTTCCATTCGTGCGTGTATAAAGATGCATGCTCATGACACATCCATGAATCTTCTCTGTGGTCTTCCTTTCTTCCCTCTGCCTGGCAGCTCCATCTTCAACATCCTTTGTCCAATATATCCACTGTCCCTCCTCTGCGCATGTCCAAACCATCTCAGCCTTGCCTCTCTTACTTTGTCTACAAATCATTCAACCTGAGCTGTCCCTCTGATATATACTCATTTCTAATCCTGTCCCTCCTAGTCACTCCCAATGATAATTTTAGCATCTTCAGCTCTGCCACCTCCTTCTCCACCTGCTGTCTTTTTGTCAGTGCCATCGTTTCCAAACCATACATCATAGCAGGTCTCACTACCATCTTGTAAATCTTCCTTTTCACTCCTACTGCTACCTTTCTGTCACAAATCACCCCTGACACTCGTTTCCACCCACTCCATCCTGCCTGCACTCTCTTCTTCTCCTCTCTTGTGCATTTTCCACTGCTTTGGATGGTTAACCTCAGGTATTTAAACTCATCTACCTTCACTACCTCTACTCCTTGCATCTTTACCATTATATCTACCTCCCCCTCATTCACACACAAGGATTCTGTCTTATGTCTGCCTTTCATTCCTCTTTTCTCCAGTGCATACCTCGTCTCCAGGTTCTCTTCCACTTGCTTCCTACTCTTGCTACAGAATTCACAATCTCATCTGCAAACATCATGGTCCACGGGAGACTCCTGCCTGACCTTGTCTGTCATCCCTTCCATCACCATGATAAACAAGAAGGGACTCAAAGCTGATCCCTGATGTAATCCCACACCCACCTTGAATCCATCTGTCACTCCAGCATCACACCTCATCACCGTCTCACTTTCTTTATACATGTCCTGCACCACCCTCACATACTTCTGTCGCTCCTAACTTTCTCATACAGTACCACACTTCCTCTCTTGACACCCTATCATATGCTTTCTCTAGATTCACAATGACACAGTGCAACTCCTTCTGACCTTCTCTATACTTCTCTGTCAACATCATGATGAATGAGGAAAAAAGCAAGACTCATGCTGCAAAATTACAAGTCGGAAATTTATGAAAAAGAAAATGCAAACTTAGGATTAAGGTGAAAATTTATGAAATTTTGAGAATGTAAACTTTGCAAATTTATGAGAATAGCAGCAAACCTGATTTAAAGCATGGTAAATTTATAATAAAAAGTCAAATGATAACAGTTGCAATTTTATTAGAAAAAAATACACATTTGTAACAAGTCAGAAATTTACATGAAAACAGCTTTTTAAAAAATGGTCATAAGCTGCATATTTACACATGAAATCTTGAATACTGGTGTGAAAATACAATGTAGAAAAAATAAGGTGAGAAACACACTTCAGAAATGTCTCACAAACATTTTTTTTTAGAAGAAGTTGCAGACCTGTTGGCTAATGAAAACTAGTCGCCACAGTGGCGGGTAAATAAAAAGCCCTGATTGCATCTAGAAGCACATATCCCCAAAATAATAAAGTCAATGAATTCTGACTCATTGTCTTCATGGGAGAGTGCCAGTTAAAGCTGAAACAAACAGGCCATGGCAAATGCATCATGTTGATCTAAATGAAACCTGACAGATAAATTGAGCTCCGAGGTTATCCAACAGCCCAATCTTAAGTCAGGTTGTGAGTATCAGTACATCATTGCCCTAAATTAAGCTGTGATTCCCAATCTATAGAACAAATCAAAGATGGGTGGGGGAGAGGGAGAGGAATGGAGACAATGAGGCGGACGGACTCACATTTTATGTGTGCTGCAGTTGTAGAATTTCACTTCGGTGCTGGCGACCATTTGGCCCGTTTCTTTTGAATTTAGACGAAGCTCCACACCAGCCCAGTCTGAGAGAGAGCGAGAGAGAGAGAGACGGGGGTTCATGGAGAAAGCACAATGAGGAAAAGGACAGGGAAAAGGAAGAGAGAATGTGTGTTAGAGAGAAAGATTGGTGAAGGAATGAAAACAATGGGGGAGAGAGGAGGTCAAAATGAGGAAAAATATTAATACTTTTATCACTTTGCTGCAAGGAGCCACCTGGTGTCTGCGCTCCTACAGGGGCATATTGCTGTTGTGGTGAATAAAACCTTCAGTCAGAAACTTCAGTTGAAGGATTACCGTACAGTGTGTGCTTGGAGGGAATTCTACAGCCCCTTTGGTACTCACCAAACTCTTTGGATAAACACAAAAATGCAAACGAGACAATCTAGAGAAAAGCTTTTTTTTAAGAGTCTGGATTATTGATATTTTAAGCCTCTCACCTGACATGACATCAACCTCAATCTGTCTGCCGGGACAGATTTTGTGTAATATAGCAGTTTAATTCTTACCGTTTTTGGATTTGGATCTCATATATCAGCTCACCTTGTCCCTCTGGTATCTCAGGGACCTCCTTCCCAGCTGGGGAAAGACACATGACCCGGTTCCCCTTGACATGACCATCCACTTCAGCCTGCTGGCCAAACGAACAGGTGATCCCCGCAGAAAGGTCGGGAACATTATTCACCTCCAGTAGGAGCTAAAATAAAACACAAAAAATATGAATAGTGCAGTTATACATATGCAATACAATGCTTATCTACCTCTTTGCCAATGAAAGCTTCATTCCTAACTTTTGTCAGAACAGTAAATAATAAGCCAACTTTTCAGAAGGGTTATGAGAGTTACACTACATTACTTATCACCTGTTATGAAAATGAAAATGCCAAGCTTAACAGCTTCAGCGCACTCATTTACCAAAACCTGTTTTAGAATATGTTCAGCCTGCACTATTAAAAGGCTCTGCTGAATAAATTTGTGAGGTAATCTGGATATTTTTTTTTTGTTTTTGTATACTTTATTAATCCCAGAGGGAAATTACAGGGCATCCCCCTGGATGGATGAGGCAGCCACGGTGCGGTGCCAAGCCCTTTAACCTAAATCAGTTTACCTAATGCTACATACTATAAACTATGTCAGACAACAGTAGATGCTAAACTCTAGCTGCTATCTGGTGTAGAGGGATTTGAACTTTGGGGCCTGCCGTAGCCAAGGCTGGGCAGTCGACGTGGTGACGTTAGGCGGGCTACAGCCAGTATGTTAACCAAATGTGAATCTCAGTAAAGTTTAGCTGGTTGCTCGGTTCAACATGGCTCAGGTTTCCCATTATTAGGACATAACATTTTGGCGATTGAGGATTAAACCATGGGAGCATGCATTAAACAGCCACCTCCATTCTTACAGTCTCCGGGTGAGCCAGCTACACCATGGTGTCACTGGCAGGAGGTGTTCGAGGTGTACATCACCGCGGCTGGCCTGGGCGGCGCCGACGAAGAGAGACGGAGGAGCCTGCTTATTCACTGCTTCAGTGAGGAGAGCCAACGAATATTTTGCGCGCTGGGTGGAAAAGGCTCGTTGAAGGAGTGTCTGGACATCATGGACAATTTCTTTAGAGACCAGTCCAACATCACAGCGCGAAGATATAAATTCTTCAACTGCCGACAACAAGCTGGTGAGTCCACCCAACATTTCATAATGGAACTCCGTAGCCTAGCAAGAAAGTGCGCCTTCGGCCTGATTGAGGATGAGCTAGTCCAGAACAAGCTAGCACACGGTACGAGCAACGAATGGCTCAAAGAAAAGCTAACGCTAACTACGGATGTCTTCACACTGAAGAAAGTGGTTGAATTGACCAGCCAGATTGAGTCCGCTGCCCATCTAGGTCTGCAAGTACTAGCTAAAGAGAACCTAGCCACCCAAGTTTCCCCTCCGTGTCAGGCCACTAGCAATGCAGCTAATCCTTTGGGGTGGACCCTCAAAAGGTGGCGGACCATGTCATGGGCAGGAGTGGGAGCTCGGGCTCTGTTTGGTGGCTGTGGCTATCCCCGTCACCGGGCAGGCACGTCCACTTGTCTCACCAGAAGAAAAAAGTGCCATAACTGTGGCCGTTTTAATCACTGGGCCAGGGTCTGCACCCCAGCTATTAAACCATCAGCTGTGGAGCCCGAAAGCATGGCACAGGTGTGTGTGGTGGGCACCAGGAAGGAGCCGTTAAAGTGGTACGTCTTGCAGCTAGCTGGGGTTGATGTGCCGCTTATGGTGGACTCAGGGGCTAGTAAATCCATACTGAGTATGACCACATTGAAAAGACTTTTCCAGGGCAAAACCATCAAAGCAGGGGCGATGAAAATGTTTGGGTACGGTCACGCTAAAATTGACATGGCGGGCATGGTCAGCTTCTCGATAAAATGGGGGTCAAGGATTATTTCCGCATTTACCTTCCAGATTTCGGGCCAGGGGGTCGACTTGCTGGGAATCGGTCTGCTGGGTGAATTAGGATTCTGTATCATGGACCCAGCGGGTTCAACGGTGCTGACGGTGTCCCCCAAATGGCATGTCCGCTGGCTGGCGTTGTTCGTGGGCCTAGGATGTATTAAAGCATTCTACCACTGCCCGCACTTTGACCCAACCGTGACGCCCAAGATAAAACAATTACGGCGGCTTCCCCTCGACATGCGGGACAATGTAATGGTGGAATTGAACAAACTGCTTAAAGCCAGCATCATCGAGAAAGTCAATTTCTCGCCATGGATAACAAATATCATGGTGGCCAAGAAGACGGGTAGCATCTGGCCGTGTATTGACCTTAGGACGGTTAATAAGGTGATTGTTCTGGACAAATATCCCCTCCCCACGATGGAAGAACTCACCGCGACGTTCAGCGGCTCAAGGGTGTTCACAAAGCCAGATCACTGCCAGGGTTATCTGCGGGTGCCCTTTCACCCAGCCAGCAGGGATCTGACGGCGTTCTTGATCCACTTGGGAGTTTTCAGGTACACTCGCATGCCTTTTGGTCTCAGCTCAGCACCTAGCTGCTTTCAGAAGATCATGTTCACAATTCTGGCCGGCCTCAAGGCTATAGTGGTGTACCTGGACGACATCGTGGTCCACGGCATGTCACGGGAAGAACACGACAGTCGTTTGAGTGATGGAGATGCTGCTGGAACATGGAGTCACGTTGAACGGGGTAAAGTGCATTTTCGCAGTGGACTCCATTGAGTTTGTGGGATTCAGGCTGGTGGCCGAGGGCCTGAGGCCGTCCTGCGTCTCTCCGACCCCAAGTCACCCATACAAATCTCATCGTTCCTGGGCATGGTGAACTTTTACGGGCGTTTTATTTCCCATTATTCAGAGACTATCGAACCACTCCGGGCCCTTCTGAAGCAGGACACACCGTGGCAGTGGATCCCAGCCTGCTCAGCAGCAGTCACTAGGCTGAAGTCTCAACTCACCTCCCCTCCAGTGTTGGCCCACTTTCATCCAAAATGGCCGACTTTTGTGACCTGTGACGCATCTGGTTTGGCGGTGGGGGCGGTTACATCTCAAGTGCAAGACGATACCAAGCGCCCAGTGGCGTTCGCATCGAGGTGTCTTTCAGCGGCTGAACAGAAATATGCCGTGGGTGAGAGGGAGCTGCTCGATTGTGTCTGGGCATGTGAATGGTGGCAACATCTACCTCTACGGGCACCACTTCACACTGTGAATGGACCACCGGGCACTGACAACACTGCTAGAGACAACAGGCTCGGGACACAGGCCCCCTAGGACACAGGTGGACTGAGCGGCTGAGGGCCTCCAACTTTACTACCCAGTTCACTCCTGGAAAAGAGAACGTAGTGGCGGATCTCCTGTCCCGTGCCACAGCCAACACCGTACAACCGGATGACGACGACCCCATGGAGGCGGATCTGGTCAACATGCTACACGGACCCCTCCGGGACATGGTATCACTCCAGGAGCTCCGGGCGTAGTTGGAATAGGACCCCACGTTGTCACAACTAAGCTCGGTCATCAGGGAGGGTTGGTCCGCAAAAGTACAGGGCGATCTGGCACCTTTTCACCGGTTCAGAGACAAACTGAGTTGTTGGAACAGGGTGTGTGTGGCAAGGGGACACTGCACATTGTTCCCGGTGTCTCTGAGATCATGCATTCTGGCAATGCTCCACGAGGGTCACCTGGGCATGGTCAGGGTGAAGCAGCGTTGCAGGGATTCAGTTTGGTGGCCTGGTATTGATAAGAACATTGAAACTATGGTAAAGAACTGTGTCCCATGCTTGGAGAGCGGAAAGACCGGTGGACACCCCCCACCCCCACCCTCTGCGACCATTATCGTACCCAGAGGGCCCTTGGAAGCACATCCAATTGGACATTTGCGGTGAACTACATGTGGCACCCCCAAACAGCCGTTTTTTGCTAGTGGTCTACAATCTGTTCTTCAAATGGCCAGAGGTGTTGCCCACTAATTCAGTCATGACGGATGTGGTTAAAGGTTTCCTCTTGTCACTGTTTGCCAGATGGGGAGTGCTGGATGTCATCACTACAGACAATGGCCCACAGTTCACCTCTGGGGGGGTTTGAGGAGTTTTTGGGTGTTAGAGGCGTGGAACACATCAAAACCGTGTTCTACCACCCCCAAGCCAATAGGGGTATGGAGCATTTCAACAAGACTCTGAAAAATGGTCTGAGAGCTCATTTGGCGGATGGCTTCATGTTCCCTGATGCCTCCAGAACACACTCCTCCACTACAGGGCAATGGGCCACGCCACGACAGGGTGCTCCCCGGCAAAACTCATGTTGGGGCATGAAATCTACCTGCCTCTGGACCGACTGAGGTCCCCAACAACCTCCCCTCCGGGGAACACAGACCCTCCACGAGACTGGGTCATCGCCCAACAGCAGAAGATAAAAAGATGTTTTGACAGGAAGCACAGGGCGAAGGCCCATGGACTTGATGTGTCGGACCGGGTCTGGATTAAGCATCCCAACTGCACGCATAAACTGCAGCCTTTCTGGATGGGGCCACTACAGATCGTGAGGAGGCAGGGCCAGGACATGTTCGAGATCTCGGACGGGTCATGGTGGCACTCCAGCCGACTCAGGAAGTCGTTGCCTGCACAGGGTCCGGGAACTGTGGCAGAGCGGACTGATGTGGGTTGGGACTTATCTGATGAGGGTGTTGGGGACTCGAAGGTGCGGCCGACGGAGCCTGGAGCAGGTCCTCCTCCGGTGATGCACTCGGCTAGGATGCGTCAGAGCCCAAATACCTCGATGACTCGATGGGCTGCACGGTGGTGCAGTGGTTTAGCACTGTGGCAGCACAGTTTACCCTCGGCCGGGGGATCGCGGGGATCATGAGATCGTGGGTTCGATCCCAGCCCCCGACCAACAGTGAGCTGTGTGGAGTTTGCATGTTCTCCCCGTGTTGCGTGGGTTTACTCCGAGATTTCTCCGGTTTCCTCCCGCATACCAAAAACATGTAGGTTTAGGGCGCTCGCGCACGCAGCGACCGGCAGCCAGTGGCTTGTCACCAGACTGCAAACCAAATCTACCTACGGGTACAAATAAGTAACAAAAAAAAATAAATAAAAATGACTTTGTTCCGAAAGTGGCTTTAACTAATACGTGTTGGGAATGGGCGGTAGAATAATCCACCCCAACATGGGAGGGTGCCCTGGTAGTCTACCCAGGTGCCCATTTAGTTGTCTAGTTTAGTTGTTCTGTGTGTTTAAAAAAAACTGTCTTTATTGCATGTGTTCTAAGGAGTTTTCTTGCTAAATTTTAAAGGGGGGGGTTCCATCTTATATATATGTGTGCGTTCTTTATGGTGCTTTCACGTTTTCTAAGGGGAGATGGATGTTGTATAGGGATTTGAACTTTGGGGCTTGTCGTAGTCGACGCCAGGCAGTCGATGTGGTGACGTCAGATGGGCTATGGCAAGTATGTTAACCGAATGTGCATCTCAATAAAGTTCAGTTGGTTCCTTGGTTCAACATGGCTCAGGTTTCCCGTTACAGTATTAGGACATAACACTATCTATCATCATGAGCTCTAGTGCATGTGCATAAGTTCTTTTGATTTGCTTTCAAAATAAAATCCTTAGTGATCAGCCTTCACCATACCTTGACAGTTTAGAGTTGCCTTGACAGCTCTTATTTTGTAAAACTCTGCAGGAAGTGTACATAATACTGCCTGACTTAGCTCCACCAGCCCTATTTATAGTAACTAAAGGCTTATTTTTTCCCTCTTAAGAGGGAAATTTAGGGTGTGGTGTGAAAGAGGGTAAATGAGTGAGTGTCAGTCTCAAAGAGTGAGAATGTAACATTGGCAAGTTTATATTATATTTAGCTTATTTTAGCCTAAAAACTGGAGAAATTGTTCTGTCCAAATTTTGTAAACTTTGGCTAATGGACCTCTTGCACAATGTGGAGTGACATACTTCCACATTCAGGCCCCAGAGCAGCTCCAGTTCTGGTTCTATTATATTTACCCATTCCCTGGTGCTTTCTCGTCAATAAATCAATTTTATCAATCAATCACTCAAACTTTATTTGTATAGCACTTTTAAAACATTAGCTGCTGCGCAAAGTTCTTTACATAGATAAAAACAATAGACACATTTAGTTGCATATTTTACATGATACATCCCCACCCCTTCCAACCCTCCCATAAACATACCCACAAACACAACACACACAGGCACATACATCACCCCCTACTTCTCTTACGCACATATAAAATAAAAGAGACATTGCTTGGCACCAAGGAACCACATGAAGGAGCAACCATCCTGTGGAGCCCCACACGCCGGGACACCACACAGCCAGTCACCACAGAAGGCGCCACAAGGGCCGCCCCAACTAGGACAGGCCGGGGCCCGCACCACAGCTGTAGGCAGTGGTATAAAGCCCCCACCCACCCAAGCTAGAGCGACCCATGAGACCAACACCCCTGCAGATGGGCCAGGTAGCATCTGGCATAAGGGGCCCCACAGAGGAAACACTGGCGCTAAAACACATAAATACAAAACAAAACTAAGAACACAAAGCGCAAAGGGAACTAAATACCCATACTTAGAAACTGAGCTAAGAACACATCAAAATAAGAAAATCTAAAGCAAATGAAGCTAAGAAGAATGTAAAAACAATGGAACACAAATGACTTCTTCAAATGACTACTGACTCTGTAGCCCTGAGGGTCTCTGGCAGGCTGTTCCACAGACGAGGACCATAACAGTGAAAGCAAGCTTCCCCAAAGGTCTTGGTCTTGACTTTGGGAACCATTAAAAGGCCAGTACCAGAGGACCTTAGGGTTCGTGAGGGCTCATAAGATAAGAATAGCTCAGACAGATATGAAGGTCCAAGACCACTGAGGCATTTAAAAACTACTGAGAGAACCTTAAAATCGATCCTAAAATGCACGGGGAGCCAATGCAGCGATTCTAAAACTGGTGTAATATGCACCTGCCTCCGGTCCTCGTTAACGCTCGTGCTGCTGAATTTTGGAGCAGTTGGAGATATGATTTTTTTTGAGGAAGACCAGAGAGCAGGGCATTACAATAGTCTATACGACTAGTAATAAAAGCATGCATCAAGACCTCTGTGCTAGCAAGAGCGAGAAAAGGGCGGACTCTGGCTATATTCCTAAGATGGTAAAATCCGATTTTTTTTACATTTTTAATGTGTGAAATAAAATTAAAGTCAGAGTCTAAAAGAACACCCAGGTTCTTGACACAATGTGTAGGTTTTAGACCTAGCAATTTTGGTAGAAGTTTCTCTCTCTTGTCTTCAGGACCAATGATTAAAACTTCTGTTTTGCCCTGGTTAAGCTGTAGGAAGTTCTCTGTCATCCATGACTTTATATCTAAAATACAGTTCAAAAGGGCATTTATTGGTTTTGTGTCATCAGGAGACGTGGCAATGTACAGTTGAGTATCATCATCATAGCTATGAAAATTGATGCCATGTCTCCTGATAACATCCCCAAGTAGTAACATATAAAGATTAAAAAGCACTGGCCCTAAAATTGAACCTTGGGGTACCCCACACTTGATTTCATGGATTGACGAGGAACATTTATCCATACTTACAAAATAGCGGCAATCTGTGAGATAGGAATGAAACCATTCAAGAACAGTACCTGAGAGACCCAACAAGTGTTTGAGTCTGCTTAATAAAATGTGGTGAAGTACTGTATCAAAGGCAGCGTTGAGATCCAGCATCACCAGGACTGACAGTTTGTGGGAGTTGATGTTACACCTGATATCATTAACGATTTTTTAAAGGGCTGTCTCGGTACTGTGGTTTGTCCTAAAACCAGACTGAAATTTCTCAAGAATGTTGTGGTCCATAAGAAAATTGTTTATTCATTCATCTCATTCATCTTCTTCCGCTTAATCCTTTTTGGGTCGCGGGGGGGCTGGAGCCTATCCCAGCGTCTTTGGGCGAGAGGCAGGGTACACCCTGGACACATCGCCAGTCCATCGCAGGGCCAACACAGAGAGACAGACAACCATTCACTCTCACAGTCATACCTAAGGACAATTTAGAATCCCCAGTTTGATGCCAATTAACCTAACTTGCATGTTTTTGGCATGTCAAATCAAATCAAATCAAATCAAATCAAATCAAACTTTATTGTCATATTGCTGTACATACAACTGTAGTGCAGGCAAGATGAAATTGCGTTTCTCTCGGCATCCATATAAGAAGCAGCATGATTAAGACACACTCCCACATAGCTCCCCCCCCCCCCATCCATTCACACATCCCTGAGACATACTTGGGGAAAAAGAATAACTAACTATAATATACAAAATGTCCATAGGTGCAGTAGTGTGTATGTGAGATTCCGGGTCAGCTGTTCAGCATCCTGATAGCTTGTGGGAGGAAGCTGTTGATCAGTCTGGTGGTTCTGCCTCTGATGCTCCGGAATCGTTTACCAGATGGAAGAAGTTCAAAGTGTTTATGCAGAGGGTGAGAACGGTCCTTGACAATGTTCAGTGCCCTGCTCCTACAACGGTTCTGAAAAAGTTCTTGGACAGAGGGGAGGGAGACTCCAATTACCCTCTCCGCCCCCTTGACTATCCTCTGCAGGGCTTTTTTGTCTGACATACTGCAGCTGGAGTACCATGTAGCAATGCAGTACGTCAGAACACTCTCCACCACACCTCTGTAGAAGGTCCTGAGGATGCAGATGGGGAGAGAGGCCTGTTTGAGTTTCCTCAAGAAGTGTAGTCTCTGCTGAGCTTGCTTCCTGATCTCCAAGGAATTCTTGCTCCAGGTCAGGTCCTGCGAGATCTGCACTCCGAGGAACTTGATGTTCTCTACTCTCTCCACTAAACGGCCGCCGATGCTGAGGGGGGCGTGCTCAGGCTGTGACCGCCGGAAGTCGATAATCATCTCCTTTGTTTTGTCCACGTTGAGCACCAGATTGTTCTCCCTGCACCAGCCCTCCAGGTCTCTCACTTCTTCCCTGTACATTGATTCCTCATCCCTCTGAATAAGTCCCACCACCGTGGTGTCATCTGCAAACTTAATAATCTGGTTCCCCTCGTGTTTGGACACACAGTCATGTGTTAGAAGTGTAAACAACAGTGGACTGAGTACACAGCCTTGAGGGGTTCCGGTACTCAGAGTGACAGAGTTGGAGATGTTGTTTCCAACCCGGACAGACTGAGGTCTCTCAGTCAGGAAATCCAGGATCCAGAGACATGTGGCGGTGTTCAGACCGAGAAGGAGTAATTTCTCTATCAGTCTCTGGGGAATAATGGTGTTGAATGCTGAACTGAAATCAATGTACAGGAGTCTGGCGTAGGTGTCTTTCTGGTCCAGGTGGGTGATGACAGAGTGTAGGGTGGTGACTATAGCATCCTCCGTGGAGCGGTTTGAACGATATGCAAACTGGAGCGGGTCGTGTGATGCAGGGAGGCAGGCTGTGATGTGTGGTTTGACAAGCCGTTCAAAACACTTCATCACAATTGGTGTAAGTGCAACAGGACGATAGTCATTCAAACATGACACCACTGGTTTCTTTGCCACCGGTACAATGATAGAGGTCTTGAAGCATCTGGGAATGATGGCCTGACTCAGGGAGATGTTATAAATGTCAGTCAGGACATCCGCCAACTCGCTCGCGCAGTCTCGGAGCACACGTCCCGGAATGTTGTCTGGACCTGCAGCTTTGCGTGGGTTGATTCTGGATAGGGTCCTCCGTGTGTCCGCTGTGTTAATGGTAAAAGCTGGTCCGACCGATGGTGGGAGTGGGCCGGCCCTCCCTCTGATTGTCGAGTTTGATGCTTCAAAACGTGCAAAGAAGTCGTTAAGCCTGTCTGGAAGCGAAGCGTCGTCATCATCGACCCCCTGCCTAGACTTAAAGCCCGTCAGTGTCCGAACTCCCTGCCACATCTGCTTGGTGTTCCTAGTGTCACAGAGGTGTCCCTGGATTTTCTCCGCATAGGCGCGCTTTGCCACCTTAATTCCCTTTGAAAGCGCAGACTTGGCTGAGCGGAGGGCAATCCTGTCCTTCGCTCTGAACGCTGCATCTCTGGCTTTAAGCAGCGAGCGCACCTCTGCAGTCATCCAGGGCTTATGATTACCCCGCATAGTGATGGTCTTCACTGTAGTGACATCCTCTGTGCACTTCGCGATGTAGCTGGTGACCGAATCAGCATACTCCTCCACATCTGTCCTGTCTTCCTGGGAGGCTGCTATTTTGAAGATCCTCCAGTCTGTGTGATGAAAACAGGAGGAAACCGAAGAAATCCCGGAGTAAACCCACACAGACATGGGGAGAACATGCAAACTCCACACAGATCACTGTTGGTCGGGGGCTGGGATCGAACCCAGGATCCCCCGGCCAAGGGTGAGTTGCTGTGCTGCCGCAGTGCTAACCACTCCACCACTGCGCCTGGATAAAAACAGTTTTTTCTAAAACTTTACTTAAAAACAGTAAGTTGGATACAGGTCGATAGTTACTGAGGATATCTGGATCTAAATTACTCTTCTTCAAAAGGGGCTTCACCACAGCCATTTTAAAGGCAGCGGGGAAAACATCAGTCTGAAGAGAGCAATTTACAATGTTTAAAATCTCATGTTTGACGAATCCATAAAATGTTTTAAAAAATGATGTGGGAATCGGCTCTAAAAGGCAGGAGGTCAAGTTTACCTGGGAAAAAACTCTACCAAGCATCTTAGCATCAACCAGGGCAAAACAGTCCAGCGTTTCCTCAGCTAAAGGTGAGTCCAAGATTCCATTAAAAGCAGTCTTCTGGTCAGATAAAATGTTGGATCTAATAGAATCAACCTTGCACCTGAAGTGGTCTGCAAAACTCTCACAGAGAGAGTCGGATGGCAGGTTTGTGTTTTTATTAAAATCTGGATTGATTAAGTGATCAATGGTTGCAAAAAGGACTTTAGGGTTATTGTTATGGGTTGAGATTATGTTGGAAAAATACTCAGTTCTCGATGTCTTGACTGCATTATTGTATATTTTTAATTTATTCTGTAGTACTTGGTAATTGATAGCTAATTTGTTTTTCCTCCATTTCCTCTCAGCCATCCTGCACTCTCTTTTCAGTTTTTGGATTTGGTTATTTCTCCATGGAGGCTTTGGTTTATTCTTAACTAACTAACTAACTAACCTGCACTTATATAGCGCTTTTCTAGTCACAAAGACCACTCAAAGCGCTTTCATTAATACTAACCCTCTATTCTAAGGGCCTATAGGAAACAAATATCTAGGGACAATTTAGAACAGCCAATTAACCTAACATGCATGTTTTTGGCATGTGGGAGGAAACCAGAGAAATCCCGGAGTAAACCCACGCAACACGGGGAGAACATGCAAACTCCACACAGATCACTGTTGGTCGGGGGCTGGGATCGAACCCACGATCCCACGATCCCCACAATCCCCCGGCCAAGGGTAAACTGTGCTGCCGCAGTGATAACCACTGCGCCACCGTGCAGCCCAACCGTCCTTGTGACTACTGGGGCAACTCTGTCAATAGTTGGTATTAATTTACTGTTAAAATTATCAACAATAAAATCACACGATGCAGGTGAAATAACTGGAGGAGTGTTGCGTAAGAGTTTGATAAAGTCAGCAGCCACTTCAGGTGTCAGATGGCGCTTCCTCACAGTTCGCACCGAGGTCTCCCGTTGCATAAAACCAGTGATGTTAAAAAACACACAGTAATGGTCAGACACAGCCAAGTCAACAACAGAGGACACGCTCGTGGGCAGGCCATGGCTAATGACAAGATCCAGAGTGCGTCCCCTGTTGTGAGTCGGCTGCATGACATGTTGAGTAAAAATCATGGACGTGAGCAGGTCATTAAAATCTTCTGACATATGGTCGCCCTGCTTATCATTGTGTAGATTAAAATCACCAGAAATGAGAATAAAATTATATGAGGAGTGGATTATTGATAGAAACTCAGAGAACTCATTAATAAAAACAGGGCAGTATTTGGGTGGTCTGTAAAGTGTGACGCATAAAATTGCGGGGCTGCTAAAGACAAAAGCGTGATGCTCAAATGCAGTATATCGATCAGGTAAAATTTGCTTTACTGCAAGTGAGGAAGAAAAAATTGATGCAGTACCTGCCTTTTCTTCTGGAAAAAACTGAACTAAAATTTGGTGGGGAGGCCTCAGTGAGAACCGCTGGTGCATCCGTGCCAAGCCACGTCTCTGTTAAAAATAAACAGTCAATCTTATTATCTAAAATCAGATCATTGATGATAGATCATTTATCACTTTCAGTTATCATTGTACATGTTGGAAATAGTGCACGGGCTGATCATTTTTTTCTTTATAAATTTCGTGTTTCACATTTTGATTGTTTTTGCAATCATACTGTGCCTTCCACCCAGTTAGCTTAGCATAATGCAGCTATCCTGTTGTCTATGTCTCTGCCGTTCCAAATACCACTGCATGGGCTGTGAAACTCACCAAAACATATGTACGACTCCCAGTTGTTACCTGACTTGTTAATATTACTTTGCGCATACAGAATCCCTTGGTTATTGCTGTTACCATTACTGTTATTGATATTAGCCTAATTAGCTTCCAGTTGCTAGTGTGTTATTTAATCTCGTAATAAACTTTGACTTACTCCTAATAACATTGCATGGACTCAGATGAACATGAATGAGCTTGTGCAAAGACTTTGCAGGGCGGCTGTGGCGCAGGTGTAGTGCTGGCGTTGTATTGCTGACTACTGATCGGAGGGTCAGGGGTTTGAGTCCCCCTCTGTCTGCACTCTGCATGTCGAAGTGTCCTTGAGCAAGACATTGAACCCCCAGTTGCCCCGTGGTGGGTCAGGCCAGTGCCTGTGTATGGCAGCTCCACTCCCACCTTTGTATAAATGGGTGGATAGCAGGATCTGTAAAGCGCTTTGATCATCTAGAGATGAAAAAAGGCGCTATATAAGTGAACGCCATTTACCACACAGGTCCATTACAGCCCATACAGTGGTATTTGGAATGGAAGAGATATAAAGAACACGATAGCTGCACTATGCTAAGCTAATTGGGTGAACTATTAAACTTTATAAAGAAAAAAACAATCTGCCCACACACTGTTTCCAGTATGTACAATGATAAATGAGAGTGATAAAATTGATTTATTGACGAGAAAGCACCAGGGAATGGGAAAATATAATGGAACCAGAACTGCAGCTGCTCTGGGTCCAGAACAGTGTTGCCAACTCCTCAGTAAGGAAAGTAGCTATTGGCTGTTGTAAAAGTTGCTAGAAGTTGCTACAGTAAATGACATCATTGCCTAATTTGTATAATTGGTCATTTGCATGTAACTGTAATGGTCGCTGTAGGAGAGAAGAATAATGTCATGGGAGAGACAAAAACTAAGTAAAAAAACACCCTAAATTAACTTTCTTCTGTTGATTCTTGGTTTGTTTTAATTTTGCCATTTAAATAGACTGGGTGGGGGTGGGGGCTGTGCACGCACAATTCATTTGCATTCTGGACGTGAGTGGCATGGGTCTCCTCTCTGACTGCAGCTACCTGCTGCACGAGGCTACTGTGAGACTGACCGCCTGTGAGTGCTTTGGGATAGGGAGAGGCTCACGGTAGCATCGGCTGCTGTTGAGAACAGTAACTGCAGACTAAGAGCAATAGTGCTTTCACGTCAGAGTCTCCAAAACACCAGAAAAGTCTCCAATAACACCAGAAAAAGGTGCTAGATTTGTCACTAGTCGTTTTTGACAAAAAGGTCACCAAGAGAATTTGAAAAGTCGCCAGATTTAGCGAGAAAGTTGCCAAGTTGGCAACACTGCACTACATTGTGTAAGAGGTCCATACTACATTTGATGATGTTCCTGTATGTCCTGTACGTATAGAAGTATTGACAAATAAACATTTTTGAATCTTCAGGAAGTTACAGAAAATGTTCAAAAAAAATCTAAAAGACAAGTTTTTTTGTTTTTTTTTTAATTTCTGTATTATTTTTTGGCCGAGTGTTTTTGTGCTAAGCTAAGCTTGGTATTGTTGGTATACTTGCAAAATGAGACTGACGTTAATTTCTTTTGTCAAAGTTCAGTCTTTCCTGTGTGTTGTACAAGTAAATTTGAGATATAACTTTGGTAGTATTTTATATTAAGTTGCTTTGTTTTATTTTGCTCATACTAATTATTACTAATTATGTAGTTATGTGGAACTTTTAATCATGGAGCCATGATAATGTCACTTTGTTTTGTTACTCATTACTTTGTTATTCAAAACTAAAATTGGAAAATTTAGTTATGCACCACATTCTGGGTTTGGAGAATCATTACAGTCATACAGTAAAACATGTATCAGGATATCCATGTATAGTCATAGTCTTTAGTATACTCTTTAGTCATAAATTCACAGCTTCATTAGTAATTTATTACACTCTGTCTCTTTGTTTTTTCCCAGCTCAAGTTTCCTTTATAGAAACATCATTTGTTAAATTATGAAGCCAGTTCCTACTCTAGTTACTAATTTGTGCCAGTTCTGATATTATTCTTGTTTTAAATGGGTGTTCATCAATTTCATGCTTTAGTTTGATGATGTACAGATATTGTTAAATGACTTTTTGTATTAGAAAAGCAATTTCTTATTTGATATAGCAATGTTTTCTGTCTGATCTCCTCTGTGGCTTTGACAACTGCACAAGACAGCTAAACTGAGCTTTTAAAAAAATAGGAAACTTTTTAATAAGAGAAAGAATGCAAAATAATACTACTATTTTTCATCATCTTTGTCTCCCTTCTTGCCACAGAATATTTTAAACTAAATCTTTTTTAAAAGGGTGCCCTGAAAGGAGAGTCACCGTTCTGTCTGGATGCACCTTTCAAAAAACCTAATCCCTGGCCTACTCTAACTGTACACGTGACTCTGTAAGGATACTCGTGGTGATTGCTCATAAACGCGGGCATTGTGAATGGAGTGACCGAGCAGTGACTGGTAGAATGATAAGCAGACTCACAGGGACACTATGTGCTGACACAGCAATGCTGTCTGGGTGAGCAATAACCTTCACACAACGGTCAATGTCCGTCGCAAAGCGGAAGGCTTCATCCGCTCTGTAACACCGATCCCGCCTCGAACACCTGTAGAAAGAAAAGGCCCCGAGGTTAGAGGCAGATTTAGTGAATATATTACATTTTAACATGGAAATAGTTTTGTGTTCCTTTATTTTCTGTTATACATTAGTAGATATACATTAAATGCTTATTTACATATGGTCCGACTGTCACATAATGAGAACGGCGTGAGTGATCCCTGTGAGCCAAATCGTCATGGTTTAGACTGCTCTGAACTGAATTCACTAAATGATAACCATGCTGAAAACCAGAAGTTGCATTAGCTGAATATTGTCCATCAGTGACAAATGTTTTTAAGCAGTGATAGAAAAATCTAAAGGCTGTCTGTCATTTTGACAGATTACAATGAGGATGATTTGTTGTTATTTTTCCACTGTATTTCCTACCTATTGATTTTTATAGCACATATTAAATAGCAATTATCTGTCATTGTCTTCCCTTTGATTTTAGTGTGTTCTGTCTTCATGACAGTTCACTTTTCTTCATCCGTGTACCACTACACAGTCTCTGCAAAAATGTCACCAGTTCAATTATTACATAGATAATCTGCATGCTGTATTCTGCAGGTTCATGATTAAAACTAATCATGTGAACAAATCAAAAGCTATCTGAGATCTTATTATATGAAAACTAAAGTGACAGCAAATAATAGATTATGATGACAGATAATGAGAAAGTTGAACACAGCTTCTGTGGAAAACCTGCCACAGACTAACATTAAAAACTGACTAGGAGTACACTGGCTTGTGTCTCCCTCCATGGCTGGGAAACCAATCCAATCCCTAAACACACATATCAGTCTTTTATTAATTATATGTACTGTAGGTGTGAATGATGCAAACTCCATCCATCAGCCATCTTCTACTGCTTTTCCGAGGATCCTGGTCGTGGAGGCAGCAGTCCAAGTAGAGAAGCCCAGACTTCCCTCTTCCCAGTCATCTCCTCCAGCTCTTCAGAGCCAAGGTGTTCCCAGGCCAGCTGGGAGGCATAAGCCGCATTCAGACGGCCACTGTTTGGTCTGGACCAAAGGACCAAACAGTGGCTTCCGCAGATAGTTCGGTTCATT
The DNA here is from genome assembly GCA_020510985.1 of Pholidichthys leucotaenia. NCBI lineage: Eukaryota > Metazoa > Chordata > Actinopteri > Cichliformes > Pholidichthyidae > Pholidichthys > Pholidichthys leucotaenia. The sequence continues at coordinate 50,800,288 of CM035837.1, read as the reverse complement.
TGATGCTGTCTGAACGTGCGTTAGAACTCTGGTGTGCACCAAACAAGCGATGTCTGGTCCCCCTGAAAACGGGGGTCTTGGTTCACTTGCAAACGAAATGTGGTGAGCTCTGCTTGCAGTGTGAATCCAAGCGGAGTATCCAGCGGACCAAAGGGTGGAAGTGTCCCTTGGCATTTGTGTAACCATAGCAACACGTAGTCTGAGAAGAGGAAGTGGCGTTTATCATAGTACATTTTGAGTAGAAAATAACAAAGACAACTGCACGAATCCGAGAAATCCTTTTACTAGAGAAAATCGAGGAGAAAAGTTAAAAAAAATGTCTCATTTATGGCAGACAAACAACCCGGCTGAAGGGAATGGATTTCTGTTTGTCTGTCTGGCTAGTCAATGAGCCTGATTTTTCTTCTTTGCTGAGATTTTTTCTTCCTGGTCAGTGGTGGTTTCGGCTACAGTGCCCCAAATGAGCAGTTGTTGTAACTGCGTGACGTTGTCCAGGCAGTTTGGTCTGCTGCAGTGTGAATGCAAACCAAATCAAATGAAGGTGCAAAAATTCTTGGCATTCCCTGCACAGATGAACCAAGACCCCCCGACTATCCTGATCTGAATGCAGCCATAGTCTCTCCAGCATGTCCTGGGTCTGTCCCAGAGTCTCCTCCCAGTGGGACGTCCCTGAAACACCTCAAGTGGAAGGCATCTGGATCAGATCCCAAAACCACCTCAACTGACCCCTTTCAGTGTAGAGGAGCAACGCTTCTAATCTGAGCCTCTTCTGGATGACTGAGCTCCCTATCTCTAAGGGTGAGTCCAGCAATCCTACAGAGAAACTCATTTCAAAAACTTGTATCCGTGATCTCATTCTTTCATTCATTACCAAAGTTCATGGCCATAGGTGAGAATAGGAAGGTAGTGGTAAATCGACAGCTTTACTTTACAACTCAGTGCCGTCTTCACCATGACAGATGTCCATGTCACTGCAGTTCCCACTCCATTCTCCTTTCACTTGTGAATAAGACCCCGAGATTCTTGAATGCCTCCACTTAGAGCCAGGACCTTGTCCCCACCCTGGAGAGGACAATCCACCATTTTCTGGCTGAGGACCATGGACTCAGACTTAGAGGTGCTGATTCTCATCCCGGCCACTTCACACTCAGTAGCAAACCGTCCCAGTAGGCCCTGTAGGTCATTGCTCGATTAAGCCTACAGGACATCATCATCTGCAAAGATGAGATCTATGGTCACCAAACATGACACCATCTGTTCCTTAGCTGCACCAAGATCTCTTCTTCTACCAGGGCAGCCGTGGTAGAGTCCAATTCTCACTAGGAATGAGTTTGACTGATTGTTGGCAATACCAACCAAACTCTTGCAATGGTCGTATAGAGACCGGGCAGCTCATAGCAATGAGCCTGATATCCCATACTCCCAAAGCATCCCCACAAGAAACCACGAGGAACATGGTCAAATGCTTAACCCAAATGCCCAAAACACAGGCAGACTGGTTGGGCAAACTCCAATGAACCCTGAAGGATATGTGAGACGGTAAAGAGTTGGTCCACTCTGCCATGATCAGGACGAAAACCATATTGTTCCTCCTGAACTTGAGGTTCGACCAACAGCCGAATACCCGAGTTTTTGTTGAAACCTTATGAGTATCAATTTTCAGTTCACTGAAACACATTTTACAGTTCAGTTCATTCCTTTTCTCTCCAGAGCATACCTCCACCTCTCCAGGTTCCCTTCCACCTGCTCCCTGCTCTCGCTACAGATTGTAATGTCATCGGTGAACATCACGGTCCACGGAGAATCCTGCCTGACCTTGTCTGTCAGCCTGACCATCACCATGGCAAACAAGAAGGGGCTCAGAGCCAATCCCTGATGTAATCCCACCCCGACCTTCAATCCATCTGTCACTCCTATAGCACATTTCACCACTGTCTTGCTGTCCTCGTACATGTCCTGCACCATCCTCACATACTTCTCTGCCACGCCTGACTTCCTCATACAGTGCCACATTTGCTGTAACTATATATCATCTATCTATAAATGCAGCATATCTCTTTCTGTGTGTCTGTGTGTGTCTGTTCCACACATATCTCTTGAATCGTTCATCAGACTGGCCTCAGATTTTAAACGTGCTTTGCTGAGGTTACGAGGGTGTGCATCCCAGAATATGGAGTCGCTCAATCAAAATATGTCATTTTTATCAATAAAAGTTTAGCCACCGCTATGTCTCATGCGCAGGCTTCTAGAAGTGTGGACGGGGTTTGGTTTCAGATTGACTCCGTACTGATTGGATAATATGCAGCATTACGGCATCAGTAACCACAGCGCTCCATGTGCAAAACAAGGAAGCGAAAAGTGACAAATTTGACTAGAAAAAGATAATACTTAAGATTTAATGCTTAAAAAATTATACCAAAAAGTTGCCGTGATTGTGTAGGTCTAATGGATAATTCGGCATGGAGAACATGAAGTGTGTGTGTGTGTGGGGGGGCAGCAGCGGAACTGTTGGCACCACGGGTAAAGCAACAGCCGAGAATCCTGTTAACCGGGCAGGCCGGGCTTGGCTTCCTGCGAAGAATTGCGATCCACTGGTTTAGCTGCCGCTTCTCCAACACCGGTGTCTGACTGGGCCTCTCACGATTGTTTGCGGGGAGGCACGCCCAGCCTGCCCAGTCAATAGTAGCCAGGAGTACCTGCTTCTGTTTCACCCGTGTGGTACCATTGTACTTTGCAGAACCATGAGTCCCCCCTCCCGTGCGAGTACCGGCATCTAAAAATTAAAAACTTAATACCACTAATGATTGTGGAGCAGAATGGCCGGAATGACTTAACGGCTAAACGCAGGACACAAAAACACCCAAATAACGAAATAAATCATTTTTAGTTAAATATTTACTGACAAATGGGCAACACTGATGCAATGGTTGTTGCATCAGTGTTGCCCATTCGGTTGATTACAGTTTTAAAAAAAACTTTTAATAACAAAATATTGCTAAAATATAAACTGATGCACTACATATTCATACTATGTAGGATAACTAAGTAGACGGTTATGCTGTTTATTCCATCTCGCTACAATGCTCCGCACTTTGTATATATATTTATATATTGATGTGTATGGGGAGAGGGAAGTCTGGGCTTCTCTGCTTGAACTGCTGCCTCCGCGACCCGGACCTCCGGAAAAGCGGTAGAAGATGGATGGATGGATGGATGATGTGTATGTATGTATATCCACTGCTCTTATTTATATCTTCCGTATCTTCTTAATTATTGCTCTGAGTGTTGCTATCCCTGTGCTGTTGCAATCCTGGAATTTCCCCATTGTGGGACTAATAAAGGCTTATCTTATCTGATCTTATCTTACTACAATGGATCTCAAATATTTGTAAATGTGTCCTGTTACAGTACTGCGTGAGCTTACTGAAGATACACAGAAGAAATTCAATATTACGCTGAACTCCATCACTGAGCAGTGATATAAACTAAAATAATAATAACGTTGACTGAACAACTCCCATTCCCCAAAGAGCAAGATACACTATTATGAATATAAGTGATAAAGGATCAGACAAATAAGTGATCTGACAAACAAATAAACAAGGGATCTGAAACAGTGGCTAATATTGGATGTCCCATTTATTTTCAATAATTAGGTATTCTGTAATTAATATTCACACAATCAAATCTTAGAGACTGTAGAACGGCACCGAAGGCGTTATTTCACAAATGTTTTAATTCAGCGATGCAGGAAGAAAGCAGGTGTACATACCAGTAGTCCTGGCTGTGTGTGTGTGCCACGTACGTGACGTGACGACGTGATGACATCATTCTACATCCCCCTTCTTTAGTATAGAACTTTGGTACAAAGAGAACACTATTGACTCTTGGATTGGTATGAGAAAACATGTCACATTCCTGTGAGAGTGAGTATACTGTGACGAATAAACAACTAGTAAAATAACTTTCAATGGCACCACATAACATACCTATCTTGAAAATAAACTAATGCCTGGCTTGCAAATAAAATAAATTCCCGTGACACAACATAACTGATCTAATTTGAAAATGAACTTATGCCTGGCTTGTAAATATGTCTATATTTCAACACGAAACTACAAAAACATCAGCTTCAGTAAATGTCACAATCAGTCTGTATTGTACTTGGGATTAGGCTTCAGGAGTCTACCAAACCTGGAACGGGCCAGGGGGGTCTCGGTGACTTGTGGGAGCGATGGCTCTCCGAGGAGGCCAGGCGTGTGGTCAGTGTGCGCAGCAGGAAGCCTGGGAGGAGCGTGCACAGCGGCCTGCCTGGGGGAAGTGTGCACGGCATCATGCCTGGGAGGAGATGCGGGTTGACTGGGCACAGTCTCACTGCTGGTCTTCTGTGTTGGTGAGTCTGCCAGTGAGGCTGGATCTGGTTCTGGTTCTGTTGGTGGTGGTTCTGTGACTGGCAGCAGGTGTCGCCGGTTCCGGCGGTATTCTTTTCCTCCTGATTCCACCACGTAAGACCGTGGCTCTGCTGCGATTCTTTTGATGATGCCAATTTTGTCATGTCCTTTCTCTGTTTGCAGGCGTACTACTTGGGAGCTTTGGAGCGGGGGAAGTGGCCGGCTGCCACGATTGTAGAATCCTTTTTGTGCTTGCCTCTTCTTTGACAGGTGGGCGTGGATCGACTCTGGATTCTTGGACATTGGCTTAAGCAGGTGCCTGCTGATGGGAATATTTGTGCGTGTCTCTCTGGACATCAGTCTTTGTGCAGGTGAGCCCAGCGTGCCGTCTCGTGGGACATTTCTGATGCTCAGAAGATTGAGGAACAGGTCAGTACCATCTCTTTTGGATGTTTCCAACAGTCGTTTTGCACTCCGTACGGCTCTCTCTGCCAGCCCGTTTGCTTGATGATACTCAGGGCTGCTGGTGACATGAGTGAAATCCCAGCTTTTCGCAAAGTCTTGGAACATCTGACTAGTGAATTGTGTTCCACAGTCTGACAGCAGCTTGTGGGGGACTCCGTGGACTGAGAAGTGACGTTTCAGCTTGTTAATTACACATTGTGATGTGATTTTCTTGACTGGATCCAGTTCATACCATCCTGAATAGGAGTCTACCAGGACCAGGTAGTGCTGGCTGTTCCATTCGAACAGATCTGTTGCCACTGTTGACCACGGGAGCTCTGGGACTGTGTGTGGTTGCATTGGCTCCTTTTGCTGATGTGGTTTAAGGGCATTGCAAGTGCTGCATGACTGTACAAAATTGTCAATGTCTCTCGTCATTGTGGTCCAATAGACTATGTTGCGTGCTCGCCGCTTGGTGGCTTCAGCACCGGGGTGTCCTTTATGGAGCAGCAGGAGATATTCTTTGTTGAACTACGTGGAATTGTTGCTCTTGTACCTTTCATGATTATTCCATCTTCCACACAGAGCTCATCGCGGAACGGGAAGAATTCTTTCACTGTGTCGGGTACTTTGCTCAACCTATCTGGCCATCCATGCTTGATGATGTTGCTCAGGGCCTGGAGGGCGGTGTCTTTCGCTGTATGTGTGCGGAGTTCTTCCTGACGACTGGATGAGATGTGCTGCACCGTCATTACCTCGAAGTCCTCACGTTCAGTGGCATGTGAGGCTATGGCGTTGCTCGGTGCACAGGACAGCATGTCTGCCAAGTGCAATTCCTTTCCTTTCTTGTAAACTAGCGTGAGGTTGAACTTGTGCAGCTTCAGCATCATGCGTTGTAAACGCGCAGGCGCTGTGTGGAGAGGTTTCTTCAGGATGGAGACCAGGGGCTGATGGTCTGTCTCCACGATCACTGGTTTTCCGTATATGTAGTCATAGAATTTGAAACAGGTGAAAACGACAGCAAGCAGCTCTTTTTCAATTTGTGCATATTTTCTTTCTGTTTCAGTAAGAGTGCGAGAGGCATATGCGACAGGACTGCCATTCTGGAGACATGCACCACCAAGGCCATACTGCGAGGCGTCACATGTCAGAGTGACTGGTGTTTGTACGTCATAGTACCGGAGTACTGGAGGTGACGTCACACACTGTTTCAGAGTGTCAAATGCATTTTGTTGTTGTTCAGTCCAAGTCCATGCTGTGTCTTTATGCAGGAGCTGGTGGAGAGGTGCTGCAATGTTGCTGTGGTTTGGAATGAACTTGCCCAGGTAATTTATCGTACCCAGGAAGCGTTGTAGAGCAGCTTTGTCCTGGGGGGCCTGGATGTCAGTGATCGCTTGGATCTTTGCTGGATCGGGTTTCAACCCTTGTTCAGTGAAGACATGGCCCACGTAGCTGACTTCCTTTAGCTGGAATCTGCATTTTTGGGGGTTCAGCCTCAATTTCACGTTCCTTGCCCTGTTGAGCACTTTTTGAAGGTTCTCGTCGTGCTCTTTAAGATTTCTTCCACCGATTATGATGTCATCAACAATTATTGCGCAAGGGAGGCCGGCAAATATTTGCTCCATGGATCTCTGGAAGACCTCAGACGCTGCATTGATACCATATGGCATTCTCAGGTATCGATATCGCCCAAATGGAGTGGCGAAAGTGGTGAGGAATGATGACGTTTGGTCCAGTTTGACCTGCCAAAAGGAGCTCTTGGCATCAAGCACAGAAAACACGGTTGCGCCTGCCATTTGTGCAGCAACTTCCTCGACTGTGCGCATGGGATGATGGGGGCGCATAATTGCTTCATTTAGGTCTCTTGGGTCGATGCACACACGGATCTTGTCAGTGTCCTTTTTGTGTGTCGCTACCATTGAGGATACCCATTCAGTGGGTTCTGAAATGGGTGTGATGACTCCTAGCTGCACCATGTTTTCCAGTTCTGCTTTCACTTTGTCCATCATGGCAACTGGAATGCGGCGAGGGGGCCGGATGACGGGTGTCACATTCCGGTCCAGTTTCATGTGGTAGGTTACTGGGAGTGAACCTAGTTCGCCATTGAAAAGCTCAGCATAGTTATTAAACCACTTTTGAGAGGAGCTCGGTTCGGTCACGTTCACCTGGAAAACCTGGTCTTTCAGAGTCATCAGGTCCATCTTCATGCAGTCCGGGAGCCCTAGCAGTGGTTGCACTTTGCCGTTTACTACATGGAAACGCAGGTTGTAGGATCTTTGGTCACTGGTCTGGCACTTGAACAACACAGTCCCCTCAGTGTTTATCACCGTGCCTCCATAAGCGATGAGCCTGGCCTTGTTGTCTTTGTTTATTTTTTCTGTGTTTCTCACATACCTGAATGCATCCAGGGAGATTACGTTACACTTTGCGCCAGTGTCTACTTTCAGTTTGAGTGTCTTGCCATTGAGTTTTACATTGCAGTGTAGTTCTTCTTTCACATCATCAGTAGACAGTGTGTTTATCTTATTTGCGGCTGGTGACAGCCCGTTGATGTCGAATGATTCAGAGTCCTCGCCGTCACTGTCGGAGTCTGCTTGGGCTATTTGGTTGACAGGTTTGTACTGCTTGTTTCTTGCTGCCGATCTGCAGTAGTTTTTGAAATGGTTGGGCTTTTTGCAGTAATTGCATTGCTTCCCATATGCCAGACAGAGTTCCTTCTTCGCTGGATGTTCATGTCCACAGTTGGTACAGCTTATGTAGTCTGATTTGGGACTGTAATGTTCTTTGTACTGCTTGTGGCGAACTGTTTTTTGCATTCTGCGGTCTTGGCGTATTGCATCCACATTTGTTGAACTACGTGGTGTTGTTGCTAGAGTTTTAGTATGTTGTTCTGTTTGTTCATTGATTTGGCATATTTTGATGGCCTTTAGTAGTGTTAAATCGCTCTCTCTCAGTAGTATTTTCCTCACGCTATCGGAGCTGATACCAACGACCAGCCGGTCACGAATTAAGTCGTCATGCAATGCTCCAAAGTCACACGTTTTAGCCTTGTTTCGGAGTGCGCTTACATAAGCCTCTATGGTCTCACCGGGTTTTTGGTTCCTTGTGTTGAATGCATGTCTCTCCATTGTGATGTTTGTCTGTGGACTGCAGAGGTATCTGAACTTTCTTTTTAGGCATTCTGGATCCTCCCGTGACTCTGCCGGACGGATCTCCTCCCCCTCGTTATTCCGTTGAGCTGGTGCATAGGTGAACGTGCGTTCCCTTTCAATAGCCTCGCTACCTGCCAAATTGAGGAGTATGTAGGCTTTGGTTCGGTCGGGCTTGTCGTTGTGGGCAGCCGCGATGAAAATGTCGTATTCTTGTTCGAACACTCGCCAGTTTTCTGCAATTTTGTCGTTGAACACAAGCGGGTCCGGACGGCGGAATCCATCAGCCATGCTAGCGTTAGCTGGGGGAGGCACACGTGTACCACAGAATACGCTTCTAACGTCTGACTAAATAATTAGTTGACTTACTGGGTCTATGTAGAGTTCGGCAGGAAAATTAGTTTCCGCTGCTTTACTTCTGACACCATGTAGAACGGCACCGAAGGCGTTATTTCACAAATGTTTTAATTCAGCGATGCAGGAAGAAAGCAGGTGTACATACCAGTAGTCCTGGCTGTGTGTGTGTGCCACGTACGTGACGTGACGACGTGATGACATCATTCTACAGAGACATTTACTCCCTCCATATAGGCTACACCTCTTTGTAGTCCACTTTCAAACACAGCCTACATTTGGGCCTGTAAAGCCTGATTGGGATACCCGTTTCACACAAAAATACTTGCGTTCTACGAGCAATGCACTAGTCATACCAAAGAAAGAAAGAAGGAAGAAAACAGTAAGATATCTATTCAGATCACAGGCTTAACACCTCAGCTGATGGTATGTATTCTGTTTAGAAATGTACAGTAGCTGCACCATCAAATACTGCCTTGGTGGCTTTTAACTAACTCTTTATGTCAGTACTGTCTGACTAGAACACTAAGGACAATATCAAAACTTCTTGTAGCATTCTACATGATCAATAGAAAGAATGCAGCTTGAAGGAATCACATTATCATCTCTCTTGTCTCGGAATGACTTTAAGATGCTTGGCTCAATCAGCCGCTTCCCCTTTTCTTTCCTGCAGAGCAAATTGCAGAGCAACGGCAGAATAACTTTCACCTCCTAGATCCAAACAGGCAATTAAAAGTAGGAAGTGGAAGGGTTGAGAGCAAAGTGTGACCTTAAAATCACTGGGAAATACAAAGGAAATGGTTCTTGAATTAAATGGCAATTAGTAGAAATGACTTTTAAAGCTCTCTTTGTTTTTGTTTTTTTTAAATGAAATTTGCTGATTCAAAGTTAACAGTGGATGGGAGTGTTGTCTCTCTGGGTTGTACACAAGCGCTAGTTTGGAGAACAAGAGAATCAGAGCTGCAGGGTTAATATGTAATACCAAAGCAAGAGAGATGCTTTTTCCTTTTTTTTTTTTTTTTTTTGGCTCCACACCATTATCGCTTTCTTTTAAATGTCTAATGTGTGCAGCGCGGGGAAGCACTACTTGATACGGTCTCAGATGCCGTTGAGGGGGCGGCACCTCCTGAGAGAGCTCAAGGAGCAGCGAGGCCTCGGCTGTGATTACTACGCCATATAAAGGTGGACTGAAGACGCGGTGACAGCTGTTGCGCTGGCGCGGCTCCTTGAGGTGGACCGCAGCCGCGGGACTGTCGACAGTCACCTTCTGACCGCTCGTCAGCTGAAGTGCCTCTGAAAACGAGAGGCCTTTCATCTCCGACTGTCTTCCATTGCCTTTTATTTTTACACCCTGTTTTGTCTGATGGAGCCATTTGTTCTCCTTTCCTCTGGGCTTTTTGCATGTTTAGAAATACCCCCACTTACACGCATGCACACACACTGTTAGGTGCTTTGGCACACTGTGCCAAGGGGTGGGAAAGTGAGAATCTGAAAGCGGTCTATGTGACGCTCTGTGAGAGTCATTCAGCTGCTTGAAAAAGACCCAAATCTGGATTTAATAGACAGAAAAACAAAGTGGCCTCATTCTGCAGTGTGAGGGATCATGATTCACTTTGGGTTACTTGAGGGAACAGCTGCCTATCTACTTGCTGATAAGTGGAAGGCATTAATTTAAATAAACAGTATAATGGGACTGGCTGACAAAGTCAGCACTGTGGGAAAAAGAGTGGAAACAACTGTTAAATGAGGCATCCTTTCATCCTCCCCACTTCTCTTCAGGTTGGATCAAATGTAAAGCAGCCATTTAAACATGGCCGATCACCATCAAGGTACTACTAGGGGGAGCGCAGACGTCATATGATGACGGGGTAAATCCCTGGCTCAGGTCAGCTTCTAACACAGCGGCTGCTTCCAAAATGCCGGGTTTTAATCTTCTGAATCCCCTTTGCTCCATATCGAGGTATTATGCAAGTTAACCTGGGGTCAGATAATTAAGATTGAGGAGATAAGCCAGCTCCGTCAGGTCCAAAATGTTCCCCGGGTGTGTTGAGGTACAGCTGGTACGCCTGCTGGGGCTACAAGGCTAATCCCTCCCTCCAACAGTAAAACCTGGTGGCCATGCAGCTTGTGCAGCTCTAAAGAGAGCTATTTAGGAGAGATCACAGGGTCCGGCAACCACTTCCTGCCTTTTTGTTTGTCCTGCCAGGTGCTGATAATAGTCAACCTGGGGAGTCTGCTATAAGAAATACTAGAAATGACATGACCACATGTAGTCATGGTGTGGTTTTATTCCCTTGGGTATATGTGTGCCATATCATACCAGTCACAACAATCCTGGGGTAAAAGTGAATATCTTAATATTCTGATTTGATAATGACGTCACACTATTAAGCTGCTACTAAAAGTTACGCACTATTAAGGCTGTTTCACAGTGAAAATGCAGTGCAGCAGGGTAGAAAATCTGCCTGCAGCCATTTAAAAGTTTCTGGTGTATGCACTTCTCTTTTGCTCCTCTTTGTTCGATTCAGGTTGAAACTATTCAGCCACCTGAAGAATAAACACATCGATCAAAAAGATTTATAAAAAGCTTGAGGCGAGTTCTTACCAAATCAGGCAAACTGCTTCAACATATAACAGCATCTGAGTCTGTGACTGGGACTCATGTCACACTTATGCTGGATATACAGTGAGGTAAAAAAGTATTTAGTCAGCCACCAATTGTGCACGTTCTCCCACTTAAAAGATGAGAGAGGTCTCCAATTTTCATCATAGGTATACCTCAACAATGAGAGATAAAATAAGAAAAAAAAAATCCAGAAAATCACATTGTCTGATTTTTAAAGAATTTATTTGCAAATTATGGTGGACAATAAGTATTTGGTCAATAACAAAAGTTCATCTCAATACTTTGTTATATACCCTTTGTTGGCAATGACAGAGGTCAAACGTTTTCTGTAAGTCTTCACAAGGTTTTCACACACTGTTGCTGGTATTTTGGCCCATTCCTCCATGCACATCTCCTCTAGAGCAGTGATGTTTTGGGGCTGTCGCTGGGCAACACGGACTTTCAACTCCCTCCAAAGATTTTCTATGGGGTTGAGATCTGGAGACTGGCTAGGCCACTCCAGGACCTTGAAATGCTTCTTACGAAGCCACTCCTTTGTTGCCCGGGCGGTGTGTTTGGGATCATTGTCATGCTGAAAGACCCAGCCACGTTTCATCTTCAATGCCCTTGCTGATGGAAGGAGGTTTTCACTCAAAATCTCACGATACATGGCCCCATTCATTCTTTCCTTTACATGGATCAGTTGTCCTGGTCCCTTTGCAGAAAAACAGCCCCAAAGCATGATGTTTCCACCCCCATCCTTCACAGTAGGTATGGCGTTCTTTCTCCTCCAAACACGACAAGTTGAGTTTTTACCAAAAAGTTCTATTTTGGTTTCATCTGACCACATGACATTCTCCCAATCCTCTTCTGGATCATCCAAATGCTCTCTAGCAAACTTCAGACGGGCCTGGACATGTACTGGCTTAAGCAGGGGGACACGTCTAGCACTGCAGAATTTGAGTCCCTAACGGCGTAGTGTGTTACTGATGGTAGCCTTTGTTACTTTGGTCCCAGCTCTCTGCAGGTCATTCACTAGGTCCCCCCGTGTGGTTCTGGGATTTTTGCTCACCGTTCTCGTGATCATTTTGACCCCATGGGGTGAGATCTTACGTGGAGCCCCAGATCGAGGGAGATTATCAGTGGTCTTGTATGTCTTTCATTTTCTAATAATTGCTCCCACAGTTGATTTCTTCACACCAAGCTGCTTACCTATTGCAGATTCAGTCTTCCCAGCCTGGTGCAGGTCTACAATTTTGTTACTGGTGTTCTTTGACAGCTCTTTGGTCTTGGCCATAATGGAGTTTGGAGTCTGACTGTTTGAGGTTGTGGACAGGTGTCTTTTATACTGATAACGAGTTCAAACAGGTGCCATTAATACAGGTAACGAGTGGAGGACAGAGGAGCCTCTTAAAGAAGAAGTTAATCGTGCTTGTAGGTGACCAAATACTTATTTTCCACCATAATTTGCAAATAAATTCTTTAAAAATCAGACAATGTGATTTTCTGGATTTTTTTTTCTCATTTTGTCTCTCATAGTTGAGGTATACCTATGATGAAAATTGGAGACCTCTGTCATCTTTTAAGTGGTAGAACTTGCACAATTGGTGGCTGACTAAATACTTTTTTGCTCCACTGTACCAGCAACTTCAGACTTGACTTGGACTCAAAAGACTTGAAACTTGACTTGAACTCTAGAGTTGGGACTTAAAACAATGTTCTGTTTTTTATGTTTTTGTCGAAAACATCCAAAACACTCAATTTCCTTTAGCGATAAAAGTTTGCTGATGTTCACTGCTAAAACAACACAGATAATTAGACCCACAAAACACGACTGTTTCTCAAGAAGATCTGTTTTGGAAAAACTACACATTTTAAATCTATAAGAGAAACTTTCACCGTGTTTGCATTTCATCAGCCCATTTGAAGTAATGATATCAAACCGCGGACCTGTCTTCTTCTTCTGGCTGCTCCCATCAGGGGTCTCCACAGCAGATCACCTGCCTCCATCTCACCCTATCCCTTGCATCTTTCTCAGTAACACCAACCCTCTCCATGTCCTCCTTCACTACATCCATGAATCTTCTCTGTGGTCTTCCTCTTTTCCTCCTGCCTGGCAGCTCCATCTTCAACATCCTTTGTCCAATATATCCACTATCCCTCCTCTGCACAAGTCTAAACCATCTCAGCCTTGACTCTCTTACTTTGTCTCCAAACCGCTCACCCTGAGCTGTCCCTCTGAGATACTCATTTCTAATCTTGTCCCTCCTAGTCATAACCAATGAGAATCTTAGTATCTTCAACTCTGCCACCTCCAGCTCTGCCTCATGTCTTTTTGTCAACACCACCGTTTCCAAACCATACATCAGAGCAGGACTCACTACTGTCTTGTAAAGTTTCCCTTTCAAACAGCTGATCAGTGCTGTTATTAAATTCTAATAAAGTGTAATATTTAATAGATTCACCAACTTATCGTGGTGGAGTGGTTTGTATGCTCCAATGATCCAAGGAACTATGTTGTCACGGTCAACTGGCCCCTGGTAGGGTCTGTCAAGACAAACTGCTACTGGTTGAAGGGCCAGACTAAGAGCAAAGTTACATCAAGGACCCAGTGTATCCAAAGGAGCCACATGGGTCTGCCTTCCAGCGGGCTCACCATCTGCAGGAGAGCTCATGATGCTATGTGAACTGGGTGTCAGTCTGGGCTTCTCTGTTTGGACAGCTGCCCCTGCGACTTGGACAACCGGATAAGCGGAAGAGGATGGCTGGCTGGATGGATGGATAATATAGTACATATTTAGAATTCCCTAACTTCTTTTAAGGGGTGGAGATTGTTGAGAAATCACTGAGTGATGACAAAAATGGCCAGATGTCTAACTGGTCTTTCAGTGATGTCTATCTGACCACCAAGATCTCTCAATGATCTCTCAGGGATCTTCAGTGAATGTTTTCAGTGAAGTTTTGACTCAGTTTAAAAGAGTCTCTCAACAATCACCAAAGGGAAGCAATCTCTCAACAAACACTCAACAATCTCTGAAGGAGTGCCTAACGATCACATCGATCTCCCAGTGATCTCTCAGTAATCTTTCAATAAACTCTAGTGGTCTTTCAATGAATGCTCAGTGATTCCTCACTGATGTCGCAGCCATTTCTACTTCGGGAAAAATTTCTGCTTCGGGAGATCAATGAGCTCACTGAGACAGCAAGAAGCACTGAACGAACTCATAGATTTCCCAAAATTTTCCAACATGAGGTTAGAGATGGGTGGACGATCACTGAGAGATATGGCCATTTTTAAATCTTTCAACAATCTCCAACCCCTGTGTAAAGGGGGTAGAAGCGCTCTAGAAAACTCTCAAATCTACACTATTCACAAAAAGTTAGGGATATTTGGCTTTTGGGTGAAATTTATGGAAAATGTAAAAACTTCATGCTACAGTGATATTATATCATGAAAGTAGGGCATTTAAGTAGAAGCATGCAATGGTGATTTCCTTATCTCAAACAATTTATTGAAACAAAAGCCAACAATGGTGGGTATACCACAACAAAAAATGTCAATGTCTCAATAACTTGACATGTGCCTTTGGGCATCAATTACAGCTTGACATCGGCATCTCATGCTGTTCACAAACCGACTTATTGTCTGCTGAGGCATGGCATTCCACTCTTCTTGAAGGGCAGCCCTCGGGTCATTGAAGTTGTGGGGTGCAGGGTTATGAGCCTCTATACGGTGACTCAGCCGATCCCATAGGTTTTCTATGGGATTCAGATCTGGACAAAGTGCAGGCCACTCCATTTGGGGTACCCCAGCCTCCAGCAGCCATTCCCTAATGATGCAACCTCGATAAGCTGGAGCACTGTCGTCCATGAAGATGAAATTAGCCCTGTGTTGTTCTTGCAGGGACACAATGACTGGATTAATGATGTTATTCAGGTAGTATCGGCTTGTCACTGTACCATTCACAAGGTGTAGGGCAGTGCTGTATTGACTAGACGCACCTGCCCAGACTGTAAAAACACCACCACCAAAGGCTCGTTTGATGACAACAGTGGCTGATGCATAGCACTCTCCCTGATGTTTCTAACATCGTTGGTAGCCATCATTTCTGCTCAACGTGAATCGACTTTCATCAGAGAACAGCACTGAGGCCCACTGCTCCCTTGTCCAGTGTAAATGCTCCCTGGCCCATGCAAGACGATGATGCCTGTGCCTGGGTGGTCAGGCATCCTTGCAGGTCATCTAGCACGCAGACCACACTGATGTAAACGTTTTGAATGGTCTGACGTGTCACTTGGGTGCCTCTCACCTCCGTTAAATGTGCCTGGAGTTGAGTAGCATTCAGCATCCGGTTCCGCAGGGCATCCGGTTCACAATGAAGTGGTCATCAGCGTTGGGATGTGGCCAAAGGATGTCCACTTGTATGCCTTTCTTTGACTCTTCCAGTCTCTCTGTATCTCTGTTGCAACCTGCTGATGACACTCTGCGACACTCAAAGCTCAGTGGCCACTTCCCTCTGATAACATTCTGTTTGAAGCCTCGCAATGGCAAGGCACTGTTGATCAATTGTTAGGTGTCGTCTTGGTTTCATGATGTCAAAATGTGAACAGCATGATGAAGAGGACCGTTTAAATACCAATTGTAATTAAACCAGAAAATGTATTGGTCGATTCATAGATCAAACACCTGTTGTGAATTTTTCTGTTAAGCGCCTTGTTTGAGAACAGCACGTTATGCAAAAAGTACTGAAACACTGAACAGTTGAATATGTGCATTCAAAATGTTAGAGAAGGTCAAATTAAGTTCACCTGTAAAGGTTATAGTGCATTTTAGGTTCATCCTGAAATTTCACCAGAAAGCTGAATATCATTAACTTTTTGTGAGTAGTGTATATAGACTTTTTTGGTCACCCAAGAAACTATCAGTCATCTGTCAGCGATCTCTCAACGATCTTTCAAAGATCTCTGTAGGTCACCATGAAAATCTTACAAAGATCTTCCAAACTTGTACACAGAAATGGCTTTTTTGAGGCTTTAGGAGATCATCGAGAGATCGGATCAGTTTTTGATCTCTCAGTGGTCACCCAATGATCTCCGTCTTTGTAAAGGGCCCCTTAGATATTACAATGCAGCGTTCTAAACAGACTAGAGGGCATGCAGCAGATGATAAATCGCTCATTACAACCATAAAGTGACTTGAGACTTGAACTTGCAAAACTGACCTGTGAACATCTCTGACATATAATCACAACATCTAATGGTGCACTTAAGATGTGGTTCATATTAATTTTTGCGTTGCTTTTCCTTTTTTTTTTTTTTTTTTTGCTTTTTTGTTTGTTGCTTCTGGGGGATGATGGGAGAATATAATGAAGCAGACTCACATGTTATACAGGACACACCAGCCACAGTGGGGGTCACCGGAGCTCAGACACTCGGCACAGGTACCATACTGCTCACAGGCCTCCACAGGAACCTGGGCCACCTAAACCGGAGGAATGATACAAAGAGAGAAGAGTAAGTGGGACAGTACATCAACCAAACCATTAAACAGGTTGAAAAACAAAAGCAGTCACATTAAGCCCACAGCACAGTTAAACACACATGGATATGGATGTTTGCTAATTGATATGCATCATTCAGGTAGCTACAGAGTGAATTAGTGTCCCCGGTCATTTTGACACTTGATAGTCATTTTCAGCTCAACATTTTCACTCTTGTAGTCCATTAAAGTAGCTTTGCGTGACTCGGACTCATTCTTATTCATCTTATGCTGGGTGAAGGTGTGACCCATCAGTTCATCCTCAGTCTGAACATGGCTGTTCAGATTGTCTTTCTTTATGACAAGTTTCAAATTAAAAGTTTGAACAGCAGGTCGGTGGGGTTGCATGCTTGAGATGAGATGCATTAACAACTACCCAGCTCTCTGACCGTCTCCTGCTCATAGGTTAACTGTCTATTGAGCATTCAGAGCAGACTTTCTGATGTTCAGGGAATCCACTGGACACACTCTGGCTTGGAAACTTTGGCCTTTATTAAAGTGCAAGTGATACATACTATATATAAAACTACCGGACAATCACTCTCATAAAGTATTCCAGCAAAGTCATGTTACATATCATCCTCAGCAGATTAAAATCAAAGGTAGAAGAAGTCCTTACTGCGGAACAGCAGAAGAACAAGCAGAAGTGTGGTCGAACAGATATTTAACATCAGGCTACTTATCGAAAAAACATCTGCAACACCAACATCAACTTTTCCACAACTTTACTGACTCCAAGAAGGCATTTCATCAAGTGTGGCGTGATGACCTGTGGCATGTTTTGAGAAGTTATAACTTTGATGAAGATCTAGTCCAAGTTATCCAGGCACTGTATAAAGCTGGATTTACAATGACTCTGGATGCAGTGTGGATGGAACCTTGCGTCCACCCCTACCAGCTCCGTTTGTGTTTTGAAGTAGCATGGATAAGAACAGAGTTTGGAATACAAGATCATGCAAGAATTATATAAAGTAATGTGAGCTCTCGAGAAACACCGGAGAGGGATCAAAAAAGACCAATTGTGATCACATAATAACAACAAGGAAGTGTGATGTACCGGCTCTCTACCTGGATCTGTGTGCTCGAATAATACGTAAGTAGCCTGTTAATTTTAATTCCATGAAGTGTTTCTATGATATGTCAAAGTTTTTACCTTTTCTGACACAGTGGTGGAGGAGTAGACCTCAGAAAATAACGGACAGTCCTTAAATAGGGGATCCTGGGTTCGATCCCAGCCCCCGACCAACAGTGATCTGTGTGGAGTTTGCATGTTCTCCCCGTGTCTGCATGGGTTTACTCCGGGATTTCTTCGGTTTCCTCCCACACGCCAAAAAAACATGCAAGTTAGGTTAATTGGCATCAAACTGGGGATTCTAAATTGTCCTTAGGTATGGCTGTGAGAGTGAATGGTTGTCTGTCTCTCTGTGTTGGCCCTGCGATGGACTGGCGATCTGTCCAGGGTGTACCCTGCCTCTCGCCCAAAGATGCTGGGATAGGCTCCAGCGCCCCCGCGACCCAAAAAGGATTAAGCGGAAGAAGATGAATGAATGACAAACAACTATTCAATTCAGCTTTATTTACAGTATATAGCTCCATTTCACAACAACAGTCATCTCATAGCTCTGTCGAACTGTAGGGGAAAATCCCACAATTGCAGAAAGACCCCAGCAATCAGGCAATCCCCTGTGAGCAAGCACTTGGTGACAGTGGAGAGGAAAAACTCCCTTTCAGCAGGAAGAAACCTTCAGCAGAACGAGGCTCAGGGAGGGGCAGTCATCTGCTGCGACTGGCTGAGGGGATAGAGAAGAAGAAGAAAAGAACAGACATGTAGCGAGCAAACGATTAAAGCAAACTATTAAACACAGTAGATATGGGGGCTTTTCCTTGCAGACTGCATGCGGCATCCATCAAAAGTAGACTCCTTGCGTTTCATTAGCGATCCGAATCTGACGAGCTGGATTTATTCTGCAGTGGTCCGGACCAGGTGGGGATTAGAACGTTAATTAGAAAGGGAACTATTTGCTGTGGAGACCACAACCATAACGGACCGGATCCGGAGTCAGTGGAATTCCTGGGTAAGACTTCAAGCAGTGCAGTTCTGTAGGAGTGCATCAGGAATGAATCCTCTCACCTGTGCTCTTTAATATCTTCCTAGAGTTTATTATGCAGGAAGCCCCCCTTGACTTTAACACCTCAGTGACAATAGGAGGAAGATAATTCTGCAACCCCAGTTTTGCAGATGATACTGACCTCATGAGCTGCAACGATCTGGAACTCCTAGACCTTACCTCCAGACTGGAGATAAATGCCATTGTTATGGCATGGAAATCAGCACAGTGTAGTGTTTCAGGTTAGTGCACACGTTCTCTCTTCAATCTCCACCACTGATTACCTGATTATGTACAGCTGCTCTAATAAACCACCTGCTCCTCATCCACTGCAGCCTTCATAAGCTGGCGGTTCCTCTTCCCCCTCATGGAAATGTTGGACTCTGTATGCCAGCAGTTTGGCTTCCTCCTGTAACCTCTCGTATGCCTACTTCCTCCACCTTCTCCCAACACTAGAATCTGTCATTATCACAGGCATCCTTCAGTCCCGCAAAACCATCGAGTTAGCACTCTATTTGTGCACTGTGGTGTTGGGGCAGGAGTCTATCCTCTTCAACCATCTTCAGATTCCCAACTCACAGAAGCCAGAACCAGATCAATCTATACCTGGTGAAGAGTGGCAGACCACCTGCAATATAATCACCATTTCTCCCAGTATCTCCACCTGTAAGAAAAAACAGCTCCGCAAATTACCTACAATATACTGTATGTCCATTCAGTATACTCACCGTTTTCTCTTTTCTCCTTCTCTGCAGGGCTGCCAGTTCTCCACTTCTGCACATTTGTTATAAATAAAATCTTTTGCTGTAACCTTCTAAACGGTCTTCCCTCAGTGTCTGCATTTTGGGTTCTTATTACCAAATATGCCACACAGAGGAGAGCAAGAGCCTTGTAAACAGCACCACACCTACCTCCCACCTGCACCCACCCCAACATATGGTGAAACACTTCAAGTATCTCAGGTCCATTATCAACACTAGTATCCAAGAAAGTAAGACCTGGCTTGCCATTGCACTGTCTTCTATGTCCAAATTAGAGTGCAGTGAAGTCACATCAGGCCTTATACTAAAGTGAGGCTCTACAAAGCTCTTGTAGCATCTGTTGCTTTGTATGGATGCAAGGCTTGGACACTGACATCAGAGACAGAATTCTGCATTCAAGCTTTTGAGAGGAAGCGTCTCAGGAGGACCCTGAACATCTCCCTTGTTACAGACCGTAAGACCAATGATTTTGTCAGACAGCAGATCACACTGGTAGCTGGGAAACAGGCACCTCTGCTATCAAGTGTAAGGCGGAAGAAGTTACAGTGGTTTGGCCACAAAATACAGCATGGTAGCCTGGCGAAGACATCTGTCCAGGGCACTGTTGAGGGTGGAGGAAAGCATGGATGACAGAGGAAATCCATTCTGGACAATGTCAAACAACAATTGATTGTCCTAATTCAGTGATGCATTGAAATACTGCGGCTACCAAGATATGCTTTCACAGGAGTGACCGAATTGTGATTCTCAGAAAATTAGGAAAGCTGGTCCCAAGTGTGATTAAAACAAGCCCGAATTACAACTGAGAGAGATGCTGCAATGAAGAGACCTATACTTATATAGCGCTTCTCTAGTCTCAAAGACCTTCACTAGTACTAACCCTCTGTTCTAAGAGGCCTATAGGAGACAGATATCTAGGGACAATTTAGAACAACCAATTAACCTAACGTGCAGGTCTTTAGATTGTGGGAGGAAACCGGAGCCCCCGGAGTAAACCCACGCAGAACAGGGAGAACATGCAAACTCCACACAGAAAGGTTCCTACCCCTGCCAGCCTGGGGATTCACACCTGGAACCTTCTAGCTGTTAGGCAACAGTGCTAACCACTGCACCACCGTGCTGCCCAAAGGGAAGGGAAACAGCATTATATAATCAGACTTTAAACATGCCAATATTCCCTTAAAAAATAAAGTGTAAGTACTTTACAGAGGCTTCTATTTATACACCACAGTAATCTCAAGAGCACTATTGAGCCAAACACTCAGGTTCAATTTATTTCACTTCCTAAGTTATACTAGCACACAGAGAAGTTTCCAACTCTTGTGACATGCTGTAAGTTAAAAATGGCTGCAGCAAAGTGGAAATAAGGTCTGTGAAGGCACGAAACTGAAACATTCTGATGAAATAATAAGTAGTTTGGATGAGGAAAGAGCAAAGCCAAATTCACCGTTTTGTCTATTTTGCAAAATGTGGAAGCCTCATCCCAGCTTACACTTTATGAATATCCCACAGGAAACCACCCTCTTTTTTCCTCTGATTCTAGCTGCTGACACAAATGTGCAACATGCAGTATTGTGGTTTGGCCCACAACAGCGACGGACTGTCAGAGAGAACATGAAATGGTATCTGAGAAACATTTTGCAGTTTTATTCTGTTTAAAATTTCTTTATAGCAATAAACAGAACATTTTCTTAAGGGTAAATATTGAAGGAGACACTGGAAGTATTTTTGTCATCAGGGCTGTTTCTAGATTTTTTTTTTTTTTTCGGGACCCTGTTTATATAATGGGGAAGAGTTTAAACCATTCAAAATGAAAAAAAAAAGAAGAAATTCTCTCCCCTTCCCATCAAAACATTTAAAATAAATTTGGGTCATTGATTAGATGAACAGAGAAAATATTAAGCCATTACATAAAAAAAAATCCAACTAGCATCCATATGAATGTTGTAAATTTGTAAGAAAAAAGTTGCAAATTTACAAAAGATAGTCATAAATGTACTATTAAAAAAGTGTCACATTTATGAGAAAAAAAGATGCAAATTCACAAGAAAAAGTTGCAAACTTATGAGGGAAAACATGCAAATATACAAGGAAAAAAGCAACAAATATATTAGAATAAACAAATTTAAAAGAAAAACAACAAATTTATGACAAGAAATTAGCTAATTTATTTTTAAAAAGTTGCAAATTTATACAGTATGAAAAAAATGCTAATTTATGACAGAAAAGTTGCAAATTTATAAGAGGAGCGGAGTCCTGTGGAGTGAGACACTGTACTTTGAGAACCCATGGCTCAGCAGCTCGGTTCAGCCAGTGGCCTCGGGTTGCGGTGATCGGTGGGTCGCCCGGCACACAGTGCTGGCGATTTGTTGTTGGGAGATGGGCTGGAGTGACGCCAGATACACAATCAACTGTGGATCAGTGAACCAGCGCTGCTCATCCAAGCTAGAAGGAGGCTAGAAGCTACTCAGCTAATGGCTAACTGACATAAGAGGGAGGGCGGAGTTGAACAGCTGAAGGATGTTTCTTAAAGTGACAGGCTATAAAGAGCTGATGACACGATTTTGACTGCATCTAATTTTGAAACACATAATTTCAATATGACAAAATAGGTGGGTCAGTGCAGTTCTAAGTCAAGCAGGCTTGTTTTCACGCGACTATCCGACGTTTCCAAGAGCGCCATGTCACCAATTGTGTCAGTGGCTGGAAAACCCCCCCGGCCATGTTGTGACGTCATTGGGAGAACACAGCGCTTGGCTGCCCATTGTACACCACGCAGGATGGAAGCGGTAGAAAACATCGACGATGGTTTCAGCACATGCAGTCTGGAATTGGTTTGTGTTGTCCAATCTTCAGACGATTATAGTTCAGAAGAATGGGATGACAGTGAAGAATCTGAGGGCATCAGACCTTATAGGTTTGAGCCGTGCCAAGCAGACATCGTGCCTAGTGAGTCAGACTCAGAGAGTGACAGTGGCGAGGCAAACATGCCCGGCGCAGTAGTAGCGACAAACACACAGCAGGGGAACACCAAGTGGTATGCTTTTGTTACAGATATTGCAACAAATTATTTGTTAATAAATATACACTACCGTTCAAAAGTTTGGGGTCACTTAGAAATTTCCTTATTTTTGAAAGAAAAGCACTGTTTTTTTCAATGAAGATAACTTTAAACTAACTAATCAGAAATACACTCTAATATCTAATATACATTGCTAATGTGGTAAATGACTATTCTAGCTGCAAATGTCTGGTTTTTGGTGCAATATCTACAAAGGTGTATAGAGGCCCATTTCCAGCAACTATCACTCCAGTGTTCTAATGGTACAATGTGTTTGCTCATTGCGTCAGAAGGCTAATGGATGATTAGAAATCCCTTGTGCAATCATGTTAGCACAGCTGAAAACAGTTTAGCTGGTTAGAGAAGCTATAAAACTGACCTTCCTTTGAGCAGGTTGAGTATCTGGAAAAAATTATTATTTCAAATACAAATCATTATTTTTAACCTTGTCAATGTCTTGACTATATTTTCTATTCATTTTACAACTCATGGTGGTAAATAAGTGTGATTTTTCATGGAAAACACAAAATAATTGTCTGGGTGACCCCAAACTTTTGAACAGTAGTGTAATTTATTTCAAACCGATTTTTCAATAAAATCATAGCAGTGTATTTATAATAAAATTGAAACATCTACCTGATTCTGTCAACACCCCCCCCAATAAACAAATAAAAAGATACTATTTCTTATTTTTGCAAGTGACAGTGTGGTCTGTGTGTGAGCATGACAACAGAGGAGGAGAGTATTTGCTGTCAGGAGTAGGACAAGGTGAAGCAGAAAATTCCAGACAGTGCTATAAAGTGTATCACTGGTCATCACAACTTCCCCGCGGTGTGTCTGAATGAAGATGTGTTGGAAGTGGCCTACCTCACCTATGAACATTATGTGAATGTGGATTATGGAAACGATTGGAAGCGATATACATCTTACAGACAGTTCATCAGATGGTGCTACCACTACCTTGGTGAGAAAGTCTGAGTGCCAATACCTGCCTGTGTCGTTCACAAGGTCAGACAGACCTTTCCAGTACAAGAGGGACAAGATGTTGGTTTTAGTTATGCTGACTAACTACCTTTATGTTTTCATGGTATTGTTTTTCATCTGATACATGTTTATCTGAACACAACTGTTGTCAATTTTTACAAGAAAATAAAATTACTAAATATTTATAGTGTGATACTTGAAAATCTCATAACTGTTGTCATCACTGGGACGTTGCATGCAATCCTGGATCAACCCTGGGTATTTGAACAAGAGATAGAATTTTTTTTTTTATTTTGCAAATATAGTATAAATTTTTTTTAGTAAATATAAGCATACTCGTGGACATAACTTATCATTTGAAAGTTCAATTATCTGTAAAACCCCTTTAGAAATTAAAATTATTCTCTGTGCTACCGATGGCAATATCCTTAAAAGTAATGTATTCCCTATTATTTATGTCTCATTAAAAATGCAATTTTGTTTGTTATCACTGTTTATTAACTGCTTTTGTCTTGTATCAACTGGC
The DNA here is from genome assembly GCA_020510985.1 of Pholidichthys leucotaenia. Taxonomy (NCBI): domain Eukaryota; kingdom Metazoa; phylum Chordata; class Actinopteri; order Cichliformes; family Pholidichthyidae; genus Pholidichthys; species Pholidichthys leucotaenia. The sequence goes on along the minus strand of CM035837.1, from coordinate 50,776,366 downwards.
ATGTGATTTTCAACAATAATAAGAAAAGCAATAGAAGCAATTGATAGTCCTCATTTTTTCTAGAGTTTGGTCACAAGAAAAACAATACTCGTAACTGGTATAAGCACACATGTACTATAACTATAAAAAATATTAAATTAATTATTATAACAGGAAAAAGTCCAAATTAGTGGCAATGAATACAATATAGTCAGTTGGTGTCACAAACTGAGCCCGTGTTATCCTGTAGGCTCAGTTCTGACCGTTCTCTGTGGCTCAGGGTTTATTTTGTATTTTCTTTTGAGTTCTTGTTGTTTTTATGTCTGTGTTCCTTTTCTTTTCCATGCCTGTAGCCGCTGTTCTGGCTGGTGGTTGTTGGGCAGCCATTTTGACCCACTTTCAGGTGGGCACTGTCCAAGATTCGCCGGTCCGACCACGCCTCCTCTCTCTTTGACAATCAGCTGTTCATGTTTTGTGTGAATCATCTGCCATGTTGTCAGCCAGCCAATATTACTAACACTATCACGACGTGTTAGCCACTCCACACAGCCGTGGATCTGTTGCGCCCCTTGAAGCAATGTCGGCCCTGAGGCACAACCGTGGTTAACACGTCTCCTCTCCATGTGCTTGCTTGGCAGTGTCGGCCCCGAATGCCAGCTGTAAGTGTTTCTGTTTATTTTTGTAAGTCTTCACCTTTTTGGAAGCTGTTGTCATCAGTCTTATGTTCAGTACATGTGCTGTGGTGAATCCTGCACATAAATCCATTCATCTTTCCCCTCCTCTGTGTGCTGCGTAAAAGCACACGAGGAGGCTTATGACAGTTGGAGCTGAAACATGTGATGTGGTCTTTCACATCCTGCTGTTTATCTAAGCCTGCGACACAACACGAAGGCATAGCCGTAAAACTAAAACAAGAAACCAGAGAAACTGTGTGCTACAAAGCTGCTGGCATTCCTGTCAACAACACCGGCATCCGTTCTCTCGCTGACATCATTTCAGCCTCCTTCTTCATTTGGTGGGCGGCGCCACAGTCCAGTCAGCGGCTGTGGTTTTTTGATGATAACTATGTTATGCAGGCGCACTTGTAACTATTATATTGATCATCGACAATGACTTTTGGGTTTATACAACATTCTAAAAAATGTCAAAATCGAGTCATGAGCACTTGAAATTAGAGCATTTCAAGAAAGTCAGGAAAAATAAAACAAATTTGCTTCAATAATTTAAAAAAAATAAAGAAAATGTGAACAAAATGTCACAAACATTTCATTAAGATGCATGAACTGTTAAAATGTGGGAAAAGTGGTCAATGACCGCTTTAATTTACAAGCAAAGCACAGCAAATTTATGACAAAAAAGTCTGAGAAAAAACAATGCTAATTTACAAGAAAAGAGTTGCAAATTTGAAAGAAAAAGATAGCAAATTTATGACAGAAAAGTAGCAAATTCACAAGAAAAGTCAAAAATTTATGGAAAAAAACCTGCAAATTTATGAGGAAAAAAAATGCAAATTTACAATAAAAAGACACCAAATTCATGACAGAAAAGTAGCAAAATTTCAAGAAAAAAGTGACAAATTTATGAAAAAAAAATTGCAAATTTATTAGGGGAAAAGGATGCAAATTTACAAGAAAAGCACAGCATATTAATGACAAAAAAGCTGCAAATTTATAGGGAAAAGTTGAAAATTTATTGGAAAAAATTTGAACATTTATGAGGAAAAACAATGCAAATTTGCAAGAAAAAAAATGTTGAATTTACAAGGAAAAAAGTTGCAGATTCAGAAGAAAGGGGATGAGGGATGGGGATGGGAAATTATTATTTTTTCCATGTTGTGGGGTACTTGTGGCCTCCCCCATCCCCTCGTTTTACGCCTATAACAACAACTACTTTTGTACGCCACACTCTGACTTGTAGACTATTACCAGAGTAATTACACTGTGACCAAACATGGATTTTTAGTGCTCTCCACTCACAGAAACAGCTGCAGGAGGACGCGCTGACAGACAGGCACCCTCACACGCCACTTCTAGCACCACTTCCATGCATGAATGTCTGGCAGCGCATAAACCTTCCATTAGCTGCTGTGAGAGTCACTACTGCTTCTGCACGGCTGGCACCACCACTGTGTACAAAAGCAGTCAGAGCTGCGGCCCGAGACCAGCTATTTTATACTTTATTATTATTCTAGGTCTGGACATATGATGCAAGCAATTTCCTGATGTAAGCAATCACAAATGAAGAGTGGCTTATGGATTAGAGTGTCTCCGGCGCTCTTGATATCATAAGTGGGTGCTCTCTCAGGTCTGTGCTGGCAAAATGGATTATCTGCTGCTACCTACAAAATAACTTTCTCCATTTTTTTCCCCAGCAGTTCAGAACCCATTTGGTGTATTCCATTAGCAAAATTATTTTGTGGTGCGGGAGGGGCCGAGCACTCTTAAGTCCATTTCTGACGCAGTAGGAATAATCCATGAATTGTTGTGGGCTGGAGCTCATCTAAACGAGCAAAGTCGGTCTATGGCCGTTAGGCAGCATGACCTTTACAAGGGAGAGATATGGATCTTCTGCTTCCTACTTGCCCTACTCAGAATCAAAAGCGAAGCTCATAGTTGCACATCGGAGTTGATTTGTTCAGTGGCATTGACTTGAGAAGGTGCAAGGTGAATCCAAATAGGATCAAAAAAGATATGTCCTTTGGTTTTATGTTCATGATGAGATACAATGGATTTCTTAGAATGCAGTATATATCCTTTGGAGAGAGGCATTGATGCACAAATACAATACTGGCAGACATCACACCGTTGCAGTATCGGTACACCCAATGTTATGGTATTTTGTGCAGTGTGCAGCACAGTGGGACGATCGACTTGCGTGCAGGTGTGAGTTCAGCAATTTATTAACAAACCAAGGGCACAGCTCAGGGGCTGGAAAACACACAGCTAAACTCAAATATCTATCCATCCATCTTCTACCGCTTTTCTGGAGGTCAAGGTCACGGAGGCAGCAGTTCAAGCAGAGAAGCCCAGACTTCCCTCTCCTCAGCCACCTGCTCCAGCTCTTCAGAGAGGATACCAAGGCGTTCCCAGATCAGCTGGGAGACATAGTCTCTCCACCGAGTCCTGGGTCTGCCCCGGGGTCTCCTCCCAGAGGGACGTGCCCGAAACACCTCAAGTGGGAGGTGTCCAGGAGGAATCCTGATCAGATGCTCATACCACCTCAACTGGCTCCTTTCAATGTGGAGGAGCAGCGGTTCTACTCTGAGCCTCTCCCGGATGACTGAGCTCCTCACCCTGTCTCTGAGGGTGAGTCCAGTAATCCTATGAAAAAAGCTCAATTCAGCCACTTGTATCCGTGATCTCGTTCTTTCAGTCATTACCCAAAGCTCATGATCATAGGTGAGGGTAGGAACGTATATTGACTGGTAAATTGACAGCTTTGCCTTAGAACTCAGCTCCCTCTTCACCACAACAGACCGATACAATGTCCACATCACTGCAGCTGCTGCTCCGATCCGTCTGTCAATCTCTCGCTCCATTCTCCCCTCACTCGTGAACAAGACTCCAAGATACTTAAACTCCTCCACTTGGGGCAGGAGCCCGTCCCCAACCCGGAGAGGACAATCCACCTTTTTCCTTTTCTTTAGGCATGACTGTGAGAGTGAATGGTTGTCTGTCTCTCTGTGTTGGCCCTGCGATGGACTGGCGATCTGTCCAGGGTGTACCCTGCCTCTCGCCCAAAGATGCTGGGATAGGCTCCAGCCCCCCCACGACCCGAAAAGGATTAAGCAGAAGATGGATGGAAGATGGATGGATGGGTTTGTTTGTGCCCTAATGAACAGTTTTGATATAGCATTATATTAATTTTGAAAATTTACCGTCAAGTAAGAAAAAAGTAACAGGACTGGCTTAGGCGCCCACTAACAACCCCACTTTGGCAAGGGTCAGATATTTGGCCTTCAAACATTACATTTGAATTTGTTGTCAAGACTCAGATAACTGCAATCCACAGCCTCCAGCTGAGGGAATTTTTCACAGCTGTGACGGCTGTTACATCTGCAAGGTGTTTTGCAGACAGTCAACCAAACTGCCTCTGAGGTACTTCTTAATCCCGGTGCCCATTTTGCTATGATAATACCTGCAAGCAAAAAGACTCATGAGAATTTTAAAAATGCCAGCAAAATTGATTATGCAGATAAAAATACAAGTAATGCTGTTTATTTCATAATTCAGATTCCAAAGTTAATGAACACTTAATTCACAACAGAATGAGAAAAGTCTAGGATGAAGTCATAATGTCAGCATTTTTAGGAAGCAGATATTAAAAAGTTTTACAAGATAGAAAACATGCATTTGGAAGAAGGCTTTGGTGAAAATAATTAACAGAGATGAAAACAGTAGGGCTGTATACAAACATTTGTTCATTACAATAGTATTTGGTATTTGGGTATTCTATTTTCCCCCCAAACTGCTCAGTTCTAATAAAAATGGCATGCTGTCACTGTCTGGTGCAAACCTTGCATATCCAAAACAGACATCATTCAGGAAATGAGGAAAAACTCTGTATTTGTCATTAATTTAGTAGCTACAAGATTGATTCACATGGTTTTTCTAATGCTTATAACTGGTTCGTTATTAGTTAAAAATAAAAAAAAACACCCAGAGACATAAAGGGTGACCATTAGAATGGGTTTATTAAAAAAAGATTAAGACTAAACATGGAGGTACGAGGTCTGCACCGGGCAGCGACAATATTTACCAAATTAAGCAAAAAAATCCCTGCAAATTCCTGTTACAACTCTCACAAATTTACAAGAAAAAAAAAAGAGCAACTTGAAGATAAGGTCACAAACTTTACCAAAAACTTCACACATTTATATGAATAAATGTCCAAATTTAATAAGAAAAAATATTCAACTTTACGTGATAAAATTTTTACATTTATGAGAAAAAATGTTCTAAAATTATGATAGATTATAATAAAAGCTTCAAATTTAGAAAACAACCATTAAATTTACAAAGAAAAGTGCACATTTATAGGAAAAAAGAGGTAAATGTATAACAAAAAAGGTCTAAAATTTGCAAGAAAAACAGCAAAAAATTACATAAAAAACCCAAATTTATAAGAAAAGCCACATTTCAGAAAAACATCGACGACTGTACAGAATATGGGGACATTCACTCTAGATTACTCAAGAATATTCGCAACCCCAAAACTGGAATTTGAGACAGCCACAGAAGAGTGGCTGTACCGCTCCAGTTCATTAGGATCTGAATTTTCTTTAACTTTGACCAAGTTCAACTTCTGATATTGCATAACTTGGTCTGTTTCTGTGAATTTTTCTTTTAGAAGAAATGAAAGAAATGTTGAGCTTTCTATTAATTGGTCTCATGACTATACTGTATATCGTGTGTGTATTTCTGCCTTTCTCCATGTGGTTCTTTACATTAAGCCTTCATTTATGGCTCACGTTCTCTGTACTGTATACACCTCATTAATCATTCATAACCAGACAGTGCATTTAGTGTTGTTCATCAAGCTTTTGTTTGCCTCATTTTTCTTGAGATATTCCTTCATTTCAAGCAAATACAGAAAAAAGGACAGAAATCCTCCGCTCCACTGAGGCCAAATCTCCATCTGGCTGCTCTCTAATGTTTTTGCACATTGTATCATGGCGGGATTGGATGACGATCACATCCATTTTTGCAGCTCGGGGAATCACAAAAATCTCTTATCTTTCACAACATCTGCAACGCCCTCACTAATGCGCAACCTTATTATACCGCCGGTTTGCTTTCACTTTAACACTCTCGTCTGGATTAAATGGAAGTTTACAAATGGTGTCAGATGAGTGTGGAGGCTTTCAGACCTCAGCAATGCTGTCATCGTATATCCTCAGTCTGCTTCAGAAAACAAACATCACATGACTGGGTCATATGACTGCATCTGTATATGAGGTCCTATCCAGCAGAGGCCGCCCCTCGGACACAGTCCAGGGACGGATAATTTTTTCACACAGGTTGTTCAGAACTCCTTAGAGTGATGTTTACTGAGTGAAGTACGTGGCAGTAAGGACTACAGCTCCTGACCAGATAGAGTGATGACATAGAGTGAAGTACGTGGCGGTAATACACCTGTAAGCTGGTTGCCAACCGCCAATCAAATCTAAAAGAAGAAGAAGAAGTTGTTTATGGTTTAGTTCTCTAAACTGTTACCACATTGTTGTTACTTTTTCCTGTTGTATCACAAAAATACTTTTTTAAAGGTCCCGTTCACTCAAATGTGGTGTGTGTGGGGGTTTTAACCTTCTAAAATGCTTTCTTAGGTCATATCACTACAGTAAAATTATTAAAATCTCACTTCACTTAGCAATAACTACAACTTAACATTTTGACAGAAGCCAGTTTTGCTCTTCCGGGATCTTTATCCCTATGTCACTCACAAATGCTCCAGTCTTCAGTTACAACCCATTACTGTGCTATTACTGTAGCTGTGATGATCCAGTCCCCACCCAGAGTTTTGGAGCCCAAAGCGATAGCGTCAGAGCTAACAGTGCTACTAGGGAGTTAGCCTTCTAAACGTGGCTTATATTGTTATTTTCTTTAAATTTCAGTGAATAAATAAATAAATGCCTTTGACCGCCACCTAATCCACATAGCACCGGACCCCCATGATCCCTCCTGCAGGTGGTGAGCCCACTGGAGGGCGGACCCATGTAACTCCTTCGGGCTGAGCCCGGCCGGGTCCCATGGGTGGAAACCCGGCCACCAGATGCTAGCCATCGAGCCCCTCCCCCAGGACTGGCTCCAGGGTGGGGCCCCGGTAACCCCATACCGGGTGGGGTACACTGAATCCTTGATCTAGAATTTATCATGAAAGTCTGTTGGATCGTTCTTAGTCTGGCCCTTCACCCAAGACCAGTTTGTCTTGGGTGACCCTATCAGAGGCAAATTGCCCCAGACAACATAGCTCCTGGGATCACTGGGGCACGCAAATCCCCCCACCACGATAAGGTGACGATCCATGAGGGTGTCATGCTTGGTGACCACAGGATCTCATCTCTGTTGTTTGCAAATGATGTTGTCCTGTTGGCTTCATCCAGCAATGACCTACAGCTCTTGCTGGGATGGTTTGCCGCTGAGTGTGAAGCGGCTGGGATGAGAATCAGCACCTCCAAGTCCGAGTCCATGGTCCTCAGCCAGAAAAAGGTGGATTGTCCTCTCTGGGTTGGGGACAGGCTCCTGCCCCAAGTGGAGGAGTTTAAGTATCTTGGGGTCTTATTCACGAGTGAGGGGAAAATGGAGCGAGAGATTGACGGATTGGAGCAGCATCTACAGTGATGCGGACATTGTACCGGGCTGTTGTGGTGAAGAGGGAGCTGAGTTCTAAGGCAAAGCTGTCGATTTACCAGTCAATCTACGTTCCTACTCTCACCTATGGTCACGAGCTTTGGGTAATGACCGAAAGAACAAGATCGCGGATACAAGTGGCTGAAATGAGCTTTCTCCGTAGGATTGCTGGACTCACCCTCAGAGACAGGGTGAGGACCTCAGTCATCCGGGAGAGGCTCACAGTAGAATCGCTGCTCCTCCACATTGAAAGGAGTCAGTTGAGGTGGTACGGGCTCTGATTAGGATGCCTCCTGGACGCCTCCCACTTGAGGTGTTTCTGGCATGTCCCACTGAGAGGAGACCCCGGGGCAGACCCAGGATTCGCTGGAGAGACTATGTCTCCCAGCTGGTCTGGGAACTCCTTGGTATCCTCTCTGAAGAGCTGGAGCAGGTGGCTGGGGAGAGGGGAGTCTGGGCTTCTCTGCTTGAACTGCTGCCTCCGCGACCCGGACCTCCGGAAAAGCAGTAGAAGATGGATGGATGGATGGATGGAAATTTCAGTGACCCTAATAGACATCCCTGTTTTCCTCTGCTTCACTAATCCCCAACTGATGACATATCTTGCCTCATTCTAGCTTATTTTGTTATATTTTCAAGATGACTGTACATCGAACCGTTCACATTAGCTTAGCGGTCAGAGTCAACACATTAGTGCTTGCCTCAGTGGGAAGAGGCTGCCTGGCGTTAGCTGAACTGTTGATCTGGCCGGTTGTCATCAACACGTGACCGTGTATGTCATTCGTAAACATTGTTTTAGCTTATTTTACTGCTGTTTTTAAGGACAATGGAATTGATGAACATTGATATCAATGTAAACTTGCCAGATTGCAGCCAGTGGCTAATTTCCATCTGCTGTCCATTTTACTATAGTTTATTTTCTCTAACCAAGACTTGAGGAGGCTAGCTGACTCTCATAGCTAGCTAGCATTAGCAAGCTGCCTTGAGCCACCATTCACTCATTCTTTTGTGCTTATTGTACTCCAGGAAAGGGGTGGGAATCATGAGGGACCTCGCAATTCAACTTGGATCGTGATACTTGGGTCACAATTCCATCCTATCGCAATTCAACAATAATCACAATATCACGATAATCGAGTATCACGATCCCATATAGTGAAAATTTTTTCACCTTATTCAATCTCAAATCATGTCCTAAAGTAAAACTGTTGACATCTTTTTCAAATAATAAAGCATTCTCTGGGCTTCATTTTCCGCAGACACACGTCTCTGCACACAGGAAGGGTGGTGGACAGTGTTTGGAACAGACTCCCACTCCAGACATGTTTATCTGACTCTGTGGACTTTTAAAAAGCAGCTGAAAACTTTTTTGTTTAACATAGATTTCCACTGAGTTTTAACTGCTTTTTAATTGTAAGTCTGATATTTTTAATTTATTTTAATCTTGTGTTTTAACTTGTTTTTCTATTTTTAAAATCATTTTTATCTATCAGCTTCCTTTTATTCCATTTTATTGTGCAGCGGTTTGTGACTATGTCTCTGAAAAGCGCGTCATAAATAAACTTTACTTACTTGTCGACTGGACAAAAAGCTCCATGCCGGGTGTCTCTTTAGCTTAGCCGTTGCTAGTGCTGCTTCAAGACGTGTGCTGGCTCACCGTGTTCTGACTGTTTTTTTCTTTTTTCATGCAGCGCTTCTTGCAGGTTGTGTGCCATGTCAAGGTCTTTCCTTCCATCTTTGCTACAAAATCCAAATAAGGCCCGACATTTGAGCTAACTTTGAGCTAACTGCTTTCTAACTTTCAAAGCTGGCTACAAAGCTCAGAGACAAGATATGACTTCACTTGACTTGGTCTTTGCTTTGTGCCATCTAGTGGACTGAAAACACCATTGATTAACTGATAACCCAAAAGTATATGTGTGCGCATTTTTAAAAAAAATAAAAGATCGATCCATGTGTTTATGGATCGATACACTATTGCCAGTGCCAAGTATCGCGATCCATCAGTGAATCGATCTTTTTTTCCACCCCTACTCCAGGGGCCAGTTATATGCTATCAGCCACTAAAACCACACACTCCTGTCCACCAGTGATACTTTATTTCATTAATTCTTTACAACAAATTTATATTAGCTGGCCCAGGCTCCCTACTGAAGCTAAGAGCTAGCCAGCTAAGATTAGCAGTAGTTAGTGATGCAAGTGGGAGGGTGAGGTTGATTGCAGCCCTTGAGAATTTAAAGAGACATGCCACAGCTCCAGCTGTTCCTGTTCTGCCAGAGGTGCATGCTGCAGTTCCTGCGGCTCATCCAGAGGTGGTCACCCCCGCAGCAGTGGACCAGGAGCTCAGACAAGTACTTTTCTTTACTTTTTTAACATCAATATTAGTAAAGTCTTGCCTAGCTCCTGGTGATTGTGGTGACGCCTCACTCACCCCCTGCCCGCCTCCCCCGTCCGAGATGATTGCAGCGGTGATGATTCCCCAGGCATCAGGGTTGGACATCCCTGCACCATCAGAAGTCCCAGAGGTCATGGGACTTCCACCTGACGTACCAGAGGTCATGGAACCTCCACCCGACATACCAGAGGTCAGGAGACCTCCACCCATTGTCCAAGAGGTCAGAAGATGCCCAAGAGGTCAGGAGTAGGGATGGGCATAATTTACCGATTAACCGATAATTGATCATTAAGAATTTCACCGAGGAAGTTCATTTTCGTCGACAAACCGTTTTTTTTTTTTTTTTAAACAATCCGAGGTTATTAAGGCCTAGTGCACGGCCGTCCTCAAACAATGCAATGGCAAAATTTGGGCACCAGGGGGCAACATTACACCATCGCCGTACCCTGGCGTGCCTCCGTTGATACATGCGGGCTTCCGTAGGGCGATCGCCAAATCATGAGGTGGTTACGGCGAAGTGTTGCGTGGGACCATTTCAATTTAAAAAATGACCAGGTGTACTGCAATCACTGCAATGCAGCATACAAATATACCTCATCGACAGGGTCCATGGAACACCCTTATTACGCGAAGAAACCGCCAACAGTGGTTGCGCGCTGAGTAATGGCGGTGGTGAAGATTCTTTTTTTTTTTTTTCAGAAACTTTATTGAGAAGGTCATGAAGATTCAGTGTACACACGTCGAGGGAAGCTGCAGGAGGCGGCGTAGTGCCTCGACGGGAAGACTATTTCGCACAAAATGGCACAAGAGAACAGCAAAAAGTTCCACGCGGCTAGACTAAGCAATACGAGCGATAGAGCAATGAATGCGGTCTTCGTTTGTTGGGTGGCCGCTCGGCAGGGAGAGAGAGCTGGGTAAAACGTCTCGGCCAATCAGCTTGCGGGGTGAAACGTCTCGGCCAATCAGCTTGCGAGATTCCCGAGCCGAGCAAACACGAGAACAGAGAGAGAGAGATTTGAGAGAGAGAGGTAGATTTGAGTTGTGCGGCTCTCCGTGCCCTCCGTGCTGATACCTGATGTTCTAATGCAGTCTACCTACCTAAAAATGTTAATGATTAACCGATTATTAATCATTAATTCTCCCGGCGATCGGTGAAGAAAATTTCACCGAATGCCCATCCCTAGTCAGGAGACCTCCACCCATTGTCCAAGAGATCAGGAGACCTCCACCTAGTGTCTAAAAGGTCGGGAGACCACCACCCAATGTCCAGAAGGTCAGGAGACCTCCACCTGATGCTCCAGAGGTCGGGAGACCTCTGCCTGTTGTCCAGGAGGTCAGGAGACCTCTGCCCATTGTCCAGAAGGTCGCAAGACCTCCACCCGATGTCCCCAAGGTCATGGGACCTCCATCTGGGACGTCCAAGCAGTCCACTTCACCTTCGCCACCTGGGGTTGCCGATCCTCAGCTGCTGTTAGCCCCTGCGCTGAAGGCTCCTCAGGTACTGTCCCCAGAGCAAAGAGCACCTATATTGTTATCTCCAGAGCAAGAGACTTCTATGTTAGTTTCTGTGCAAAGAGCTCCACTGTTACCATCTACTGAGCTCACAGATTCTATATTGTTACTTCCTGAACAAAGAACTCCCAAGTCATCTCCTGGGTATAAAGATTCTATGTTGCCATCTCTAGAGTGCAAAAATTCTTTGTTGCCAGCTCCTGAGGGTAAAGTTTCCATGAGGTCATCTCCAGAGGTTACAGTGTCTATGTCATTATCTCCTGAGGTCAAAGTTCCTATGTTGTCATCATCTCCTGAGTACAGAATTTCCATGTCATCTCCTGAGTTTAAAACCCCCATGTTTTCTTTTGAGCAAGAAAATCCTGTACTGTGTTTCCCAGAGTTAAGAGCTCGTGTTATTTTCAGCACATAAGGTTTGTGTGTTATTTTCTGAGCAAGAGGCTCGTGCGTTTTCTCCTGTCTGGTGGCCCACGGTCTTTGGTAGGCCACCTGATGCCTTGTGTTCACCCTTCCAGTGGCCGTTGGACTTTGGAAGGCCTCCAGACCCACCCTATTTCATGATCTGGTGGCCTAGGGACCTGGGCAGGCCACCCAAATCACTTTACACTCTGATTTGGGGTTCCATGGACTGGGGTCAGCCTCCTGACCCACCCTGTTTTCCAGCCCAGTGGGCATGTGAACTATAAAGCAAACTCCTGTTGGACATTTTTGGCTTTTCTTGTTCTGTGAGATTCCTGCGTTTTGTTTTTCCCACCGTGCCTTGTCCCCCTCTGCCCGCTCCATTGGGGTGTTCTTGAGTTTTGTTTGATGGGTGTCTGGGCTCGCCCTTGGGGGGTGGGGGAGGGCTCTGCCATAGTCTAGGCTTGTTCACAGGATCACGCCCATGCTTTATGTATTATATGATTGCATTTTCTGTGACTTCTTATGATTATTATTTGTACCACTGGTCCTCTGTTCCTCTGAGCCCCTTGTCTTTGTCTTGTGTGTCATCCCCTGTTTGCTCTTGGGTCTGTGTGTGTATCTGTTCACCTATTGTTCCAGCTCCTCTTGTTTCCATACCTATAGCCACTCTCCTTCATGTGTGCATTGTTCTGCCCTTGATTGTTCTCAGCTGTCCTGCATCTTGTTGATTGTCCTGCCCCATATATGTGAGTCTCTGTTCTGTGTTCAGCCAGAGGTCATTGCGTCATTTTCCTGCCAGAGTTTTGCGTCCATGTTCCCAAGTGTCTCATGTAAGTTTGTTCCTGCCTAGCCTTGCTTGTGTTTTTGATGCCAAGTTTTGTTTTATGTTAGTTCGGTTTTCAGCCTATGCACTGCCTTTGTTTTGTCCTGGCTTCTAGCTTAATAAATCATCATTGGCACCTAAATCCTGCCTACATCTGGGTGTGTTCTCAATCTACCCTCATCTGCTCATTGAAAGCAAAATTATGACACAGCAGTTATACTTTTCCATATCTGTGTTCATTTAACAGCTTCTCCATAGGCGTTCAATAAAGATTTCCCCTCCTAAACTTCCACAAATCCGTGGAGGCTGAAATTTGGGGATGCACACCCTCATAACCTCAGCAAAGCACTTATAAAATCTGAGGTCAGTCTGACAAATGGTTTGAGAGATATGAAAGGAACAGACAGACATACACACAGACATAGATTCCTTGCATTTATAGATAGATTTGTGCACCTTTATCCACTCCCACTCCAGACCGTCAGTGATGGAGTAACCCGTTCCACCCTGATGAAATCACCCTGAGAGTGCTCAGATCTCCTGACTGCTGAACATGAGCACAGCCAAAATGCAGTTCCAGTTGAGCATCATCGTGCACAAGTTTGCCGAACACTGCTGCAATTGCCTAGGGCGAGTAACAATTTTCATGAAAACATAAATGCCCAGATCTCCTGGTGTTTGAGCAGAACCTGGATGCAGACCAATCTGAGGATCATTGTGAGTGAGTTGAGTGTGTGACTGGGGCAGTTGTGTACGAGGAGCAAAACCACCATGGTTTCTCCTCGTTGTAGTAAACAATTCTTCGCTAGATAAGTGAAAGAATAAAAAATATCACGTTAGAAACAAGCATAACGAGGCCAGATGAAGCTTGTCGGACAGAACTGTGGGGGCCGTGTCGGGTTTTAAAAAAAGAGGTTGGGAACCTGAGCTGTATAATACTCTCACACACGAGCAGAGACAGAGAGGGCTGAAGGTAAACAAGGAAGTCAATGGCCGGGATTTCAACCGAAGATTTTACATTTCACAGAGCGGCATTTTGAAAGATTGCCCTGGAAAAACCCTGCAGCAGCAGACCCCCCCCCCCCCCCCCCACACACACACACACTTCTGTTATGTTTAAAGGCTCAGCCATCACTTCACAGACAGAAGAGTGACATGCAGTGAGATTTTTGTGTGTTTGGATTTCTGAGCGTTTCTATTATTAGAAATGATCGAACTGAAGCCACACAGTGAGAAAAAAAGATTAAGTGCCAGTGACTGTGTCTTTTTTTTTTCATGTCAATAATGGCTCCCAAATGGTGTTTCGGTGAGGACAGAGACACGCACAGGAGTGCACGCTTCCTCACATCATGCACACGCTCCTCGCTCTCCATCATCATGCTAACCCTGTGTGATTCACGCGGCGGGAGGCAGAGGGGCTCATTATTATTCCACAAGGGTCGGCTGATCTCAGCCAAATCTGTCTACGCCTTGCTCCACATTCCACATCATTTTTGTGTTGTTTCACTCCCAGGAATCCAAAGATCTCTCACCTGCCGGGATCTTCTGGAAATGTGGGAAATCAATGAGTGAAGCCCCCCCCCTCCCCCTCCCTGGGGGATTCCTCACACAAGCCGCAGGAGAGTCTGTGGTGGTGGTGGTGGTGGGGTTTACTCTGCTCCGAGCTCCTGAGGGCTACAGAAGCCAAAGCCGTTCTAACATTGACAGGAAACGGCCTGGCCACCCCGGGCTGGGTTATTGCTCAGTTATTATGTGCCACTAAAGGCGGAGTGAAGAGAGACGCCGGCTATGTCCTCCCAGGAAGCATGCGTCTCTCCTTCATCAATAAGTGATGCCCTGTCTCTTCCAGTCTATCAGGCAGAGGGCAGCGCTGCCTGGGTTGGGTTCAGGAGGAGCAGTCCCATCTCAACCAGTTCCACCTCACCTGCTCGCATGACGATCCTCGTTTTCCGCCCTCGTTGGGCAGCACGGTGGTGCAGTGGTTAGCACTGTTGCCTTACAGCTAGAAGGTTCCTGGTTCGATTCCCCAGGTTGGCAGGGGTTGGGACCTTTCTGTGTGGAGTTTGCATGTTCTCCCTGTGCTGCGTGGGTTTACTCCGGGGGCTCCGGTTTCCTCCCACAATCCAAAGACATGCATGTTAGGTTAATTGGCTGTTCTAAATTGTCCCTAGATATCTGTTTCCTATAGGCCCTTAGAATAGAGGGTTAGTATTAGTGAAAGCGCTTTGAGTGGTCTTTGTGACTAGAAAAGCGCTATATAAGTGCAGGTTAGTTAGTTAGTTAGTTTGCCGTAAACTTGATGCTTTTATAGATTCCCGGACCGTTTTTCGGGCCACTCTGAAGTAACTGACACGAGCGCGGTCGTCCCAGCGCCCTTTGCCTCTCCGGGCTGTGACTCTGGTTCGATGCGTTCCAGCAGTCAAACGACAACCGAGAGCACCGATAGGGTCCCCCTGTCTTTATTTTTTGGCTGCACTGGAGCCTAATCCCATTTCACAGCGGCACGCCGCCGCGCCAAAATAATCACTTGATGGGGGTTGAACGTGATTACCGCTGTTCACTCTTATCTCCAGTGAGTGCAGAGAACATCGTCCAATAAGAACAACTGCTCGCCTGTGTGATGCCGGGCCAAGTGAGACGCAGACGAGGAGCAGCAGAGCCACACGGAGAAAAGCCGCTGACGGCTCTCCGCGCGGGACGCCTGTCTGCTCCGCGTGCAGAGAGAAGCGCGCGCAGTAAGTCGATTCGCATGGATAAGTAATTGGAACAGCGGTCCATCCTCTTACATGCGGCCTGCATATTTAACAAAGCCCTCTGTAGACGTTCTGACTGAGGATGTCGGGGCTTATTGTTTCGGGGGGGGGATAAGACATAATCTGCTGGTAGGATTCCAAATAAATACCCTTAATTTATCAGAAGTTAATGGTTTTGATTTAAAACTGGTTTGCGGCTAATTCCTTAACTCTGTGCTAATGCTAACCTCCAAAGACAAATATTTCTTCCACACAAATCAGATTAAAAACACGAATTACGTACAAACGCAGTTCTGGTAAAGCTGGGACGTTGTGCCAAACGTTAATAAAAACGAAAGTTTTCAGCTTCAGTAAATCTCCAAGGCTCAAGGATGTGTCAGCCCGCAGAGCGCTTACTGTCAAGGGGGCTTGAACCCACGGGCTTCCAGCTGAAGGACAAGTCTCCTCAGCCGCTAGACGCCCCCCCCCCCCCTTCCCAGTTCAGCATTTGGATTGACGGCGACACCGGCGCTGCGGGCATTTCCTCACCTGACTGCCAGACATGATGTAGAGCGAGTTCCTGTCCAGGGAGAAGGCCATGTCCCGGAGGATGGGGCTACTGTCCTTCATCACAGACACCGTCTCGTACAGCACGCCTCCATCCAGAGGACCGTCCACCCTGATCTGCAGACATGGAGACAAACACCAAGGGACAGTGAATGTATGGTTACTGTGCGTCCTTTCACTGTACGTATATGATCCTGAATGCTTTCTATTCTTACTCTTTGGCTTAAATACATATTTAATGCCACTTTTTAATTAAAAAAAACATCTTTCAGTTTTATTTCCAGTTACATTGCTTGTCCAAAACAAAAATCAATTCATGTGTTTCAGCTGGCAACAGGTTAGTTAACTCTAAGGGCCGCTTTACACACCATGGAGATTGTTGGGTGACCACTGAGAGATCAAAAATTGGCCTGAGCTCTCAACAGTCTCCTGAAGCCTCAAAAAAAAAATAAAATAAATCCATTTCAGTGTAAATGTTTGGGAAATTGTTGTGCAATCAAAAATTCAATTTTCGGCAACTTTCCTAGCAATCTATAGAGATCTTTGAGAGACTGCTGAGACACCAGGAGAGATTGCTGAGGGATCACAGAGTTTCTTGGGTGACCAAAGAGGTCTATATGCTGTATATATTTAAGAGGTTTCTAGTGCTCTTCTATCCCGTTTACACAGCAGTGGAGGTCATTGAGAGATAGCTGAAAGATGGGGGGGGGGGGGTGCTGGAGCCTATCCCAGCATCTTTGGGCGAGAGGCAGGGTCCACCCTGGACAGATCGCCAGTCCATCGCAGGGCCAACACAGAGAGACAGACAACCATTCACTCTCACAGTCATACCTAAGGACAATTTAGAATCCCCAGTTTGATGCCAGTTAACCTAACTTGTATGTTTTTGGCATGTGGGAGGAAACCGGAGAAATCCCGCAATAAACCCACGCAGACACGGGGAGAACATGCAAACTCCACTTCTTAATGAAATGTTTGTGACATATTTTGTTCACACTTTCTGTATTTTTTTTAATTATTGAAGCAAATTTGTTTTGTTTTTTCCTGGCTTTCTTTAAAAGCTCTAATTTATTTTTTAAAGCCTATCATTTTAAGAATCATCCTTCACCATTTCAACTCCACCCTCCCTCTTACGTCAGTTAGCCATTATAGCTGACTAGCTTCTAGCCTCCTAGCTCGGTTGAGCAGTGCTCTGGTTCACTGATCCACACTCAATAGTGTATCTCATGCCAGTCCGCTCTACCTACCAATAAATTTTGCCGCGAATCCACAACAAATCGCTAGCACTGCCCGCTGGACGACCGCCGCAACCCAAGGCGAGCTACCAAGGGATCTCAAAGGCCAGTGTGGCTCTGTGGGACTCCACTCTGCTCTCACAGCCAGTTGAAAGCTAAAGCGACTACGCTGTCCATGAAAGTAGTGGATCCACGGAGGACAGTGGGGTTGTTGGCGTGAGAGCCAGCAGCATCTGGTCCTGGGACATTTTGATTGGAGGGAGCCAGAGGCTTTGTCGTGATTTTGCAGCCGATCACCTGTACCAGCTTGTGGCTCGCATAGCCAGCTAAAGGCTAAAGGTAGCCTATTAGCCCCTGAGCTATTAGCCCACGAGCTAACACTGGGACCAGGATGCTGGCTGTAAGCGTGGCTTATATTGTTATTTTCTTTAGATCTTAGTCACCCTAATAGCCATCCCTGTTATCACCCGGTTCGGCGGTGTGCCTCGCGTCACTGCGGCCCATCTCTCAGTGGTTTGGGCTAATTATGTGACTGGATGACAAATTTGAGACAGTTAAAGCCTACAAACACACCATTTTTCCGTCAGTGACCCCTTTAAAACCAGACTGACTTCTTCATCATTAGTGTTTCAAATTTCTTCTTAAAACATAGTAGCTTTTTATATGTGACAGCTTTATTGTTACTGCTCTGCTTCTCTTTCATTTTTAATATTTTATTCATTTTTTTTTCTTTCTGTTCTGTATTAATTTCATGAATTATTTAGCGTCTTTGTGTAGTTAAGTGCTACATAAATGAAGTTTATTGTAATTCAGCAATGAGCTAATTTCTTCAGAGTTTACAACTTAAATAAATGACCGTGAAAATTGTCCAAGCTGTTCTACATTTTGTTCTGTCGACCAAAGGACTTATCTGATGTTAGCTCATCAGCATTAAATAAACCGTCCTCCTGTATGGCGTCCATTTGAACATTAGCTCATTAGCCGAGAAGCTGCTTATGTGAAATGATGGATAAAACAGCTTGCTCATTTGAAAATGAAAAAGAATGACTTGAAAACAAATCAGGGACATTTACATAGTTTCCAGCTGGAAACAGTATGTCACATGCTCGTACACAAATTAAATTAAAAAGGCAGCACAAGGAAAATGAGCTTCTAGAGAGAGTGCTGTGTGTGTCCAGAGGTTTAACGAGGAGACGCGATGTATCGGAGTGAATGACGGTTCAGATTCTGCTCCCTGGTCCGACCCTGGATGTCGTCTTGGTTCCACGTCAGGGAGCTGCAGACTAATGTTGAAAAGACAGAGAACCCAGCCGGCATGTCCATGTGGGCCCCACCAAAGGTTAATCTGGGCTGTTGATGGGTCCCATGTGGGTTCGTCCATGTTGGCCCCATCTGTGTTTTCCCACATGGACTTTACCCGTTCACCTATTTTCAGCTTATTTTCTTGTAAATTATGTGTGATTTTTTTTTTCTACTAAATTGATAAATTTTCTTGAAAATTTCAAACTTTTTCATAAATTTGCAACTTTTTTTTACTATACACTTGTAACTTTCTCATAAATTTGTCATTTGTTTCTTGTAAATTTCCAACTTTTTTCTCATAACTTTGTTAGTTTTTCTAGTATATTTGTGACTTTTTCCCATAAATTTGGAACTTTCTCAAAATTTTCCACCTTTTTTACTGTAAACGTACAACTTTGACTCATAAATTTGGGACTTTTTTTCCTCAGGAATTTTCAGTTTTTTAATCATATTTGCTACTTTTGTTAATCTGCAATTTTTTCTAAATTTTTATTCATAAATTTGTGACTTTTCTTGTAAATTTGCTAAATTTTTCTTTTAAGTTTGTAATTTTTTCCAAGTAATTTTACAAATTTTTCTCTTGTAAATTTGCAACTTTTTCTCATAAATTTTCACCTTTTTCTCATAAATTTGCAATTTTTTTCTAGTAAATATGTGACCTTTTTCCTCATAAATTTGCTATCATGTTAATTGTAAATTTTTCACTTTTTTTCTTATAATTTTTCACACTTTCTCTCATAAATTTGTGACTTTTTTCACATAATTTTACCTGTGGCGCCAGCGTTACTGAAACCTGCTCACCCACTTTAAAGCCACGTGGGGCCCAGGTGGGTTTAAATTGGGTAAACGGATTACCTGCTCACCTGCACCACAGGTAAAGTGTGGGCAAACACAGATGGGGCCAACGTGGAACCCGCAGACACACCCATGTGGGACCCAGAAGATAGCCCAGATTTAACCTACGGTGGGGCCCACATGGACATGCTGGCTGGGAACCAATCAAAGGCACTTAAACAGAGGCAGTTATTGCTGATGGACAGCACATAAAAACACTGGAAAGCTTTATCGCTGCATCCTCCAACTCAGTATCTCCAAAAACGAAGAGAACATTGTTAAGCACTGTTGGGGAATTCTTCAGCTTTGGGACATGGTGAGAGGTTTTAAACCATCCATAAAAAACAGTTTAATAGACAATATTCTAACCTTCCATCTTCCAGCCAGGCAAGGTCAAGTAAAAACTAAGCTCTTCTGAACAGTTTGTTTTTCAGCTGTTAAAATGTTTGGTTAATTACAAATGTGATGACTGACCTTTACACCCAGCATCCTTAAATATAACTACCATTCTTAAAAGTGTACAAAATTGACCTCTAGCAAACAAAAAATGTTTTAGGTCATTTTTTTTTAATGTTATGATGTCCGCCCATCTGTCCCACAAAAGGCACATGTCTTGTGAAATCGATTCCTCCTACAGTTTTGTTCCAAATGTTTTTAAATCTGGTACCAGCGTTTGATATCCACCGATGATGCACATATCACAATGTGGCTCCGACTGAATGATTTTTGCAGGAGATACAGCCCCTGACCTATGATGTTATATTTTTACCTCAGTTAATAATTTGGCCCCATAACCTGATATGCTCATTTCACTTAGTTTGGGAGAAACTACTTGTATCGACTAATGAAAGCCTCCTGCTGATTTCCAGATGTTGTGAAACTAGTTTTGCTGTATATGCACGGATGATGGGCTTATCATAATTTGGTTCTGCCCCAGTAATTATATGGAAAAGTTAAAAATGGCTCTCCTTCAGTAAGATATTTGGATTTTCAAAAGGTGGCGAGCCCACTGGAGGGTGGAACCATGTGGCTCCTTTGGGTGTACTGGGTCCTTGATGTAACTTTTGTCATAGAGATCCACTGGACCGCTCTTAGTCTGGCTCTACACCCAGGACCTGTTTGCCATGGGAGACCCAACCAGAGGCAAGTTGGCCCCAGCAACATAGCTGCTGGGATCACTGGGACACACAAACCGCTCCATCATGAAAAGGTGGCGATGCATGGAGGTGTCCACTATTTTCAGAGAGTGTAAAATCCTGCCAGTGCTGGTGGTGAGAATGGCAGACCTCCTGCTGATTGTTTGCTCAGATGGGCGCCGGGGGGTGGGGGTCTGCTTATGTGGCCTGCGCCGGTGGCCTCCCTGGTCACTGCCGGGCACTGGTGCATGTTCAGGCTCGCTGCATCTGCTTGGCAGCCGGCTTTTGAAATAAAGGTGAATGAGGAGTGAATTTAAGTGGGTACTGGAGTGAGAGAGAATGGGTCGGTCTGGGTGAGTGAGAGGGGTGTGCATGGGAACATGTGGGTGTGAAGGTATGGGGAGGGGTGTGCCTGCGAGTCGGGAGGGGCTGGATTAAGGGGGGTAGTGCCTCTTGGCAACGTGGGCTCACCTGGGCAAGGGGACTTCTTTGGACGTGGGGGACTTCTTTGGACGTGTGGGTCCCCGGGGTGTGTGGTCGAGGCGCTGGGGCGGGGCCGCTGTGGGAGTACCTGGGGGGGCTCGCTCCGGGGGGCGCTGGCTGGTCTCTGTCCTGGGGGGTGGGGTCGCTGGCCTCCTGGTGCCTGGGGCCCGGGGGCGGATGTTGGCCCTGCTGGGGGGGTGGGGGTTGAGCGGGTCCAGGGGTGTGGGCTCACCGCGCCGGCCGCCGGGCGGCCTGCCCTCCCTTGATCATCCCTCCGGGGGTGGATGCCTGGCTTTCCTGGGGCTTGCTGACCT
Organism: Pholidichthys leucotaenia; assembly: GCA_020510985.1. NCBI lineage: Eukaryota > Metazoa > Chordata > Actinopteri > Cichliformes > Pholidichthyidae > Pholidichthys > Pholidichthys leucotaenia. Next base: position 50,755,303 of record CM035837.1, on the reverse strand, counting down.
CGGGGCTGGGGGTTGGTGGCGCTGCCTTGCCTGCTCGGGGTCGTCGGGGGGAGGGCTGCTGCGACCGGCCCTCCGCTCGTATGTTTCCTGACAAATCACTCACATGCACACACTTATTTTGCGCGCGTTCTCATATATAGGCACACAGACATACATGTACAAGTGTCTCTCCTTTAACAGGTGCAGAAACCAGACTCGTGTTGAGACATCTCCGGTGGAAGAAGCAGCTTGTCTTTTGTTTGTTTTAGTTGTCTTTTTTTTTTTTTTTTTTTGTCTGTTCCCCTCCCCTTTCTTTCCCCCCTTCACACACTTCCTTTCCCTTTTCCCCATCCTGTTGGGTCTTCCATGGGTAAAACAATTAAAATAAAGTATTAAAAGTTATTACAGGAGGAGTTTACAACAATATACAGTGCAAAGTTAGGCACTGTATAGACTCCTCTTGGCAAAGTAAATCTGTTTTGGCACAGTAGGGTGACAGATCCCTGTTCTGTTTGCCTAGCTGCCTGACAGGACAAGGGGAAAAAAAAAAAAAGAGAGAGAGAATGGCAGACCTCACTATTAAATGGAATGAGGCGTCAACAGTTTTTGTAAAAATTTTCATCTTTTTATACTTGCCACAGCTGTAAAAACAAACTGAAATTGATATTTTTGGGTCAAAAAATGGACAATGAAAGGCTAATGCACTCAGTGTTATATGGGAAAATAGGAACAACTTTTGTGATACACACAGCGTGGAAAATAAGTATTGAACACGTCAACATTTTTCTCATTAAACATATTTCTGATGGAGCCATTGACCTGAGATTTTCACCAGATATCAGTAACAACCCAACTAATCCATATTACAAAAAAATCAAGGCAACTGTGTTCACAAAACAAGTTATATTTAATAAAGTTGATTGACACAGGGAATAAGTATTGAACATGCGTGGTGAAAATTCATTTAATATTTAGTAGAAAATCCTTTGTTGGTAATAACAGCTTCCGGACGCCTCTTGTATGAAGAAACTAAGTGCAGGCATTGCTCAGGAGTGATTTTAGCCCATTCTTTCCCACAAACTGTCTCCAAATCTTGAAGGTTCTGTGGGTATCTTCTATGAACTCTGATCTTCAGTTCGTTCCATAGATTTTCAATTGTATTCAGGTCAGGTGACTGACTGGGCCACTCTAGCAGCTTTATTTTCCTTCTCTGGAGCCAGTTGGGAGTTTCCTTGGCTGTGTGTTTGGGATCATTGTCTTGCTGAAATGTCCACCCTCATTTCATCTTCCAAGGATGTCTCTGTACATTTGTTCATTCATCTTTCCTTCAATTATATGAAGTCTGCCTGTACCATCTGCTGAAAAACACCCCACACCATGATGGGATGTACAGTGCCATTTCTCCTCCAAACATGCTGTGTTGTGACATCCAAAAAGTTAAATTTTGGTCTCATCTGACCAGACTATATTCTTCCAGTATTTTACTGGCTTGCCCAAATGTTGTGCAGCAAACTTTAAACATGCTTCAACCTTCTTTTTCTTCAACAATGGAGTCTTGTGAGGTGAGCGGGCATAGTACCCATGTCGGCTGAGTGCATGACTTATTGTTTTCTATGAAGCAGCAGTACCTGCTAACTCTAGGTCTTTCTGGAGCTCTCCACGAGCGGTCTTTGGCTCTTGGATAACTCTTCTGATAATTCTTTTGACTCTTCTGTCAGAAATCTTGTGAGGAGCTCCTGGTCGTGGCTGGTTTATGGTAAAATGATGTCCTTTCCACTTCCGAATGATGGCTCCAACAGTGCTCACTGGAACATTCAGCAGTTTAGAAATGTGCCTGTAATCATTGCCGTCATTATGTTTTGCAACAATAAGGTTGTGAAGGTCTAGAGAGAACTCTATGCTTCTACCATTATGAGATTGTTCTTTGTGGTGGACAATCTGATATTCACAGACCTTTTTAAAGGTTATCAGTCAGGACTTAACCAGCTGAAATAATTTTGCACTGATGGGGGATTGGATGGCTTTCTAAATTCTGATGGATTTCAGCTGGTTTCTTGGCTTTCTATGTCTTTTTGCACCGCTTTTTCTTCATGTGTTCAATACTTATTCCCTGTGCCATTCCACTTTATTAAATATAACTTGTTTCGTGAACACAGTTGCCTTGATTTCTTTGTATGTATGGATTACTTGGGTTGTTACTGATATCTGGTGAAAATCTCAGGTCAATGCCTCCATCAGAAATCTGTTTATTGAGAAAAATGTTGACATGTTCAATACTTATTTCCCTCGCTGTAAATATTTACAAATATTTCATTGATAAATTTTGGTAAAATAAAACAGAATGTCAAAACTCATGTTAGTTCCAGTGGCCAGTAAGAGGTAGCAACACCTATTCAAGGGTTGATATTTCATTTCACTGTTTTGGGCGACATTGAACAGAACATTTTGTTAAGATTAAATATTGATGGGGTCACTATCACTATTACTGCAATGGTGCATATTTTTTTGCAACCTTTATTTTAAGATGGCAATTACAAAGTATCTACCTACAGCCTGTACATCACAGTGTGCTAATACTGAAAGCTCAAAGTGGTGTACACTGATGGTGAGGCTTTGTGGACCTGACCATTATGAAGCAGCTGAGAGGGCAGGCCAAGAATTTTACAGTTAAAATAATCTCTTTTATTTTGATTAACATGTGTGCTCCAAATGCATTTTTCTTCAATTGTGTAAAATAACAACAAAAGGTTTTCCACCATAATACACCTTTATATCTATAATAGGTGTACGCATCAGGCACCTATCAAGTAGTTTAGCTATGTGTGTTCCTCTGCTTCCAGTGTTTGTGTAAAGAAAACAACATCACAGTCATTGATTTAGCTCAGATGGAATCAATGTTGATCCTCTTATCTAGTTCTCAGACAACTAGGCAAATTTCCCAAACAATCCCTTTCCAGCTTAGTTATAGTTTTAGGTTTTTCAGTCAACATTTTTCTGTGATTTAAGGCTTAAAACAAAATACTGGGCCATTTGGGTATTTGCAATGGAGATAAGTGTGTGTCTGCGTTGACTTTTTGTTTCATTTAGTGAAGGTTTTGTGATTTTCTCCAAGCGTATTTCTGGTTAGCAATGAGACTGACAAGATGGACAAGAAAGGAAAAAATAGATTAGCTGATTTTCATTCAGCGCTCCAGTCTGACCCACTCATTTACCCCTGAGTTAAAAAAAAAAAAAAAAACTGTTCAGGCAACCTAGCCTTAATTTGACTTTGGAGTGACTTTCAGACGGAAATCTTTTGGGGCTCATTAAGTGCAGACATGGAGAACAGATGCCCACTGGTGAAGGGGTTTCGATTCTCTTCTGCCACCACTGCCTACAAACAAGATGTGCCATTCCAGAAAAGCAGACAAATAAGCTTTCAGACTTTGCAAGGAATGGCTGAGTGATGTGGAAGCTGTCAACCTTGAGAAGTAAACCTTTCCAAAGATCTCAAAACAGAGAGAAAAGAAAAAAAAAACAAATTAATGAAGATAAAAATCTGTATTATGTGATATGCGTAATTATTTTCTTCTGTTTGCCAAAAAGACAAAAATCCTCTTTTTTTTGTCTGTGGTCCAATTCTTAAAATTTCTGTTGAATAAAAAAAACAAAACTTATGTTTACTCTCACAAAGCTCCCCCTTTTTTTAGTCTTGTTGCAGGAATGCTGTGAGTTGCATCATAAAGTAATGATAACCTGACAAATGAAATATAAGTCAGAAATGTGAAACAGGAGAGTCTGAATAAACCATGATGCTGAGAAGAAGAAGTAAAAAAACATCCTCATTAGCTATGCAAACCCAGGTGGAAGCCCTATTTGAATTGCGGGGAGATCAGATCATTAACCAAGTGACGCAGTTACAGTAAAGCTGAATTAATTTCTCAATCACCGTAATTAAAATAAATGCAAGATAACAAAGAATTGAAGCAGCGAATGGGGGGAAGCATTTTGAAACGTCTGCAGTGAGATTATGAAAGTCTTCGACGCCTGCATTCCAACTCGCGGACTTAAGCAACCTCACGGCCCAAATCAAATTTGACTGCAGAAGACTTTGAATGTGTGCCAAGTCGAGCTCGCCGCACATGGTGGCGGATTCCTCGGCAGTCTCTCAATGGAGACAGTCAATCAATACAAACTGATTACATGATTGGATCCCCCGGGCACCAAAACTTCATCAATCAATCACGCCTCCACCTTCCACGGCAGCTGTGCCACTCCAAAATTCAGCCAAGAATGAAGGAGGGAGAAACATGTGCTGAAAGAGGCAGTGTGCATTGTTGGTAATGAAGGCAAACATACAGTGTTATCCTCCATAGAGAATTACACCAAAATAGCATAGAAACATGGGGCAGTCTTTTAGACTGAGCTCATAAAAGGACAAAGTCTGAATCACACCTGCTTACATGGGCAAAATTTCATCAATCTGATTACAATTCAGATCAGAATTTTACTGTTTACATGGATCCTGAAAAAGCTGATCCGATTAGGACGTGCGTTTCCATGTGTCACATGTTTGAACGGAATAAATCATTTTGACATGCGCACGTCGACGTTTCAACATTCTGAAAATAGTAGGAGAAGAAGCAACTTCTGGTGTTAGCAAGCCACGCTTTGTGTCGAAATTGACCTGTATTGTGTTATTCAGACTGTACTTTTGCTTCTGCTGGTCTCCGTAATGAAGCTACAACTACATACTTCTGCATATGACGAACAGAGGGAGACAGCAGGACGATACAGACCAGTTTTGTTTTACTCCGGCTATGTTTTCCGCTAGCTGCTGCTAAGGCGGAAGTACATCATGTCGACGTGCGGCTGGTGTACAGACATGCGCAGTAAACATATTTTCTGCCCTACGTTCGGAATAAGTGTTTTCATGCGCACCATTTGGATTAACAATCGACATAACCCACCCCTCTCAATCGGAATGAAATTTTGATCCGAATGAGCGTGATCGGGTTAGAATATTCAGATTGGCGTGTTTACATGAAACATTTTTATTCCAATCAGGCTTTTAATCCAGTTACTTGTGTCCATGTAAACATACCTGTCCCCAATCTTATCTTGTAAAAGTCCCATTGACTAGAACATGGCTTGTTTGTGGGCTTTAACCTTCTAAAATGCTCTCTTAAGTTAGAAATAATTATATTTTACCATTTCAGTAGAATGGAAGTCAGAATAGCTCTTCCAGATATGATTTCCCTTCCTCACTAACAAATGATCCAGTTTTCAGTTACAGCCATCACGGTAATATTGGCTGTGGTAGTCTCTGCCCAGAGTTACTGAGCCCAAGGAATTAGCTTCAGAGCTAACAGTGCAAGCTAACAAGCGCTGTTTTTGTTGCTATTTTCTTTACATTCCAGTCACCCCAATAGATATCCCTGGTTCCATCTAGTTGACCAATCCATAGTCAGTGTAATATATTTCATGTTGTTCTGGTTTATTCTGTTATATTTTCATTGTGATGCTAGAATGAACAGTTAGCATTAGCTTGGACAGGCGGTCAGAGTCAGTCTGTCTGACTTACCATTGTTAGACGTTATTTTATCTTAGTTTACTATAGATTAGATTAAGATTAAGATAGGGAGCACAGTGGTGGGTGGGAACCTTACTGTGTGGAGTTTGCATGTTCTCCCCAGTGTTGCCAGATGGGAAATGTTGAAGTATCGTACCAGCGGCTTAAAATTATCTTATTTTGAGGAAAATTATCGTACATACCCAGTTTTCATTCTGACGTGGCTCAAGACCATCTGCTTCATTAACACATTATCACAGATTGTGCATACTACAGCCTATAATGCAGTTTTACCTAACAGATGGGTTGAAAAAAGACTGCAGTTAAGTGGCCCAAAAAAGCACCTCTACCTGTGTGGAGTACAGGATAAGCCTCTGGCCTGCACTGAACAGCCCAGAATATCAATCATACTTAACTATCTTCTATACGTCTTCTGTTGAATCATCATGTATCAAGACCTTGCCTCATCAGTATTTTGAGAAGCACTCAGTTTATATGCATTAGGAATAAACATCAATCAATCCACTACTAAAATGCCTCTGATAATTGAAGTAGAAACCTGTTTCACAGTTTTATTGAACGCCACAATCCAGTGACATTTTTGCAAACATTTGCATGTTGCAGCAGCAACAGAAAGCTTTAGTGCTAATGCCAACATGTTTGAACCACCCACTAAAACTGGGCTCTGCCCCCCAAATGAATTTCTCAGCCTGCTGGTGATGTTGCTTACTTGTTGAGTCTGCTGGGTCTGCATTAGTGTTGTAACGTACACAAATGATTTGATCAAGTGTACTAGTTTTTATGGGTGAATGTACTGAATCACCCGCCTGAACAGCAAATGAGCCCCGCCTGCTCGGTTCAGCCGACTCTCAGTTCAGTGAGTGGTACACAGTTGGAGCTCCTGTACAGCACTGAGTGATTTGGTGTAACAGTATTTCTAATGGATCTTTTTAGCTTGACTCAGTATGTTTCAGTAAACTGTGGATCCCATCAGTAGCCTCCATCCGAGGCCGCCTCTCTGCTAGTAGGTGGGAGAAGGACTGACCCCCCACTGTAGCTTTCACCACTTACAGTAGCTGTGTGGCCTAGGGTCTCTGAAATGGAGATAGGCCCCACCCATACACTACAAGTTGTGGCATGGGATCAACTTAACTTAACATTCAATTATCCAGTGTGCTTGTCTGCTCCTGTGGGATCGTGCCTGGGGGGGCCCTGGGCTGGAAAGGTGGGTGCTGTGTGCCGCCCAGTGGCCCCGCCCCAATGCCCTCATCTTGGGGCAGGTCCCTGGTTGTCCTGGGGCTGGGTGGCCTCTGGGCATTTGTGCTTTGTGGGGGCTGTGCATTGCCCTGGCGGTGGCAGTCTCCTACCCTCATAATTTTTGTATGTTTCTTGGCAAACCACACACACACACACACACACACACACACACACACACACACTCTAACTAACCTGCACTTATATAGCGCTTTTCTAGTCACAAAGACCACTCAGAGCGCTTTCATTAATACTAACCCTCTATTCTAAGGGCCTATAGGAAACAAATATCTAGGGACAATTTAGAACAGCCAATTAACCTAACATGCATGTTTTTTTTTGGCATGTGGGAGGAAACCGGAGAAATCCCGGAGTAAACCCACGCAACACGGGGAGAACATGCAAACTCCACACAGATCACTGTTGGTCGGGGGCTGGGATCGAACTCACGATCCCCACAATCCCCCGGCCAAGGGTAAACTGTGCTGCCGCAGTGCTAACCACTGCGCCACCGTGCAGCCCACCCCGTGCAGCCCACCGTGTGTGTGTGTGCCCACACACACACACACACACACACACACACACACACACACACACACACACTTTCTCTCTCTCTCTCTCACACAAACACACATACACAGTCATGCATGCATGCGTGTGCACATACACACACACACACATATACACGCACTCACATCTACTGTATCTGTTCTCTGTCAGGTGCAGATACCAGGCTTGTGCTGAGATCTTCTCAGAAGCTCCATTTTTTTCTTGTGTTTTCTTTCCCTTTGTTTTTCTTTCTTTCTTTCTCTCTCCCTCCCCACAGCGTCACCCCCCCCCCCCGGTCACTTCATGTCCCTTCACTTCCGTCCCCCATTCCCCCTGTCAGGTCCAGCATAAGTGAGACAATTAAAATAAAGTATTAAAGTTATTTTACAACAAGATAAGATAAGATAAGCCTTTATTAGTCCCACAATGGGGAAATTCCAGGATTGCAACAGCACAGGGATAGCAACACTCAGAGCAACAATCAGAAGACAAGAAAAAAACAAGAGCAGCAAATATACATATGTACATATAAATACATAAATATATAAACACACAGTGCGGAGCATTGTAGCTAGATAGAATAAATATATAAATATATAAACACACAGTGCGGAGCATTGTAGCTAGATGGAATAAATATATAAATATATAAACACACAGTGCGGTGCATTATAGCTAGATGGAATGAACAGCATAACCGTCTAAATAGTTATCCTACATTGTATGATTATGTACCCATACATATTGTCACCCCGGGGCTGCACGGTGGCGCAGTGGTTTAGCACTGTGGCAGCACAGTTTTACCCTTGGCCGGGGGATCGCGGGGATCATGAGGTCGTGGGTTCGATCCCAGCCCCCGACCAACAGTGAGCTGTGTGGAGTTTGCATGTTCTCCCCGTGTTGCGTGGGTTTACTCCGGGATTTCTCCGGTTTCCTCCCGCACACCAAAAACATGTAGGTTTAGGGCGCTTGCGCACGCAGCGACCAGCAGCCGGCAGCTTGTCACCAGACTGCAAACCAAGTCTACCTACGGGTACAAATAAGTAACAAAACAAACAAAAAAAAAAAAAAAAACCCTCCGTAACAACCGGTATTTTCCTAGTTGTATACCGGAGGGGACCATTGTGTAAGTCTGTTGCGTCTTTTGCATTCAATACTATTAGGTTGTCATGTCTTTTTGCTATCTCTGCGAGCAGCCCTGCTTAGGTTATACAGTCTGACAGCCGTAGGTAGGAAGGACCTGTGAAACCTCTCGGTTGCGCACCTAGGATGATGTAGTCTGCTGCTAAATGAGCTCCTCAGTGCGTTCAGTATGTCCTGCATAGGGTGCGACTCGGACTCCAGCAGAGATGACAGTTTAGCCACCATCCTTCTCTCTCCCATCTCCTTCACTGGGTCAAGGCGTTGCCCCAGGACAGAGCTAGATTTCTTGATCAGTTTGTTCAGTCTCTTCCTATCGGCTGCTGTAAAGCCACTGCCCCAGCAGACCACTCCAAAAGTGATGGCTGATGCCACCACCATGTCGTAGAATGTCTTCAGCAGCGCCCCTTGTACACCAAAAGACCTGAGTCTCCTCAGTAGGAACAGCCTGCGCTGTCCCTTCTTGTAGAGTGCGTCAGTATTGTGTGACCAGTCTAGTTTATTGTTCAGATGAACACCCAGGTACTTGTAGGATGTCACCATCTCGATGTCTGTTCCCTGTATGTTTACTGGTTCTGTGAGGGGTTGTCCTTGCCTGCGGCAGTCCACCCCCAGCTCCTTAGTTTTCCTCGCGTTGATCTGGAGGCAGTTCCGATGGCACCAGTCCACGAAGTCCTGGATAAGTCCTCTGTACTCAGCTTCATCTCCGTTGGAGATGAGGCCAACAATTGCAGAGTCGTCAGAGAACTTCTGTAGATGGCAGTGTGTTGTGTTGTGTGAGAAGTCCGCAGTATAAAGGGTGAACAGGAAGGGAGCCAAAACCATTCCCTGGGGGGCCCCCGTGCTACCGATGATCGTGTCGGACACACAGTCCCGGGTTCTCACAAACTGTAGCCAGTTAGTGAGGTAGTCCAGGATCCATGATGACAGGTGCTGGTCCACCCCTGCGCACAGCAGCTTGTCTTTCAGGATCATCGGTTGGATGGTGTTGAAAGCACTGGAGAAGTCAAAGAACATGATCCTCACCGCATTCCCGGGCTTCTCCAGGTGGGACAGAGAACGGTGAAGGAGGAAGATGACCGCATCCTCCACCCCAGTGCCATGCTGGTAGGCGAACTGGAGTGGATACATCGCTGGTCCCACCAGGGGGCGGAGGTGAGCAAGGAGCAGTCTCTCCAGGGTCTTCATCATGTGGGACGTCAGGGCCACTGGTCTGTAGCTGTTCAGATCTTTGGGGTGGCAAGTCTTTGGTACAGGTACCACACAAGATGTTTTCCACAACTGTGGTACCCTCCCCAGCTTCAGGCTCAGGTGAAAGATGAGCTCCACAATTCCACACAGTTGGTCTGCACAGGACTTGAGGAGCTTTGTGCTGATGCCGTCCGGTCCCGACGCCTTCCTTGCCTTGATCTTCCTCAGCTCCGTCCTCACCTGGGTCTTAGTGAGGGTCATGTTGGGGGGCTGTGTGTTGGGAGTGTGGAGGGGTGATGGTGGAGTGGGGTGTGGGCAGCAGGACTCGATGTCTTCAGAGGCAACAGTGGTTGTTGTGCAGTCAGGGGGGAGGGCGGTTGGTCAAACCTATTAAAAAACAGGTTCAGACTGTTTGCCCACTCCCTGCCCCCCGTGGCCTGGGGGGAGGTATTCTGGAGCCCAGAGATGGTTTTAAGGTTTCTCCAGACCCCACCGATGTCGCTCTGTTGCAGCTTGTCCTCCATCTTCTTCCTGAAGCTGTCCTTGCCTTCTCTGATCTTCCTCCTCAGCTCCCTCTGTACGGACTTCAGCATCTCCCTGTTCCCCGACCTGAAGATCCTCTTCTTCTCTCTCAGAAGTGTTTTTATCTCAGGGTTGATCCAGGGTTTGTTGTTCGAGCAACACCGTATGGTCTTGGTGGGTACGGTGTTGTCCACACAGAAGTTGATGTAGTCCGTGATGGTGTGAGTGAGGCCATCGATGTCCTCGCCATGTGGATCGCAGAGCTGCTCCCAGGCGGTGGTTTCAAAACAGTCCTTTAGAGCGTCCATTGCCTCCTCAGACCATAACTTCACTGTGCGCATGACCGGAGGTTGTCTGTGCACTAGGGGTTTGTACACCAGCCGGAGATGATACCAAGTTAAGATAAGATAAGCCTTTATTAGTCCCACAACGGGGAAATTCCAGGATTGCAACAGCACAGGGATAGCAACACTCAGAGCAACAATCAGAAGGCAAGAAAAAAAAAAAGCAAGCAAGCAAGAGCAGCTAATATACATATGTACATATTACTATAAATATATATATATATATATATATATATATATATATATATATATATATATATATATATACACAGACACACAGTGTAGAGCATTGTAGCTGGGATGGGATAAATATATGAGTATATAAACACACAGTACGGAGCATTGCAGCTAGATGGAATAAATATGTAAATATATAAACACAGCGCAGAGCAATGTAGCTAGATGGAATAATATGTAGATATATAAACACACAGTACGGAGCATTGCAGCTAGGTGGAAAAAATATGTAAATATATATGTAAGTTGTGATCCGATCTCCCGAATGGGAGGAGTGGTGATGAGGTGTACACCTCCTTAGTGTTTGCGTAGAATAAGTCCAGTGTTTTATTGTCTCTAGTGTGGCATGTGACATACTGAGTGGACGTGGGTATAATGGGAGACAGTGAAACATGGTTGAAATCGCCTGAGATGAGGAGAAGAGCATCTGGGTGTTCTGTCTGCAGCCTGCCAGTTACTGAGTGGATGACGTCACGCGCTGTCCCAGTGTTCGCCGTCGGATTTGCATAAATAACAATGCAGATTACATGTGAATATTCCCTCGGGAGATATGTAGGCCGCATGCTAACAGCTAGCAACTCAATGTCTTTGTTGCAGTGTTGTTGTTTAATCGTGATATGTTCCGGTCTGCACCAGTTGTTATTGACATACATTATCACTCCACCGCCCCTTGCCTTCCCACTGTCTGGTGTTCGGTCTGCCTGTATTGCGTGGAAACCCTTCAGTTCAATGTTAGCATCTGCTGCTAGTTCAGTTAGTCACGTCTTCGTGAATAGCATAAGGCAGCACTCCCGGTATATGCTCTCGTAGCGGGAGATAGCCGCTAGCTCATCTGTTTTTCCAAGTATCGATTGTACATTCCCCATAACAACGGATGGGAGGGTGGGTCTGTACCTTATATTCCTTGCCCGCCGTCTTGCCCCAGCTCGACAACCATGCCATTTCCGTCTTACCTCTCCCGGTATGCCGAGTTTTTTCGTTAGCATCGTGGGCCGGTTAAGTGCTAACAGCTGGTCTCTATTATACTGCCTCCTGCACGAAACAGTGGCTCCATCCACTGGCTCAGGAGACATTTGGGCAATCTACGTGTTTGGATGGAATAAAGGTGACGCTGGATCAGAAAGATTGGCAAGAGAGTCAGATTGTAAATAGAATAGGCAGAAATTGATCTGCTGTTGCAAAAGGCAGCCTACTCGTGTGGCGCCGGAAGTCGTTCGTTGAGCAGTTTGTTTTGGCAAAGTAAATGTGTTTGGCACAATAAGGCAGGCAGATATTGGTTCTTCTTGCCAAGCTGCTGGACAGGACAAAAACAATATCCAGTGCAAGATAATGTAAATACTGTAGCTTACTAATGAATAAAAACATAAAGTGCAATGCCAAATAAATATTGCAGTCATACCAATAATAAAACCACTGAGGAATTTTTTAAATTATTGTCCATTCATTCTGTCTCCTGTAATCATAAATGACATTACACTCAGTACTTTTCCCATGAGACAACAAGGATCCAGCCCCAGCCTGGAGCACTGCTGACTCAATGTTCTCAAAACAATGCTTATCTGTTTGGTCTATAGCAGGGATGTTAAACTCATTCCATTCCAGGCCAAGACCCTGCAGGTTTTACCTCTACCCAGTGTCTTCCACAGGTGATTTAACTGAATTTCCTCCCACTGATTGCTGATTAGTAAAACCACCTGCTAAAGAGACTGTGTGGAAGTAAAATCTGCAGGGTCTTGGCCCAGAATGGATCGAGTTTGACATCCCGGGTCTACAGTATTAAAACTCTCTGCTCTGTTATGAGACTTTGATCTTCTCTTGTGGTACTCACCTGCGTGCAGGGCACAACATTTTTCCCTTCTTGGCCAAGATGTCAATAAATACTCAGAAAAGGCATCTTTGACTCTGCATCTTATTCACCAGATCAACAAGAGACATTTATAAATATAAAGAAAACCCACGACACAGTCCAAGCAGACCAGTCCACGCAGCTGCCCGGTTCATGTAGCACCACGATCCCCATAATCCCTCTTACAGGTGGTGAGCCCACTAGAGGGTGGACCCATGTGGCTCCTTTGGGTACACTGGGTCCTTGTTATAACTTTTTCATGGGGATTTGCTGGACTGCTCTTGGTCTGGCCCTTTACCCAGAACCTGTTTGCCATGGGAGACCCTACCAGGGGCTCCTGGGATCATTAGGCCACGCAAACCCCTCCACCATGATAAGGTGGAGAGCCAAAATGTAAAATGTAAAAATAAATAAAAAAATTAATTAATTAAAACAGCTCTAGGTAAAATGGTATCAGCATTATACAGTTGAAGATGTGTCTATTGGTCATTAATGAACCTAGTGACTTCAGCTGTAGACTTCAAGGTTTTGTACTGGTTAGCAACAGCATTTATAACTTAAGGTATGCTGCACATTAGATTTTGAAATGCATAGGAGATACATGATGCACTTCAGTTGATCAGAAGAATAAGAACCTGACTCTCTAGCATAACAGACGACTGTCATGACATTCACACTCTCCCTTTCTCAAAAGAAAAATGTTCCACTGAAAATGGGTCCCGGGCAGCTGTAGACGTCAAGGTTTTGTACTCTTTAGCCAAAGCTTTGTGACCAGTATAATAGTTTATGACACTCTGACGGGGACCAAAGGTGGCTAGATGCTGTTAGCAGTTCCCCATTCATTCATTCATTTGTAATTGTTTCAGTGCTTATTGTAGTCCAGGGACTGTATGTATCTTGACCACCGAAACCACACACAGTCCACCAGTGATGCTTTATTTCATTCATTAAGACGGATTTACATTAGTTGGCTCAGGCTGTGCTAGGTACCCGAGCTAGGAGCTAGCCAGCTAACAGGCATTTAAAGAGACATGCACTGAAACAAGCCATTCTGAGGAAGGTTGCAAATGATGATTCACAATAAGGCTGCTGCCCACCAAACGCATTTTTTCCACTCTGGGCGGCTATTTTCCATTCATTCTCTATGTAGTCCAGCGTTTACAGCGCTGAGCGCCCTCGGCGCAGAAACGCTCTCGGCAGTGGCCGTTTTTTGTCGCAGCGCTCAGGGCACTCAGAGATGACTTATTCTTACTGGGATACAGGGCACAGACTTTTTTTTCCCCAGACCCCCACGCACAAACGCTGAAAAAAAATGCTCAGGGCGGTCGGGTGACAAAAACGCATCTGATGGACACGCAGTCTAATGCTGCAATAATTAAATAATCAAAGGCAAATTGATCAAAGCATGTTATGACTGTGAGAGTGAATGGTTGTCTGTCTCTCTGTGTTGGCCCTGCGATGGACTGGCAGTCTGTCCAGGGTGTACCCTGCCTCTCGCCAAAAAGATGCTGGGATAGGCTCCAGCCCCCCCACGACCCGAAAAGGATTAAGCGGAAGAAGATGAATGAATGTTATAGATATTGCATTAAGACCTGTGGGAGCTGTCAACATGTGGAAAAAGTGCAGTGAATGGGACCTTTAAAAATTATTCCAAAGATGGATTTATCTCAGAACTAAGCTTCTTTCTCTCTGTTGCCTTCTCTTCTTATGTTCCCTCCTCCTCCTCCTCCTCCTCCTCTCCTCTACCACAATCCCACACAGTAATGGAGCCAGTTTACATTATTTTTCCCACACTATTCTTCTCAAAAATAGCACAAACAGAAACCAGAGAATGCAAGATTTAAATGGGTGAAACAATGTCTAAACAAACAAAACAAACAACCATTTAGAGGACGGCAGATACTTAGCCGTGTATGATGAGGTTGACCAAGGGCCAGGGGACACAGGGATGACCTCGGGTGAATACTGACTGCCAATGACCACTCCGAGGTGCTTGATTTCAGCGGATTAAAAAGTGGTTTTATCATCTAAAGCGGGGCTGACCAGGCAGAGGCCCTCTGGGAGTACAACAGGTCCTCAATCTCTCCTTAAGCCCTACAGCTTCATAATGAGAGTAAGGCGGGTTTAATTGGTTTTATAATGAGCCTGCTCGTTGAAGGTTGCACACAAATTTGCACTCACATACTAACACACACACGTGCACACACACAAACACACACACACACACACACACACATCCAGGCATGAAAACAAAAATACATTATAAACTGAGGACTTGTGTTTGTCCTTGTTAAATTAGGGACTGAAAAGTGTGTGCATGATAACTTGTTTGATGAGCTATTTTAGATTTTTGCATGAAAAGAGCAATCACAAAAATACTCAATGAAAAGTGTTTTCTTATGTCCGTAAAACGTGGCACAATAATGAGGCGAGTGGTGGACTGAACAGGACTTTATTATATGACTCACAGTATTACTGACAGACGCTCCTGCTAGGCAGAGAGGTGGTCAAAGAGTCTGTGCCTTTTCCGCATCAGCCCTTTATACCCTGGGTGATGGCGGAACCAGAAAGGCGGAGCCACCACCCATATCATACAATAATACAACATATTAATATAATAAACAACACCACATGTTTGTTTTTGGTATTGCTTTTATACACCTGTGCAACAATCATTTTAATGGAGATCTGTGCTCAAAATTTGATTAAAATATGTATTTTGTGTCCATAGAAAATGTAGATCTCCTCCATCTTGTATGAAATAAGAGGGTTTTTTTTTTTTTAGAATAATATGTAATGATACATTTGGTGCAATACTGTGGAGCATTTTATTGGTAAAATCCCTCTCTTCTCATTCTCAGGGTGTAAAAGTTCACCATTTTGTCAAACCATGACATGTGACATTTATGCAAACAGTGTCCTTTAGCAGCTATGCAGGGTCCACTGTGTTATGGCAATAATGAGATTCTGCTATTCAGATCAGCTTCATCCTCTGGAAGACCTCAGCTCAAACACAGAACAGTTCAGATTCTCTACAAATGTTTTTTTTTTTTCTGGAGAAATTTCCAGATTCACTGCCATCGATATATCACGAGTTCTGTCATCATCAACTTTAAGCTGCTTGATGCACCTAAAATAGATTTGGCTCTGTTTTTTGTGACACGGAGCAGACTGCCACTTCTAAAGTGCTTCAGAAATGTGCCGCAGCCTGTCTGGTGGACTCCTGCGTGGGCGCCATGGGCTTTGTTGGCTGCGTTGAAGCAGGAAAGCTGTGCAGCTGCGCTCATTGTAATCCCAGGGTTTGTTTCACAAATTGTTTCATATTAACGCCATCTGTGTGACATAGCACGCTGGGCTAGCATTACTTTTCAGTTGGCATGAATGAATGGGCATGTTTTAACTCAAACCACAATCATTTGCTAAACTCTGGGCCCTCGCACATACACTCACATGAAGTAGAGGTTGTGGACTGAGATCTGACAGTAACCTTGAAGAGACTATTTTTGTCCATAATGAAGAACACATTTTGTTTTGTTTGCTCAGTTGCTTCATTTCACGGACATGGAGCTAAAAGTTCCAGGACTAACTGCTGAGTGAATTTTAATCCAAGGGCTAACAAAAGGGAACTACATGAACTCAAAGACACTGGAAGTCTCCTGTCCACGTAATGATCTGGAGTCACGGCAAAGGTGAGAGCAAGATTGAAGTTCGATCACGTTCTCAGCCGCGTTGCGTGCAGCTTCTGTAGTCATGAGCGTCAAGTGTCACTGGAGCCTGTCTGTGGGACTAGCCTCAGTGTTTGCTGTCTGGTACCAGCCTTTACAATTTTAACACCACCAACTTGATAAAACACTTGCAAAAGTATCACGGTAAAGAAGTATGCTGAATTCTGTCAAGAACCAAGCAGAAGGAAGTGTGTCGCACATCAGCAGCTGCTGCTTTTCCAGCTCAGAAGCTGGAAGACGCTAAAAGTGAAACTAAAAGAACCAAACTGAAAGTAAACCAAACAGGAGCTGGAAATCAACAGGAACGAAGACATAGCACAGGTTTACCTTTCGGGGGAGAGTTACAGTTGATGAGAGGTATGTGGCAGAAACATAAATAGTAAATTATAACGGTGAACTGGAAGCAGGACTAGAACAACAGAGCTACATGAGCTGGAACAGGAATGACTTCAAAATAAGAGCAAACCTAAAAACTAAGAATGGACAGACAATAATATCATAAACACTACTAAATAAACTGAGGACCAGGAGAATACTTATGATAATAATAATAACAAAAAATACATGACAAAAATGACAAAAATATGACAAAAAATTGACAAAAATACAACTTAAAGGATTAGTTCCTTTATTTTCAGAGCTACAGCATTTTTTACCTCATGCATAAAGTGGCACTTTGAATTTTATGTGAATGTTTACTTAAATACTCCGCTTTAAAGTTTTGTGTAAATTTGCACTTAAAACTTCAGAATGCATGTTTACATGGTCCTGACCAGTGAAATGTTGCCAGTGTTGCAAAGTTTAAAATAAAAAAGCAGCAGCATTGCTGAACTGAGTCAAATTTGTAATATATTCTTTGACTTTTAGATTTATGTTTTTATATGTGTGTAAAATGCAACCAGTCATTACCAAAGTATGTTCTGTACTTTTATTGTTTTAAATAAGAGAGACAGTATTGGGTTTGGATTAGTATCGGCCAAAACTCAAAGTCACAGTATTGGTGTTGGTATCGGACTTGAAAAAGTGGTATTGGCTCATCCCAAGTATAAACAGCACAGTTTCCCACCTGTGAGAAGTGTAAAGTAGAAATAGTGCCTCCAAGGAGTTGGAGAAACAAGTGGAGACAGGGAGACAGGAGTGTAGAAGAGTGAAATGTTAAAGATGGGAAAATGTTGAAAAGAAAGCACTTCTCTGTTACAAGCAGAATAGCAATAATTTTATTGTGAATGTGGTTGGGATGACAAAACTAAACAAACTCTTTTTAAGAGTTTATAAGACTTATAACAAATATTCTGTTATATGCAACAAGTAACTGATCCTTCAGTCAAAAATACTCAATTTCTAACAGAAATGATAAAACTTCTCATGAAAGTTCTCCTCTTATGTGCAGTAAGTAACTGAGTCCTTCAGTACAAAAAACCAGAACACTTTGCTGCGTCAAAATCACATTTTCCTTTGATACAAAAATGTGCAGTTACTGTTACAAATGATTCGGTGGCAATGAATGTTCATGCATCACACGTAATAGCAATCCTACCCACCGTCTTCAGTGATTGCATGACTTCAGCTTTGGTCTTGTAGAGAGTGGAGATGGCTGTGTTAGGAACAGGTCAAGTGGACCCCTGACCAAGTGAGCACCTCAAGTGGACCCTGGGATCCAATCTGTACATGTACAAGTACATTTTCAATCCAGTGATTCAGAAACTGATTCATAATTTTCTACAGTCTCATTCAGAACATTATAGTTTCACATACCTATTCAGTGGATTTTCACTTGGGAGCAGCCAGCAGTGACGAGCAGCAGCGGTGGAGAAGAAAAGCCTTTTGAAAGCAGAAATAGAGCCAAAACCTTCTCCGGGCCAGCTTATTTGTTTTACACTTGTTGGTGACCGGGAAAGGTCTTTCTAACAGCTTTACAGAAAATATTATGACGTTGTAGTACCTTGGCTCTACAGTGCACATCACAGTGCGAAAGCCCTGGTTCTTGATGATGAAATACGGGCATAAATCCTTGGCAATAAAAGCGGCAATAGATTTTGTAATTTGCTTTGCTTCTGAGTTGTGTGGAAGTTTTGACATTGCTTGCTCAATGTTCCTATGGTCGACGGCGGCAGCTACAGCTGCTTTATTCTCTCCAGCCGCCGGGTGGAAACTTGCAATATGGTTTCCCATGTTTGTCGTGTCTCCAAAATATTTTAGTTTAGTCTGACAGAGCTTACACACAGTGTGTGTCTTGTCCAAGTCTTTTTTTTACCCTTCGACTTCATAAAAGCCAAAGTACTGCTATATGTTTGCTTTTAATGATGAGGGCGCTGACCTTATACTCCATGCCACCATTTTGTTTCTTTTGTGTCAAGCCATAAAGAGTCCGGGCAGGTACGGGCGTGGACTTTTTCGTTCAGGCCAAATTATGTTATTAATAATATTTAATAATCGGAATCTTGACATTTGTGCATCGATTCAGAATCATTCACATCTGCATCAGATTATTTCTCCCATCCCTAGTTGCTAATCACTTTTGCAATAACGTTATTGTAATTCTAAATGAAATGTCTGACAGTTCATACTTTGTTATTGTTAAAGTTGGTCATATTTATCAGATTTCTAATGTGAGAAACAAAAAAAATCAGTCATTTTCAGTAAATCCTTTGTTGATCAGTCCATTTAGGCTTATATATCATCTTGGTGTAGTGTAGAAACATATTTGCAAAGATTTAAAACACAGACAAATGCATGAATAGTGATTTTCTTCTTCTTGAAAACGTTTATTGCAATTTTGGTTTTATATAGTATAAATTGTATAACTTTAATGGGTGGAAAAGCATGTCATTTGTACAATTGGCTGCACTATCACACACTAGATGTCCTTAGACTGAAAGCATACAGTTCATGGGAAATGACTCAACCCTGCAGTGTGGGTTGGCGACCATGAAAACCAAAACAAATAGTTTTTAGATCAAATAGGTGAATCACAAAACAACGATAATAATCACTGCTGAAGAAAAAGAAAATGGCACATAAACTATTCAGTCCTGTCTGATACTTCACTTCTACTGCTCTTGTCTCAGGAGACCAAACGTGAAAGCAGGTATGGAGTAGTTTTACAGATTAGACAGATTTCTAGGGCAAAAACAGAGAGAGACGACCAATCATGCTCCAGTCCGCACCCATGACCTGCTTAGAATTACCAATTAACCTTCTTGTCTTTGAACCGTGAGAGAAAACCAGAGCACCCTGAGAAAACCCACGGAGGTTTTTTGGGTTACCTAGGTAACAGAAAGTGCTTCTACAACATGGGTGACATGGGAGAGAATAAATGGGGTTGTGTTAAAATAGTTTGTTCCCTGGACTGAAATCCAGACCAAGGACATAATATTTCACAAAAAAAACTGGAGGAAACCTCCTTTTGTTGGGCTTCCTCTGGGGTCCTTGTCATGTAACTCACAGACTCTGGTGCTTTGCCATGAATACCACATATTCATTTGACCTCACAGCGCCTTTCATTTCATTCTCTCTTCCCAGCCTCTCACAGCTGACAGGGCTATATATTTAACCCATGAATAATATTTAAGCCAATAACAGCAATATCCTTCCTGCCGCTGAAATTCCCTCTCAGAACCTATGATGGTTATAAACAACCCGGCTTAGTTTGGCTTCCACAAACAGATATGAAACCTGAGCCGATGGGCTCTTAACGAAAACGGCCTCTCTTTCCCGTGGATGGCTTTGCATCTTAAATGGTAAGCTGCGCTCTTATCCCACAAGAGCCAAAGAAAACAAAAAAATGACTTCTAGATGTCACTTGGCCTGAGCCGGGCTGGCTCCATTGTAAAGCTGCCAGACCTTGTTTGACAAATGCCCAAAAGTCTCTCCCATGAGTATTTGCATATGGGATTGATTTCAGGCAATGATGCTAAAGCAGACACAGTATCTATTCCTCTCAACTGTTGTTTTTTGCTGAAGATTTAGGAAACCTTTTAAAGCGGTTCATTACTGTGTTTATGTAGCAGACATCCAAACATGCGAAAGGAACTTTGTCCATATATAGAGAGTCAGACAGTGCCCAGTTAACCTAAGCATATGGATGATGACCCAGGAGGCATGGAGCAGTCTGTTCAACCAATCACTCCCAATCTGCCACACTGACAAGGTCAGTCCCTGAAGACGAGTCTGTCCAAAGCACTTTGGTCTAGACTTGACAAGCTTGGTATACAGTGCTGTGAAAAAGCATTTGCCGCTTCCTGATTTCTTATAATTTTGCATATTTGTCACACTGAAATGTTTCAGATCACCAAACAAATTTTAATACTAGACAAAGATAATCCAAGTAAATACAAAATGCAGTTTTTAAATGATGATTTCATTTATTATGGGGAAAAAAGCTCCAAACCTACTTGGCTACTATGTGAAAAAGTAATTCCCTCCCCCCTTGTTACATCATGAATCAACTGGGATCAACCACATTTTTTTAAAGCTGAGTTCAGTTTCACCAGCCGCACCCACGCCTGATTACTACCAAACCTGTTGAATCAAGAAATCACTTAAACAGAACCTGTCTGACAAAGTGAGGTCTCAAAAAGCAACACATCATGCTGCGATCTAAAGAAAATCAAGAACAGACGGGAAACAAAAACCCAGAACAACATCTAAAGAACTGCAGGCTTTACTTGCCTCAGTTTGGACACTGGTCCATGATTCAACAATAAGAAAGAGACTGGGCAAAAATGGCTTCCATGGGAGAATTCCAAGGTGAAAACCACTGCTAACCATGAACACAAAGGCTCGTCTCACATTTGCAAAAAAAAACCCCATCTTGATGATCTCCAAAACTTTTGGGAAAATATTTTGTGGACTATGAGACAAAAGCTGAACTTTTTGGAAGGCGAGTGTCCTGTTACATCTTGAGTAAAACTAACGTAGCATTTCATATAAAAAACATCATACCAACAGTCAAACATGGTGGTGGTAGTGTAATGGTCTGGGGCTGCTTTGCTGCTTTAGGACCTAGACAACTTGCTGTAATTGATGAAACCATTCTGCGCTCTACCAGAAAATCCTGATGGCTGAATTAAAACAATTCTGCAAAGAAGAGTGGACCAAAATTCCTCAATAGTGATGTAAAAGACTTATTGTCAATTATTGCAAAGGCTTGATTGCAGTTGTTGCTGCCAAGGGCGGCACAACCAGTTATTAGGTTTAGGGGGCAATTACTTTGTCACGTGGGGCCAGGTAGGTTTGGATAGATTTTTTCCCTAAATAAATTTAAACATTTAAGTATTACAATTTGTATTTAGTCGGGTCATCTTTATCAAATATTAAAATTTATTTGATGATCTGAAACATCTAAGTGTGACTAATATGCAAAATTATAAGACATCAGGAAGGGGGTGAATACTTTTTCACAGCCCTGTATGTGTTCCCCCACAAACTTCTGTTTTCCTGACTTCATGAGACATTACACCAGAAATCAATGACTCATCCTCCTCAATACAAACATCTGATTAATCACTTTTAACAAAAATGATCAATGAAACAGGCACTAAACTACACACGCACCACCCATTACTCCGAAAAAAGGGGCACAGAATGAAAATACACGCAAGACTAGGCTTAAAGCAGACGTATTCAGACAGAGCACGGGATGGAATCTGGCATAGAGTCCACACTGGACGCTCCCAGGCTCGACTCTATTGTGACATGGGCCGAGCGGCGACAGAAGGGCCGCGCAACTGTCCACCTTTAAGGTTGAGTGGCTGTGCATATGGCGCGATGGTTGATGACAGCCGTGGAGAACGCGCATCGATTTGCAAATATATCTATCACGGGGCCTCTGCGAATGCTAAAGAGGCGAGCTGGCGCTGCTAATGGAAGCAAAGAGGCGGAGATGTGTTTCACAGGACACCGCTGATCACTCAGCCATCATGTTAAGTAGGGTCACAAAGGGAGGCGTATTGATCAAAGCCACTATACAGACACGCTCTGTATGTTGGAAAGTGCATAGCTAGACGTGATGGCCAACTGGGCCGGAAGAGAGGTTGCGACATTTAAGCGTAGGTCTGTGTGAGCGTGTGTGTTTTTTAGGCTTGTTGTTGAAAGCCTTGCAGCTGCATGTTCGCTCCAACCTTCAGCTGTGTGGCAACCTTCCAGGTCTTCATACCACAATTTCTACAACTGGACCACAGTCTCCTCTCAGTCTGTGTATGTTCACTTCTTTTCTGCCTCCTTGAGGACACCGTTTCCTGTTCTCCGTTTCCTGTCCTCCTCCTCCTCCATACGGCCTCCGTTCCCTCCAATCATTCCCATTGTTTGTCAGGTTCCCATGGCCCACGGACAAAAGCGATGGGAGCGGGACAGTGGAACAATTCATAGCACCCGTATGGTCTTCATTTTCCTGACCGCAATGCAGTCACAGTCCTCCTGTGTTTCCATTTGTGTGACTGAGCAACAGGGAGAGAAGACAAGGGGGGGGGGGGGAAAGAGTTGGAAGAAAGAGAGATAGAGCTGCTAAATAAAAGCCTGTCAGGAAAAGCAAAAAAAAAAAAAAAAAAAGATGGACACGTCGCTGCGTTATCACAAAATTGTTGCTGTTAATACCATTCCAGCTGCAGTGAGACACTGAATGGCAATCCGCTCTGAAGACTGTTACCCCCAGGTCCAGCTCGCTCCATGCAGCTATGAAAATCCATTCTGTTAAGCCTCAAACACACCTATCTAGCCTAGCCCCCCCACCCCCGTAAAGTCTTTCTAATGATTTCAATCACCCAGTCCTCCCCACTCACCCTCCACCACCCCTTACAGACCGTGACTTTGAAAAGTTCAAGTCATTTATCCCTGCACTGGAGAATTCTTCCAACCGGTCAGCTCTCTCAATAAGCTGTAATGAATCCACTATTTGCACATGAGAGTATTTGACTAAAGCTTTATTTGCCCTCAGCTTAACATTTTCAGTCATTTTCTAGGGAAATGCTGCCGCCGAGTACCTGCAGCCACAGAAGTAATGCACTCGTCTGTTTTTTATTTCGTTCAACACTCTATAAATGCATCATTCAGAATATATTTACCTGCACTAGGCGGCATTTCTCACAATGATTGAGTAGTAAAGGCATCACTGGTTTAGTGTTGAGGCAGCTTCTGGGCTTGAACGACTTAATCATGAAGCATTACTGCTTTTCGTCTGCGGTAGCTATGGCATCGGTATTTCTCCTTTACCATGGATGCACCCAGAGCAGCACCAGAAACTCTGAGCATCTTAGCCCTAAAAAGTTGCACAACCTTCCTAATGCACGTGCCGTGTCAGGGAAGCATCCAGTTGCGCATGTTACGCTCCCATGGCACAGTCCTTCTGAGCATTACTGTGCTGGAGAGAAACATTTCCTCAGAAAATCAATTCCACTCAACACCTGTTTTGTGTTTGAGGCTGCCACAGGGTAAGCAAAGGTATAATGTTATTCTGCGGTGTGTTTGCTGCTTTGGTTATTTGGCAGGTTGCAGTCTCACAAAAGCAAAGGGCTGCAAACTTCAAGCAAAATGTAATCAAAAAGGATAAAAAAGGGAAAGGTTGTGGGTAATCTGATGTTTCTAAACCAATTTTTAGCTGATTTACTACTTAAGAGTATATTGTTAAATGAATGTCTGAAAGATGTCTAGTAACACTTGGTTTATCATCCTGCAAGTACATGCAAGAATTGTAGATTATATTATGTATATTTCAAGTAATTCAGGTGATACTTATCTTATAAGATGTCCTCTTTCCAGAACTCATACTGTATATTGGCATTTATGCATTTAATATTGATATGTTTATGCACATTCAAACCAGGTCTTTTATGGTGCATGTCCAGCTCATCATGTTTTGACGCTAGGGCATCAAGCTCTCTTTGTAGAGCCTAAGCCACGCCCCCTCTACTTCTACATATGGGACCTTAAATCAGAAAAATCTCCATTGAAGTGAATGGCAAGAGTGAAATTATCTTTTGATCTTGATCAAACTTTGCCAGGAGTTACACATATGATGTTTGTCATTTAAAAAGATAATTTTCCACATAATTAAAGTTGTTGGTTGTCATATAATAAAAGAGTAATATTTAGTTTTTGTGAAATGGCTAAGCGGACAACATCCCTAATTGTCTCAGACTGTACACGTCACCAAACACGATCATGGTGGTTTCCCTCTCAAACCTCACCTCCTGTTTCCTGACCCATGAAAGAAGGATCCAAAGAGGAGAAAAACAACACAAATGTATTTTGAGAGCTGGAGCTGATCCAGAGGACTGATGGCTACTTCTTCCCGGGCATCCGTTGAAAACAATGACGCAACTTACGTGTCTGTGTTTGTAGTTTTTCAATTAACGTATTTTCCCAACCTTATACTTTAACCGTTAGACAACAACCTAGACTGTAATTTACGTGGAAAATTATCTTTTAAATTGACAAACGTGTGTAACTCTGGGCTGCACGATGGCACAGTGGTTTAGCACTGTGGCAGCACAGTTTTACCCTCGGCCGGGGGACCGCGGGGATCATGAGATCGTGGGTTCGATCCCAGCCCCCGACCAACAGTGAGCTGTGTGGAGTTTGCATGTTCTCCCCGTGTTGCGCGGGTTTACTCCGGGATTTCTCCGGTTTCCTCCCGCACACCAAAAACATGTAGGTTTAGGGTGCTCGCACACGCAGCGACCAGCAGCCGGTGGCTTGTCACCAGACTGCAAACCAAGTCTACCTACGGGTACAAATAAGTAACAAAAAAAAAAAAAAAAAAAAAAACTCGTGGCAAAATTCGATCGGGATCAAAAGATAATTTCTCTCTCGCCATTCACTTCAATGGAGGCTTTTTTTCTGATTTTAAGGTTCCATATTTGGAAGAAGAGGTGGCGTGGCTTAGGACAGCACTGGGCTGGGTTTACTATGAAAGTGACGTCCTGTGGCAAATCCGGAATAGTCAACTTTGCTTTTTTAGTGAAAAATGATATAAAAGTTGCGTTTTTTAAGAGAAGTGAGCGTTTTTATAATTTTTCAATAATCATGTGACCAATAGACATCTTTCAGAAGGTTAAAACCTAAAAAACCCCACAATTTTTCAGTCAATAACCCCTTTAAGTAACCAAGAAATTATTGGACAAGAAGCGTAATGGGGAAGTCGAGAAAAGAAAAGTAAAAAAAAAAAAAAACACAGGAAAGATTAGAAGATGAACCATTTTTATATGTCACAATCTGAGCACGGGGAATTCCGCCGTGCTCAGTCTCATTGACGTTTTCCGTATTTGTATGTTGTTGTATTTTCTGAGCTCTAGTTCCTGTAATTTTATCCTCGGTTGGTTTTCACATATCTTGTATTGTTTCTTAAGTGTGACTTATTTTCCTGTTTTTCAATGTAGTTTTGTTATTTATATTTTTGGGGTTACTTGTATTTTTCCTTCAGTCTTTATTTGTCTTCATTCTTGGTATCGCATTATATTTGTATTTTACCAGTTCTTTCTCTCTCTCTCTCACTCTTTCTCCCCGGGTTTGCAGCTGTCAGTGGCACATTCAGGTTTTAACCTGGTTGTGGGTGGTGCCCCTGTCAAGCTGTCAGCCCTGTCTCCTCTCCTCATGACTCATAGCTGATTGTAATCACTCCCATCTCCTGTCTGCTCATGTGATTCACACCTGATTACACTTGGTATAATTTATTGTTTGCCTTACAGTCCCAAACGCCATTTGGCAACATAACCCCTAGTGGTCAAAAGTGGTAAAGATTTCTTTCAAGAAAATAGTTTAGATTTCCAAGGCTATAACTTGAAAGTTGCAAGAGATAATGGCTTACTGTCAATTAGAAAGATGTAGAATATGATCCAAAGTTTCAGATGGGAATAAATTTACGCATCTAATTTGCATAATGCAGCGGCAGCTTTATCGAATTACATAACTCAGTCAAAAGTGGACTTTGGACATATTTACACAAAGAATGGTTCTGTTTTTTGACACCATGGTGTGGGTGGTGGTGGCGCAGGTGTAGTGTGACCGACTACTGATTGGAGGGTCATGGGTTCGATTCCCGCTCTGTCTGCTGTCCGCTTGTCGAAGTGTTCTTGAGCAAGACACTGAACCCCCAGTTGCTCCTGGTGGCCTGGTTAGTGCCTGTGTGCATGGCGGCTCTGCTGCCATCAGTGTGTGAATGGGTGGATTGCAGGATCTGTAAAGCGCTTTGGTCATCCTAGATGAGTAGCATTATATAAATGAATGCCATTTACCATTTTTTTTTTTACCGGGGTATGTTGTTATCTTCAAAGTATATGAACCAGAAAATCAGTACAATGTAAGGAAACAAAGAAATTTGTCACTTACTGGTGGCAAAGGGGGGCTCGCCCGCTGGTGTGGTCAAACCGTTTTTGTCCATCGTGGTCGTTATTTTGCATTCTGTCGGTCATTTGCGCTGTCTACCACATCTACAAACTCTTATGATTATCCCACATCAATTTCGTTTGTATTCCGCTGCAATTTTTCTTGCATGATGCTGTTTTATCTGACGGTGCATGGCAGCCATATTGGTCTTGTAAGCTTAAAGAATGAAAAAGGCGAAGAAGAATAAAGATTTCTTCTTCTTTGGTGTATTCCATGTCAGCCATGATTCCTTCCTATCTGCCACCTTCTGAACTGTCAGATCAGTACAAATCCTCAGTACAGCTGGAAAGTTAAAGGGATGACAGATTCAGTTGACAGGCACAGTTGCTGCGCTGTGCCACTAGGGGCGCGTGAAATCTGACAGTTAAAAGGTTAAGACTGCCTGCTTCATCCACTCCTTGTCGGAGTCTCACCAAGAATCCATGTCTGTTAGAACCCAGTCCCTGTTCTAACACCTGCCTCGCCTTCTCCTTGTTTCATCTATTTGTAAGTTTATGTTGAGCACTGTTTGGACTATGTGTTTGTTCTTATTAAATACCACAAACTGCAGTTCAGCGCTTGGGTCTTGCTCTCTGCCCTGAAGGGGCAATTCACGACAGTAGACTCCGACTCCTTTGAGATCCAGCTGCTGCAGTTTGTGGTTCTTTTTGTTTTCACTCACCTGTGTTGTCCAGAGCATTCACCATGTCCCTAGCCCGCTGGCCGTCAGCCAACAGAGGGGGATTGGTTACTGAGACCCTGGGCCTACAGGAGGAATGGGCCACCAAATTTATCCAGGAATTTGTGACTGAAGCTCTTGCCTCCCGCGGCTCAGAAAGAATCTGGGAGAATGTGGAAGCAGCGCTCAAGCTGTCCTTCCCCGGGCTGATGATGGGGCAGCACTAGGCGGATCTAAAGCCAACGAGGAAGTGCTCCCCATGAGAGACATCTTCCTTCTCCCTCTGCTCGCCTGCTCCCGTGTCTGCTTCGCCTGCTCCGAGACACCGCTCTTCCGGGTCTGCCTCCTCGGGTCACGGCGGGACTGGACAGCCCTGAGGAGAGCCGCCTGGGTCAGCCGCCTCCTGTTTCCTGCCGCTGCCCAGTGAAACACCGCCGGAGGAATGCCTCCACCTTTCAGCCAGCAGTTTCCCCTGCACCGAGCCAGACAATCCCTGCGGCAGTTCCTCTCTCCTGTTCTTCATCGCCAGCTGTCCCATCAGCCTCCTCCTCTTCCTTTGCTGCTGCAACTCCCGTCACCTCGGCATTTCCTTCCGCTGCTGAAGGTCCGGTCGCCTCCTTCCCAGCTCTGCCCATCACCGTGTCTGCAGGGGAAGCTCCTCTACTTTCCTCTGTGGGGCCCTCAGCCACTGAAGTCACGGAGAGGGCTAAAACTACACCAGTTGCAGCAGAGAACATTGTGGCCTGGGAACTCAGGCAAGTGTTTTTTCATTCTCATTTACCAAAACATGAATTATCTTGCCTGACTCCCAGTGATGAGGGTCAGACTCTGCAGTCTTCTGAGTCCTCACCACCTGCTGCAGCTATAGACTGTTCACCTATCTCTACGTGTCTCCTCCTTTGCCCCCTGAGTGTCCGCCGGTCTCAGGTTCAAGCTGCCGGATGATGGAGGAGCTTGCGGCACTGGAGGACCTGGTTCCAGCCCCGCAGCCAAAGTCCAGATGGAGGGAGAGTGCTGTTACCGAGCTGAAGCCTGCGCCAATGATGGTGCGTCCCCTGACCTCAGCAGTTCAGGTTCTAGCACCAGCAGGGAGCCGACCTCCTGTGTCCACGCCAGGTGAGCCACCTGCGTGGGCCACTTCGTTGGGGGGTCCCGGGACTGCATCTACCAACATGCCTGCTGCAGGGGCCGCTGCAGCAGAGCCGAAGCTAGACCTCCAGAGAGCTGGGCCTGAGAAGTCGCCGCCTGGATTGACCGAGTCGTGGATGGCGGTGGAGCTTGAGCTTAGGCAAGTGCTCTTCTTTGTTTTTACTGTCTCTGTGTTGGAAAAATCTTCCCTGGCTCTTGGTGGGGAGAGCCAAGTGCAGCCGTCAGCTGCACCTGAGCTCACCTCGCCGGACTCCACTGCCGCCGGTGACCCTGACCCTGTCACTTTGTCCCTCCTACCGGATTCTTTCTCCATGGTCACAGAGGTTCGTCCAACTTCACCAGAGGTCTCTGTGGGTCAAGCCTCCCCACCTGAGATCTTCATGGGTCCAGCTTCTTCAACTGAGGTCTTTGCGGGTGCTCAGTCCCAGCCCGGGACCTCCGTGGGTGCTACTCCCCCTCTAGCTGAGGTCATCGCGGATGCTCCGTCCCAGCCCAGGACCTCCGTGGGTGCTATTCCTCCTCTAGCTGAGGTCATTGCGGGTGCTCCGTCACAGCCCGGGACCTCTGTGGGTGCTGCTTTTCCTCCAACTGAGGTCTCTGCGGGTCCTCTGTCCCAGCCCAGGACCTCTGTGGGTGCAACTCCTCCTCAGTCCGGGTCTCGTGGGTGTTGTGTCCCAGTCGGGGGCCGTCGTGGGTGCCGTGTCCCAGCCTCAGTTCAACGTGGGTGCTGCGCCCCATCTTGGGCTCACTGTGGTTGTCACACCCCAGCCCGGGGGCCACCGCGGGTGCAACTTTGGCCCAGTCTGGGTCTATCGTGGGTGCAGCTTTGGCCCAGCCGGGTCCACCGTGGGTGCAGCTTTGGCCCAGTCAGGACTACCGCGGATGCAACTTTGGCCTAGTCAGGGTCCAGTCAGGGCCCACCACGGTTGCAGCCACGCTCCTGTCAGGGTCCACCATGGGTGCAGCCACGCTCCCGTCCGGAGCCACCGCGGATACAGCCACATTTCTGTCCAGGGCCACCGCAGGTGCAGCCTCGCTCCAGCCTGGAGCCACCGTGGGTACTGCTTTGCTCCTGCCTGGAGCCACTGCAGGTGCAACTTTGCTCCAGCCTGGAGCCACTGCAGGTGCAGCTTTGCTCCAGCCTGGAGCCACTGCAGGTGCAGCTTTGCTCCAGCCCGCTGCTGCCGCAATTTCAGCTTTGCTCCAGCCTGGAGCTGCTGTGGGTGCTGCTTCATCCCAGTCCGGGGTTGCCAAGGGTGCTGCTAGGTCCCAGTCCAAGGCCACCGAGGATGCTGCAGGCTGGTCCTGAAGCGTCAGGGTTCCTTCTCCTCTGCCTGATGCCATCGTGGGTCCCTCTCCTCTACCTGACACTGTCGGGGTTCCCCCTCCTCTGCCCGGGGCCCATCGTGGTCCCCTCTCCTTTGACCAGGGTCATTAGGGGTTCCCGTTTCCCTGTGGCCACCAGGGCTCCTGTTCCTGTCCCTGAGGTTCCCACTGGCTGGCATTCTGTTCCATTCTCTTCCCCAATTATCCAATTTAATCCACCGACATTCATCCGTGCTGGGCACCACCTCCTGGACTTTCCTGTCTGTTGAAGTGGCTGAAGGACCCTGGCAGGCCGCGGGACATACTGTGCCGCAGGGTTGGGTAGCCCATGCTTTCTGGCAGGCCACCCGACTCTTTCCATCACGTCATCTGCCAGCTTTGGGACTTCATTCGACCACCTGAACTGTCCAGCTCTCCAGTTCAGAGGGTCTAGGTGCCTGGGTTTTGCCTGGTGTGGATCCTGAGCGGGTTTTTTGTTGTTGTTGTTGTTGTTCCCTTCCAGCCTGGGTCTTGCTGGGGTTTGAGTCATGAGGGTTTTTCTTATTTTCTCTGGTTTGTTTCGGTCCCTCCGTGCCTGGGTCTCCCTCTTCCCTCCCGGGGTGGGGTTGTTTTCTTAATTTTTGTAGGGTGGGTTTTCTATATGGGTGGGTTCCTTTTTGTTTTTCTTTTCTTTTCGCTGTTACCCTGGGTGTCTGGATTCCACCCCTTGAGGGGGGGGGGGCTCTGTCATGATCTGAGCATGGGGGATTCCGCCGTGCTCAGTCTCATTGCCGTTTTCCATATTTGTGTAGTTGTTGTATTTTCTGAGTTGTAGCTCCTGTTATTTTATCCTTGGTTGGTTTTCACATATCTTGTATTGTTTCTTAAGTGCGACTTATTTTCCTTTTTACGCTCATTGTAGTTTTGTTATTTATATTTTTGGGGTTACTTGTATTTTTTCCTTCAGTCTTTATTTGTCTTCATTCTAGTTATCACATTATATTTGTATCTTACTGGTTCCTTTTTTCTCTCTCTCTCTCTTTCGCTTGTCCTCCGGGTTTGCAGCTGTCAGTGACACTTCCAGGTTTTACCCTGCCAGTGCCCCTGTCAAGCTGTCAGCCCCATCTCCTCTCCTCATGACTCACAGCTGACTGTAATCACTTCCACCTCCTGACCACTCATGTGATTCACACCTGATGGCACTTGGTATAATTAATTGCTTGCCTTACTTAAGACTGCTTGCTTCATCCACTCCTTGTCGGAGTCTCATCAGGAATCCATGTCTGTTAGAACCCAGTCCCTGTTCTAACACCTGCCTCGCCTTCTCCTTGTTTTGTCTATTTGTAAGTTTATGTTGAGCACTGTTTGGACTTTGTGTTTGTTCTTATTAAATACCACAAACTGCAGATCAGTGCTTGGGTCTTTCTCTCTGCCCTGAAGGGGCAACTCATGACAATATAAGAAGGTTAATGACAAAGTGTACATGAAAGCAGCCTGATCAGGCACCTTACACTGAACATTATGTGCTGTGGAGAACTGATGATTTATTCGGAATACTACTTTATGTCCTTGCTACTCCTACACTTACTTTACCCTCTTGAAATGTGAGCATTATAATTACAGTTTTTGATTTACACTGGTAATAACTTTTGTTGACTCAAAAACGCTCATTCACAATATTTTAGTCATGCGGCGCTTGCACACACATCAGGGAGTAATAATGTTCTTGCTCTACAAGGTCGCAGCACAGCAGTTTGATAGAATTGACGTGATGTATGTAAAAAAAAAAAAAAGGATACGTGCAAAGAAGGTGCAGTTTAGTTACTAAGAGTCAGTTGCAATCAAAATCATTCAACCCAGATTGCAAATCAGGTTTATTGGCAAAATGTACAAACTAACAGCTGTTTGCAATAAAGAAATCAACAAGAATTTCAATAGCTCAACACAACTGTGACGTGCCTTAATGGTGTTTCTCTCTTCTGGGAAGAGAGGCACTCTTTTTCTCTTTTTCCCCCCTTCTCTCCCCTATAACAGGTTTCTCCTACATTTCTGAGGGGACCCTGAATCACACACCTGGGCTTCCATGGCTGTTTGGCATCCACCCTGGTGAGCCCGGTTTCTCCTACATTTCTGAGGGGATCTTGAACTATACACCTGGGCTCCTGCAGCTGCTCTGCATCAACCATCACTGAGCTGCCTTTTTAAAGATCCTGCCTCCAGCGTCCTGTGCCATTTGGCCACTGGATTTTAGTGTGTGGACTGTTTTGGTTCAGCTTTTGAACAGTGCATTAGGTAGTAATGGCAGAAATGGAATGTTCGAGAGATCGAATCATTTGGAACAATTGATTCAGAAAAAGAATCGATCTTTTGGAACATTTGAAACATCTCCCCACAGCGACATCTGGTGGCCAAATCTTATAATACTACACTCAAACAGTTGAGTGTTTTCGTGTGTGTTTTTTATCTCTTACCGTTTTGTGTTTTGTTTGGGTTTATAGTATTATTTGTATGAATTAATTAGTATTTGAATGGGGTGCTTGTGTACAAAATAGACATCAGTATTTGTAGAGGGTGCTTGTGTACATTCAAGTATTTTTATTCAGAAAAACAATCTGTTCAACAATGCTCAGACTTAGACGGTTTCTCCTCTTGTTTAAAATCTCTCCTGCTTTTGAGAATATTCTCTCGCAAGGGACTGATGTGGCTGGAATGGAGAGATATGTCTTGGCCCGCTGGAACATTAATATTATTATTATTATTATTATTTGGTCGCTTATGAGGCGAGCGACCACATCTCGGTCACTTTACAAAGCTAATACAGGGCAGGGGTCACCACTCCTCACTGCCCAGCTGGAACAGGTGAGGGACTATAGCGGCATGTTGTTTGCAGTAATCTTGAGGGTCATCTAGTCTGGGCAAGTATGGGGTTGAAGTATAGTGTTGAACCTTGATTGATAGATAGATAGACAGACAGTTACATAACAACAAATGAGACTCAAACACAATTACCACCTCATTCAATCATTTTGAGCATAGTGGGTGTCTGGCGGTTGCCTACCTATGGCTTCTTTTAGTGATCAAATGCATAATTATATTTTTTGTAAATAATAATAAAGGTGTATAAATAATAAATGCATACTTGTATGTGTATTAAAAGACCATGAATACATACCATAAACACTATGCTGGGCATGGCTTGATTCAGGTTGTGTTGTGCTAGGAATGCAGGCATCAGGATGTTTTGTTCGTAGGTGTCTCCACATAGTTGTTGTATTATTACAAAATGCAAGATGTTGCATACAATGCATACATTTAACTCTTTTTCCCTCAAGAAGGTCAAAGTGATCCCAGACAGCTGACCTGGGATGCTTTCTACCCCCATCCATTTCCAAATAGTCTAAATCCAAAAGCACGCTCAGTACAAGACACTCAGAGAGGCAAGACTTCGCAAACAAACTGCACTTAAGAGGAGGTTTTAAATGTTTTTGGCATGTGGGGTGATGAATCAGCAGCCAATCAGGCAAGGACACGAGAAATTAGTATTTTACATATAAAGTATATATATATAATACATATATCACGCATAGAATAGGCATTTTCATTTTGTGTAACGGTAGTATTTTATTTATTATTTCATTTTAGAAATGGCACAAAATCACCGCATATTCACTTGGGTTTCACTGATATAAAACAATGGTGACGTTTCAAAACAGTCGGTGACGTAATGGAACATGACATGGAACAGTCACGTGACATCCTCTTTCTGATACAGACCTCGGAACAGTGGTTCAATTCAGAAGTTCCACCTAGGTTTCGGTATGTACTAAAACACTGTTTCGACTTTGCCATCACTAGCATTAGACTTTCAGTATTTGCCGGCTTGTTTAATGCCTATGCACTTTGAGGTGTTTAGTGTTAAAGGAGCGACTGTAGGGGTTCTCTGCCATTTCTTTTTGATTCACATTTTCTCCTGTTTTGTGGTGAGCCAAGTAGGCAAGTTTTTATATTTTATTTCAATAGGGTAGTTTCTCTTTCCTTTCTAGAAAGAGTGGGGGTTTTGTTTGTTATTTTGGCCTGGGAGAACCCTGAAGCCGTTGTTGCTTCCTTTTTAGTTCTTCCTCTGTTAGTTTGAGTTTCACTCGTAAATAAACTTGCACTTATTATCTTGACAACCGGCAGTCCCGTGGTGCTTTTTGTGTTGATTCTCCCTTTGGTGTGCTGCAGCCAGTGGTTGTGTTACGTCCTGTTATCTTGTTATCTCCCCTGGTAACCTCAATTATTAATTAAGGGTCGTAACAACAACTAATATTACAAGTGGTTTCTCCAAGTTCAACACAAAATTACACTTTTAATGACTACCGCAGTCTCAAAATTATTCATCCCCTTCATGACAAGCATCTTTAGTACTTAGTGGAGCACCCTTTTGCTGTTTTGACCTACTGCAAACATAATGCATAGCCAGACACCAGTTGCAGCGTTCATGAGGAATATTATCCCATTTCTCATAGACAAAGGCCTCCAAGTTCATTAATATTCTTGGCTTTATGTGCTGCAACCATCTTTTTCAAATCCCACTGGAGATTTTCAATGAGGTTCAAGTCATGCGACTGTTATAAGCTCTTTAGTATCTTCCAGGACTTCTTCTGAAATGCAGCCTCGAAAGTGTTGAAAGGTCCGATGATACCCAAGCTTCAGCTTCCTTCCCCACAGATGGCATGACGTTTTCTCCCAGGATTTCCTGGTACTTAATTGAATTCATCCTGTCCTCCACATGCTGCAGGTTTCCAGTGCCAGAGGAAGTGAAGCAGCCCCAGAGCATCACTGAGCCACTGCCATGCTTCACTTTAGGCAGGGTGTTCTTATCAGCCTATGCTGCACTTTTCCTCCTCTAGACATATCACTAATCCATAGGTCCGAAAAGTTCCAGTTTTGCTTCATCGCTCCAGAGTACAAAATCCCAAATCCTCTTTGCTTGTTTATGTAGTTTTGAGCAAATTGGAGTTGACTTTTCTTGTGTTTTTCGGTCAGTAGTGGCGTACGTATTGGAGTTCAGACATGAAACGTTTGGTATGTGCTTTACTGTAGAAACTGAAACCTCAGTGCCTGCTGCCACTAAGTCTTGCTGCAGGGCTTTTGCAGTCAGTCGATGGTTTTTGACCACCTGCCTACTCAAGACTATGTTGGCAGCCTTTGACAGCTTCGTCTTTTCTACTGAGAAGGTTGAATAATTCTGAAACTGCGGTAGACATTAAAAGTGACATTTTGTGTTGAATTTGGAGAAACCACTTGTAATATTAGCTGTGTTGAGCTATTTTAATTGTTCTTGTTTGATTTCTTCATTGCAAACAGCTGCTAGTTTGTACATTTTACCAGTAAACCTAATTTGTCGTGGGGGTTGAATGATTTTGATTGCAACTGTGGGTACTACTTCTCAACAAACATGAAATATGTGTGTAATCCAAATACAGTAAAGTGTATGTTGCCGTTCTCTGTAAGCTCAGCCGCAGCCTTTGTGAAGATCGATTCACGTGAGCAGAGACATGTGGATATCTGTCAATTTTTAAAATCTTGACGTGACAGTGCAGACTTGCCTGTCTGGGAAGCTGTTCACAAAACTTCTGAAAGTTGAACCAACACCATGCAATCCTCCACCTCCTGCACCGACACCAGAATACATTTAAATAAGGATCAGTAAGCGATAATGACTTTTACCTGGATTCACTCATTTGCATACATGAAGCTAAGTGTGAGAGCCCCTTTTATATTCATCACAGGGTTACCCACAGGGCCATGTTCCTCAGCTCAAATCAACCTCCCAGGGCAACAAAGCTGTGGCAGCTGATGACTGAAACGTCCTGCTATAGCTGCAGGAGGAGATGCTGACGGGTGCATCCGTACGCTGGGCCGTGAGACTGTTATCCCGGCGACCCTTCACCCGTTCTGTGGCCCCACCACTGCTGGACTGATCCGCT
This sequence comes from Pholidichthys leucotaenia, assembly GCA_020510985.1. Taxonomy (NCBI): domain Eukaryota; kingdom Metazoa; phylum Chordata; class Actinopteri; order Cichliformes; family Pholidichthyidae; genus Pholidichthys; species Pholidichthys leucotaenia. The sequence goes on along the minus strand of CM035837.1, from coordinate 50,719,501 downwards.
CATGGTATTTACTGCCGTGCCCTGTTTCCACTGAGCCTGTCCATTCTGGGGGTGATGGAACAGGACTGCAGAGGTGAGCCAGTGCTCCACAGAGGCTCCTGGAAGTCTGAATCATGGCTCCACGTCCTGTCGTCGTAATGGCAATCTCTGGCCTTTAAACGCTCTGCACTTAACTGCAGTAATGGTGGATTTCTGACTGTAGCTCACTCCAAGTCACTACTCACATCCTGCACACGTACTCACACTCCTTTATTCTCATTCTGAATCTGTCTATCCTTCTTCACTCGTTTTTTCTTCCTTTATATCTGCCACTTCTGTTCCCCCCCCCCCCCCCATGGGCGATTGTTCTTTCCTTTGTCTCTCACTGCCTGGGTTTATTTTGCCTTTTTTTTTTTTTCCTATCGCTCTCTCTTACTGGCAAGGCTATCTTGTCTTTTTTTCCCCAATGGCTCATCAAATGAAAGAGCTGCAGCGATGCTATCTGTGCCCCCAGTCTGGACCCCGCATGTGCGTGTGTGTGTGTCAGACAGATTGCTCCTCATAAGACCGAGGCCCGCAGGCTAATGTCACAGCAGTCCTCTCGCACATTTCCTCAGTCAGCCACACTTGGTGCGACTGAGCAAAAGCAAGAGCCCGCGGTCCCACCAAGTCAGTTCGACTAGATCAGACGGCGAGCCTTACAGCGACTTGATTATAATAAGTCATTACATGATGACACACGATGAGCAATGAGCTGAATCAACTTCATGAATCTCTCTGCACCCTGCTGCCTGTTGAGTCTGCAGTGGAAGAGCGGTTTAGACATTAGTTTAAGTAGTACATTTAATTTAGTCAGCATTCTGACCATTACCTCCGCCAAGAAGGTGATGCAGTCAGGGCTGTTTGTCTGTCTGTCTGTTAGCAGGGTTACGTAAAAATTACTGGATGAATTTTGATGAAATTTTCACCAGAGGTGGCCCTTGACCTAAGGATGAACCCGTTAGATGTTGGAGGTGGAGGTCCAATCCAAGCTGTAACTCTAACAAAGCAGTCCCACATTTATGAATACTATACATACAGTAGTTGTAATTAATTTGTGTGTGTGTGTGGGGCGGAATTTATCACAATGGTGGCAAATTTATAGGAAAACAAAAAAGATTAGAAAAGTCAAGTTCACCAGGGAAAAGTTGCAAATTTATCAGAGAAAGTTAAAAAAATTTCCAAGAAAAATGTCACAATTTTATGAGAAAAATCTCAAAAATTTGCATAAAAATGTGAAATTTCTGAGAGAAGAAAGTCCGAAATTTATACAAATGTCCAGCTTTTGTTCTTTTAAATTTTCATCTTTTCTTTGTGATGTTTTTTTTTTAAATTTTTTTTACCTTAGTTTTTAGATCTTTTTTCTCTCACAAGCTTGTAACCTTTTTTCTTGTAAATGTGGAACTTAAATTTGTGCCTTTTTAATTGTAAACTAACAACTTTACCCACACCGACAAAGTCAAGGCGTGGGTAGTGCGCCTGAGTCCGCATATCTGTTCGTCTGTCTGTCTGCCGGCATATCCGTGCTCTAACTGAAGGCCAGCGAGGCTTTCTCTGCTGGCCTAAACACCATCAGAATCACTGATCCACACTTACACCCTGCATTCTTATATTTGTTCCATGAGGACGCATTAAATTATTCCCCAATAGTCTGTTCTCTTCAGGATGAGGTGTTACCAGGTGGAGTGACCACCATCCTGAGCTCTGTCCTGGGGGACAGCCTCTCTTTGGTCCTGCTGCCGAGATCACCAAGGCCACACCTTGGCTGACGCACCCAGCGGTGGTCTGTCTTTCAATATGGTGGATCATGAGTAAACTTTGTCTGATATCTTTAAAGCAAACCAGCGAAAAATGTCTCTAAGAACATTTGAGGTGAGAAATAGTAGGTGCAGTTAATGAATCTGTTGTTATTTGACCTCAACAAGCATAGCATCACTACAGCTGATGCATTTCGGGTGGATTAGGACACCAATGAAGGCCTGGGTGTCGAATACAAAACCAACCACTGCAAAAACTTGCATTTCTACTACAAGTGATTCTCAGATCTTCAACTCTGAATATCCGTTAGCTCATAAGTATGTTGTTCAGCCCGTGTGATGTGTTTACTATCAGTGAAGGGAAATAAATCTTGTTCTTGTAAAGCATCATTTTCCTGCTAGCGTTTCTCGGGCTTGATGAAATAGCGAGACACTGCATGTGTGAGAGCTGCAAACAGTTAGCACATGCTCTGCAATTTATTTTTGACCCGACGGCTGGTATCACGGTTGCTCAGGGGAATTTTTTTGTTTATAGAAAAATAAAGTAAATGAAAAATTGGTGTAATAAAAGGTTGATAAATTTTAAAGAGTATTAATGATGATGTTTTATATTGTTCCAAATGCAAATGATCCTAAAAAAAAAAACAGGAAAATTAGTTTTTAGTTTTCCTAGTTTCCGTTTCTTTCATCTTTTTTTTTTTTTTTAACTTTTCTTAAAATGGCCGTGCCTGTGTTGTTGTTCTTTTAACACTAACGGGTGCAAACGTGTCTATTTGTGGCAGCCAGAAGCAGATTAGGTGTGTTATATAAGTAGGCGGGATGATGAGTGTGGAATGAGTCAAAATAAGCTACTAGAGTCTGAGTTGATTGTCACACAGTGTAAAAATGTCCCACAATAGCGTGTGTGGAGGATCTGGTTAAACACTCAGGATGGAGGTGCACCTGTGGTGCTTTTATGCCATTTCTGGATCCTCATTTCAGCTCGGTTCATCTTTTCTGGATTGAACTGGTATTTCATAATATATTTCATACTAACCAGCTTATTCGTAGCTTAGAAAAACTGCCATCAGACTCTTTGAAATGAGGAAAAAGAAACCCATGAACTTTAGGACAGAATCTAAAAAATACAAATAAAACAAGCATGAAAATATCGTTTGACTTTATACTTGTGCAATTAAGTTATTCTATTCTATAACTGCATTCCCTGTAAATGAATGTATTGGAGTTTTTCTACATGTTCACACAGTAATGAAAGTTCCGTGACATTCTCTGGTCAAAATGCCTCAGGGCTTAACTACTACAGCACCATTATGACCCATATTCCTCAGAACTTATTGTGTTAAATACTTGTGAGGCCCGGTTCACCCCACCCTCCTGCTTTTGTCACTTATGAGGTCAGTTGTTAACACTATACTGTTAATATTAGCTGCCTAGCGCCTAGCTCTGGTATTAAACCCTTTAACTGTCCCAGTCGCTGTATGGCAACATAACCCTAGTGGTCAAGAGTAGTAAATATTTTTTGTCAATAAAATAATTCAGATTTCCAAGGCTATAACTTGAAAGCTGTAAGAGATAATGGCTTACTGTCAATTAGAAAGATGTAGAATATGATCCAAAGTTTCAGATAGGAATAAATTTACACATCTGATTTGCATAATGTCACGGCAGCTACTATAAATTACATAACTCAGTCAAAAGCAGACTTTGGACATATTTACACAAAGAATGGTTAGTTGTTTTTTTTTTACACCGTTTTGTCTACAGGGGTATGTTTTATCTCATCTTTTATCAGTACAAATCCTCAGTATAGCCGGGGACGTCAGAGTCAGTTGACAGGCGCAGTTGCTGCCCTGTGCCACTGGGGGCGCACGACCCGTCCATGAAATGTGGACAGTTAAGCTAATGAGAGCACCAAGGTGCAGCTGCCTCGGTGCGACCTCTACTGGCCCGGCCTAGTTATTACAATAGCATTTTTTTTTTTTGCGGCTCCATTGAGGGTGCAATGGTGAGTTAAATTTGTGTTTATTTTGAAAACAAAGGCTTATCTCAAAATTCTGGCAAATTAAAAGTGGAGAAAATATGGCGATACAATGACACAAGCCTTTAGCTCCACTTGATTTTAACCGGGTGAGCTGAAAAGCTGGTAACAGACAGACAGACACACACAACCACACACAGACACACTGAGTGATTACATAAAACCGTTTGAAAGAATGAATGAAATAAAGTATCGCTGGTGGACAGGGTTTCAGTGGTCGATAGGATATGACCGGTCCCAGGAGTACAAGAGGCACAGAAACAATGGTGAACGAGTAATCAGCTGCTAACAGCAGCTAACTGCCTTATGTCTCAGTCAGAATAAAATAACCTATAGTTAAATAAGCTAAAAGAACATCTAAGAATGGCATATATGGTCAAGTGCTGGTAGATGGACAAGCATCAACAAGCAACAAGGGACAGATAAAATATACAGAGAACAGCAGCCAACTGCAATCCCACAGCTAAGCTAGTGCAAGGTGGTCCACCTAGCCAAGCTAATGCTAATGGTCCAATCAACAGACTATCACGGTGAAAATGAGCCAGAAGGACATAAGACATATCACTGGGTGTGGATTACTGAACCAGGTGGAAACAGACATGTCTACAGTAGTGAGTGACTGGAGTTTAAAGAAAAGAACAAATAAAAAATGTGCCCGCTACACTAACTCAGTAGTAGCACTGTTCGCTCTGAAGCTAACACCTTGAGCTGAGAAACTCTAGACAGGGACTGGATCGATATCACAGCCAACAGTGATGGATTACGACTGAAGATGATGTGTTAATAACATAGGGAAATGGAACCTAAAGCTATAGAGAATGGGCGCGCGACGTCACCTGATGGAAAAACCGCAAGGAATTGTAGGAAAAGCGTTCTGCCTGTCTGTGCTTAGTAGTGAGCAGCGAATGCGGTTACGCTGTGTGTCCACCAAATGTGTTTTTTTTTTGTTGTGGGCAACTTTTCTGTTCATTTTCTATGTAGTCCAGCGTTTAATGCACTCAGTGCCCTCGGCACAAAAATGCTCTCAGCAGTCAGCGCTGTGCTCATGGCGATGACAGCTGAAAAAAGTTCAACTTTCAGAGCACTGCAGCGCTCATGAGCTGCACACCTCTCTCACCAGCCAATCACAATCAGCCTAAAAGTACACCATGATCAATATTTAATAGCCAAAGCTTGGAGGGACGTGTCTTTTCTTACGAGTTTGATGTGATTTATTCCAGCGAGTGGAACATTTCAGAGCAAAATGGGGTGGCTGTGGCGCAGGTGTAGTGTGACTGACTACTGATCGGAGGGTCATGGGTTCGATTCCCGCTCTGTCTGCAGTCTGCATGTCGAAGTGTCCTTGAGCAAGACACTGAACCCCAGTTGCTCCAGGTGGCCAGACTAGCACCTGTGTGTGTATGGCAGCTCTGCCGCCATCAGTGTGTGAATGTGTGCATGAATGGGTGGATAGCAGGATCTGTAAAGCGCTTTGGTCATCCAGAGATGAGAAAAAGCACTATATAAGTGAACGCCATTTACCGAAATCCCCGGCACGCTTTGAGTGACAAGTTAAGCGGTTGTCAGGATACCAGGCAGAGTGCTATTTTTAATATGTGCATGAAAAGCGCTCAGGAAAACAGGTTGAGAGCGTTTTTACTTTCCCTGTGAACACGCAGCCTTATTAAAATGACACTGAATATGTTATTCAAACACAAAAAATGTAAATATACATATAAAACATCATACAAAATCCAGGATGACACAAGAAAGTGAAAACATTTATTTCCAATATGGTCCTTTCAATCACATTATTATTCCTCCGAATACCATGCAACGTTAGAATGGGGAAGTTTTGCTGTGTTATCAAATATAGCAACTGCTCTTACAATTGGCGTGGAAAAAGATTGATAACGGCGTACAATTTTTTTTAGCTTCTTGACTTGGAAGAAAAGTGGAGAGAACTGGGTCTCTGAGCTAACAAAGAGTTGTGGGATGGAATGGATTGCAGCGGTCAGAAGGAAAGACATCAGCTCCGACAATATTCCTGCACATGGTTGTGTGTTCATGGCATTTTCACGAAGGTAAGCTGTGATTTAAAAAACATTTAGAAGTGCAGAAAGATGTCCCCTCTCCAGAGCAGCTGTCTTGTGCGCCGTGCCTTTGGCTACACCTCAGCCACGGCTCTCTGTCATCTCTCAGTAATGTGTAAAAACGCACAGGGCAAAATCAAATAATTTCTCACATCATCTCTACTGTTCCCAATTTCTCTTGCTAATCTGGAGCAGTTTTTTTTTTAATGGGAGCTTTTCATGTTGCTGATTTTCTGTGATTTTTTCTTGAAGTTGTGATTATTTGTTACCTTCATTATGCATGGATTTAATATCAGCTGGGGACTGAAATCCATAGACTGTTTGGTATTGTTAAATTAAGCAGATTCTCCTCTTTCATGTGACCATAAAACATCACTGTCCTGATTTAGGATGTTTTTATAGCAGCTAATTATACCAGTAATTTTTTTCGGTATGCCAGCTTGATCATCTGATTGGATCCACCCCCTCCGGTGTTCTGACATTTTGGCATATTTATCAGAACAACACTGGACAGCTGATGTTACAGACTGAAGTCAAAGATAAAGATCTTTATCCTGTAGCTTGAAAGCGCTCAGACACATCCTTGACCATTCCCATTATACGAACAAGTACGTGTGTTTAGCTCTGTGTGTGTATGCTGCAGGCAGCAGCAGAGCTCTGTATGCTGCAAATACACCATTATGGCAGCTGTAAGTTAGAAACCTGCTCAATAAGTTACACATGGGTTCAAAGTGTTACTCATATGTTAGAAATAATTGTAGGGTATGCTAGACATTAATCTCGATGTATATCGACTTTGTAGAAACAATGACTGCTTACCTTTGTGTTAAACGATGGTTTTCTGGTTGCTCACTGAGAATATTTGAGGCGGCTGGACCATCCATTGGTGAACTGAACATGAGCCTCTAATGATTTATAGTTTTTAAATTGCTCATGGGTTTATGCGCTCACCTCACAAACCAGGTAGGCAAACACATCTGACAGCATGACTCAAGGCAGTTGGTCGAGATCCCTGGTCCATTTCTTGTGCTCATATTGATCTATCACGTTTATTTCTTAAATTTTTTAGAGGTAGTGCTCCTTTGCGTCCTTATTCAGCTTCTCTGAATAAGGAATTAGAATTTTCTGTTTGTTCCATTCCATTGCACGTATGTCTGTTCACGTTAGCAGCTGCCTAGACTACAGGTAAACAAAGAAGCCAGACTATGACGACAGTGACAACAGCCCAGAATGCAGTGCGGCATGACGTCAATGCTCATTCTGTTTCTGAACTGAAAATGTTTCAGTGAATATGACCTTTAAAGGTTTAGACTTCATGTTCTGAGGCTGAACATTTAAAAAAGACACTTGTGAACATCCAGTTATCTTCATAAAAATGTAAAAACCTGTCAAGAATTAAAAGATAATGTTGTAAATGACTGAAGTGGGCCTTTGAGTAATTTGTTCTGCTAAAAGCCATTCAAATTGAAGCCCACCAGGACCCTGTTAAATAAGAGCCACTACAGCTGCGTAATGTCCCGTTACTTTCATTCAACACAAAGGAACTGAGAGAATGGGCGCCTGCTTTGGTTTCAGCTCAAGTGGCCATAGATGGAGATTTACATCAATTTGTTGTGGACAAGAGTGGCAGTCTGAAGGCTGGAGCACAAAGATGTAGTGCAGCATGAGGACTGTACCTTTGGTCATTTGCATAATGCTCCACCGTAATCACCGCGCCGTTCCTAAAATAACCAGCTATGTTCATCAGATTTTTAATTGGCAAGATTATTGCATCGATTTGTGTTAATGGAAGATCATTTTTTTACATGAATGTTCACACTTATGGATGATTATAAATGTCTCTGGTGGGTGCCTGCCCACCTCAGCTGATTTTTCTATCATAGCCTTCCATTAGTCCTGTCCTTGCAAGCTGCTTTGCAACCCAGCTCTTCTTTTTCTGTGGTGACTGGCTGAATCAAGAATCCAGTGTCATTGATAAATTCATTTTTTCTCATGAATGCAGTGGTTTATTACTTAGTTGTCTTGTGCAGAGACTGATACCCCTTTTACACAGGGGTGGAGATCACTGAAAGATCATTGAGAGATCTGGCCAAGTGTTAATCTATCAGTAATCCTCAGTGATCTCCACATTTGCCACGGTCTCTTCAAAGTTTTGACTCAGTCCAAAGCACACAAGGATCTCCCAAACAATCCCAGAGATCAAAAATTGTCGTGATCTCATAACGATCTCCTTGCTGCTGCCCTAACAGAATATCTAACCTGCCAAAGTGGCTAGTAAGACTGACTAAGGTACAGTATATGCCTTCGCAAAGGGGCGGAGATCGATGAGAGATTGCTGGGTGATGACAAAATGGCCAGATCTCCAAAAGATCTTTCAATTATCTCTCAGTGATCGCCAAGATCTCTCAATGATCTCTCCATGATCTTTAGTGATCTCCACAGTCTTCAAAGGTTTGACTTAGGCGCCCTTTACACAGACTTTTTTCTGTATACAGTAAATGTTTGGGGGATTGCTATAAGACTTTCATGGCAACTTATATAAATTATATAAATATAAAGATAAGATAAGATAAACCTTTATTAGTCCCACAATGGGGAAATTCCAGGATTGCAACAGCACAGGGATAGCAACACTCAGAGCAATAATTAAGAAGATACGAAAAATATAAATAAGAGCAGTGAATATACATACGTACGCATAAATATATAAATATATACACAAAGTGCGGAGCATTGTAGCAAGATGGAATAAACAGCATAACCGTCTACTTAGTTATCCTACATAGTATGAATATGTACCCATACATATTGTTTCCCTCCGTAGCAACTGATATTGTCCTAGTTGTATACTGGAGGGGTTAGGTTTGTGTAAGTCTGTTGCGTCTTTTGCATTCAATACTACTAGATCGTCACGTTTTTTTGCTATCTCTGCGATCAGCCCTGCTTAGGTTATATAGTCTGACAGCCGTAGGTAGGAAGGACCTGCGAAACCTCTCGGCTGTGCACCTAGGATGATGTAGTCTACTGCTAAATGAGCTCCTCAGTGCATTCAGTATGTCCTGCATAGGGTGGGACTCGGACTCCAGCAGAGATGACAGTTTAGCCACCATCCTTCTCTCTCCTATCTCCTCCACTGGGTCAAGGCGTTGCCCCAGGACAGCGCTAGCTTTCTTGATAAGTTTGTTCAGTCTCTTCCTATCGGCTGCTGTAATGCCGTTGCCCCAGCAGACCACTCCAAAAGTGATGTCTGATGCCACCACTGTGTCGTAGAATGTCTTCAGCAGTGCCCCTTGTACACCAAAAGACCTGAGCCTCCTCAGTAGGAACAGCCTGCGCTGTCCCTTCTTGTAGAGTGCGTCGGTATTGTGTGACCAGTCTAGTTTATTGTTCAGATGAACACCCAGGTACTTGTAGGATGTCACCATCTCAATGTCTGTTCCCTGTATGTTTACTGGTGCTGTGAGGAGTTGTCCTTGCCTGCGGCAGTCCACCACCAGCTCCTTAGTTTTCCTCGCGTTGATCTGGAGGCAGTTCCGATGGCACCAGTCCACGAAGTCCTGGATAAGTCCTCTGTACTCAGCTTCATCTCCGTTGGAGATGAGGCCGACGATCACAGAGTTGTCAGAGAACTTCTGTAGATGGCAGAGTGTTGTGTTGTGTGAGAAGTCCGCAGTATAAAGGGTGAACAGGAAGGGAGCCAAAACCGTTCCCTGGGGGGCCCCCGTGCTACCGATGATCGTGTCAGACACATAATTTCGGGTTCTCACAAACTGTGGCCGGTTAGTGAGGTAGTCCAGGATCCATGATGACAGGTGCTGGTCCACCCCTGTGCACAGCAGCTTGTCCTTCAGGATCATCGGTTGGATGGTGTTGAAAGCACTGGAGAAGTCAAAGAACATGATCCTCACCGCATTCCCGGGCTTCTCCAGGTGGGACAGAGAACGGTGAAGGAGGAAGATCACTGCATCCTCCACCCCAATGCCATGCTGGTAGGCGAACTGGAGTGGATCCATCGCTGGTCCCACCAGGGGGTGGAGGTGAGCAAGGAGCGGTCTCTCCAGGGTCTTCATCAAGTGAGACGTCAGGGCCACTGGTCTGTAGCTGTTCAGATCTTTGGGGTGGGAAGTCTTTGGTACAGGTACCACACAAGATGTTTTCCACAACTGTGGTACCCTCCCCAGCTTCAGGCTCAGGCTGAAGATATGCTCCACAATCCCACACAGCTGGTCTGCACAGGACTTGAGATCATTGAGAGAACCACTGAGAGTTTGTTGGATGACCAAAGAGGTATATATACATATGTTTGAGAGGTGTCTAGTGGTTGTCTACACCATTTAAACAGGGGTGGAGATCGTTGAGACATCACTGAAAGATAAAAAATGGCCAGATCTCACAACGATTTTTCAATGATCTCTCAGCAATTTTTTAATGATTGCTGAATCTTTCCACCTTGAAGGTAGAGGTGGCTGAGAAATCAGTGAGGGATCACTGAGCTTTTGATGAAAGACCAACAGAGCTCATTAAAAGATCACTGAGAGATCAATTGGGTATTGATGAGACTGTTGAGCACTCCTTGAGAGTTCATTGAGAGTTCCTGAGAGATCGCTTTCCTTTTGTGATTGCTGATTATTTTGGACTGAGTCAAAACAATCTCTCAACTTTGGCGACCATGGAGATCACTGGGAGACAACTTGGCGATCACTAAGAGATCATTGAAAGATCACTGGGAGATCTGGCCATTTTTTCATCACTCACTTATCTCTCAGTCACCTCCACCCCTGTGTATATACCCCTTTGGTTGACTAACAAACTCTCAATGATCCCTCAGCGATCTCTCCTGGTCTCTCAATGATCTCCACATGTCTCTCAGTGAAAGATCTTTCAAAGCTCTCCATGAAGATCGTACAATGATCTCCCAAACATTAACACAGAAACTGCTTTTTTGAGGATTTAGGACAGGGGTGTCCAATCATGTGTTATGGAGGGCCATGACCCTGCAGGCTTTACCTCCAACCAGTGTCTTCAACAGCAGATTCCACTGAATTTCTTCCCATTGATTGCTGATAAGTGAAAATATCTGCTGAAGAGACTGGGTAGAACAGAAAACCTGCAGGGTCTTGGCCCTCCATGGCACATGATTGGACAACCCTGCTTTAGGAGATTATTCAGAGATTGGGTCAATTGAAGAACTTGTTTACAAAAACTGATAAATGCCACTTCCATGAAAATTTCACTCTTTACATCAAACAACTGTTAACATTGCCTACTTATAGAAGTTCAAATCATCTTGTCTCAAAAGCCGATATGTCCTATGTTATAGACGCTACAGATTCATGTTTGTTTTTTTGTTTTTTTCAAAAGCCGATAAACGCCGGGAGCGTTTGTTTTACAAAAGCAGACAACTCCACAGGGCAACTCAGTGCTTGGCATTTGGGTCACGTGACTCATCTTGGCTGCCTTTCTGGTCTGCTCACTCTGACTGATTTCCCTGGCTGTGATCGGAATGTTCACTCACTCACTCACTCACTCACTCACTCACTCACTCACTCACTCACTCACTCCCTACTCGCTATATTGTGAATTTAGATATAGCAGACTATACAGTAAACTCAATATAACAATAAAATTAACCGCTTTCGGACACTACTGGGCTTGTTTTCTCTGGCACAGTTAATGATGTCATCACGTGAGACAGTAAAATATAACAGACTAACAGTGGTAAAAAAAAATGAATGCCTGCATGTAATTTGTAGTAAATATGTATTAAATCAAATCGTTTTTGCTGATTTATTAAATATAAATACCTTAAGGTAGTTTATGTTGTGAAGCTCTTCTTTCACTGCTCCGTTGGAGTACTATATAGTGCATTCACTATATAGTACACTATATGGGGAAGGAGTTTCTTTTCTTTCCAGCCTTATTCCTTTTCTTTTTATACTGTGCACACCAATGAAGAGAGAGAGAAACACCATTTCAATTCTCCTGTATGTCCTGTACGTATAGTAGTATTGACAATAAAATCTTAGTATCTTGAATTATAACTTTATTATAGCTATATTATACCATTTTATTTAGTGGATATGCCTAAATCAGTGTGTCAATCATACTACATCGATGCTTATAGACATTCAAGTATATTCCAGACAAAATAGCATGGCTTTTGGGACTTGTCTGTTTTTGCAAAAGAATGGCTTGTGGACTTATCTGTTTTTGCAAAAAAAACCCCAACATACTAATATAATTGCCAAAAAGTAACAATGAGTTGATGTTTGATTTTTTTGCTTTATTATGTCTGAGACACTCATATTTCAAGTGACCATGTCTTAGAAGCTGATTTGGAAATACTAACACCTATAAACCTACAGATGAAAAAGTGTTTTTTCTCATTTTGAACACAACTGGACTTATTTGTTTTTGCAAAAGAACTCTTCAATTTTTGACCTCTCAGTGGTAACCCAATAACCCCCATCTGTGTAAAGGGGCCGTTACAGACCACTGTGGAAATCTACTAGCATTCTGTTGGTGCTCTCGCCAAGCCGTGGACAGAAATAATAACCTTGACTGTAATTATTCCGATCAAGCTCACAGAAATTGATAACCACGTTGGTGTTATGTTAACAATCTATCTTACCGAGGCGAAGTACATTTCACCAATTTTACACACACCGATCAGCTCCTCTGTTGGGCGGCGGCAGCAGCGGCATCAGCACACCTGTCAAAATAACTGCTTAATTTGGGGCTGAGATGAGATGCTTGAGCTCAGATTATTTGGCTACAGTCATGCTGGAGGGAGTTCTGAGAAATAAACCTGTTGTCACACAGTTTCATCTTGGCTTGAGCCAAGAGCTTTTAGATTTTTCTTCTCTTTTTTAATGTAACCTGAAGCAGTGGAGTTTCAAAGGCAAGATCATTTACCAGACTGGGAGGGAGTAACAAAAAGATGCTATCAAGCTTTGAAAAAGCAATGGCAGATTAATCGTTTTTCACAATTCTTTCTGGAGTTTTTCTCTTGCAAATCCACAGACTTTATGCAAATGGAGTTTATGAAAACATGCTGAAATTTTAGGTTTAGCTGACAGTGTTTTAATATGTAGTTTTGGTGACAATAAGAGTATTTTCCATGGTGAATATCACATCACTTCAGCACGTTTACACATTCCGATATGAACTAGAGTTAAAGGAGATCTACAGAACCATTTCTGTTCATATAATCAACAAATGTTTGCTATGTAATTCAATTCAATTCAACTTTATTTATATAGCGCCATTTCACAAATAACAATCATCTCACAGCACTTTCAACTGTAGGGGTAACCCCCACAATTGCAGAAAGACCCCAGCAATCAGGCGATCCCCTGTGAGCAAGCGCTTGGCGACGGTGGAGAGGAAAAACTCCCTTTTAACAGGAAGAAACCTCCAACAAGCAGAGTAAGCAAGAAGCAGTCAGCCATTTTCCTCTGCCGCCTCTATCACCCTCTGTGGATCATTTTATTTTGAGTGCCTTGGGCTGGTTTTTACAGGGAAAGGATGTACAGTGATCACTTCCAATAGTCTGTCCTGATTGGCTCTCCGTGAGCAGATACAGGACAGACACAGAAGTTACTGCTTTACTTCAAGACGTAGACTCACATGAGCAAACTCCAACCCAAATGCCATGAAAGCATAAAAACAAAAGAAAATTCTACGGTTCTTACTGCTGCGATTCAAAAGTGTAGCATGGCAAAGCAGAAAAAAAATGCATGTCAGTTCACACTGGTGGGGGGTGAAATTTTTGGCATGCAGATTTCTGTTTTTGTTCTGCTTCAGCTACTTCAAGCAGTATTTTTGGCTGATAGTGGGGCAGTGTTGGTATGCTAGCCCCAAGCTTGCTTACGTTTCAGGCTATAACAATGTTCTCAAGTTTTTTAGTTCCCTATTCATAGGGAATTTTTCAACCAGGGTGTCACAGGACCCTAGGGTGCCATGAGGGTTTGTCTGTGTTTTCCACAGGAAATTGTGCAATTTCACTTAACTGGTCAACAAAATTGCAAATAATCTGCCATTTTTGCATGTCACTGCCTGTGTCAGTGGGTGGTATTATGAATGCAATCCTTCTTCTTCTTCCCATTAAAACACTGCCATGCCCGAGCTCACAACACAATCCGGAGGGGGAAACCAGCCGGGAAAATGCCAGCACCCCCTCCAGAAACTACAACCCGATATCGACTGTTGTGCTGAGAAAAGCACCCAGTTCGTTTAATTTATTCTCCCGGTAATGGCGGAATATCAATGCTGATTGACTATTGTGACCAAACATTTTGCAAATTTTTGGCCTGAGCTGAGCAAAATCCAACTCACGCGGACGTGAATTTGCATGTATTCACGTCACACAGAGTGTGTGTGTTTGTGTCTTTCCACTGACTTTGTATGTAATGGTGTCGCATTTCACACAGTACAAACAAATACGTCATTACATATGGCATATTAGGCCACAATGTGTCCTTTCATAACATTTTTGGTTGGTGGGGTGCCTTGGGAATTTTTTCCAATGTAAAAAGGGTGCCATTGCTTAAAAAGGGTTGAAAAACACTGCCCTATGAAAGTCAGCTGTGATACTAAAGCTAGCTGTTGTGGCTAATATTAGCTCCTATCTGTACCAACATACAGTGTTTTCAAGCGAACATCAGCTACATACCATCATGGTAGCACAGCTTCTTACTGATTTCAAGCCTTGAATACTGATGCTTATTGTATAAAATTGATGAGTTTTTATTTTACCTTCTCATTTTGACCTGGAAGTGACATCACCTGAAACAAAGGATCTCACTGGTCCAGCACACATTTTGGCTGCTAAAGTCCGCTATTGTTAGGGTCTGTGCAGATATTTTTTCACTCACATGAATGTTCTGCAGTAGTGTGTATATGCTAGTTAGTTAAGTTAATCCCTTTTACAGCATGTGCGACACCGTGTGGTGTATGGGGCGGCACCTATCTCCGTTTCTCTGACCCTAGGCCACACAGCTACTGTGAGTAGTGAAAGCTATGGTGGGAGGTCAGTCCTCTGGTAGCTCTGTGGTTAACTTTCCTTTCCCCATTCTATTATGCTGATCACCAAGCTAGAAGGAGGAAAGTACCATTTTTATATGGTCTTTGGTATCACCCGGCCTTGAACCCACAACCTTCCGGTTGTGGAGTATATACTCTACCTCTAAGCCATCACTCCGGTTATATGCTAATAAAAATCTGTCTAATCTGGCCAAATTAATTTTAATGCTTTTGTATGGACAAAAATCCACATGTGGTGTGGAGCGGCCTGATGTAATGTTGGACCTACTAATCCATCACAAATGCCATGTGGCATCGATGATAAATGAGTTTTTTTATTGGTGCTGTAGTCAAGACCAGACCAAGACCAGAGTCTCCCAAGACAATGATAAGACCAAGACGTTTAGGGATCGAGACCAAAATCGAGAGGAAGTCGAGAACAAGACCTACGTAGATGCACATTAGTCTTGGTCTTGACTTGGTCTCAACCCCTGAAAGTCTTGGTTCTTGTATACTCTGGTATCGGTGTGGTCTTGACTACAGCACTGGTTTTTATTGAGGATAGTACGATCACGTGAGTCCCCACAGACAGGTAGGACTGTGTCTGCAGATCATTTACTGAACCAGTATTGTAGTTAAGACCTCATCAAGACCACACCGAGACCAGCGTCTCCCAGGACAAGACCAGACAAAACTAAAGGTATTTTCACACCCAAGTTAATTTGCTTTGGTCTGAATCAGTTGATAATGTTGTTATTTTGTATCATTTTCTCATTGGTTTGGTTCCCTTTCAAACTGGTTAAAATTCACGGGGACCAAAATGTGTCACACCAGGGGGCGGCAGTGGCTCAGGAGGTAGAGCAGGTCGTCCAATAACCCCATGGTTGGCGGTTCGAATCCCGCTCTCCCCGGATATCCTGCCATTGTGTCCCTGGGCAAGACACTTCACCCCCAATTGCTCCTGGTGGGTCTGGAAGCGCCATGTTAGGTAGCATGCTGCCATCAGTGTGTGAATGGGTGGATAGCAGGATCTGTAAAGCACTGTGGTCATCAAGAGATGAGAATAAAAGCGCTATATAAGTGAATGCCATTTACCATTTTACAAGAGTCGCATGACAAGGTTCTCTCATCTTATTGGTCCAGTGTTTTTGCCACGGAAACAAGAAAAGTAAATACAGGAAGTTGTTTTCCTTGCAAGAGTTACATGGAAATCTGTGACCCATCAGAATGTGTGACTGCATAGGCCGGTAACGTTGTGCATTGTCTGCATGTGTGTGGTTGAAAAATGAGAATAGAAGTGTCTAGATTAATTTGAGAGGCAGACAGAACTCTCGAAATTTCCATTTTTGCATTATTTATTAAGCATATGAAGCAATAAGGTGGCAGATTGTGAAGGGTCACAGATTTGAGTGCAAAACCAAACCTCCCCATTTTATTCAGTGCATTTCACACTTCATTGTACTCCTCACAGAGCTTTGTAGTCTTGCGGCATTGAGCAGCTGACTTCTAAATCCCCCTGTCCCCGAACCATTTGCTAATGAGTCCTTCTCTACGCTGTGGTGTGTTTTGGATAGAGGAGCGTTTATGTGATCACCGGACCAGTCCACACCTCCTCACAACTCCACGTTTCATCCTGCAGTACTGAATGTCTTGGGTGTTCAAGAGAAATAAATTAAAATCTGCTAATAATCTAATGCTCTCAAATCATGTGTTTCCTAGGTTTTGATCCCATTTTAGTTAGATACGCTTTCTCACCTGGAGGACCGCACTAGAGGTCACCAGATGATTTGATCAAGACCACATGTTTTTGGGGGTCTCAATACGGTTCTTTGGTGCAGGCTTCTGTGCGATAACCATGTTCTCACCAGAGAAAAGCACACTTATGAAGAAAAAGAACTCAAGTCCACTTGAAACAAATTAAAGGCTGCAGGTGTGAAAGCACCCTGGGGTCAAGACCAAGTCAACACAAGACCTACATATGAGGTGTGTCAGAAAAGAAACAGGAATGGGGTCACAAAATTCTTTTCAAAATGTAAGCTACATGTTTTCCCCTCCAAAATAATCCCCCTTGAGTCTAATACACTTCCCCATCCTTCTCCGCCACGCCTCCGTGACGTTTTGGAAGGATTCTCCACAGGTCCATCAACACGGCCCTCTTGATGGCTTCCATGTCCAGAAAACGTGCCATCCTTGATGACCCCTTTGAGCTTAGGGAAAAGGAAAAAAAACACATAGAGCCAGGGCAGGTGAGTAGAGAGGCTGCTCCAGCACGGTGATGTTTTTCTCAGCCAGGAACTGCCAGATGCTCAGGGCATTGTGAACTGGTGCATTGTTGTGGTGAAGCAGCCATGAATTGTTCAGCCACAACCCTCACCTCTTCTCGTGCACCAAATGAAGCAAACACCTCAGGATCTCTATGTAGATATGCTGATTGACTGACTGGCCCTGTGGCAAGAACTCAATGTGGACGATGCCCCTCACGTCGAACAGCACACTAAGTCCTGTTACTTTTCTGACACACCTCGTACACAGTGGTCTTGGTCTTGACATGGTCTCAGCCCCTTAAAGTCTGGGTCTTTCAACACTTTGGTCTCAGTCTGGTCTTGGTGTGGTCTTGACTACAACAGTGTTTTTCAACCAGGGTGCCCTGGTACATTCAGGTTTCTGTGGGAAATTATCTCATTTCACTTCTTAAATGGTCCAAAAAATGCAAATAATTTACCATTGTCATGCATGGGTGCCGACAGAACCCATGCATGACAATGGTAAATTCATCCACAGACAACAGATGGAAATTAGCCACTGGCTACAATCTGGCAAGTTTACACTGACTGATATCAATGTTCATCAACTTGCACTGTCCTTAAAAACAGCAATATTGAACACATAGGTTGCTCAGTATAATTTTTTGGATTTTTACATAATTCATGGTTAATGATATATAATGATATACAGAAGGCAATACTTACATTCACTATTTCATCATAAAACATGATAACAAACCAGGAGACAATTGTAAGGGAACCTCAAGAAATCTGTGTTTTGAGCAGATGGGAAACAAGATGCATCATCAGATAGCTACCTCACCTGTTTTTATTTTCCCCCTCATCTCTCTCATCTCTCAGGATTAGCAATTCACTGTAAACAATCATACAGTCCCTATGTGTCGTTGTATTTTTAAAATTAAGAAAATAAAGATAAAAGCCTCTGACTCATGCTAGTGACTGCCAGCGTGCTGCTGCGCTCACCTTCTTCAGCCGTCCGCTCCTGGTGCCTAAGAAGGCCACACTGTGTCCGCCATAGACGTAAGACGTGACCGAGGTCAGCCTGTCTCTGGTCTCAGTGAACACCATCCGACCCGCCACCAGCTGGGAGCCTCCCAGGGGTTGGTTTATATCCAGACCGCAGAAGTGATCATCAATGGGAACAGGCTGTATGGAGAGAAGGGGGGGGGGTATGTTAGAGAGGTGAATTTTGGAGAAGATGCAAAGAAGAAGAAGAAAATAGAAGAAGTGGAAAGAGGGAGAGGTAGAAAAGCAGACAGAGTGAAAGTAAGGAGTAGTGAGTGTGACAGATATGAGGAGGGGAAGTAGAAATAATGAAGGGGGGTGATGGGAGCCCCAGAAACTGACTGAAATCACTGTAGACACATGCGTATGAGAGAGGAGAACTCAGGCTGACTTCTGGGAAGCCTAACATGCATTAAGTGCACAATTTCAGGGTTAAAAATGGTTACTTCAAAAGGCCTGCCGCGTTTGCCAACGAGCCTTGGAGTGGGCAAATTTGTGAAGCGGGCTAATTGCTGATGGCAAACACAGTGCATTTTGCGCCTGTTTCTATGATTTTTAAGATCGCTTGATCCAACATCACAGAGCACAAGAGATGTCAGGTTTTGATTAGGCATCAAAGAGGGCTGCATGCTTTACAGTCCTGCTGCATCTACTAACATGCACTTCAGACTTTTGCTAATTGCCCGTCACTCAGTATATAAATCTACCTTTTTTAGGGCAGCTAATTTCCTGTTTCACATCTCCTACTTATTATGCTCATATTAGTCTTTATGCTTTTTATTTTCCCTGGTTAAACATGTTCTGTGAAGTAGGCATACAGTAGTGTAAACAAGTGTCATATCACACTCTAGTCAAGGCTTTTTAACCTTTTACTCTTCCATTTATAAAATAAAACTTGCACTTTTATTCAAGCAAATGGTCACACTTGTTGAGTTTCTTTCAATTTCCCCTATTTAGAGTTCAGTCAGTTTTTTTGTGTATTATTCAACACTTACAGTATATTTTGTTTTAATATAAAAGCACAGTGTGTTTATTGTTTATTATTGTTTATTCAAGGACATCCACCTCGGTGAGGCAGCGACGGTGCAGCGCCAATCCCTTCAGCGTTCACACACACATTCACACCTCGGGCCACTTTTATTTTTGGAATGTGGGAGGAACCGGAGCTCCTGGAGTAGACCCATGCAAGCATGGGGAGAACATGCAAACTCCACGCAAAAGCCCTGCTGGCTGGTGTAAATACTTTGGGTTATCTGAATTGCTAAATTTAATGCAGCATAAAATCTTAATTTTGCTTTAATTGTAAAATAATCTCTCTTGAGTGACAGTGTTGCATTTTCTGTACCTTAAAGGGATTACTGACTGACAAAATGTGTTTTTATAGGTTTTTACCTTCTGAAATGAGTCTATTGGTCATGTGATTGTCCAAAAAAAAAAAATCTCAAAACCCACATTTCTCTAAAACAACACACAGGCTTTATATCGCTTCTGTCTCTGAGGAGCCATTTTAACTCTTATGGGTTTGCTAAGGAATGTCGTAAACATGGTAAACCCAGCCTCAACACCCGGTCACTGCTCTGTTGGTCAGCCAAGCTGTCTGGAAGGTGAGCAGGGAGCCCGAGCTAACAGTGCTAGGGAGTTAGCTCACCAAGTATGGTTTATATTGTTATTTTCTTTAGATTTTGCTCACCATAACAGACAGTTTTCACCTGGTTCACAAATCCACCGTCAATAATACATACAGTGGATATAAAAAGTCTACACACCCCTGTTCAAATGCCAGGTTTTTGTGATGTATAAACATGAGACCTAGCTAAATCATTTCAAAACTTTTTCCACCATTAATGTGACCTATAACCTGTACAACCCAATTGAAAAACAAACTGAAATCTTTTAAGGGAAAAAAAAAAACACAAAACCTTACAATAACCTTGTTGCATAAATCTGCACACTCTTAAACTAATACTTAGTTGCAGCACCTTTGGCTTTTATTACAGTACTGTCTTTTTGGGTAGGAGTCTATATGTGTGGCACATCTTGATGTGGCAATATTTGACCACTCCTCTTTGCAAAAATGCTCCAAATCTGTCAGATTGCAAGGACATCTCCTGTGCACAGCCCTCTTCAGATCACCCCACAGATATTCGATTGGATTCAGGGCTGGACTCTGGCTGAGTCATTCCAAATCCTTGGCTGAGTCATTCCAAATCCTTAATCTTCTTCTGGTGAAGCCATTCTTTTGTTGATCTGGATGTGTGCTATGGGTCATTGTCGTGCTGAAATATGAAGTTCCTCTTCATCTTCATCTTCAGATTTATAGCAGAAGCCTGAAGGTTTTGTGCCAACACTGACTTGGTATTTAGAACTGTTCATAATTCTCTCCACCTTGATTAAGACCCCAGTGATGAGCAGTGTTGTCTTTGCACCAAATATACCTTTTGGAATTATGGCCAAAAAGTTCAACCCTGGTTTCATCTGACCATAACACATTTTCCCACATGCATTTGGGAGATTTCAAATGTGTTTTTGCAAAATGTAGCCGGGCTTGGATGTTTTTCTTCGTAAGATGAGGCTTCCATCTTGCCACCCTAGACGGGAGATTGTTGTCACATGTACTAAACATACAGTACTTGCCAGAAATTCCTGCAGCTCCTTCAATGTTGCTGTCAGCCTCTTGGCAGCCTCCCTGACCAGTTTTCTTCTCGTCTTTTCATCAGTTTTGGAGGGACATCCAGTTCTTGGTAATGTCTCTGTTGTGCCATATTTTCTCCACTTGATGATGACTGTCTTCACTGTGTTCCATGGTATATTTAATGCCTTAGAAATTCTTTTCTACCTTTCTCCTGACTGATACCTTTAACAATGAGATCCCTCTGAGGCTTTGGAAGCTCTCTGTGGACCATGGCTTGTGCTGTATGGCTGCATTCAGTCCAGGATAGTCCGGGAGTCTCGGTTTGACTGGCCGGGGAATGCCAAGAATTTTCACACCTTCGTTTGGTTTGGTTTGCATTCGCACTGCAGCGGACCAAGCTGCCTGGACAACATCACGCAGTTACAACAACTGCTTGTTTGGGGCGCTGTAGCCAAAACCACCTCTGACCAAGAAGAAAAAATCCCGGCAAAGAAGAAAAATCAGGCTCATCAATTGGCCAGGACCGAAAACAGAAATCCGTTCCCTTCACCCAGGTTGTTTGTCCGTCACAAACAAGTCATTTTTTTTTTTTATTTTTCTCCTCGGCTTTCACCGGTAAAAGGATTTCTCGGATTCGAGCCGTTGTCTTTATTGTTATTTTCTACCCAAAATGTATTACGGCAAATGCCACTTCTTCTTCTCAGATTACGTGTTGCTATGGTTACACAAATGCCGAGGGCACTTCCACCCTTTGGTCCACTAGATACTCCATTTGGATTCACACTGCAAGTGGAGCGCACCAGACTTCGTTTGCAAGAGAACCGAGACCCCCGTTTTCAGGGGGTCCAGACTTCGCTTGTTTGGTGCTCACCAGAGTTCCAACAAACGTTCAGACTGCACCAAACGAACCTTACTATCTGAGGAATCCACTGTTTGGTCCTTTGGTCTGGAGCAAACAGTGGCCATCTCAATGCGTCCCAAGATGTGACTACAAAAATGTCAGGATAAGCCTACTAGAACAGCTGAACTTTATTTGGGGTCAGTCAGAGGTACTTTAAATGGTGGCAGGTATCTGCTGACTCCCATTTAACATGAGTTTGAATGTGATTGGTTAATTCTGAACACAGCCACATCCCCAGTTATAACAGGGTGTGCATCTTTATGCAACCAGGTTATTGTAAGTTTTTATTTTTTATTTTTCCCCTTAAAAGATTTCAGTTTGTTTTCATTTGGGTTGTACAGGTTATAGGTCGCATTAATGGTGGAAAAAGTTTTGAAATGATTTATCTTGATGTCATTTTTTTTTTTTTTTGCATTACAAAAACCTGGCATTTGAACAGGGGTGTGTAGACTTTTTTTTTTTATCCACTCTATATCTCGCGTCATTCTGGCTCTGTTTTCTCTAACCAAGACCCAAGGTGGCTAGTTGAAGCTATCAATTTAGCCACTCAATCACAAATGTTTCTGTGCTTACTGTACTCCTGGGATCGGTCATATCCTATTGACCACTCACGCACCCCTGTCCACCCGTGAAACAGTATTTCATTCATTCTTGAGGATGAATTTACACTAGTTGTCTCAGGCTCACTATCCAAACTAAGAGTTAACCAGCTACGATTAGCAACAGTGACATTAGAGGGATGGCAGAGTTAATTGCGGTTCTTGGGCATATAAAGAAACATGCACTGAAATGAGCTGTTCTGAGGACCGCGGCAAAAGATTTGCAATGATGCTGCAATTAATTAAATAAAGAAACAAATATGTCACAGACGTTTCATTAAGACCTGTGGGAGCTGTCAATATGTGGGAAAAGTGCCGTCAATGACCCGTTTAAGAACAATTTTTTTTTAATTTATACCCATATAGGTGGCCACTTTGAACAACCATAATGTCTTTTCAAGTTTTTATGTCAATCTTTACTGACACAAAAATTGTAATTATAAATTACAAAAACTGATCAACTTCTATATGCTTTGGAAGAGATTGATGACTGTTAAAATATGAATTGGGTGAATTTTGAAATCTAACTTGCACCATACAGTATATTACATACTGCATCTTTAATTGAAGTCACTGTTCTATCCTGGTTCAGGAAATATCATATTTTTTAAATAAATTTTTACTTTTTTATATTATTTGAACTACATCAGAGGGTACATGTGAATAGATTCTTTTTCTTCTTCACGCTAACACTTTTAGAAGGAAAACCTCCAAAACTGGCCAGAATAAAGTCACAAAAAGTTGCAAATTTACTACTCAAGAGCAAGAAAAAAAATACACAAATTTTTAAGAACATGTAGCAGATTAGTGATTAAAAGCGGTCACAAACCTCTGAAAAAAATGCAAATTTATGAGAACAGTCTCAAACGTGCAAAAAAAAATAATCATAAATTAAGACTAAAAAGGCACAAATTTGAGAGAACAAAAAGACTGCAAATACTTTCATATTTACAATCAAAAAGGTTGCATACTTGTATAAAAGTTTTAAACTGATGAATAAATTTGTGACAAAAATGTCAAAATTTAAAAGAAAAACCTCAAATTTTGTTGACAGTAAAGTCACTACTAGAGTAACTTTTTTAGCAGATACTTCCTTGCACTGACCTCAGTTCAGTAACTCATACTAGAGTAACTAAAATTTTAAATGGTAATGCTACTTTTACTTGAGTACAATTTTGGGCCACCCAACACACCTCTGCTAATCTGAAGACTATTTTAGAAAAACAGAAAGAAATACATTTCAGAATAAAATGACCGACCCTCTTATAAGACTTTGAACAGCTGATAAAAAGTTGCCAGTCTGGGAATCGTTTCTGACCTAAGTAAAGAAAAAGCATCATAAAACTTTCATTTCTGTTTTCATATCAATACTTAAAGACTTATTAAAAAAGTCAACCCCCATCAGCTGGAGTTGCACACGTAGTAAATTCAATAGTTTAATAATGTCAAAATGTAGTATTTCAGTATTGTGGTTTCATACAAGTGCTTCTGAAGTTTTCCTGCTGTGGAGAGGTCATAAAGGTCAGATGTGTGATGACCTGACCTCGGGTCTTCTATTTCTCCGTTCTGTCTAAGGTGAGAGCTGAACTGAACCTCTCTTTGTTCCTTTACCAGAGAGACAAGACATAGAAAGCTTTCTACGGAGTTTCAGACCTGCAGGACCATCGGCTCTCTGTGCCACATCTGCTTATCCTTTTTTCTCCTTTATATCGCACATTTTATGGCGGCACATCCAGAAACATCACGTCTTCCAAATGTTTGCTGATTTAAATGCTCATCACTGTGGCTTTATGGTACAGATCTACAAGATCCAGTCTATCTAAACTGAATATGGTTGGGTTGCACTGCGGCTAAAGCTAAGTTGAAGTACAACTTAGGGCCAAAGCTACCTTATGCAACCACAGAACAACACTGAATAGAGCCATTGTTGAGCTGATGCAAGGACAGACTTCAGATGTTTTCAGAAACAATTTTTGCAGGCAGCTGAGCTGCGGTTTTATTTCTCTTCAAAATCTGAAGGAAAAAAAAGCTTATGCAAGGTGTGCGCCCAGCGAAATCTGACTCAGTTTTGGGCTGTTGTAGACGAAGGAGAGGAAGAGTGCTGCTGATGCCATAGTGCACAGATGTCAATATCAAGACCCGGGAGCCACATCCAACCCTCTGATACACAGTTGAAACCAGATATTTACATACACTTACTAAAAAGACACATAACCTTATTTTTTCCTCACTGTCTGACATTAAATCAGACTAAACTTTTCCTGTTTTAAGTCAGTTAGGATTACCAAAATTATTTATATTTGCTAAATAATTTTATTTTTTACTACTTTCTTCAAAGTCAGAAGTTTACATACACTAAGATTACTATGCCTTTAAACAAACTGGGAAAGCTCAAATGATGATGTCATGACTTTGGAAGCTTCTGATAGGTTAAGATAAGATAAGATAAGCCTTTATTAGTCCCACAATGGGGAAAATCCAGAAATTAACTGATTAATTAATTAACTGACAACATTTGCATTAATTGGAGGCAAACAGGTGGATGCATATTAAGGCACGCCTCAAACACGTTGCTTCCTTGTGTGACATCATGAGAAAATCAAAAGAAATCAGCCAAGATGTCAGGAAGAGAACTGTGGACCTCCACAAGTCTGCTTCATCCTTGGGTACAATTTCCAGATGCCTGAAGGTGCCACGTTCATCTGTTCACCATGGGAATGTCCAGCCATCATATTGCTCAAGAAGGAGACAGCTTCTGTGTCTCAGAGATGAACGTGTTTCGGTGTGAAATGTGCCTATCAACCCCAGAACAAAAGCAAAAGACCTTGTGAAGATGCTGGTTGAAGCTGGTAAAAGAGTGTCATTATCCACAGTGAAACAAGTCCTGTACTGACATGGACTGAAAGGTCACTTAGTGAGGAACAAAAGCAACATAAAAAAAGAGATTACTGTTTACAAATGCACACAGGGACAAAGACCTTAATTTTTGAAGACATGTCCTGTGGTCTGATGAAATTAAAATCAAACTGTTTGGCCATAATGATCATCATTACATTTGAAGGGAAAAGGGGGAAGGTTGCAAGCCTGAGAACACCATCCCAGAAGTGAAGTATGGGGGAGGCAGCATCTGTTGTGGGGGTGTTTTACTGCAGGAGGGACTGGTGCACTTCACAAAATAGATAGCATCATGAAGAAAGAACGTTTTGTGGAAATATTGAAGCAGCATCTCAAGACATCAGCCAGGAAGTTAAAGCTTTAGCACAAATGGGTATTCCAAATGGACAATGACCCTAAGCATACCACCAAATTAATTACAAAGGGGCTTTAAGACAGCAAAGTCAGTGTTTTGGAGTGGCCATCAAAAAGCCCTGACCTCAGTCCAATAGAAAATTTGTGGGCGAGCTAAAAAGATGTGTGTGAGCAAGACGTTCTACAAACCTGACTCAGTTACATCAGTTCTGTCAGGAGGAATGGGCCAAAATGGTGAGAAGATTGTGGATGGAAACCAAAGACGTTTGACCCAAGTCAGACAGTTTAAAGGCAATGCTATCTAATACTAAGGAAATTTATGTAATCTTCTGACTTTGAAGAAATTAAAAAAAAAAGTCTCTATAAAAATATTTTTTTATTTAACCTTTATTTATACTGGGGAGGTCCATTGAGAGGCAAACTCTCTTTTTCAAGGACGCCCTGTTCCCACACACACAGATACACATTCACACCCAAAAGCTGCCCAGTCCAACCACAGACTGACCTGACTCCCTGTCCCCTGGCTTTATTTACTATCCTCAAGCTAGCCTTGAGATGTTTTCACACTTTAAAGTCCACACTAAGGTCTGGACCAAGGTTCATATTTTGGTTACACTGTCAACATTTGGTCTGGTTAGGTTTGGTTGCACACTGCTCCTTTTCCAAGTAAACTAACCAACTTTACATGACACACCTGCATCTTGTTGCCATGACGATATTTGTATTGTTAGCACAGACGGTAGTTAGCAAAGATGCTACTCACCCTCCAAGGTGTTTTCTGCAGCTCTGGACACATCAGTAACTTCACTTTAAGTTCAAACTGGCGGAAGATTCCAACATGTTAGTCAGTGAACTAGTTTAGTGAGACGAGAATATTATCAAGGTCTTCATTAAAAAGGACATTTGTCCTTCTGCTCAGTAGTGATGATTTTCAAATGGCAATGTTCATCCTTTTTTTAAAAACTCTGTTGCATCCTCTCCGAAAATATCTGGTAAGTTTTTGCATTGTTAGATTTTTTTCAGCTGATTATTTATGCTGCTAATGCAAGGTTGCCAACTTTCAGCTACAAGTTGGGGTTAGATTCCGATATGGTGGACGTGAACCAGGCCGACACTGTGTAGATTTGGAGTTTTTTTTTAAATTATAAAGTCATTTGATTAATCAAACTATTCCCACAGTCCTGTAAAAGAGCATTTAAACATACCGTCTTCTTCTTTCCACATCATCAAAAAAGTGACAGACTGCAGTTACATGTTATGGTGATTATGACATTAGTTTTAACAATAGATAAAATAAATAACAAAATAATCATTTCCATATCACAGTCACATGACTTTCAAAAGATAAATGTGCATAGTATGATGAAGAAGAAAAAAGAAGCCCGATTCTACAGGAAAATCACAAACCTGGCAACACTGTGCTCTGCTCAGGCAGTGTCTGTCAACTAGTTAAGTATATTTGAATATATTTCCCATCATGCCTCCTTGTCATTAAACTTTTCACAAAAGGCACCTTTTAGAACAGATAATAAAAAATACTTGCAGCTGGCACCTTTTAGAATAGAATCGAAAATACCTGCAGTTAAAATGCACTCCATGAGGAAAACGTATATTAAAGACAGCTTTCTTTCAAAAAGACACACCATCACTAACTAACTAGTGGAACATGTACAAGATACTAACTGCTTAGGTGGAGGAGGATGATTTTGGGTCCAAAGATGAGTATACTTGTGACAGTGTAGTATTTGAAGTGAGATTTGATTGGGCAGTGGGTTGGTGAGTCATACACGTCAAAAGTGGGTGTTACCCACTAGGGGTGTGAGACTTGGTAACCCTGCGCTAATGGTCATTTCCTCTCTCCGAGTGCTACCACGGCTCATTCCCTCTTATCGGCTGGCTTAACTTACTGTGTTTGGGCTGAAAGTCCGAACCTCTCTGAAAATTACTTTCACACCTGACCAAATCTCTTTTTGCTGGACCAGATTTCAGCTCTTTGGTCCAGCTTGTGGTTTGAGGGATGTTTCGCACGACCAGAGGGCTTATCTGTGTCACGATCTGTGCACGGGGGGAATTCCACCATGCTTTGTCTCTTTCCTTTTTTGTTTTTCCTTATTTGTGTAATATTGTATTTTGGAGTTCTTTGCCTGTGGTGTTATTTCTAGTTTGTTTTCACATTTTTGGTATTGTTTCTTTGTATGATTTATTTTTCCTGGTTACGTTCAGTGTAATTTTGCTATTTACTGAATTGGGTTTAGTTGTCCTTATTTGTTTCCACTTTATTTTTTCCATCTTTTTTTATTTTCATTTTCTTGTATTCTCCCTCTGGGTTGACAGCTGTCAGTGACGTTTCCAGGTTTCTGCCCCGTGTGGGTGGGGTCCCTGTCAGCTGCCAGCCCATTCTCCCCCCTCTCATTGCTCACAGCTGATTGTCATTTTCTCCCCAGCCTGCTCATGTGATTCACACCGGTTACTATTTGTGTTTGACTGTCTCTAGCCTTATTTAAGGGCTATTATTTTCATTTTTCTTTGCCAGAGTCTCAGTTTTTGTCTCCACCAGAATCCTGGCCCTGTTCTGGTGTGCCGCAAGTTTGCTTTGTATTTCAGTTTGTATTTCCTGTTTATGCACTGTTTGGAACTTTGTGTTCTGGTTAATAAATATCACAAACTGTAGTCCAGCGTGTGGATCTTTCCTCTCTGCTCTGAAGGGCGACTCATGACAATCTGTGAATGCACCCTAAGATTGAATTTGACAACCCTTATATGGTGGGTACTTATGTAAGTATTAAATTCAATTAAATGAAGCAAGAACAAAAAATCTCACTTTGGAGAAATTTTCTTCCAATCATCCTAACTGACTGTGTTATGAAGTTAGCATCTGGCAACTTCTAAACCCGAGAGTAAATAAGCAGAACAAAACAGCATAGTCTTTTTAATCTGTGATCACAAATAAAGGTGATAATCATTCAGGGAGTTATTAGTCTTTTAACCAGAGAAAGATGGAATCTAATGACATCTGAGGGACAATGTTGAATTCACGGTCCCTTTTTAGATGAAACCCTGTGATTTTTTTTGCTCTATTTTGTTTAATTATCAAATTATTGTGGGTTTTTTTTTTGTCTTTTTCAGTCTGGCTTCACTTTGACGATACTGGTTTGACAACACAGTGAAATCAAAGTCCAGGCTGGGAGCCATCAGATCGATCTGTGTGATGAATATTGTTTTCATGCATCACCTTCTACTTGTTTCCATGAAAGCTGCTCATTAGGCAGAATTACAGCTTTCACAAAGGCTCGGGCTTGGACGTTCACAAGACGGCCGTTTTCACGAGATCAAGAACAGGTCTCTGAGGGTTCAAAAATGCTGACAGCGACAAGAGTGGAAAGAAGGAGACGAGGAGAGGGAGATGGAAGGCAGTGCACAAACCCCTGAACAAAATCAAAGCTCAAAATGAAACTCCTCTGATTAACAATGAGGGATTAATCTCCTCCAGCTCTTGTGCTCTTGTGGGATCTTAAAAAAAAAAACTGAATTGTGTCTGCCTGCAGAATAGCTCAGGCTGTCTACTTAAGAGCTGTTTAGGCCACAATCACCACTGTGGGATACTTAAACAAGCCAGATTTTAGTGTGTCTGTATCAGTTCTATTTGCTACTGTAGGGGATTATCATGGGCAGGGCTGTTTCTAGATTTTGGGGGCCCTATACAAAATTGTGTGTGGGAGGCCCTGTTTTTGTAATGGGAAAGAGTTCAAAAGGGGGAAAAAAAACCCCTCTCCCCTCCCAGCAAAAACATTAAAAAATGAACGGGTTATCGTTTAGATGAAAAAAAAAAACATTACATAGAATAACATTTAACCAGCATCCATATGACACTGCAAATTTTACAAGAAAAAAATGCATAGTTGTATAAAAAAAAGGACAACATTTACCAAAAAAGTGAAAATTTAAAAGAAGAAAGTAACATATTTATTAAGGGAATACTTAGGCCACAATGTGATATTATCACGATTTTGCGATACACTGAGTATTGCGATATCATACATTGCGATTTCCCATCCTAATCTTTGTCTAGTTCAACTACTGGCTAGATCTCAGCAGTCACTCCTTTCCTATGCTGATCTAACAAGACAGTGAGTATTTAGCACTATCTAGTGGACTGAAAAGTCAGTTGTTTTTAATAAAGTATCGTGACACTGGTGTCTTTGAATGGACATAGTATCACCACCACAAAGTATTGCACTATTACAATGCATCAGTCCCCCCCCCCCCACCCTCCAAATGCTAATATTTATGAGAAACATTGCATCTTGTAGGCGAAAACAGTTTCAGATTTACAAAACAGTCACAAATGTAGGCTGTTCAGAGTTCCTGCAAGGGCAAAATACAAGCGCTCTGTAGACTGCACTCGCGTACACAGCACTATTCAGAGTAGTCTTTGAGGCACTGCAGCTGCCTCTCAGCAGCCACATTTCACACATGTGCACCAAGTATAATCTGCAGTTCACATGTCTGTACTCTCGGTGGTGGCCAAGAGCCACCAAACTGATTTGAACAGCTGCAATCCAAACACAAAAGAAAAGCATGGGGGTGGATGTTTCAGAAAATGTGAATATAATAACAATCAAGATGAATGGGAGCTTTCGCTGTTATTATTGTTAGCGGTACAGGAAGAAAACAGGCAAAAAGACAAACATAAGTTCTTCTAGTTTTGGTGGATTACTCAGTACTTCCCCCTGGAGTACTGAACGAATGCGTCCAGTGCGCTCGCTTGCTCGAATACCAATGCGTTTTTGCCACCCTGAATTAGACTTAAGAAAGAAAAATTGCAAATGTACCAAAAAAGTCACAAATTTATGAGAAAAAAAAAATTGCAAATTTACCTGAAAAGTCACAAATTTAAAAATCAATCAACTTGGCTCATTACGGATGCTCTTGATTGTGTGTATGAGCTGTGTGACAACCTGTCTAGCCAGAAGGTGATAATATGTGTCATGAATTGCCTCTCAGGGCAGAGAAAGATAGACCCACGCACCAACTGTAGCTTGTGGAATTTAATAACAAAAACACAAAGTTCCAAAGAGTGCACAAACACAAAATCCAAGCACAGATAATAAAGAAACTTACACGCAGGAATGAGTTTGGAATAAACTCACCAGAGCGGGGAAGGGGCTCTGGTGACGAGGAGAAAGAGAGTCAAGACAGCGGCAAATGGAAACGAAAATATCTCCCCTTAAATAGGGTCAAAAAACCATTTACATAAGTAATGACAGGTGTGGGTTCACATGAGCGGGCAAAAAGGTAACAATGAATAGTGATTGGGATTAGCTGGAAGTAATGAGATGAGAGCACACCGGCTGGCAGCTGACAGGGTTACGCCCACACGGGGCACCAGTCAGGAAATGCCCTGACAGCTGTCAACCTCAAATAATAAGGAGTAGAATAAATTATAAACAAGTACAACTGAGAAATAGGTACCAATAATACAGAACCAGAATATAGTTGAACTAAGACAGAATCAGCTCTAATCATGGGTGTGCATTTATGTAGAAAGTATTCACTGTTCCACTAGAGTATTTTTGCTGGTTGAGCACCTACCGCCTTGGTGCACTGCACGTCCTTTCCCAGCAGCCAGTGCAGCTCCAGATTCCCCTCTCCCTGGTAGCAGGACTGCAGCCGCTCCTTTATGCGCATGTTGATGTCCTGGATGGTGAAGACGCAGAGTGCAGAGTGATCCGGAGGGTCGTGGTACTGCTTCTGCCCCTTTGAGAATACGGCAAACAGCACATCCTCCTGAGCACTGATGTTGAGTGACCTCGAAAGCACCCTGCCGGCCTTGGACAGGTAGGCGGCCTGAAGCAGACGGTACTCCTCCCCTCTGTGCACGCACCCCACGGGAAGCGACACATATGAGTGGAACTTCTTGTCACCTTTGCAGAGGCGGATGATGCGAGATGTGTAAAACAGGTCCCCGGGGGAGCCGCCAGCGGGCATCCCATTCTCTGGAGTCTCCGGCTGGACAGTCATAAAGTAGACGAAGCTGCTGCTGGCAAAGCCGTAGATGTAATAGATGTCAAAGTGTGGGACAAGAGCCAGCGTGTCTGAGGGGATTTTGATTAGAGAGGAAACAAAGTCAGTGTGGAGCTCATAGTCCAGCATGGCGGAGGATTCTGGATCTCGAGGTAGCTTGCGACTGGAGATGGTGGGAAAGTAGTCCTGTTTCCCTCCCACGGCGGTGCCGATGTAGAGGGTAGCGTCCTGGCCCAGGGATGGCACGACGACGCCGAACATCGTCCCAGTCTGGATGTCACTGGAGAGGTAGTGCTCCTTCTTGTGGGTGGGCTCTACAAGGATGAACAAATCGTCGAGCCTCATCAGCTTACAGACCCCCTGGTAGAGGCTGCCGCAGGCCAGCAGCCGGTTGTGAGAGTAGTCGATGAGCAGCAATTTGTTAATATTGTCAGTGGAGGCCAGCGGCTCAGAGCAGGGCTGCACAATCAGTGGAGGATAACACGCCTTGTTGTCATACTCTGGTCCAGTGTCATGAGACACCAGGAGGGTGAGATTAGCTGACAGCTTGTAGATTCGATTGACGGCTCCGACATACAGAGCTCCGGTAGATTGATGCACAGCCAGATGATTCAGGGCCCAATCCCTCCTCTCCGATTGGAAGGTGCTCAGGGTTTGTGCCACAGTCATCCTTTGATTCACACAGATGAGAGTCACTAGCCACAACACCAGGGGCAATGACATGACCTTTGGAGGGCCGTGACCTTTAGCGAGGCCACGGTTAGTCCATCTTTTATATGAGTACGTTCCCATTCCCGCGGAGCTCCAAAAAGTACTGACCTCAGACAAATGGGATTGTGTGTCAACAAGTAGCGGGGCTGAGCTGTAGCGTGGTCCTGACCTCCTCAAGAGATCTTCACATTATTCTGGAAAAAAAAAGGAGAGAATTATTTCTTATTAATTATATCTTTTGATTTTTTTTTCAAGTGTGGTGATTTTTTTTTTTTTCAGGATATCATCAGACTCTTCATCTCAAAAACCCAGAAATAAATCGGCTCGTTTTCTCCACCATCAGTGCTCATTCAGACTCATGAGACATCAAAGAAACAAGCAATCATTTGTTCAAATTGCCTCTTCATATTTACCAGCCTGACAGACGATCCAATATCATCCCTCCCCATCAACAGGGGGGCTCATTATGGCCGCCTCTCTGTAACAGAGAACTAACTGTGGCCTATTACTTGAACAAAGCAGTGACACAATGTAGCAGCGCGTTCCCTCTGTTTGCCCGGCTAATTAAATGATCCAAATGTATTAATTATACATCCATATTTTGGGCTCCCTGTTTTCCTCCTCCCCCACTTCCCCCATTCGTCTTGTTTCTCTAAATGGTCGAATCCAGGAGGAATTAATCACTCTCCACTGCGGCCGACATTCCTAAATTAATCAGGCTTTTTCCAAGGATGGCAGGGAGTCATTAGAGACTCCCAGCCAGGCAGCATCAGCCCTCACACTTCCCTGTTTAATTTCATTTGCATATTTTATGTAAATACTTCAGGGGGGGACAAACAATGTCCGTCAAACACATGACAGACTTAAGGATGGATGGCTGTACCATTTTCACCATTTTTTTCTTTGTCATAACTTTTACATATTGTGCGTTTAAGTGTTCTGCAATGTGAGGAAAAATAAGTTAATTCGCAATAAAAACCAGAGCTTTATCTGGGAATAAAGACAGATGTGTGGTGAAGGCAATACAAGTATGGTAGATAAAGTGGCTCCTCATATGCCGTTACTTCATTGAAGTCCATTAATGGAGTCATAAAACTGTCAGCAACGGGGGACGCGCCATAAATCCAAGATACCTCCATCACCCTAAATCCAGTCTGTGCGCCGCCAGAAGCTTCTCCAGTCTGAGCATCTAAGGTTGACTCTTTCTCCCCGCAGCAGCCATAAATTGTGCTCAAGTAAAAGTAGAGTTACCTTATGATAATAATTACACATGTGTAAGAATAGTCAAAGAAAAAAGCTACTTGAGTAAGAGTAAAGAAAGTATCGAGTAAAAAAAAAGCTACTTGATTTTTATTGCACGTTTGCAACATTTCTGCTGCAAATTTGCCATTTTTTAGTGGTGTCAGCTGTAATCATGGAGGGGGGGGGTTAATCATGGTAATCACATGCCATGGGTGTGAGAGACAACAATGCCGAGTTAACCATGCTTTGTGCGATAAATCATGGAATTGAAACTGACACCACTACTAGCTTCTAATCAGGATGCCTCCTGGACACCTCCCACTTGAGGTGCTTTGGGCACGTCCAACTGGGAGGAGACCCCGGGGCAGACCCAGGACACACTGGAGAGACTATATCTCCTAGCTGGTCTGGGAACGTCTTAGTATCCTCTCTGAAGAGCTGGAGCAGGTGACCAGGGAGAGGGAAGTCTGGGCTTCTCTGCTTGAACTGCTGTCTCACTGACCCAGACCTTTGGCAAAGCGGTAGTGGATGGATGGATGGATGGATGGACATCCACCCATCCATCCATCCATCACATCACATAGCTTTTCGTTCCCTTTTTTGACTTCAGTGTGAAACTTTCCTCCACCAAATGTGTGACTTGCTTTCGGCAATTTTTCTTGCCAGGTGTCAGTTAACTTATTTAGAATGTTATGGAAACATTCATGAAGAATTATGTGAATATTTAATCACTAAAAAAATATTTTCTGCCCTTGGTGATGTAAAAAAAAAAGTTTTTTCGAAATGAAATGATATGTCCATTTTTGGCCGAATGGTGGAACTGTGAAGTAAATATATGAGGGGGGCTGAAAAGTTCATATGGTCAAATTTGACCAAATGTGGTTTATTTTTCATCCGCAGGGATCCAAGTGCTGCAACAGCAATAGAAGAAGTGTGTGGACCGAAGGAGAGACTATGTTGAAAAATAAACCACATTTGATCAAATTTGACCACTGTGAACTTTTCAGCCCCCCCCCCCGCAGCAAAATCAATGTTCTTTCTCTTTCATTTTACTGTAACTGTACTGTTTATACATTAATTGAATAAATATGCATGTTCACAACTGATTAATAACAGACATTTTCATGAATTAACATCTTTATCTTGATATTTTCAGGTGAAGATGTATCAGGACCGGATTGCACAAATCAATCAGCTTCTTCAAAAGATCTGCTCTTATGCGAATCCATGATTTTCTAACCATTCCACTGCCTTTCAGTATTATTCGCCCATAATACTGATATAACATATCTATTAACCCAATTTCACAGACAGATCTGTCTGCTGCACGTTGGTCTTGACACACACACACATCTTTCATTTATGGCAGGACGGCGGGGGGGGGGGGGGTGTTTGTCCGTCCAGACTGGAGATCCACAGCTTTAAAGCTCATTGACCAGATGTAGTAATGATTTTACCTCTAAAGATGTATAAAATATTCAAACACTGCCTGTAGTGTTAGATTTGCTTGCTGTGTTTGTGATTTTATGGTGTCCTCCTGCGTGCTCCCGTGACAGGGTGCTTTTGGGGCAGGTGGATGTTTTTCAACCAAACCCAGTGCTTCGTACACATGGTCAGGACAGAGATGTGGCAAGATGTCCAATGGCAGGCTGGGGGAGACGGAGGAAGGGACGGTGTTGGAAACCTCGCGGGTGAGTGTTTTTTTAAAATCACACACTCTGTTTGCTGATGTGTTCTGTTAATACTTCTGTAAGTAAACACGAAAGTGAATGCAGTGCGGCGATGCATTTGATTGGTTAGACTGAGCATTTCAGTGCCAGGCAGAGACAAATTTGATTGGTGAAATTGATGGAAGCTGACAAGGATTGGCCAAAATTGTGGGAAAGTTGCAGTGATTGGACAAAGTTGCAAGGTCGTGCAGTAGTTGTGCTGATTGGCTGATTTTGCGTGAATTGATGCGATCGCAACATCACAAAATCCTGGAGGGACTGACAATTACATGGACGCAAGACAGCTGGGAGACAATCATGGTAACCCGTAACACACGTGAGGGAAAGTAGCTATGGGTACAGAAACACACGAGGGACTGACAACAATAGTTAAACAAGTACAGGGGACACACACGAGCCTTGCACAGGAGACTAGGACGACATAGAGAACAACAACAACAGGGACAACGGGGACGACATGACAGACTAAGGACCGGGGAGCACAAAGGACAATCACAAAGGAACACAAAAGGCAATAATGCAAATAATAACAGTCACAGTGACAGGGAAAACACAATGACATCAAAAAATGAACTTAGAGCGTGGGCATGGTCCCCAGACCATGCCCACATCATGACACCTATTACCCAAATATATAGTTTAACTGTGGAACAAAGTCAATATGATGCTTTAAAGTGTTGTTTGTGTTACTTTTATTCACATTCAGAGGATGTTGTGATGTCGGTGTATTCTCCGTAGTCCTGTATTTTTATGCATCAGGGTGCCTAGGTTTACTGTAATGCTGTAACTTGAATACTATTTGAGGATACTTCTAGAAATTTTCACATCAAATTGCCAAACCATTATACGTTTCAAAGCAAACTTGGTTTTGTTCTTACCTGTCATGTATGTGCGCTGCAGCGCACAGATGAAGAGGATACGAGCCCAAAATGCAGATGAAGTGAACGTGTTTATTAACAAAAGGGAAAAACACAAAATGTTCAATGAATACAGTTCAGGATGGGAAATAATTAGATGACCGGCTACGAACTCTGTTGGTGAGTTCCACACACTCCCAGACGGAACTGGAAAGGGCTAATAATAATGATAAGGGAGACATGCATGTAGGGTCGGAGCAAACTGGCTCTGGAAACAACAACTCCATACACAGTCCAGAAAAAGAGGAGAAACCAACTTGGAGTGAGTCTGGACATCGAATGTAGACTAACACTGCCACACCGTGTGCTCACACTGTCACCCATGAGTACTCCGTGTACTTAATGAGTGACAAGTGGATGCAGGTGTGCGGCGGCAGTCGGTGCATGGATGCGTGTCAGCGTATGTGAGTAGGAATGAATGTGTGTGTGTGCGCATGGGTGTGTATGTGTGAAAGTGGATGAGAGTGCATGGACAAATGAAAATGACAGACAGCCGGTGGATGCTGGCGGAGGGAGAGGCATGGCTGTAGACTGGCAGGAAGCCAGGGCTCAGAGGCTCCAATAACCTGCCAGCGGGAAATAATTAACAACAATCAGGAAACTACAGCCACAAATCATGGAACGGGGTTTAGACATCGGGGATGAGACATCGAGGGTGAGACTTTGCTTTCCCAGACGCTGCCCAGCGGGTCATGGGAATAGCGCCGCCGCATCGCTAGTCAGCATTGTTTATGGTCGGAACTACGATGGTATCTGATTGTGTTCGAACCCCCGACTTTCGTTCTTGATTAATAAAAACATTCTTGGCAAATGCTTTCGCTTTCATTGAGACATCAACCCCATTCATGACAGAACCTTTACTTTGATTTTTTTTTTCTTTTTTTAACCTTTTTGGAAGACAAACTGACACCTTAAAAGAAAAGCTGCCATTTGCATTTGTAGTTTTGGTTTTCTTGCAAATTTTGTTTTGTTTTTCCTCTTCAACCTGCAAACTATTTTTTACTACTAAATTTGCAAAGGTAAATTTAGACTTTTTGTTAGTAAGTTCATATTTTTTCCTCTTGAATTTGCTGTTTCTAATAAATACATAGGTAGAGAAGCAAATAAATGAATAAATAACTGCTCAACCAGCTTTTTGCAGGAAAGAGTCTACTAAAAAAGCTAGATTTACAACAAAGAAGCTACATGTTGACAAGTAAAATGTTGAAAATTTTTAAGTAGTTTGCAGATTTCAGAGGAAAAACAAAGCTGCAAATTCAAAGTAAGTCACAAATTTAGTGGAGAAATTTTATTATTTAAGTTAGAAATAAGCTTGCACTTTTCTATCCAACTTCTACCATTTTTCTGGGGTCCGGGTCATGCAGGCAGCAGTCCAAGTAGAGACGCCCAGACTTCCCTCTGCCCAGCCACCTCCTCCAGCTCTTCATGGAGGACACCAAGGCATTCCCAGGTCAGCTGGGAGAAATAGTTTCTCCAGCGTGTCCTGGGTCTACCCTTTACAGACAGACAGTGGAACGTCCCTGAAACACTTCACATGGGAGATGTCCAGGAGGAATCCTAATCGGATGTCCAAATCACCTCAGCTGGCTCCTTTTTTATGTGGAGAAGCAGCAACTCTAGTCTGAGCTCACCCAATCTCTAAGTGGGAGTCCATCCACCCTATGGAGAAAGGTCATTTCAGCCGCTTTTATCTATGATCTCATTCTTTCTGTGACTAACCAAAGTTCACGACCATAGGTAAGGATAGGAACATAAATTGACCAGTAAATTGACAGCTTTACTTTGGAGCTCAGCTCCCTCTTCACCACAACAGATAGGTACAATGTCCACATCACGCCAGATGCTACTTCAATCTGTCTGTCAGTCGACTGCGCCATTCTACCCTTACTCGTGAATGAGACCCCGAGATAGTTGAACTCCCCCAGTTTGAGCAGAAGTTCATCCTCAACCTGGAGAGGACAATCCACCCTTTTCCAGCTGAGGACCATGGACTTAGATGTGGAGGTGCTGATTTTAATCCTGACCACCTCACACTCAGTAGCAAACTTCCCCAGTAAGACCTGTAGGTCATTGTTCAATGAAGCCAACAGGTCAACATCATCTGCAAACAGTAGAGACAAGACCCTGTAGCCACAGAATATGAAATCCTCCATTCCCTGGCTGCACCTGTCCCTAAAAATTGTGAACAGGATTGGTGACAAAGGGCAGCCCTGGTGGAGTCCAGTTCTCACTGGGAACAAGTGTGACTGAGTGTTGGCAATACGAACCAAACTCATTTAACAGTTGTATAAAGACTGGATCGCTCATAGCAACAAGCCTGATACCCCATACTCCAGGTGCACCCCCCACAAGAAACTATGAGACACGCAGTCGAATGCTTTCTCCAAGTCCACAAGACACATGTACAGTGGTGTGAAAAAGTGTTTGCCCCCTTCCTGATATCTCATATTTTTGTACATTTGTTACACTTAAATGTTTCAGATCATCAAACAAATTTAAATATTAGACAAAGATAACACAAGTAAACACAAAATGCAGTTTTTCAATGAAGGTGTTTATTATTAAGGGGGAAAAAAAAAAACCTACATGGCCCTGTTTGAAAAAGTGATTGCCCCCTAAACCTAATAACTGGTTGGGCTACCCTTAGCGGCGACAACTGCAATCAAGCATTTGCAATAACTGGCAATGAGTCTTTTACAGCACTGTGGAGGAATGTTGGCCCACTCATCCGTGCAGAATTGTTGTAATTCAGCAACACTGGAGGGTTTTCGAGCATGAACCGCGCTTTTAAGGTCATGCCACAGCATCTCATCGGATTCAGGTCAGGACTTTGACTAGGCCACTCCAAAGTCTTCACTTTGTTTTTCTTAAACCATTCAGAGGTGGACTTGCTGGTGTGTCTGGATCATTGTCCTGCTGCAGAACCCAAGTGTGCTTCAGCTTGAGGTCACGAACAAATGGCTGGACATTCTCCTTCAGGATTTTTTGCTAGACAGCAGAATTCATGGTTCCATTTATCACAGCAAGTCTTCCAGGTCCTGAAGCAGCAAAACAGCCTCAGACTATCACACTACCACCACCATATTTTACTGTTGGTATGATGTTCCTTTTCTGAAATGCTGTGTTACATTTACATCGTATGTAATGGGACACACACCTTCCAAAAAGTTCAACTTTTGTCTCGTCAGTCCACAGAGTATTTTCCCAAAAGTCTTGGAGAGACTTTCTTATCTTATCTTTCTTATCTCTTTCTCCGGCATACAACTAGGAACATACCAGTCGCTATGGAGGGTGAGAATATGTATGGGCACATAATCATACCATGTAGGATAACTAAATAGACGGTTATGCTGTTTCATCCCACCTAGCAACAATGCTCTGCACTGTGTGTGTTTATATATTTACATATTTATTCCATCTAGCTACAATGCTCTGCACTGGGTGTGTTTATATTTATATATCTATATATTTATTCCATCTAGCTACAATGCTCAGCACTGGGTGTGTTTATATTTATATATCTATATATTTATTCCATCTAGCTACAATGCTCCGCACTGTGTTTTTATATATCTACATATTATTCCATCTAGCTACATTGCTCCGCACTGTGTGTGTTTATATACTTGCATATTTATTCCACCTAGCTGCAATGCTCCGTACTGTGGGTGTTTATATATTTACATATTTATTCCATCTAGCTACAATGCTCTGCACTGTGTGTTCATATATTCATATATTTATTCCATCCAGCTACAATGCTCTGCACTGTGTGTCTGTGTGTGTATATATATATTTTATAGTAATATGTACATATGTATATTAGCTGCTCTTGCTTGCTTTTTTTTTTTTTCTTGCCTTCTGATTGTTGCTCTGAGTGTTGCTATCCCTGTGCTGTTGCAATCCTGGAATTTCCCCGTTGTGGGACTAATAAAGGCTTATCTTATCTTATCTTATGGTGGAGTCATGAACACTGACTTTAACTGAGGCAAGTGAGGCCTGCAGTTCTTTGGATGTTGTTGTGGGGTCTTTTGTAACCTCTTGAATGAGTCGCTGTGGTCTTCGGGTAATTTTGGTCAGCCAGCCACTCCTGGGAAGATTCACCACTGTTCCATGTTTTCGCCATTTGTGGATAATGGCTCTCACTGTGGTTCGCTGGAGTCCCAATGCTTTAGAATGGCGTTATAACCTTTTCCAGACTGATAGATGTCAATTGCTTTGTTTCTCATTTGTTCCCAAATTTCTTTGGATCACAGCATGATGTCTAGCTTTTGAGGATCTTTTGATCTACTTCACTTTGTCAGGCATGTCATATTGAAATGATTTCTTGATTGAGAACAGGTGTGGCAGTAATCAGGCCTGGGTGTGGCTAAAGAAATTGGACTCAGCTTTCCCAAGATATGATGAACCACAGTTTATTTATGTTTTAACAGGATGGGGGGGGGTCACTTTTTCATACAGGGCCATGTAAGTTTGGATTTTTTTTTACCCTTAGTAATAAACACCTTCATTTAAAAACTGCATTTGGTGTTTACTTGTGTTATCTTTGTTTAATATTTAAATTTATTTGATGATCTGAAACGTTTAAGCGTAACACATATACAAAAAAAAATTGAGAAATTAGGAAGGGGACAAACACTTTTTCACACCACTGTAGATTGATTGGGCAAACTCCCACAAACCCTCAAGTATCCTTGAGAGGGTGAAGAGTTGGTCTGATGTGCCATGACCATGGCAAAAAGCAGATTGTTGATCCTGAATCCGAAGTTCGACCAGTGGCCGGACTCTCCTCCCCAGTACCCTAGCATAGACCTTCCCAGGGAGGCTGAGGAGTGTGATCCCCCTAAAGTTGGAACACACCCTCTGGTCCCCCTTGTTGAAGAGGACAACCATCACTAGTAAAGCTTGGCACTTTTAAGAAGAAAAAAAAATTGTATCTTTAAACAGTTTATTCTGTCATGAACACCCCTCTCTGCGGCAGAAGGACAGAACCACGTGCTGAATGTAGTTGTGTCATTTATTGAACAAAAGAGAACAAAAATCCCCAAAACAGTGCAGAAAATACAAAAATGCAACAAGGGTTAAATACAAGGAAGGCTAAAATTGCTCTGGAGGAGATGAGGAGAAAACACTTACAGTGGGATGAAATGAGCTCAGATTAATACAGCCGCAA
This sequence comes from Pholidichthys leucotaenia, assembly GCA_020510985.1. Classification (NCBI taxonomy): domain Eukaryota; kingdom Metazoa; phylum Chordata; class Actinopteri; order Cichliformes; family Pholidichthyidae; genus Pholidichthys; species Pholidichthys leucotaenia. Next base: position 50,678,124 of record CM035837.1, on the reverse strand, counting down.
TGAAACAGTGAATAGACAGAGCTTAAATAACAGGTAAACAAATGAGTGGCAGATGCGAGGCGGTTGAGCAGGCAGGTAACCTAATTACCTAACTGCTCACAGCTGAGATGAGAGGAGAGCAGGCTGTGAGCAGTGAGTGGGAGTGTCTGGAGGAAGAAGGGAACACAAAAGACAAAACCCCCAAAAGATATACACAAAACTGACAAAATCAAACTGACAGACATACAACACATAGAAATAAATTGAGAGTCTGAGCTCTGTGAAAACATGCACGCAGACTCATGACAGAGCCCCCCCTTTAAGGGGTGGATTCCAGACACCCCTAGGCAACACCCAAAAGACCCCCCCCCCCCCCCCAGAGTAAAAGGTACAGCAAAAACCCACCCCGGGTGGGAGGTGGGGGAAACAGGCTTAGGAGGAAAAACACAAACTCGCTCATGACCCGCACATGCACAGAGGCTAGACCCCTGGGCCCTCTAGGTCACAGAACTACATAGTTCGGGTGGCCGGCCGAAGTCTCAGGCCAGCCAGACGGCATGGTGGTATGAGTTGGGTGGCCTGCCGGAAAGTATGGACTACCCGACCCAGCGACTCAGTCTCTCGGGCGGCCGGCCAGAGTTCTTCAGCCACCAGGACTGGAGGGGTGACCCAGGAGGCGGCTCCCCCATGGGAAGGCCCAATGGCCGGAAGGGAGGGGGGATCACAATGGTATCTGGTGGCGGAGGAGGATGGGGAATCATGACGGTGTCTGGCAGAGGAGGAAGGGGGACCATGATGGCATCTGGCAGAGGAGGAAGGGGGACCATGACGTCCTCAGGCTGGCCAGTAGCACCCTCGGTGGTCCTGGGTTGAAACAATGTTGCACCTGCGGTGGCTCCGGGCTGGAGCATGACAGCACCCACGGTGGCTTCAGGCTGAAGCATGGCAGCACCCGCGGTGGCTCCGGGCTGGAGCATGGCAGCACCCGCAATGGCTCTGGGCTGGAGCATTGCAGCACCCGTGGTGGATCCGGGCTGGAGCAACGCTGCACCCTCGGTGGCTCCAGGCTGGAGCAACGCTACACCCTTGGTGGCTCCAGGCTGGAGCAACGCTGCACCCTCAGTGAACTTGGGCTGGAGTGAGACTGCACCCTTGGTGGACCCAGGCTGGGCCAATTCTGCACCCTCGGTGGCCCTTGGTCTGGGGTGTGATGCCCATAGCGGGCCCACACTGGAACGCAGCACCCAAGTTGGATTAAGACTGGGGTGCAGCACCCATCAAAGTCCCCAGTCGGGACACAGCACCTATGGCGACTCAGATACGGGCGGAGGAACCCACATGACGGCCTCAGGCAGGGGGGAGGCTGCACCCACGGAGGTCCTGGGGTGGGACGGTGCACCCGCAATGACCTCCGCAGGGGGAGCTGGACCAACAATGTCCTCTGGTGGTGAGCCTGGAACCACGGAGACATCTGGCAAAGTTGGATCTTCCCCGGTGACCCTGGAAGAAGGTTCAGAACAAACAGGCAGAGGTACAGGGTCAGGGTCACCGGCAGCAGCAGAGCCTGGCAAGGTGAACTCAGGTGCAGCTGGTGGCTGCACCCGAATCTCCTCACCAAGAGCCAGGCAAGATTTCTCCAGAAGAGAAAAGAGAAAAACAAAAGAGAGCACTTGCCTGAGCTCAAGCTCCACCGCCGTCCAGAACTCCATCGATCCATACGATGAGGATGTCTCGCGCCCAATAGATTGGAGGCCCAGCTCTGGTTCCAATGCTGCTGCGGCATGATGATGGTCACAGTCCTTGTCTCCCCAGAAGAAGGAGCCCACATTGGCGGCTTGTCCGGTGTGGCAGCTGGGGGTCGGCTCCGATCTGGCACTGGGATTGGGTCCTCCAGGGCCACAGGCTCCTTCATTGCCCGGCAGCTCAGTTCAGGGACCGGCGGACACTCAGGGATAGATGGAGAAGACACGGAGAGGGCAGGTGAGGAATTATTTACTGCAGCAGGTGGAGAGAGCTCAGGGGACTGCATTTCCTGATTCTCCCTACCGGGAATCAGGCAAGGCATATCATCAAAAATTGAAATAGAATGAAATGTTACTTGCCTGTTTTCCCGGTGTCTGATGTTATCTGCTGCAGCAGATGGTGTGTCATCCCTCTCTGTGGCCATGGAGAATGTGGGTTCCCCTGAGGACTGTGGAGGAGCCGCCCCTGTAGTCACGGAGATGGACGCAGCTGGGGAACCAGTGGATGACCTCTCGGCAGCAGGAGAACACATTGAGGGGAAGGAATTGCAGCAGCAACGGAAGGAGGAGGAGCTGGCAGAACAGCTGGCAAAGGAGAAGTAGGAGGAAGAACTGCTGCGGGAATCGTCGGGCTTGGCATGCGGGAAAAGGCTGCAGGAGAGGCAGGAGCTTCCGGCGGTCTGGAGCGGGACACGCTGTTGCTGTGGAGGTGATGGGAGAGGAACGGGTGCCGGAGGCTGGTGAGGAGTTGATGCAATGGAGCCCCGGGAGTGCCTCCCCTTCGGCGCGAGCCCAGGCTTCTCCGGGGAATTCTTCATCACCCCACTGTTCTCGCGTTGCAGTATAGCCACCAGAGAAATCCTCTCTCTTCCCTCAGTGTGTTCCAGAAGCTGAGGGCACCGGCGAGCTACTGCCTCTGTGAGCTCCAGATACCACAATGCGTCCTCCGGGGTGGAATATGTGCATGCTGAACAAATTTATCCCATCAATCTCCATGAGAGCCCAGCAGCACTCCCACCCCACGTACATTGGGTATTCCCGTCCACCTGCTGAGTTCATCATGCTCCGACGAACAGGTAATTGAAAAAGAAAAAGGACAAAAAGACAGAATTACAGCAGCTGGGTCTAATTACTGGAGGCTGTATTCTGTCATGAACTCCCCTCTGGGGCAGAAGGACAGACCCATGCGCTGAACTGTAGTTGTGACATTTATTGACCAAAAGAGAACAAAAATCCCCAAAATAGTGCAGAAAATATAAAAATGCAACAAGGGTTAAATACAAGGAAGGCACTCCAGAGCTAAAATTGCTCTGGAGGAGATGAGGAGAAAACACAGTGGGATGAAGTGAGATCAGCTCAATACAGCCGCAACGAAACAATGAATAGACAGACCTTAAATAATAGGTAAACAAATGAGTGGCAGGTGCGGGGCAGTTGAGCTGGCAGGTAGCCTAATTACCTAACTGCTCACAGCCTGCTCTCCTCTCATCTCAGCTGTGAGCAGTGAGTGGGAGTGTCTAGAGGAAGAAGGGCACACGAAAGACAAAACCCCCAAAAGATATATACAAAACTGACAAAATCAAACTGACAGACATACAATACATAGAAATAAATTGAGAGTCTGAGCTCTGTGAAAACATGTGCTCAGACTCATGACATATTCTTTCTGAGTATAAACAATGAAGTAAAAAAAAAAATACACTTCAATCCAAATCTTACCATGAAACATGAAATATTTCCTGATCCAGAATAAAAGAAGATTGAGTTCAAATTTGATGAGAGATAATGTTGACTCATGATCAGTACAAACTGGTGAAATCAAAAGTAACTTGGAGTATAAATATACTTGACTAAAAGTACAAGTTTTTCTTCTAAGATGCACTCAAGTTAGAATAAAATACATCCCACAATAAAACTACTCAATAAAGTACAGTTTTATACATCTTCACACTCCTCCAACCATAATTTTCTTTTCTTTTTTAACAGACCCCCCTGAGTGAAATGACTCTCTGCCAAATGCTAGAAGACTTGCACTTCAAGGCAACTGTGGTTTTTGGCCGGAGGAGACATGAACAGGGTGATTTCCCAGTCAGACTTCCTGGTAAAAGTAAAGGTTAAATGAAGACAGCCATGTCAGATCCTAATGCGGGGATCACGACTCGCTGGGTGTTCTCCATTGGCTGGCTAACTGGACGTCCGGCCGAGCTGAGCCGGAGCCAGGGATGGAACGGATGAGCTGACACAGAGCCGGCTGGGCCAAGTCCAGCTCCACTCCAGCATCTCCTGTCCATCTGTCCCCACCGCGCTTGCACATGGGGGACAGAAGTCACTTGAGTGTCTCGACCTACTCTGCTCAGTTTGGCAAGCTCGCTGTGAGCGGCTCCACCAGTAATTGGTCACCAAAGGGTAATAGCTGTCACACGCTGTAGGGCTGCATTTACACCCTAAGTTCAATGTCTGCCTTCTTTTATTTATAACAAGTGATATTTACACAGATTTAAATGGATTAGCTATAGTCATGCTGTTATATTAATTGTCTCTTCTTTAGGTAACAGAAGCCCATTCTTCTTTTTTCCTTTTTTTCTTTCTGGACACAAAAATATCTTTACTTTTATCAGTTCTCCGAAAACCTTGTCAAGGCACGTTGGCTGTAATAAAACTTGTTCTTTATTTTAGGGAAAAATTCCCTCTGAAAATCCTTTAAGTCACGAGAGCTGAAAGATGATGAGCCCCTGAACGAGCTTCTGCGTTCATTTGTACTTCTGATTTGGAAACCTGATCAATAAAAAATTTGTTTAGGGGCTTTTGAAGTGTTTGCAGAGGAAGCAGTGACATTTCTTTGCTGGCCTGTGGGGGAAAAAGTTTTCCCTCTTTTTCAAGATTTGTTTTCAATAAAGGAAATAGCCTTAACTACTGGATATGGAAATACTTTAGTCTTTGGAGAGCAACTTTTTCTGGACTTGTCTGCTTAAAATGTTGAGACCCAGACCCCCGAATAAGTGGCAGAAGATGGATGGATGGATGGATGGATGGATGGATGGATGGAAATGTCATATAATGCACTAAACGGCCACTTGGAACTAAATAGGTCTGCAATCACCATGGATTCCAGAACACCAGACCGACAGAGACAAGCCGCACACCCACAGAATCCGCCGGAGGAAAGCACCTGCTCACTGGAGCAACACAACCAACCTACACACATCACTAGGACCAACACCCAGTCTGCCAGGCAAACCCCACCTGAAACCACCCATGGCAAGTTAAAAATTTCACTGTAACACAGCATGTTTTGAATAACTTAACTGGATAAAACTGGCCTTGTTATTCTATTAAGACTGTCTTAATAGAAGAACAAGACCGATTTTATCAATAAGAAGACAAAAAGAACCTGCTTGAGACGTTAACTTGGATAACATTTAACGGAGAGTTCATTATGGAAGGATACTTAGTGTTTTGTGAACATCAACTTAGGCTGGTTTACGCTATGGCCACTTTAGCTAACTGCTAACTAGCTCAATCATTTGTGTGTACGTTGCATTAACCTTAGTGTTTCTTGGTTATCATGCTTTTAGTTTTCCCTTAGCTAAATAAAAGAAACAAAACTATGGTCTCCTCTATTAAACTGATTCCATTTATTGATCATCACTGTTGCGTGGAAACACTGGATCTCCATACTTTATTTTTTTTTAAATTATTGGTCACACTTTGTCTTCAGACAATATAATACATAATAAATATTTTTAAAAGTCCTGGGAATAAATCCCATAGCTGCTGAATTATTCAGAAAATACATATTTTTTATCATTTGCTGAAAAATGTCTGCTTGGCACTGACAAGGTTTGCACCTGACAACATCGATGAAATACTTTAACTCAGACGCAGTCCATATCAATATTAATTTTAATATCACCTTGCCAATTGGACTTTTCTTGTTTTAATTCCTTTAAGGAATTTAGAATCAAAGCATACAGATTCAAAACCTAAGTAACATTTGTATTTTATTTAGGGTGATTTTCTGTTTGAAAAACAAGCTGTATCAAGTAAAGGCACTTTGTGGATAGAAAACATTTTTGTGCTTGAGGTCCTCTGGAAATGTAAAAGTCGACTGCATGATGGAAAACTCCAAGGTCTTCTTTTTTTAAAAAACACTGAAATGCATTGTTTATTTTAATAGCGTGGCCATATTAGACTACAAACACCGCCGGCACTCTTTGGCTTGTGGGCATTCATCCTTTTTATGTGCCGAGAATTTATGCATGTATTTCTTTGTGGCACATTAGCTCTAACAAAACTACAACCTCAAAACACTGCAGCTTTTTAAAAGGGTCACTCAAGATTTGAATCAAAAGTAAGCTTCAAATTAAAAGGTTCAACTTTAACTTTAAAAAATACAATTAATTCTTCCTTATAACTGCCTTACAGCCACATGGACAGACAGGTAGATATCAGTCAGATAGCCAATTCCTGTTCAAGTCCTTTAATTTGACCTCTCGATAGGGTTTGAGTTTTGTTTTTGCGGAGAAGAACGTCCAACATTACACTGGCACAAAAGATATCTTCTTAATTGTGCTGCAATAGACCCAACTTGTTAAACAAACCCACCACTATAACGTGGTAACTTCTCTACTCTATTTTCTCATGTATACTGCCACTTCTGACTCCACTTCTGACTCCACTTCTGACTCCAAAGCATGTGCATATACATGTCCATAAAAGTACAGTCAGGGCTTTAACATTTGGAGGTCACAAAACTTGTTAAATTTGATTGTTTTCCCCTTGGATCACTTTCATTTCACAACAGGAAAAAATGCTAGCTCAGCAAAGGCACATTAACTTCAAACCATCCGAGAACATTCCCTCCACTTATTGGTCAGATATCTGCTGTGGTAACAAGAAAATTAAAACTGGAAGTAGATCCTGTATTGCTGACAGCATATTTCTGTGACAAGGAGAGGTTAATATGATAGGTTGGTCATTAACCCTGGTGATTGTTTATTGTAGTGCTTACATTTAATGCTTAGGCCAAAAAAAAAACTGAAAATGAAGCACAGTTATGGCTTCAAAGTAACATATTGATGCACTTGAGTCACCAAAAGGTGTGTATCACGACAATACAGGAAGTGATATTCATTAATCCTCCTGAACCACAACATGCTCATCAACCGAATACATTTCCAAAGACTCATCAGGGTTTGTAATTCATACCTTTGGTCACGTTTTACTTTCATGCTTTCTCACAAGGACAACCGCACCAGAATGAAATTATTTGGATGGAGACCAGCTGTTTAGGGGGAGTCTAGTCTGCTTTATATGGTGCACACTTGAATGTGATTACTGTTTTCATCCCAAACAAAACAAAGCACACTAAAGCCTAGGGCTGGGCAATTAACTGAAATTAAACCAGAATGGATGTTCGGGGTGTAGAACCGACATAATCTTGCTCGTGCCTGTTTTTTTCCCTCTCTCTGTTGTGTGCGTTTATGTAAGAGCTTTTGATATACTTTCCCTTGAAGACTGCGGGCACATAACTCCGGAAGCAGAATATGCAACTCCTGTCTTTGCGGTATGTGGATCCTGGATGTGTGTTTTTAATTTTTTTTTTTTTAAACTGTTGCTGCTGTAAAGCAAATTGCTCCTTGGGGATCATAAAGTTTACCTTGACCTTGACCCTTGACCTTGAAGCATGCAGTCAATGCTATTCACACGCTGCAGAACATTGCTCTGCACTGTGTGTCTGTGTGTGTGTGTATATATATATATTTTATAGTAATACGTACATATGTTTATTAGCTGCTCTTGCTTGCTTGTTTTTTTTCTTGCCTTCTGATTGTTGCTCTGAGTGTTGCTATCCCTGTGCTGTTGCAATCCTGGAATTTCCCCGTTGTGGGACTAATAAAGGCTTATCTTATCTTATCTTATCTTATTGGCGGAACAATTAAAGATGGCTTGTAACAAAAACAAATCCATCCGGAAAGTATTCACAGCGCTTCACTTTTTCCAAATTTTATGTTACAGCCTTATTCCAAAATGGATTAAATTCATTTTTTTTCCTCAAAATTCTACACACAATATGCAAACTTTTTTTTTTGAGATTTTTGCAAATTTATTAAAAATAAAAAACTAAGAAATCACATGCACATAAGTTTTCACAGCCTTTGCTCAGTACTTTGTTGATGCACCTTTGGCAGCAATTACAGCCTCAAGTATTTTTGAATATGATGCCACAAGCTTGGCACACCTATCTTTGGGCAGTTTGGCCCATTCCTCTTTGTAGCGTCTCTCAAGCTCCATCAGGTTGGATGGGATGTGTCGGTGCACAGCCATTTTCAGATCTCTCCAGAGATGTTCAATTGGATTCAAGTCTGGGCTCTGACTGGGCCACTCAAGGACATTCACAGAGTTGTCCTGAAGCCACTCCTTTGATATCTTGGCTGTGTGCTTAGGGTCGTTGTCCTGCTGAAAAATTAACCGTCACCCCAGTCTGAGATCAAGAGCGCTCTGGAGCAGGTTTTCATCCAGGATGTCTCTGTACATTGCTGCATTCATCTTTCCCTCTATCCTGACTAGTCTCCCAGTTCCTGCTGCTGAAAAACATCCCCACAGATGCTGCCACCATCATGATTCACTGTAGGGATGGTATTGGCCTGGTGATGAGCGGTGCCTGATTTCCTCCAAACATGACGCCTGGCATTCATGCCAAAGAGTTCAATCTTTGTCTCATCAGACCAGAGAATTTTGTTTCTCATGATCTGAGAGTCCTTCAGGTGCCTTTTGGCAAACTCCAGGTGGACTGCCATGTGCCTTCTACTAAAGAGTGGCTTCCGTCTGGCCACTCTACCATACAGGCATGATTGGTGGATTGCTGCAGAGATGGTTGTCCCTCTAGAAGGTTCTCCTCTCTCCACAGAGAATCGCTGAAGCTCTGACAGAGTGACCATCGGGTTCTTGGTCATCTCACTGACTAAGACCCTTCTTCCCGATCACTCATTTTAGACGACTGACCATCTCTACTAAGAGTCCTGGTGGTTCTGAACTTCTTCCATTTACGGATGATGGAGGCTACTGTGCTCAGTGGGACCTTCAAAGCAGCAGACATTTTTCTGTACCCTTCCCCAGATTTGTGCCTCGAGACAATCCTGTCTCGGAGGTCTACAGACAATTCCTTTGACTTCATGCTTGGTTTATGCTCTGACATGCACTGTCAGCTGTGGGACCTTATATAGACAGGTGTGTGCCTTCCCAAATTATGCCCAATCAACTGAATTTACTACAGGTGGACTCCAATTAAGCTGTAGAAACATCTCAAGGATGATCAGTGGAAACAGGATGCATCTGAGCTCAATTTTGATCTTCGTGGCAAAGGCTGTGAATATGTATGTACATGTCATTTCTTAGTTTTTTATTTTTAATAAATTTGCAAAAATCTCTAAAAAACTATTTTCACATTGTCATTATGGGGTATTGTGTGTAGAATTTTGAGGGAAAAATGAATTTAATCCATTTTGGAATAAGGCTGTAACATAACAAAATGTGGAAAAAGTGAAGCGCTGTGAATATTTTCCAGATGCACTGTATATAGTGCATGATGATTGGCTCTTTATTTATCTGAAGATGCCACGAAAAAGCGAGCGAAATGTGTGGACACTAACACTAAAAGAAGCAGAAGCCAAGTTGCTGTAGCATCTGACGTCTATCCATGTCATCTCAACTGTTTTACAGAGGGAATGGACAAGCTAAGGCTTTATTTAAGAACCCGATAAGAGACTCATAATCACTTTGTGGTGGTAACACAAGCAGAGGTGCATACAGGACTCCCCCCAATACAACTAACAAGCTAATTAGCCGCCGTGGATGTGACATGACCCACAAACCCTCTAGAGGTATGTGTTGTAAACACTGGACAATGTTTATTTTGTGTGTGAAATCAATGTGGTGAGAACTGGAGCCCCAGGAGAGGGAGCCCAAGCATGCAGAAAGCCCCGAGGCACAGCAACAACAGCCGGGCATGGACACTGCTCACAATGCGGCACAACAGAGCATTTCATATGGGAGAGAGGAGGAACCGGACTGCTGCCGTACCCACGTTCAACAACAACAAGCTACGGAGGTTACGACCGAGACGACGGGTGAAGAGTCCGCTTCAACAAGCGACACCGGCAAGACGCCAGACACCTTCTGTACCCACGATGAGCTTCAATCTATAGCAATGACGACGGAGACAACGGGTGAAGGGTCCGCAACAAACACTGTGAAGACGGAACCGCCACAGCACGATGGAGGTCCCAAGACGGACGAGCACGCAGAGCCACCAGGATCACAACAACGCATGAATCCAAGCAAGGTGCCGCTCCAAATTATTGACTGGGTTTGGGTTCTCACCGGCAAGAGACCGGGATGGCGACTGACTGGGCCACAGCCAACGAGACAACAGACGCCGCTGAGGATCGTGGCGAAACTGGGATCAGTGTGCTTTCGATTGACAGACTGTTTGGTATGCAAACCAATTACAGCGTGTCCAGGTGGCTTCTCCACACAGCGAGGCTTCGTGGGAGTCAGCTGCTGCAGTGTGGGTGGGACCCGGGCCCCAGCATCATGAAGATTGGCCCTGGCCCCAGGGGTCCGACAGCTCCAGGGATGCGTCCGCCATGGGCCCGCTACAAGGCCCCTCTGGCAGAATTGCTTTCCCTGTGGAAGACTGTAAAGAAAAAAAAAGGACTGTTCAGGCAGGAGCGCAGCTGAGACGGTGGCAGAATAACCCACCCAGCCACGTTGGGTCCAGCGGTGGTCTACCCGCAGACCCTAGTTCTCAGCATTGGTTCTATGTTCTTTCAAAAAAAAGGTGTTCTTCAAAAATAATTAAAAAGTAGTGGTGTGTTGGCCTGAACAATAACGTTAAATGTTTGATATAATAATGCTTAAAGAAATGTGTGTTTAATTGATAATATATGTTGATAATGGGGAATTTCAGTATGCTAAATTGGGGAGGGCTGATTTGCCATTTTCTATATTGTGTTCTGCATTTTGCAAGGGGGGGGGGTAATGTGGGGTTTAGTTAAGGGACACATTCGGAGTGGGATGCAGCCTGTGGCTGACGTCACCCCCGATATATATTGGGTGGTCCGCTATCTCACTTGGATGTGGTTAGTTGGTTGGTTAGAGGTGAGAGCTAAGAGTGAGAGATATTATCGAGTGTTCACACATGCTTGTACTACTACAGTCTTGTGAAAAAGTTCGGTTCAACTACAGCATCCTCATCCGTCATCATTGCGAGGTTTGTGGACATAACAATTACAACAGTTCTTTTCTTTATTATATTATGCTCATTTACTACCACACTCAAATCCGCGAGGGACGTGGTCAAATGCCTTCTCCAAGTCCACAAAACACATGTAAACTGGTTGGGCAAACTCCCACGAACCCTCAAGAATTCTCGAGAGGGTAAAGAGCTGGTCCGATGTGCCACGGCCAGGACGAAAACCACATTGCTCCTCCTGAATCCGAGGTTCGACCAACGGCCGGACTCTCCTCTCCAGTACCTTGGCATAGACCTTCCCAGGGAGGCTGAGGAGTGTGATCCCTCTAAAGTTGGAGCACACCCTCCGGTCCCCTTTTTTGAAGAGAGGAACCACCACCCTGGTTTGCCATGCCAAAGGCACTGCCCCTGACCTCCACGCAATGTTGCAGAGGCGTGTCAACCATGACAGCCCAACAACATCCAGGGCCTTGAGGTACTCAGGGCGAATCTCGTCCACCCCCGGAGCCCGGCCACCAAGGAGATTTTTAATCACCTTGGCGACCTCAGCCCCTGTGATAGGCGAGTTATCCCCCTCGTCCCCAAACCCTGCTTCCTCTGTGGAAGGCGTATCAGTGGGATTGAGGAGATCCTCGAAGTATTCCTCCCACCGCCCGACGATATCCCCAGTCGAAGTCAACAGTGTCCCATCCGCACCATACACAGTGTGGACGGGGAGCTGCTTTCCCCTCCTGGGCTGCCGGACAGTTTGCCAGAATCTCTTCGAGGCTGACCGAAAGTCTTGTTCCATGGCCTCACTGAACTCCTCCCATACCCGGGTTTTTTCTTCAGCAACCACCCGAGTTGCACTCCACTTGGCCTGCCGGTACACCTCAGCTGCTTCGGGAGTCCCACAAGCCAGCCAAGCTTGATAGGACTCCTGCTTCAGCTTAATGGCCCCCCTCACCACTGGTGTCCACCACTTGGTTCGGGGGTTGCCACCACGAGATGCACCGACCACCTTGCGGCCGCAGCTCTGGGCCGCCACTTCAACAACAGAGGTGGAGAACATGGCCCATTCAGACTCCATGTCTCCAGACTCCCTCGGAATGTGGATTTTTGTGGGGGGTGCTTCGGGAGTATGGGGTATCGGGCTTGTTGTTACGAGCTATTCGGTCTCTGTACGACCGTTGTGAGAGTTTGGTTCATATTGCCAACACTCGGTCGGAGTCATTCCCAGTGAGAGTTGGACTCCGCCAGGGCTGCCCTTTGTCACCGATCCTGTTGATAATTTTTATGGACAGGATTTCTAGGCGCAGCCAGGGAATGGAGGGTGTCATGCTCGGTGACCACAGGATCTCATCTCTGTTGTTTGCAGATGATGTTGTCCTGTTGGCTTCAACCAGCAATGACCTACAACTCTTGCTGGGATGGTTTTCCGCTGAGTGTGAAGCGGCTGGGATGAGAATCAGCACCTCCAAGTCCGAGTCCATGGTCCTCAGCCGGAAAAAGGTGGATTGTCCTCTCTGGGTTGGGGACAGGCTCCTGCCCCAAGTGGAGGAGTTTAAGTATCTTGGGGTCTTGTTCACGAGTGAGGGGAAAATGGAGCGAGAGATCGACAGACAGATTGGAGCAGCATCTGCAGTGATGCGGACGTTGTACCGGTCTGTTGTGGTGAAGAGGGAGCTGAGTTCTAAGGCAAAGCTGTCGATTTACCAGTCAATCTACGTTCCTACTCTCACCTATGGTCACGAGCTTTGGGTAATGAATGAAAGAACAAGATTGCGGATACAAGCGGCTGAAATGAGCTTTCTCTGTAGGATTGCTGGACTCACCCTCAGAGATAGGGTGAGGAGCTCAGTCATCCAGGAGAGGCTCAGAGTAGAACCGCTGCTCCTCCACATTGAAAGGAGTCAGTTGAGGTGGTATGGGCATCTGATTAGGATGCCTCCTGGACACCTCCCACTTGAGGTGTTTCAGGCACATCCCACTGGAAGGAGACCCCGGGCAGACCCAGGACACGGTGGAGAGACTATGTCTCCCAGCTGGTCTGGGAACGCCTTGGTATCCCCTCTGAAGAGCTGGAGCAGGTGGCTGGGGAGAGGGAAGTCTGGGCTTCTCTGCTTGAACTGCTGCCTCCGCGACCCGGACCTCCGGAAAAGCGGTAGAAGATGGATGGATGGATGGATACTACCACACTGCAGTGATATGGCGCCACACTCTTATATAATATTACTTAATTATGAGCCTTGTCAGTAAGAAGAAGGAAGGGGAAAAAATAACAAAAAAAGCAAAACGAAAAATGACATGAAAGGGTCATTTAACCATGATGCTGATTCAAGGTCAAATTTCCCAGCCTTGCTAAAGCCTTATTTCCACTGACTGTGGTCACATTCAGTTGCAGCTGCAATGTGGTTTGAGTCCATGGCTGCGCTTGTGCTTTGAAGCGGCACGGACCGTAACATTGTTCACATGACAAGATAATACTGTATGAGAATCATTTAAGATAATGCAAGAGGTCGAGAGACAACATGATCACAACAACACGTGACAACAAGGCAGCAAGGCAATGGTTATCCTAGCTCGGCAAGACAAGTGTCACTGTTCATTCAGCTGGATTACTTTGTGCATTATTAATTCCTAAGTAGCTTGTCAATTTTAATTTTGTAGCGTTTGTTTGCTAGGTCACACTTTTCGTGCTCTTCCATGCAGTGTTGAAAGACTAGACCTCAGAAAATAACAAGCAGTATTTAAAAGCATAGATACTGCGGTGATTTGTTGTGTAGCGGATGTGGCATATGTAAAAAAAAGATTGTTGCATACTTTTGGCGATGCACAGCAAAAGCCTGGATTTGTGATGCAGTGCACCACATCTGGTGGAAAAAAGAGAATTGACTGGAGTGGGAACTACATCCTCCAGCAACCACATCACAGCTGTAACAGAATGCAACAATAGTCAGTGGAAATTGGGGGAAAGGGAGAAAACAGATTAGAGCTTAATTAAAAAGAATTAAAGCCTATAGTCCTGTGCAGCATTTTTTACAGCAAAAAATGTACAGATTCCACTTCCCAGCCTCATTGGAAAAGAGGTACTACTGGTACATGACAGTATAAGACCTTTGGTGTAATTTGCATCACAGTCTTAGAGTGCTGTTCTTTTTCCAACGAGAAATAAAAAACAAAAATCAGACTGCACTCCTGAGGTCTAACGGCAAATAGTAGACCGAATGATATTTGCAGAGCCAGGGTTGAGTCTGGCATGACCTTAAACAACAGACATCAGCAGTGCCGCCCACAGGTTAATTCAGTGTTGAGAGTCTCTAGTGAAATCATCGGAGGTGGTACAAAATGAGGAGGGAGGGGGAACAAAAGGAGAAATTAGGAAGTGCTGGTGGCAAGCGGAGCCGGGCGGGCATGGCGGCGAGAAGCAGCCACATCGTTTCATCCATTTCTGTTCTGCCGGCTTTGGTCACGTCTAAGGCGTGCAGTCATGCTGCTCAGTGTTTACCCTGGATTATAGAGACAGCTCTTCGCCCTGCACAGTCCTCCCCGCTGAATTCTCCGCCTCGCCACTCAGGCACGCTCCAGCCCAGACGTGACTCATTCACACTCACACACAGGAACACGGTCTGCCAAGGCCTCTGGGGATGTGAGCTCTCAGCAGGCACCAATCAAAACACAGAGGAGGGAGAGGCCAGTCTCTTGTGCTCCACAAATACGACCCTTTGACCCGGATCATGATCAGTGGGACCAAATCCATCCTTTGGGTTCAGCTTTAATTGAGGTGAAATGCTGTCATGCTGTAGCCTCTGAAGAGCCCTGTTAGGCGTGATTCATTTGACAGAAGGGAAGGTTACTGTTTGCGTCTCTTGTTCAACCTATCTGCAATCAGAGATGAACCATTATTCACGAGGAATAGGTCTGCTAGTTTGTTTATATGTTTGCCACTAGTTTTTTCAGCATTTTGTCTTGCACTATCCTTGCATTTTCTAGTAAATGTACTGTTGTAATACCATCACTAAGTGTTTAAAAACCTCATTACCTGACATTTTGCTGATATTTTTAAAGACACACTCCAGTGGATATAAAAACCCCTATAACAACAAATCTACATTGTCTAAAATGGTGTCTTATGCCCTTTTGTCCTGCAAAAAAACTTTCATTGTCTTACGGTTTCATGTCAATCTCCAGGATCTGTGGCTACTAGGCCCAACCACATACCACAAGTGGCTAGCACTACATTAGCAGAATAAATCCTGTGATAAAAGACTTACCAGTTGAAGGACATGCTCAGTAGTATGCCCGGTGGCCCAGGATAATAACTGAAACTGCATTGGTCCTTAAAAGCAGTTTAATGGTAAAACCCATCTTAATCTGGGTCAAGTTTTCATAGTAGTTTGTTAAAAAATGCTAACTAGCCTGGAGGATAACTTCAGTTAGGCCAGAGAGTCCTGATTGGCTCAATACTACCCACGTGCCAGCACCACAGATAGTTGTCTCAACTCGTCTCAACGTCTCAACTCGCCTTTTTGCAGGGGGTGGGGCTTAAGTGAAACTTTACAGCAAAAAACAGATATTAGACATTTCAGCGTTTTTGTTCATGATATGTCTTATAAGTCATAAAAAAACATGTTACAGACATGTTAACAAGAAAAAAACCCTCAATTTTTGGTGGAGTGTCACTTTAAATTTTTCTACTTTATCTAAGTTTGTAGCATTGTGGGCAGAGACATAATTACTGTACTTAATATGTACACTATATAGGGCTGTCTACACATCCGAGTACTTGCATGCGAACACGCAAAGCACGGAGATAAGAAAAAACAGCAGTTTACCATCGAAACAATACAGCATATCAATATTATAACGAGCTTTCACCACAAGATAGGATCAGATATGATCAAAAACTTTAAGTTTGTGATCTCAAAAAATGTACCTACTGTCTACCAGCCAGTATGTGGAAAAATGATTCAAGAGAGTGTTCAGAAACAATATTTACTGATATTTGTAACGATGAATAAATGCGCCAGTTTGGCTGTACATTGGTGGAACTCTCCAATAATAGAAAATAAATTGTACCTGCTGTGGAAATCCCCAAAAAGCCGTCATGTTTAGTTTTGCAAAATTTATCTACTGGAGCTCACAGGAAAAACAGCCTGCCGTCTCCCGTATGCTCCTGTTTATTTGCACTCGTTCGGCCTGTTAATCCCGACACTTTGGTTCAGGTCTACAAAGCTTTGGTCCATTTGTCAGCAGGTGAGAGTCAGTCTTATTTTTAAACTAGTTTAATTCGCAGTGTTAATATGTTTACTCTGAGGCTGATAAACTGCTCAAATTGGAATTAATATTTCTACCGAGCTGATGCCTTTCCATGCTAATGCTATTTTAGCTATTAATCCCCTCTGATGCAAATTCAGTGTTTTTCGCATGTTCGCATTAACTTTAAGTGTAGGCAAGTTACCTTTAATGATAAATAGGAGTCATAGTTTGGTGAACAGACATACCTGCAGCAGGAGCAATCTCCATTTGTGGCCAGACGGAGATGTGGGTCTTATCATCCCTCAGCCAACTCATATGAAAAGGCAGCCCACAAAATCCTCCTTTGGTAATCTCTGCTGGCCGATATGAATCTAAAAAACTTGTATTCTGATTGCTATCACCATCTTTCATAAGATGGTGATGGCTACATGAGCCATTTGCACACCATTTCGACATTTTCTTTCTTCAAATTTAGCTAACATTGCCATAGAAATACATTGAAATCGTCATTTTTTTGATACCTTGGTGCGTCGTTCTGCGCGTTCATGAGATTGGTGACGTAAGCATAGACAGCCCTATTATCCTAAAATAGAGCTAACAATGTCCAAAAGTACTCTCTTAAACAAAAACCTGCACTATATTGCCAAAAATATTGGGACATGCCTCCAAATGACTGGCAAATGACTGGCGCCTAGCGGCTGCCCTGGCCTTGGATGCGCTCTGCAGAGCGTGCCCAAATGCCAAGTCACGTTTCGTTACCTTGTATTCATACATGTGTAATGACAATAAAGTTGAATCTCAATCTCAATCTCAATCTCAAATGACTGGGCACCAATGCACAAAGCTAGGTCCATAAAGACATGGATGGGTGAGTTTGGTGTAGAGGAACTGGACTAGCCTGCACTGAACCCTGACCACAACCCGAAAGAACACCTTTAGGAAGAGGTAGAGCAGAGACTGTGAGCCAGGCCTTCTTGTCCAACATCAGTGCCTGACTTCACAAATGCACTTTATGGTCAAAAATTCCCATAAACACACTCCTAAACCTTGTGGAAAGCCTTCCCTGAAGAGTTGAAGCTGTTATAGCTGCAAAAGGTGGCTTTCCTCAAACTAAAACTAATGAAAATCTAATCAGATCGTAGCCAGTGCTAATCATTCATCTGTGTTTTGACACGGTAAAACTAATTTTCAAGGTACTAAGCACTGAGCTGTGCACTTCCTCTTTTGCCATCTTGCCAGTTAAAATTTGGGGAAGGGGAGATGAGAAATGCAACTTGATAAGCAGCAAGTAGGAGCACTTCAGAAGACCCCTGGGGCCTAAAGGCACCACAAGCTGTTATGAATCCAGGTTTGGAGGCCAAATCCGATTCTGACTCTCTGTTATGCTTTGACCTAGTTTCCTCCTGACAGCTCAGGCACGCCCCCTCCTCCTGTCAGCTCTGTCAGCTGCACTGTCACGGGTGCCCACACATACATACACCCACACGCACACACACACAAGCATACGTTCCATTCACTCTCATTCACACACGCTCTCACACACCAGATGCCAATCAGCAATGCCTACGCATTTTCACACCGGCAATCTCTTTCCTCGTTAGCTTCTGGAGTATATGTTTGCCGCGCCAGAGGAAAGAGATTGTCGGGGCATTCACTCTCGTTTATGGCAGCAACCTCTCCGTGAATGACGTTCCACTCCCTTCACTTACTTAGCCCAACATCGCCAGACGACCAATCCCTGGGTGTTCGCGGCTGCCTCCGCATTTCTATCCCTTCCTCCAGACTGCACGGTTTGCTCCGGATAGTTCCAGTCCTATGTTTCTGCCTTTTCTCCTGTGTTAGCAGCCCTACAGCATTAGGCTGTTCACCTTTCTTATTTCGTGTGCTAAGCAGCCCTGCAGGACGAGGCTTTGTTTTCTCCAGGCTGTAGAGCATTCAGCAGGCGCTCTGTTTGTTTGGTGGCCAACTCTGTCATTGCATCTCCCCGTATTACTGTGGTTGACTTGAACTGTACTTGGTGATATCTGGACTGGTTATTTCCTTTGTGTTATTAATAAATGTGCACCATCTACGCTCGCTCTTGGGTTTTCATTCCCTTTCCCATGCGCCGAGCTATGATGCACGGAGGTTTATGACAGAATGCCCCGACCAGCGTAAAAACCCAGCAGAGAGGCGGTGCACAAGTGAGTTTTTTTTGCTTCTTCTCCTTAGTGCTTTTCCCCTAGTCGTCCGTATGGATTTTTCCCTTTTTGGACTGAGCCCCAAGGAGTGTGGAGTGGATGATCGAACTGTGGTATTCGTCTCCCAGGCTCAAGCCACCAACTCCCCGGAGGAGAATTTCCTGCTGTTCAACATCACTGTCAGGGTGCTCCAGACGTGCCCCGGTCTTTGGAAGTATCCGGGGTCGACGTTGTTTCTCACCGTGGTCCATGAGTCACGCCGACAGCTGGAAGAGGTGACAGGAGGAGCCATCGGAGCTCAGCCGCGGCTTCCCACAACGCGCTCCCGGAGGACCGGAGTCTGTCGCTCGCCGCCCGAGCCGGAATGCTCCTCCCCCCGCCGGATTTCTTGTCCTACTCCTGGGAGGATGAAGTAGGACACCAAGGCAGCAGCGGACATTATCACCAGTCAGGAGTTCAGACAAGTTCATCTCCATTCTCTTGCTATGTCTCCTGAAGTGATTAATCAGATTTCTGTGGAGAAGCTTCAGACATTGTTACCCGTTGAAACTCCCCAAACAGCTGCTGTCATGGCTCTTGATTCTCTGTCTTCTGTCTTCTGTCTCCCTTCACCCCCCGTCAGCGCCGGGAGAGGATCGTTGGACGCAGGAGGAGCGGGAGGAGTCAACCACACGGCATGAGGGTCATCCTAGGTCTAAGCGACAGAAGAGGCCCATGACCTCATTGGCGGTATCTAATCGGACGTCAAGCCCGACCGCTGCTGCGGTGAAGCCCCCCTCGGTGGCAGCTGTTGAACCAGCAGATGCCCCTTCAGCTTCAGCCACAGTTCCTTTCATTGGGTCGTCCACTCCAGCCGCCGGAGGGATTGTGTGTGCCACTCCGGACCCGCCCACCTCCATGCCGTTCGGGCCGGCTCCTCCGTCAATCACCGAGGAGACTAGAAGACCTATGGGCATGGAGAGGGAGGACAACCCGCTGTCGGCAGCCGCCAACATTCAGACCCGGGAGGCCAGGCAAGTGGGTTTTCATGTAACCTTAGTCATTAAGGATAAGCCTTGTCTGTCCCCCAGGAGAGAGCCTCAGGCTGGGCAGTCGCCTGAGTGCTCTCCCCCTGCTGCTCCTATGATGAACTCACCTATCTCCTCTGTGTCTCCTTCCCCTGCCTAGGAGTGTCCACCAGCCATGGAGCTCGACGATCGGAGGAGGAGGGAATGTGCGGTGCTGGAGGACCACACCCCGCAGATCAGCTACAACCAGAGGAGGAGCGCTGTGACCGACCGGAAGCGGGTGCCAATGAAGGAGCATCCTCCCGCTTCAGTCTCTGCGGACACAGTGCCAACCAAGTCTCCACCTCCAGACTTCATGCCGGGAGGATTACCGGCATTCGGGGCTCCTCTGGAGGGGACCACGACTGCAGAGCCCATCCTGCCTGCTGTGCGGGCTGCCATGGCAGAGGCATTCCCCGGACCGGACCCCCAGCCAATTGGGCCCCAAACATCATCGTCGAAGTCCTGGACAGTGGTAGAACTCAAGCACAGGCAAGTAATCTCTCCTATCGTTCACCTGTCATGTGTTGAGATTTCTTGCCTGGCTCTTGGGGAGGAGAGTTGGGTGCAGCCCCCAGCTGCATCCGAACTTTCCTCTCCGGGCTCTGCCGTTGCCGGCACCCCTAACTGTCTCCATTCTCCCGTCTCCTTCGAGCTCCTTCCTAGGGTCGTCGGAAAGGAGACGCCACAACCGGGGTTGCCCATGGACGACAAGAAGGGTCCAGTTGTCCCGAGGGAGGTCGACGGGGGTGCAGTACCCGATGGACTGGAGAGACCTACGCACCCTAAATCAGAATCAGAATCAGAATCAGAATCAGAATCAGGTTTATTGCCATTGTTCATGTGATACACAAACTAGGAATTTGTCTCGGTGCCATGCTGCAACATTAAAAACATAATGAGAAAAAGGGATAAACTAAAAAACTAAAGGACTAGAAACGTGCAATAAGTGTAGAAAAATAAGTAATAATAAGTAATAATAATAATAATACTAGTAATAATGAGTAGTACTAGTCAAGGCAGTTTTAAAAAATTAGCATGTAGCAGATAATGTGAAGTACCACATAGTGCAGTCAATAATGCAACAGAAAAACAATGATGATTGACATGAGTCTGGTTGAGCTGCTGTACATAGTGCACGAGAGTCAAAAGTCACTTAGTGTTCAGCAGTCTGATGGCAGAGGGGAAAAAGCTGTTCATGTGCTGGGAGGTTTTAGTCCGAATGGACCGAAGCCTTCTACCTGAGGGGAGGGGGGCAAACAGCACGTGACCAGGATGTGAAGGATCGGCTATGATCCGGCCAGCACGCCTCCGGGTCCTGGAGATGTACAGGTCCTGGAGAGATGGGAGCTTGCAGCCTATCACCTTCTCAGCAGTGCGCACGACGCGCTGCAGCCTTAGTCTGTCCCTGGCAGTGGCTCCTGCGTACCACACAGTTATGGAGGAGGTGAGGATGGACTCGATGATGGCCGTGTAGAACTGCACTAACATCTTGGTGGGTAGCTTGAGCTTCCTCAGCTGCCGCAGAAAGAACATCCTCTGCTGGGCCTTTTTGATGAGGGAGCTGATGGTTGGCTCCCATTTGAGGTCTCGGGTGATGGTGGTGCCCAAGAAGCGGAAGGAATCTGCAAAGGTGATGGGAAAGCCTGTGATGGTGAGGGGGGGCAGGGGGGATGTGACTTTCCTGAAGTCCACAATCATCTCCGCTGTCTTCAGAGCATTCAGCTGCAGGTTGTTGTGGCTGCACCAGGACACCAGCTGGGCCACCTCTTCCCTGTAGGCGGACTCGTCACCGTTGGAGATGAGCCCGATGAGGGTGGTGTCGTCCGCAAACTTAATCAGCTTAACAGACTGGTGGGAGGAGGTGCAGGAGTTGGTATAAAGGGAGAAGAGTAGGGGGGAAAGTACACAGCCCTGGGGTGATCCAATGCTGATGCTAACAGAGTCTGAGACAGACTTCCCCAGCCGCACATGCTGTCTCCGGTCCGTCAGGAAGTCGGTGATCCACCTGCAGAGGGAGTCAGGCACGTTGAGCAGGGACAGCTTGTCCTGGAGCAGATCGGGGCGGATGGTGTTGAATGCGGAGCTGAAGTCCACAAACAGAATCCTGGCGTAGGTTCCCGGGGAGTCCAGGTGCTGCAGGATGGAGTGGAGGGCCAGGTTGACTGCGTCGTCCACAGACCTGTTAGCACAGTAGGCAAACTGCAGCGGGTCTAGGAGGGGTGTGGTGATGGACTTGAGGTGAGACAGGACCAGGCGCTCAAAGGACTTCATGACTACAGAGGTGAGCGCTACAGGTCTGTAGTCGTTAAGTCCAGTAATCCGTGGCTTCTTGGGGACAGGGATGATGGTGGAGGATTTGACGCAGGTCGGCACGTGACATTGCTTAAGGGAGGTGTTAAAAATGTCTGTGAAGACAGGAGCCAGCTCTTTCGCACAGTGTCTCAGGGTGGAGGGAGACACACCGTCCGGCCCGGGGGCCTTGCGCGGGTTCAGTCTGGAGAACTGTCTGTGCACGTCCTGCTCACTGATGACAAGGGGAGGGGGGGAGGAGGAGGAGGAGGAGGGGGGGACCGCTCTTGATGAATTAGGGGCTGAGGAGGCAGTGGAGCTGGGTGGAGTCGGTGAGTTGGACACAGCTGACGAGGTGTCAAAATGGGCATAGTGTTGGGACAGTCTTTGACAAAGGGCTTTGTCATCCTGACCTTTAGAAGCCTGAGGCCGATAGTTGGTGATTTGCCTCAGTCCTCTCCACACAGAAGCCGAGTCATTAGCAATGAACTGCTGCTGGAGTCTCTCAGAATATACAGATTTAGCTCTCCTCAGCTCTCTGTTAAACCGATATTTGACCTCCCTGTAGCAGTCCCTGTCTCCACTTTTCAACGCTGCTTCCTTCTCCTTCCTGATCCGTCTGAGCTTAGCTGTGAACCAAGGCTTGTCATTAGAATATCTTATCCTGGTGCGCGATGGGAGAATGTGCTCTTCACAGAAGTTGATATATGAGTTCACAGTGTATGTGTACTCATTAAGATCATGTGTGGCTCTTTTAAACATGTCCCAGTCAGTTATTTCCATGCATGTGTTCAGTTTCTCTCCAGCTTCACTGGTCAATTTCTTTGTGGTGGTCACTACAGGTTTAGTGAGTTTCAGTCTTTGTTTGTGTGTGGGGATGAGGTGAACCATCACGTGATCAGATAGTCCCAGCGCAGCGCGGGGAACAGCGCGATATGCGTCCTTTACTGAAGTATAACAGTGATCTAGCGTGTTATTTCCTCTGGTTGGACATTTAATACACTGTTTGTAGCGGGGGAGCTCGTGACTCAGATTGCTCTGGTTAAAATCGCCCACCACGATAACCAGGGAGTCTGGAAAGTTCCGCTCCGTAAGTTGGATGTCATCTGCGAGCACGCGCTGAGCTTCGCGCGTGTCCGCGTCAGGAGGGGCGTACACAGCGACGAGAATGAATGAGGCAAACTCCCGCGGGGAATAAAATGGCTTGCAGTTAATGAAAAGAAATTCCAGGGCGGGAGAACAGTGTTTGGAAATCACCGTTACATCAGAGCACCAGCTGTTGTTAATATAGAAGCACACTCCTCCTCCGATAGACTTACCGGACAGCTCTGTGACGCGGTCAGCACGAATCAGCTGGAAACCCTCGAGGCTGATCGCGCTATCTGGAATGTTCTCATTAAGCCAGGTCTCAGAGAAGCAGATGACAGACGAGGAAGCGAGGTCCTTGAAACGCATCAGCAGTCTTAATTCTTCTACCTTGTTCAGGAGAGAATTGGCATTGGATAGAAATATGCCAGGCAAGGCTGTTCGCGAGCCTCTTTTTCGTAGCCGAGCGAGAATCCCTCCTCTCTTCCCTCTTTTCCGCCGTCTTGCTTTTTTGGCCAAACAATGGATCAGATCAGCGGCAGGAGCTAAAAAAACTGGAAGAAGGTCCATGGGGGTGAGAGTCCTGATATTTAGTAGCTCTTCATGGGTGTATGAACCGGCAGATGCACAATCAGTGAACAAAAACAGACAAATTATAAAAATTAAAGGGCAGCGATACACCACGGCGGCCGCTGTGGGCGCCATCTTGTTTTTTTATCACCGGATAAAAAATCACCGGAGTCCTGGACGGCGGTGGAGCCAGAAGTCAGGCAAGTGTGCTCCATTATGTCAGAAGCGTCAATAGTAATGTCACACTGCCCAACTTATGGTGAGGCGGACCCAGGGCAGCTCACAGTAACCCTCGGGACCACCACACCGGACTCTGCCACTGCCGGCGACCCTGACCCGGTTTCTCTTTCTCTCTCTTTGGGTTCGGAGCCTCTGGCCGGGGTCGCCGGAGAACTACTGGAGGCAACCGAGGATCGGGGTCCAACGCCAGAGGACGTGAGGAGCATCACCTCCCTCGCTGCGGAGGCCACCGCGGGAGCAATGAGGCCCCCAATGGGGGTCACCGCAGGTGCAACGGTGCTCCAACCGGAGCCCATCGCGGGTGCAGCAGGTCCTGAGACAGGGTCCACCGCGGGTGCAGCAGGGCCTGAGCCAAGGTCCACCGCAGGTGAAGCCACGTCCCTGACCGGGACCGCCGTGGGTGCAGCCACGTCCCAGACCGGGACTGTTTCAGGTGCACGTCCCAGACGTGCTACAGTCCCCCTGCCCCAAGCCTCGAATGGCAGGGGGGCTCCCGTTCCTTGGATTCACCGCTGAGGTTCCCGAGTTTGGAGGCTGTCTCTCCACCTTCCTCTCAGGGCCTGCTGGCTCCACCACGCTAGTCGGCCACCTGAAAGACTTAGCTTATGGGTCGGGTGGCCAATCGGCCCAGGCAGGCCGCCAGACACTATCCCACGGGCCGCCTGCTGGACTTGGGACTGGGGCAGGCCACTCGATCTACCACTCCTCACCATACTGGGGGCCTGGGACTCAGATCGACCCCCTGAACTTTGGACTTCGGGGGGGGGGTTAGTGTTCCAGGTTGGGGGTCATTAGGAGGGGTTTTGCTCTTTATTCTATTTTTGCTCTGATTGTGTTTTCACTGGTTGCTTCCCTCCTAACCGGTTTTCCTCCACCTCCCACACTGGGTTAGTGTTTGTTGCCGGTGGGGAGGGGTTCCCTTGAGGGGCGTTGTTTCTTTTCTTTTTTGCTGATGGTACTGGGGTGTCTGGTATCCTCCCCTAGAGGTGGGGGCCCGGCCATGAATCCAGGTTTGGAGGCCAAACCCGATTCTGACTCATTGTTATGCTTTGACCTAGTTTCCTCCTACCAGCTCGGGCACGCCCCCTCCTCCTGTCAACTCCGTCAGCTGCACTGTCACAGGTGCTCACACATATACACACCCACATGCACACACACACAAGAACATGCTCCATTCACTCTTATTCACACACGATCTCACACACCAGATGCTAATCAGCTCTGCCCATGCATTTTCATACCAGCGATCTCTTTCCTTGTTAGCTTCTGGAGTATATGTTTGCTGCGACAGAGGAAAGAGATTGTCGGGGCATTCACCCTCGTTCATGGTAGCAACCTCTCCGTGAATGACGTTCCACTCCCTTCACTTACTTAGCCCGACATCGCCAGATGGTCAATCCCTGGGTGTTTGCGGCTGCCTCTGCACCTCTATCCCTTCCTCCAGACTGGACGGTTTGCTCCGGATAGCTCCAGTCCTGTAAGTGTTTTTGCCTTTTCTCCTGTGTTAGCAGCCCTGCAGCACTAGGTTGTTCGCCTTTCTTATTTTGTGCGCTAAGCAGCCCTGCAGCACGAGGTTTTGTTTTCTCCAGGCTGTAGAGCATTCGGCAGGTTCTCTGTTTGTTTGGTGGCCAACTCTGTCATTGCATCTCCCCGTATTACTGTGGTTGACTTGAACTGTACTTGGTGATATCCGGACTGGTTATTTCCTTTGTGTTATTAATAAATGTGCACCATCTACTCTCGCTCTTGGGTTTTCATTCCCTCTCTCGTGCGCCGAGCTATGACGCACGGAGGTTTATGACAACAAGCCATAAAAATGGTCAAATCCAATCAAGGGAATGTCATCAGAAAATGTCAAGGTGGCGGAAAGTCATCACAGTCACTCGTACACTTCGAATTGACCTAATTGTCTTTTGCAGCCAAATGTGATGCCACCCACTGTATTTTGAAGAGAACACAGGTTTAAATGACTTCCTTGTGGGCCTCATATAAAAACAGGAAGTTATGACCCCCATTTGTACAGTCTATGTCTCCACATTGTTGGATTCACGCCACGTTATTTATCCCTTAAAAGGACAATTCAGTTCCTTACAGAGAACATTTATGAGCATGCAACTGAAGCTTCTTAAATTTTCACCAGAGGTACCCCTTGGGCTATAGATGAACCCATTAGATTTTGGAGATGATCTGTGTCACGCTATGGATTCTCAATCACTGTTTCACTTTCTTTAACGTTGCGAGATAGGACTTTGGTGGATGTATGCACTCTGAGTGCTCTCTAGTTTTACAAGTTAACTGAGGTTAAAACATCATTTTCTGACTGTCCAAAACATTTTTATACTCTTGGAGCTCACTTCTTCTTCTTCTTCTTTCGGCTGCTCCCTTCAGCGGTCTCCACAGCAGATCATCTCTCTCCATCTCACCCTATCCCTTGCATGTTCATCTGTAACACCAACCCTCTCCATGTCCTCCTTCACTACATCCATGAATCTTCTCTGTGGCCTTCCTCTTTTCCTCTTCAACATCCTTTGCCCAATATATCCACTATTCCCTCTCTGCACATGTCCAAACCATCTCAGCCTTGCCTCTCTTTGTCTCCAAAACACTCACCCTGAGCTGTCTCTCTGATATACTCATTTCTAATCCTGTCCCTCTTAGTCACTCCCAGTGAGAATCTTAGCATCTTCAACTCTGCCACGTTCAGCTCTGCCTCCTGTCTTTTTGTCAGTGCCATGATCTCCAAACTATACATCATAGCAGGTCTCACTACCATCTTGTAAATCTTCCCTTTCAATCTAGCTGCTATCATTCTGTCACAAATCACCCCTGACACTCGTCTCCACCCACTTCACCCTGCCTGCACTCTTTTCTTCACCTGTCTTGTGCATTTTCCACTGCTTCGGATAGTTGACCCCAGGTATTTAAACTCATCCACTTTCACTACCTTTACTCCTTCCATCTTCATCTTTACGCTGAAAGGGTTATGAAAAGTTAGAGTGCCAAAATAGTAATTCTGTAGGTAATCTCAGATTATGCCCAACACATATTCTATACATATTCTGTTTGCATTCTTATGAACAAATATGTTGTGTTAAACTCTGATAAACAGGAATTAGGCAGAGCTATAGAGCCCTCTTTCTTCTCTCTCTCTCTCACACTTCTTTTAGTTAGGCCTATTACATTAGTTAAACACCTGAACCAACACACACACACACACTTTTGATGGTACATTTTAGGAGATAGGTAACGTGAATAGCGGATGGCCTGTTCACGTCAGAGTTAAACTGGCCAATCAGACAGTTGCGTACAAGCCCATCCTATTGTACGGGGTTGGTCTAACCAACCCAAGAAGATGAATGTAAGTTGCACCCCGAAGTCGAGGTCAGTCTGGCGATGCTCCTGAGGGAGCTGCGTCATGCTGAACCCAGCGCTACTGGCTTTACATGTGACCTCTAAATAAATGTTGCATCTTTGAATTGAAGAATTCTCCGGCTTATTCTTGGATCTTTCAATCAAAGAATCAGGATTTTTACAACACCTACCTCCTTCTCATTCACACTCATGTATTCTGTCTTGCTTTTACTGACTTTCATTCCTCTTCTCTCCAGAGCATACCTCCAACTCTCCAGGTTGTCTTCCACCTGCTCCCTACTCTCACTGCAGATTTTATTTAATTTTATTTATTTCAAACATGTAAATATAAAATCAGGAAAGTACAAAAGAGAAAAGAAATTTTAAAAGAACCAGATAGGAGACATAAAACTTTCTCCAGATATGCAAATGTACACAAAGTACATGCTCGAAAAGGAGTAGGATGAAGTTAACACTTAATCAAACATGACTTCAGTGGCTCAACAGTCCAGGGTCTCCATTGCTGTATTTTGTGCTTCATAATTGTGACCAAGTGGATGGGCCAAGCCCAACTGGTGGTGTCCAACTGGGGGTTTGAACTCACAATCTCCGGTTCCAGAGTCCAGCACTCTACCTGTGTTGCCAAGAAGGTCAACCCACTTGCAAGCCAAGTAGGAATGCATTTATTGACTCTGTTACATAATGCACCACACATTTTCAAAAGGAGACAGGTCTGGACTGCAGGCATTCCAGTCTAGTACCTGTAATCTTTTAGTACAAAGCCACATTGTTGTAACACATGCAGAGTGTGGCTTGGCATTGTCTTGTTGAGATGAGCAGGGATGTCTCTGAAAAAGACATTCCTTGGATGGCAGCATATATTGCTACAAAATCTGTATAAACCGTTCAGCATTAATGGTGCCTTCACAGATAATAATACATTTTATTTGTATAGCACTTTCCAAGGCACTCAAAGTGTTATGTTTGCCCCTTTCAGAGCATAAATGAGGCACCACTCGCCTGCAGTGAGTTTGGATATTTAATGAGAAATAATAACGAATACAAACACTCGCCTCAAGGGACGGATATACAAAAAGCTGAAGATGAAACCCAGTGGGGAGATACCAAGAACATAAAGAGCAGAGAGTCAGTATAACAGCTGACATACACTTGCAAGGACGAAACCTTACGCAGAAAATGGACTGGAGTCAGGGTAGGGGACTCCAGCCTGAGTGGAGCGAGGACGCAGCGAGGAATAAGCTTGCTCGCCAGCTTAAATAATGCCACACAACTCAAAGCACAAACAGGTGACAAGTGAATGCAATCAGTAAAGCATAAACAGCTATGACAGGCCGTGAACAGACTGACAGGCGGAAGTCCTGCCGCAGTGCTGTCAAAATAAAAGCATAACCCAAACAACAGAGGAACAGAACTAAATATGTACACTGAAAAAGAATAATAATCAAAGACCCGAGTGTGGTACAGATCGGCACTCGGTGTCATGACAGTGCCCCTCCCTTAAGGGGTGGGCCCCCAGACACCCCATAGTAACATCTAAAAGGAAAGGAGAACACCCCCCCTTCCCCCAAACAGCAACAGATACAAAAACCAACCCCGGGAGGGCGGTGGGGGGATCCAGGCCCGGAGGGACAGACACAAAAACAACTCGAAAACCCAGAACCATAATCTAATAAACAGAATATGAAGAAAACCGGGTCATACATAATAAATAAAGAAAAAGTTCAGGTGGCCTCCCGGTGTCCTGGCTCCACCCGACCATCAAGTGGAAAAAGTCGGGTGGCCAACCAAGTCCCCAGAGACCCCGACTAGAAGAAAAAAGTTCAGGGGGGTCGACCGAAATCCCAGGACTGCTGAATGGCCGGATGGAATGTGTCGGGTGGCCTGCCTGATAACATGGACCAACTCGACCCGGCAGCTCAGCCTTTCGGGCGGCTGGCCAGAGCTCTTAAGCCACCAGGACTGCAGGGGTGAAACAGGAGACGGCTTTCCCACTGGGAGGCTGAATAACAGGAAGCCGGACCAGAGGAGGGGGATCCCAACGGCGTCTGGTGAAGGAAAAGGGAGGGGAGCCACAACGGCATCAGACTGGGTTTAGCAGCACCCGCGGTGGACCCTGGCTGGGTCAATGAAGCACCTGCGGTAGCTTCCAACTGGGCCAACACTGCACCCTCAGTGGACCCCGACTGGGCCAGCACTGCACCCATGGTGGACCCTGACTGGGCCAACGCTGCACCCTCGGTGGACCCCGACTGGGCCAACGCTGCACCCTCGGTGGACCCCGACTGGGCCAACGCTGCACCCTCGGTGACCTCAGACTGGAGCTCAGAAGCACCCGTGGTGGACCCCGGCTGGGCCAATGAAGCACCCGTGGTGGCTCCAGGCTGGAGCTTAGCTACACCCTCGGTGGAACCCGGGCTGGAGCATAGCACCCACGGAGGGCTCATGCAGGAGCGCAGCACCCACGTAGGACTGACACTGGGGCACAGCATCCACGAAGGTCCCCAACCTGGACGCAGCGTCCACGGAGACTCAACCCGAGGAGGGACCCAAATGACAGTCTTGGGCAGGGGGAAAGCTGCGCCCTGGATGACCTCCAGAGGCAAACCCGGACCCTTGGAAGCCTCAGGTGGAGCTGGATCATCTCCGGTGACCCTGGAAGAAGGCTCAGAGACAGGAGAGAGACAAAGGGGGTCAGGGTCACTGGCAGTGGTGGAGCCCGGCGAGGTGAGCTTGGATGCAGCGGGCGGCTGCACCCGGCTCTCCTCCCCAAGAGACAGGCAAGATTGCTCCAAAACAGAAAATAGAAAGACAACATAGAGCACTTGCTTGATCTCGAGCGCCACCGCCATCCAGGACTCTGACGATCCGGGCAGTAACGGCGATTCGGGCTTGGTCCTCAGGGGGCTCATCTCGGGTTCCCACTCAACTGCGGTGGCCTCCGCAGCCGGCATGATGGTCTTGACAGACCTTGAGCCCCCTGGCGATGTAACCCACACCGATGGCTCTCTTGGCGCAGCGACGGAGGTTCGCTTCTTGCTGGGGCTGAACTCTGCTCCGGAGACACCCGGGGATGCTTCATCGTTGGCTCAGGCACAGGGGTGCAGACAGCCCTCCTCATCTGTCCGTGTCATGGCTGTGGGGCTAGAACCAGGCTCTCCAGGCCCGCAGGCTCCTCCTCTGTCCGGCGGCTTGATCCTGGACTCGGCAGACACTCGAGGGGTATAAGAGGAGACACAGAGGTAGCAAATGATTTTTTTTGTGGCTGCAGCAGGTGGTGAGAGCTCAGTGGACTGCAAAACCTGAGCTTCATCCCCAGAAATCAGACAAGGTAATTCACCAAAATGAGATTTAGAATGAAAAAACACTTGCCTGTTTCCCTGGGAGACAGTGGTTCATGCTGCAGCAGACTCAATTTTTCTCCTTCCCGTAGTAGCAGTGACCTTGGACCCCTCTGGAAAACAAGGAGGAGCCGCTCCTGCAGATACCGTGATGGGTGGAGCCAGGGAGGAAACAACTGGGCTCCCAGCAGCCGGAGAATGCGCTGTAGGGGAGGGGGAAACAGCTGTGACAATCCAGGAAGAAAGAGCTGGCGAAACATCTGACGAGGAAAACCCAGAGGCAGAGACTGCTGTCATACCTCTCTGACATGGCGGAGAAAAAAACTGCTGGCTGGGAGGCGGAGGAATTCTACTGGCGGCCCATGGCTGGACAATAATGGGAACCTTGCAGCGTATTCACTCGGTGGCTCTCCTCCCTCTGCTTAGGTACAGCTGTGTCATGGAGGGGAGTAGAGTTCTGCGCCGGGAGGCAGCGTTTGTTAGCCACTACACCGGCTCACTTGAACCGGGCCACGGACTCACTTGAACCGGGCCACGGGAGTACCTCCCCGATGGCACCGAATTAGGCTTCCTGGTAACATTCTTCTCCAACTCACTATTCCTCTGTCAAAGCGCCGACAACTGGGATATCCTTTCCCTTCCTTTGGCGTACTCCGACAGGCAAGGATGATGCAGCACAGCCGCCTCTGTGAAGTCTAGATACCATAGAGTGTCTTTTGGAGTGGAATAACGAGGAGCAATGGCTAGGAGGTCATCAATCTCCACAAGAGCCTGGCAGAGTTCAAAACCCAGGCTCGCCGGATACCATTTGCCATATGACGCCATCACTCAAAAAAACGCAGGCACCCAAAGGGGCAAATAGAGCCAAATAAAAAAACACAAACTCACTGCCGCTGGCACAAACCTGGCTGCGTCCTACAGTTATGTTTTCCCCTTTCAGAGCATAAATGAAGCACCACTCGCCTGCAGTGAGTTTGGAGATTTAGTGAGAAATAATAACGAATACAAACACTCGCCTTGAGGGGCGGATAGATATACAAAAAGCTGAAGATGAAACCCAGTGGGGAGATAACAAGAACATAAAGAGCAGAGAGTCAATATAACAACTTACATATACTTGCGAGGACGAAACCTTACGCAGAAAATGGACTGGAGTCAGGGTAGGGGACTCCAGCCTGAGTGGAGCGAGGACGCAGCGAGGAATAAGCCTCGCTCGCCAGCTTAAATAATGCCACACAACTCAAAGCACAAACAGGTGACAAGTGAATGCAATCAGTAAAACATAAACAGCTGTAACAGGCCATGAACAGACTGACAGGCGGAAGTCCTGCTGCGGCGCTGTCAAAATAAAAGCATAACCCAAACAACAGAGGAACAGAACTAAATATGCACACTGAAAAAGAATAATAATCAAAGACCCGAGTGCAGTACAGATCCGCGCTTGGCATCAAGACACAAAGATGCTTTGCATTTAAAAAAAGTTTAAAATTAAGGATTAAAATTAAAGATTAAAAGCAAGTCTGAACATGCGGGTTTTGAGTAATGATTTGAAGTAGTTCAAGACTGTGCAGTCACGGATGTGTTGAAGGGGAGATTTCCAGAGGGAGGGGGCCGCAATGGAAAAGGCTTTGTTTGTCCTCCCAGGTTCTGTGAGGTGGAGAGAGGAGGTTTGCATCAGAGGAACGGAGGCAGCGGGGTTGGGGGGGTGCCAGTGCAACAGGTCGGTGAGATAGGAAGGGGCCTGGTGATGGAGGGCTATAAAGGTAAGAAGGATTTTGAACTGTATGTGTTGTGAGATTGTGAGCCAGTGGAGGTTGTGGAGGACAGGGGTGATGTGGTCGCGGGAGTGGGACTGGGTAAGGAGACGGGTGGCTGAGTTCTGAATGTATTGAAATTTCTGGAGTACTTTGGATGATGAGCCGTAAAGAATGCTATTGCAGTAGTCAAGTCTAGATGTGATACGTAAATACATGTATAAGGTTTCTGCGGTGGAGAAGGTGAGTGAGGGATGGAGTCGGGCTATGTTTTTAAGGTGAAAGAAGGCAGTTTGGATGGCATGAGTTTCAGGTTTTTTTTTTCAGTTTATCAGTTTATTCACACATCACACATTATCAACAACATGAATGAATTACAACATGAATTATCAACAGCATGAGTAGCAGTATACAATAGGCTTTTTTTTCCCACATTGATTTGGAGTGTGAACGGGTCATCCCAAATAAGGTATTTAAAGCTTTTAGTAGGGAGCCCATTTCTACAATTTATTTATTTAGCGAATGCAAAGTCCTTAAGCCAAGCAGTTGCCTCCTGGTTTGCTGTATGGAGGGTGTGTAATCCTCCTTCCAGTCTTTGGAGCGGGCAAGCCTCTATGATGTGTTCCATAGTTTGCTCCTCTCCACATGCGCACAGTGGGCTAGGGCTACTGCCCCATCTGTGAAGGCTGGCCAAGCAGGGGCCATGTCCAGTCCTGAAGCGATTGAGTGTAGACCACTGTCTCCTTGGGAGGTTGGTGCCCGGGACCTGTTGGTTGGGGTTTATCACCAGCTGTTTGTTTGGGACCTCCTTGGTTTCCCATTCCTCTTGCCAAGCTGTCTGGATGGTAAAGTCAGCTGGGGGAGGGTTTTTCCAAATCGGCCGTCTGGATGAAAGTCGGGCAGTGGGTGGGGTGTAGATATCTGCATGGATTGGTAAGTGAGGAAAATCTTTAACTTTTTGGAGCATCCTTTGAGTTAATGCTGCTCGCCGGATGTGTGGAGGGGCTATGTTTGACAGTACAGAGAGCCAGGGGAGTGGTGTTGAGCGGATTGTTCCAGTTATAGTTCTCATGGTTGAGTTGAGCTGGGTGTCTACATGGTGTGTGTAAGATGACCTGGACCAGACAGGGGCACAATATTCTGCTACAGAGTATGAAAGGGCCAGTGCTGAGGTGCGCAGGGTGGAGACTGCCGCCCCCCATTTTGCACCAGCGAGCTTGCAGAGCAGGTTGTTTCGTACTTTCACCTTAGCAGCCGTCATTTCTACAATAAAATGATGATGGAAATCAGTCTGATGTCTTTGTGTACAGGAACAAACATATAACAGACATATAGCACATAATCCCAGCATTTGTCTATATCGAATTAGTAGGTGAGTTCAAGATACTTAATCAAGTTATTAAATACTAGTGGAGTGATATCAACATATAAAACAAAATTACAATGGAGTGACAACTCATCAGTAAGCAAGTTTTGTGTAACAAATAGCAGATTAATTATATAATGATAGGAGTTGCATTTTTAGTTTTTTCTTGAAGATGGAGATGGAAGGTGATATTTTTAGATTCTCATCAAGCTTATTCCAAATCTGCGGTCCTCTGCACACAATACTAAACCTGGTGGATTTTAGTCGTCATTTTTTCCCCAGTAATTTGGTGTTTATTTCTAGTGGTATAGGTGTGTATGGGAAGGAAGGTTGGAATGAGTTCACATAATTTATAGTTGAGTTTGTGGACAACCTGATACATTACACAGGCATTCTGAAAGTAATTATGCTCAGCAAGTTGTAGAAGATTATAACGATGGAAAAGATGACTAGTAGGAGAATTATATTAAGACCATGATAAGGCATGTATGACTTTCTTTTGGAGAATTTCTAGCTTTTTTAGGTGAGTTGGAGATGTGTTACACCATATGATATTGCAGTAATGTAAGTGAGGCTCAAATGAAGTTTTATATAGAGTGAAAAGTGCTGAAAGTGGTAGAAAATGTCTCACTTTAAAAAACAAAGCAGCATATTTGGCCAGTTTCTTGGTAGGATCGTCGATGTGATGTTTGACATTGAGAAATTCGTCGATGAGGACCCCCAAGAATTTTATAGAGCTAATTCTTGTAATATTCTCTCCATTCATTTTGGGGCAAAGTTCCTTGGTGTCTGGCTTTTTATTGGAACGGAATACAATATAATTAGTTTTACTGATATTAAGAGAAAGTTTGTTACGCTGAAACCAGGTGTCTATTTTCAATAGTTGGCTATTTATTATCTGTTCAAGTTCATTTGGATTCTGGTGAGCAAAAAATAAATTAGTGTCATCAGCAAACAGTACTTTATGTAGTAGAGACGAGGAGTTAGCAATGTCATTTATATACAGAATGAATAGAACTGGTCCTAAAATGGAACCCTGGGGAACCCTATGATCGGTGGATTTATATGATGACTTGTGGTTATTTGTATTAACATACTGAAGTCTTCCAAACAGATAACTAATACACCAATCTAATGCTAGGCCTCTGATACCGTAATGTTGTAATTTATTCATTAGGATGTCATGGTTAAATTTATCTTTTTGGAGTTCGGCTGTCAGACGTTTGAGGTTGTTTACGTCAATCCTGAGTGACGCATTATCAATATTTAGCACTTCGGTCAGTAAATGGTTGAATTCCACGGCTTGCTTTAGTTCATTAATATCAGTTGTCAGCTGATCGAGTAAGTCAAGCTTTTTCGGTTGGCGTTTAATAGTTCGGTTGGCTTCCTAAATTCTACCAGCATGTCTCCTGTCACACAAGAGGGGACAAAACATTGGACCATGTTTACACCAATATTGTGGGAGCCTACACAGCAACTCCCCTCCCCCACCTAGGTCAGTCTGATCATTTATCCTTGTTCCTTACCCCCAAGTATGTACCGCTCATCAACCGGGTGAAGCCATCAGGGAGGACCATCAAAGTGTGGCCAGAGGGGGTTGACTCTGTACTCCAGGAGAAGTTTAGGAACACAGACTGGAGTATGTTCACCTCTCAGGCTACGTGTGGCTCCCACATAAACATCAACTCTTACACCCACTCAGTCCTGGACCATATCAACACCACTATTGACAGTGTCACCACGGAAAGACAGATCACCACGTACCCAAATCAGAAGCCGTGGATGAACAGAGAAGTGCGACTTCTGCTAAAAGCACGTAACAATGCCTTTAGATCTGGTGATGCACAGGCCTACAGTTCATCCAGGGCAGATCTGAAGAGGGGCATCAAGAAGGCCAAGCACAGCTACAAGCTGAAGGTGGAGGAACATTTTGGGGACTCTGACCCCCGACGTATGTGGCAGGGCATTCAAGCTATCTCTGATTATAAGCCCAGCAACTCCATACCTATAGCCATGACTGTGCCCTTTCTCAATGAGCTAAATAACTTCTATGCTCGTTTTGACAAGGACAACAATGAAAAGAACATCAATTTCCCACCCTCTGATGACCTCCACCACCTCACACTCACCCACACCGACGTCCGTAATGCACTGAGTCATGTCAACGTACGTAAGGCTGCTGGCCCTGATGGCATTCCTGGGCGTGTGCTGAGGGCATGCGCTGAGCAGCTGGCAGGGGTCTTCACAGACATCTTCAATCTGTCCCTGGCCCAGGCCGTGGTACCAGCGTGCTTCAAGACCACTTCAATAGTACCAGTGCCGAAACATTCAACACCATTGTGCCTAAATGACTATCGCCCTGTGGCACTGACGCCCATAGTCATGAAGTGCTTTGAGCGACTGGTCTTGGCACAGCTCAAAAAAGGCCTGCCCCCTACACTGGACCCTCATCAGTTTGCCTACCGGAGCAACAGGAGTACAGAGGATGCGGTTTCTACAGCGCTGCACTATGTACTCTCACACCTGGATGACAAGAACACCTACGCAAGAATGCTGTTTATTGACTTCAGCTCAGCATTCAACACAGTTATCCTCTCCAAGTTGCTCACCAAACTTGGGGACCTGGGAATCAGTACCTCCACCTGCAACTGGATCATGGATTTTCTGACCAACAGACCCCAGCATGTTAGGTCAGGCCCCAACCGTTCTTCCGTCATCACACTCAGCACTGGTGTACCACAGGGCTGTGTGCTCAGCCCATTCCTCTACTCCCTCTACACCCATGACTGCAGGCCTATGTATGGATCCAATTCCATCATAAAGTTCGCAGATGACACCACAGTGATTGGACTCATCAGGGACAACGACGAGTCAGATTACAGGGCAGAGGTTGAGCACTTGGCTACTTGGTGCGCTGACAATAACCTGCTCCTTAACACCAGCAAAACCAAGGAGCTCATAGTGGACTACAGGAAGGAGAGGGAAGAGACACATGACCCCATCCATATCAATGGCATAGCTGTTGAACGTGTCCCCAGCTTCAAATTCCTGGGGACCCACATCTCGGAGGACCTGTCCTGGTCAGTTAACACCACCAGCCTGATCAAGAAGGTCCATCAGCGCCTCTTCTTCTTGAGGACATTGAAGAAGAACCATCTGTCAACTGACATCCTGGGCAACTTCTACCGCTGCGTGATAGAGAGCACCCTGACCAACTGTATCACACTCTGGTATGGGAGCTGCTCTGTAGCTGACCGCAAGGCGCTGCAGCGGGTGGTGAAAACCGCCCAACGCATCACAGGGACTCCACTTCCAGCTATAGAGGACGTCTACAGGAAAAGATGTCTGCGCCGGGCACACAGCATTCTTAGGGACTCCAACCATCCTGCTCATGGACTGTTCCAGCTTCTCCCCTCCAGAAGATGTTTCAGAAGCCTTCGGACTAGAACCAGCAGGTTTAGGAACAGTTTCTTTCCAACAGCTGTCACGTTATTGAACTTAGTTCCCCGCTGACTCTCTTACAATCATCTTTTGCCATCCTCACCTGTACATAACTGCATAACTACATAACTACATCTAACTTATTGCACATTATTTGCACATAACAGTACTTTTAACTTTCTGCACTGCTGCATATATTTGCATATATTTGCTTAAATTGCACATACTGTTAATTACCGTATATACTGCACTGCTGTCTTTTGCACTTCTGATTGGATGCTAAACTGTGTTTCGTTACCTTGTATTCATACATGTGTAATGACAATAAAGTTGAATCTAATCTAATAGACATTATGGACTCACTGATATCACAGGGTGGTGTATCATCTATTTTGCTCGAGCTTGGTTTAGTCCGGGTGCGTTTGGATGCCGGTTTGTTGCCAGGCATGACATTGTTGTAGTAATGTGCATCAATATAGGATTGCAAATCCTCTATCGGCTCATCAACAGGCGAATCCAGTTTGTTATAGGTTAGTCAGTTACTGCTCCAACTAAGTTTGATGGCATAATTTGGGAGATTTTGGCAAAGAGGTCAGCTCAGCTCTGCTCAGCACTTCCTGCAGTGGCTGAATAGAGGTGGGGGAGGGGCTAATGGAGGGGTTAGGATCGGAGGGGAGGTGGTCAGGTTGCTATGGATGGTGGTGATCTTTGTTTGGAAAAAAGACAGGGATGAGTTGCACTTTTCAGCAGTGAATGCTGGGGAAGTGTTGTTGATGGGTTTGAGAAGTTTGTAGATTGTGGAAAAGAGTGTTTTGGGGTTGTTAGAGCCAGTGTGTATGAGGTTTGAGTAGAAGTTGGACCAGGCTGTGTTGAGGGCAGTGTTGTATTGTTGGAAGTGGCCAGTGTAGGCTTGGAGATGAACTGGTAGGTTTGTTTTCTTGTAGAGTCTTTCCAGCTGTCGCTTACAGGATTTCATGCTGTGGAGTTCAGGAGTGTACCAGGGAGCAGAGTGAGTGAAGGAGACTGTTTTAGTTTTGATGGGGGCTAACTGGTTCAGGCAGGAGGAGACAGTCCTTTTGTAATAGTGGGCAAGATCCGTGGAGTTGTCAGAGAGCAGGGGAGGGGAGGCAGACATCATGCTGGTGAATGAGGCTGAGAGGACTGGAGGAGTGATGGTTATGATGTTTCTGAAGGATATTGTATGCTTTTCTTTAGGGAAAGGGATGGGGACATTGATGTCCATGGTGATTGCCAGGTGGTCAGAGATATGGAGACTGATGCTACTGAGTTGGAGTATTGTTATTCCAGTTGAGCAGACCAGATCCAGAATGTGTCCATGTGAGTGAGTCAGTAAGTCAACATGTTGAGTGAAGATGAAGCACTGAAGAAATTCCAGGAAGTCAGTGGTAAATTTGTAGTCGTGGCATTGATGTGGAGATTAAACTCTCAGAGGAGAAGAACAGAGTGAGATGGCAGAGATCTGGGTCAACAGATCCGAGAGTTTGGGTAGAAAGGAGAGGTTTGGCTTGGGGGGGGACGGGGGGATAGATAACAGCGGTGATCAGGGGGGTGGGACCAGAGAGTTTGAAAGCAAGCTATTCAAATGAGTGGACTGTGGGTGTGGGAATGTTGGATATTTTTATGTTTTTCGGTGAATGACAGCAACTCCACCTCCCCGGCCATCAGGGTGGGGGTTTATCGATGTAGGTGAATCCAGAAGGTATGGTCTCATTGAGTGATAAATAGTCCAGGGGTTTATGCCATGTTTCAGTGATGCAAAGAAAATCCAGGTTATTGTCAGTAATGAATTTGTTAAGGATGAGGCTTTTATTATTCAGTGAGCGTGTGCTGAGTACAGCCAGTTTCAGGTGGCGTTGCTTTGGGACAGGTTGAGAGGACTGAGGAATGGGGCGGAGATTGGACTGGTTTATCTGCAATTTATTACGATGATGTGATGAGAATCTGACTGTGACTATGGGGTAAATGGGGAAAGCAGTAGCAGGAGGGAGCAGTGGTGGTTGGGGCCTGTAGGGGGAGCTATGGCGGGAGATGGAACACTGAGTTGAAGCTGTAGAGGGATGGGGGGGAGTGCTGAGGGTGGAATGTAAACAGTCAGTCATGTGGCTGTGGGAGAGTTTGGACAATGAACAGCAAATTAGCTGCTAAAATATGGCTGCCTAAGTTACTGGGGTGGAGGTCGTCTGGTTTTAAAAATGCTTTAGGGCCCCAGAAGAGGTTAAAATTGTCAATGAAGCCCAGGTTGTGGATTTTGCAGGCAGAGAGAAGCCAGGTGTGGAGGGAAAGGATTTGGCTGAAGAATCTGTAAAGTTTTGAAGGAACTGAAAACGTTTGATGAACTGTGCTTTGATGATTTCTGACTGCCGGCGGGATGCAGTCAGAAATGTAAGTTACCCATGCCATGGGCACTAACACCCCCCCATACCATCACAGATGCTGACTTTCGAACTTTGTGCTAATAACAATCTGGATGCTCGTTTTCTCTTTAGACCGGAAGACACAACGTCCATGATTTTCAAAAACAAATTGAAATGTGGACTCGTCAGACAACAGCACACTTTTTCACTTTGCATCAGTCTAGATAAGCTCAGGCCCAGAACAACTGGAGGCATTTCTGGGTGTTATTAATATATGACTTTTGCTTTGCATGGTAGAGTTTCAACTTGCACTTGTAGATGTAGCGACGAACTGTGTTAACTGACAATGGTTTTCCGAAGTGTTGTTCGAAAGTGTTCCTGAGCCTATATGGTAATATCCTTTACAGAATGTCAGTTTTTAATGCAATACCGACTGAGGGATCAAAGGTCACAGGCATTCATTGTTGTTTTTCAGCCTCGCTACTTACGAGCAGAAATTTCAATCAATCGATCAATCAAAGCTTTATTTATATAGCACTTTTCATAGAAAGAGCTGTAACACAAAGTCCAATTCGAGGGGTTGGCACCGCAGGTGTGGCGCCATAGCGCACAATCCCCTCAGCTGGGCAAACCAGAGCAATCACAGGCCAGCACCATGCGGGCAGAAAACAGGCACAATTCCCTGTGGGAGGGCTCCCTATGAGGAAATGCTGGAGCTTGGACAGGGTGATAAAAAAAATTCTCCAAATTCTCTAAATCTTTTGATGATATGATGGACTGCAGATGATGAAATCCTTAAATTCATTGCAATGGTACACTGAGAAACGTTGTTCTTAAACTGTTGGACTATTTGCCCATGCAGTTGTTCACAAAGTGATGAACTTCGGACCCACCCTTGCTTGTGAGCAACTGAGCCTTTTGGGGATGCTCCTTTAATACCCAGCCATGACACTCACCTGTTTCCAACTAACTAACTAACTAACTAACTAACTAACTAACTAACTAACCTATGGAATGTTTCAAAAAGGTGGTTTTTGAGCATTCCTCAACTTTTCCAGTCTTTCTTGCCCTGTCTCAGCTATTTTGGATCATAATCCAAAAGGGTTCAAACTGTCTTTTTAAATAATTCTAAAAAAACATTTTCTTTTCTATCAGACAGTGAAAAAGGTTGTTTTTACATTAACATGTTTCGGCCACTTCTTGCAGCCTTTGTCAGAAGGGTCATGTGATATTGTGACAATCATCTGTTTCATGTTTACCTGATGTCTCATGTTTACCTAGGTTTACCAGTTGAAAATTGTCTCAGACATGACAAAGCCCTACACAAATGCACAGAACTCACAGTATTAAACATCATGAAGCTGCTACATTTTGTTGCCACCTCCATCTACTTTCAATTCAGAGGAACCACCTACAAACAAAAAGAGGGCTTTGCCATGGGAGATCCACTCTCAGCAATCATGAGTGTTTTTTTCATGGAGGACCTAAAGACCAGAGCCACACAAACAGCACCAGCAACATGTAAAATAAGCTTATGGAAACGGTATGTGGACAACATCCTGTAAATAATCAACAAAGGACAAACAACCACACTCATGGACAGTACGGAAAACATTAAATTCACCCATGAAGAAGAAACCAACAAATCCATATCTTTTCTGGACATAAAAATCACCCACACAGATGACAGCAGCATCAACATCAAACATCAAAATATACAGGAAACCAACACACGCTGATCAGTACTTGTTATGGACTTCAGAACATCCCACAGCCCACAAACTCTCTGTTATCAGAGCATTATATGACCGGACCAACATCATTACTAATCCACAGGATAAAGAGGAGGAAGAGGTGCACATAATGAAGGCTCTGAAAAACTGTCACTACCCCAAATGGGCCATAGAGAGGGGAAGAAAGCAAGTGGAGATGAAAAACATAAAACGGAGAGAAGGAAGGACCACATAAAAAGTAAACAACACACTGACAGTCACACTACCATACCTGGGAGGCATCACTGAAAGAATACAGAGGACAATGAAAAAATACCACATCAACACCCCAATAAAACCACACACCACTTTGGGGCAACTCTTGGTTCATTCCAAAGACATAAAACCCACAGAAAACAAAAGTAATGTCATTTATGAAATACCATGCCAATTATGCAACAGAAGAAACAGGAAGAACCTTTGGAACCAGAAGACACAATGTCCCAACTACAATGGAATTGGGGTTTGTATATAAGACACAGAGCTTAGGTATCCTCCAAACAGTCACAGATCTGGATTTGAGAACAATCTCACTTGCATGCTGTACAAACCTTCCATATTGAGGATCAGACAATCAGGAGAAAGAGCAGGATTTCAGACTGTCGATGAACTGAGGGTCTGGTCCAAGTCCCATGATAACTATTCTGAACTGTGGGTCTTGCAGAGCCTAATAACATAAATTGAGCTGGGAATGAGTATAATAAATGCATTGTAAGATAAAAACCTGTCTTTATAGCAGACACATTCACATCTTTGAGAGGTTACACTTTCAAACAAAACAAGCAGTGAGATGTGCAACGTGACTTTTTTTCCCCTCTCGGCAGCAGAACAGATTTAGCAGAAGTAGTATGTTGTTCAAGTTTTGTTTATGCTGTGGATTAGAGATCTAGGCGAGATTGGGAACGCTGTCAACAGACTTTGCCGTGATCTTTCTAAAGGTCAGAAGACACATCTCTGCTCTCACACTTAGTCAACAATAGGAGTCATTGTCACTCGCATCAGAGGTGATAAAAACATTTTTTTTTCCTCCTTGTTGCTATCATTGTTTTTTGTGGCCTAGTTTTATAGGGTTGCACAAAGGCAATAACAGTGTAAGACCATGGGGGCGGAAAAGTGTCTAAACTACAATAGTCATAACAGCTTCTGTCTTTATGATTACAAGCATGCTGCGCTGAAGCCTGCAGGGAGGGCGGGAGGGTTGTAGGTTTTGGATAAAGTTTCTTCTTTGGGATGCTTCGTAGTGGCTGCGGCACTTCTGAACGATGGGCGCTCTTACAGTAAATCACAAGATATAGTACTTCTGTTGTGAACCTCTTCAGTAAGCACACGCGTACAGTAGATGAATCGATGGGGGGGAGGGATGCTGTTGCACACATTACACATGAATGGGCAGAGAGGGCGCCGGCCACAACAGAACTTGACTTCCAAATGAATAAATTAAAGCAATTAGTAGATCTGTTTACAATGTTGTGGAGACAGAAGTAGGTCAAATGTGGCAGAGACAGGAGGGAGGAGGGAGACAGTGAGCCAGAGCCGGGGGATCTGTCGCTGGTACCTACGGTGATGA
The DNA here is from genome assembly GCA_020510985.1 of Pholidichthys leucotaenia. Lineage (NCBI taxonomy): Eukaryota > Metazoa > Chordata > Actinopteri > Cichliformes > Pholidichthyidae > Pholidichthys > Pholidichthys leucotaenia. The sequence continues at coordinate 50,635,510 of CM035837.1, read as the reverse complement.
GTCGGGGAATTAGGACACGAAAATGCCGTCTTTATTAATGTCGACTTTTAAATGAATGTCATACTGAATCCCAAAGGACCAGTGGAGTTTATTGGGTCAAAAAAAGCAATGTTTAGTGATCAGCCCACCGTGTTTTTTATCTGTGACGCCATTGTGGAAGGGGAAGCCCGGGGGCGATAAGCTCCGCCCTCAAACCCCACCCCCACACCTCACTGAAACATGCGCCTCGGAGGGCATGATGTGTAGCCTGAATGTTCGCTGTGCACATACCCACAGGAAATCTTCACTCTGATACGGCTCGGTGAAATTTGATGGCAGCTGGCCCGTGGTAAATTTTCATCCATTATGTTCTACAATGTAAATGCAGACTGCAGAACATCCCCCTGACATGAAAAAAGGGAAATCTTAAAACAAGTATTTAGATTAATGACACTAACACTTTAGGATGTGAATATTCTCTGGAAAGCAGTGCAAATTGCTCTAAATTCGTTTAGCTTTCTTGGCAGCTCTCCTGGGGCGTGTCTGCGTGCCGTGGCATTATCTTACATTTTTTTTAAAAAGCTGAGCAATTATTCTGTTTTCTCCACGCTTGTTGTTTAGTTTATGGGTCAGCACAGATATTACAGGCTTTAGGACTCTCTAGCCAGCCACTATTCTTGATGGTAGAGCGGTGGAGGGTGTCTGGAGGGAACCGTAAAATGGCAATATGTCATCGCAACACACGCGCCTCCTAATAACTGCAGGATGCTGCAAGGAACCTGGGTAGGGGCAAATGTGGCATAGGGGACCAATTTCAACGCATCGCCACAACACAGTCAGCAACTTCCTCTGCAATGCACGCTATTATCTCAGGGAGTATGCATTATACATGCAGATACAGTACTTTATCTGAAATTGCTGTTAAGAGTGGAGACCAGATCAAGGGCACTTCTGCCACAGCCAGATTTAACTGTGCATGCCTGTCTCCTCCCTTCCCTCTCCCCAGCTCCGTCTCCTCTTCCATAAATCTCGTTGCCGGTCTTCCCTGGTTAATGGTGACCTCAAGCTGGCTCCTCTCAACCGCCGGGGCCCTCGTGTTGCATGTATGATGAGCGGAGAGGGAAGACAAAGTGACCTCCAGCGCTGTGATGAAAACCCGCGCAGTTCATGTGCAATAGTGGGTCTTCTATAATTCAATGACGGCAGAAGAAGATGGAGTGAGTGGCCTGTCCACTGGAGCCACATGGCAAGAGTCCTGCAACATTTACCCGAGTACAACAAGAAGAATCGGGGTAAATGGGAGAGTCCGGCTGGGGTTTGGAGTAATCTGTGGACAGTGCAGCTAAAAAGCGTGAAATGTGAGCATTGCTATGTAGCCCTGAGACCCAACGCAGAGCAGCTCACAAAAACAGGCGTAAGTCTGTGTGTGTGTGTGTGTGTGGGGGGGGGGAAACAGTGAATCCCCCCCCAGCCCAATATCATCATAAACTTTTAATATTAAGTTGCATAAGACTTTGAAGCACCAATGCTAAATGCAAAAAAAGCTTGTAAATTTGCAACTTTTTTCTCATTTCTCATAAATTTGCAACTTTTTTCTTTTAAATCTGCAACTTTCTCATAAATTTGCAACTTTTTTCTCATAAATTTGCCACATTTTCTTATAAATTTGCAATTTGTTTTCTCGTAAATTTGCAGCTTTTTTCTCAAAAAATTTGCAACTTCTTTTATAAATTTGACACTTTTTTCTTTTAAACGTGCGACTTTTTCTCTTAAATTTGCTACTTTTTGTTGTATAGTTACAACTTTTCTAACCAAATTGTGACTTTTCAAGCAAATTTGCTACTTATTTCAAATGAATTTGCTACTTTGTCTCATAAATATGCAACATTTTTCTCATAAATTTGCAACTTCTCATAAATTTTCAATTTTTTCTTGTAAACATGCAACTTTTTTCCTCATTAATTTGTAATTTTTTTGTAAATTTGCTACTGTTTTCATCATAAATCTGCAACTTCTTGTTGTAAATTTGTGACTTTTCCCCTTTTAAATGTTCAACATTTACATGAATGTTGGTTAAGTTGAAGGCATTCCATGTAATACCTTAAATTTTCTCTCTTTATCTAGACAATGTCCCTGACAATCCCTGACAGGGACAATCCCTGTCCCTGTCCCTGTCCCCAAGAAGCCACGGATCACTGGTCTTAACGACTACAGACCTGTAGCGCTCACCTCTGTAGTCATGAAGTCCTTTGAGCGCCTGGTCCTGCCCCACCTCAAGACCATCACCACTCCCCTCCTGGACCCGCTGCAGTTTGCCTACAGAGCCAACAGGTCTGTGGACGACACAGTCAACCTGGCCCTCCACTCCATCCTGCAGCACCTGGACTCCCCGGGAACCTACGTCAGGATCCTGTTTGTGGACTTCAGCTCTGCATTCAATACCATCCGCCCCGCTCTGCTTCAGGACAAGCTGTCCCTGCTCAACGTGCCTGACTCCCTCTGCAGGTGGATCACCGACTTCCTGACGGACCGGAGGCAGCATGTGTGGCTGGGAAAGACTGTCTCAGACTCTGTTAGCATCAGCACCGGATCACCCCAGGGCTGTGTACTTCCCCCCCTGCTCTTCTTCCTGTACACTAACTCCTGCACCTCCAGCCACCAGTCTGTCAAGCTGTTCAAGTTTGCGGATGACACCACCCTCATCGGGCTCGTCTCCAACGGTGACGAGTCCGTCTACAGGAGAGAGGTGGCCCAGCTGGCGTCCTGGTGCAGCCACAACAACCTGCAGCTGAACGCTCTGAAGACAGTGGAGATGATCGTGGACTTCAGAAAAGTCACAGCCCCTCTGCCCCCCCTTACCCTCACAGACTCTCCCATCACCACTGCGGATTCCTTCCGCTTCCTGGGCACCACCATCACCCGGGACCTCAAGTGGGAGCCGACCATCAGCTCCCTCATCAAAAAGGCCCAGCAGAGGATGTTCTTCCTGCGGCAGCTGAGGAAGCTCAAGCTACCCACCAAGATGTTGGTGCAGTTCTACACGGCCATCATCGAGTCCATCCTCACCACCTCCATCACCGTGTGGTACGCAGAAGCCACTGCCAGGGACAGACTAAGACTGCAGCGCGTTGTGCGCGCTGCTGAGAAGGTGATCGGCTGCAAGCTCCTATCCCTCCAGGACCTGTACATCTCCAGGACCCGGAGGCGTGCAGGTCGAATCATAGCCGACCCTTCACACCCTGGACACACACTGTTTGCCCCCCTCCCCTCAGGCAGAAGACTTCGGTCCATTCAGACTAAAACCTCCCGCTACATGAACAGCTTCTTCCCCTCTGCCATCAGACTGCTAAACACTAAGTGACTTATTAGACTCTTGTGCACTACGTACAGCAGCTCAACCGGACTCATGACAATTATCATTGTTTTCTTTTTGCACTACCGACTGCACTATGTGGAACTCCACAATATCTGCTGCTTGTTAATATATTTAAAAATTGCATAGATTAGTATTACTTATTCATATTCTACCTTTTATTGCATGCATAGTTTTTTATTTTTATCTTTAGTGCTACTCCATGTTTAATGTTGCAGCATTGCACCAAGACAAATTCCTAGTTTTTGTACTACATGAACAATGGCAATAAATCTCATTCTGATTCTGATTCTGACAATGACTCAAGCTTGTTTTTATAAAATTTTTGCTTTAAAGGGTTTGGACTCTTCCCCTAAACACAATCTTGCATTGGGCCCTGACTACCCGTAGTGTCCCCTGTTATGTTGTAACTCGTAGGCAAGGACAAGGCCAGGTGTGGAGCTGAACACTACTTTATTAATGAAACAGGGCTCTGCACACTCGACCGTACATGCAGCCGCTTGGCAGAGGAAAGGCGGAAGAGCCCGCCCCTCTACCAGCAGCCCCTCTTATACCACCGGAGATGGCGGAACCGGAAACCGGGGCCACCATCCTGTACCACACAAATAAGAGCTCCAACAGTGCAACCATATACATGAACAATAGCTACATAATACCACCACCCCCCGTAGAAAAATCCAAAACTCACACACAATCAGCCCACCCTAATTTGGAACCTGAATCATCTGCTAGACATAAACAAACTAAAATCACCAAAAGGGGCCTATGACATTCACACCAAAAGAACCAAAATTAGGGGGGACAGGTAGACTGCTGTCCTACCACCCACATGGTGAGGCGGGTTATTCTGCTGCCTATACTACTAAAGTCCATAGCAGAAAAACTACTGCTGTGTCTCCTAATTAAAATACAATAACAAAATAATCCCCAAACTATTAACACAGAACAACTGAACACTTATAACACGCCCATGACTTGGTGAGGATGACCTGTGCCCCCCCCCCCTTCCCCGACCTTCACCATCAGTCCACTCCTGGCGGCAGTCTGCTTCCTGGACCACTGCTGGTCGCCTCCTCCTTGGAGCGTCTTCTCCTCCACACCTCCGAGAGCTCCAACGGTCTGGAGTCGTGCCCACTTGTCTTCTTCGGAGAATGCCGTAACTCACTGGGATGGCACCACATGCCATCCGACAGCAGCAGGTATCAATCATGCCGCTCACCCATCACCTGCAGCCAACCCTGGTACTGCTTCGTGTTCCACTTCTGTCTCATCCGCCTGGACCTCGCCACCGCCCGAGCCCGAACCCAGTCTGCGACTCCAAGTGGGGCCTTGCACGACCTGCGGTGTCTCCGCCTGGCACTCATTTTTCCAGTGCCACTCGGTCCTGCCCCGACTGCTTGTAGATCCGCTGCTGACCCCACCCCTATGGTCCCGTGTTCACTAGTCCTCCACGGCCGTGCTCCTGGAACATCTGAGACCATCGTTTGGGACCCGCTCGTTGCCGCAGGTCCTCCCCCATGCCTCCTGGCGCCCACATCCAGGGCAGCTCGGACACTGGCACCAGGGTCCTCTCGCGGCGACCCTGAGCACTATGCAGCCTGTCCACTTTCCGGAGTGCCCAGCAATGGTTCATCTCACACTGCATCGTCCTGGACCCTCGGAACCAGTCGATCCCATAGTCCGCCACCTGACCACTCTTCCCCAGCGCTGCTCCTGATGGAGAATCCAAGGCCATAAAACAAGTTGCAGCCATTACAGCCATAGGCTGTCACGATGAACTCCACAGCGGCCATCCTTACCGACTTGTACCGAGCCGTCAACATGATGGTACCCACCATGGCCAGCCGTCCTCCTCCATAGTCGCAAAGCGGCCTGTGAAACTTCAAATCCTGTAGCGGGGAAAACACTGTCTGACTGTAGCCCAATTCAGCACAGTACTCTCCGCTCCCGTGTCGACCAACATCGGTACTGGAACTCCATCCAGAATTACCGTGCAGTGCGTGCACCCATCGGTACTCAGGGACACCGTGTGTACCACTGTTAGGGCGGGAGAAGTTGAAGTCTTGCGCGGGCTCTCTTGTCCAGCTGACTGGCACATCCTCGCGAAATGGTGGAGACGGACGCAATTTCCACAGTGCTTCCCTCTTGCCGCACACTCTCTGGCCTTGTGGCGGTGCTTCGTCGACCCACAACCCATACACCTGGGCTTCTCCGGGGCACACCTCCTCTGTACAGCGTTGGCACTCTCGGCGTCATCTTTGACACTCCCATCGCTGTCCGAGTCCATTACCTATGCGGCCATGGGGGATCTTGAACCTCCCTGCGAAAGCCGCTTGTTTAGCTCCCAAGTTAGCTTATCTGCTAACTTATCTGCTAACTGTAGCGCTAACTCGACAGCCCTCATCAGCGTCAACTTCCCTGGGAACGTAAGCAGCTTGGAGCGGACTGCGGCACAGTTGGTTTTTCCGCCAACTGGTCGTGCACCATTTCTTCTTCTAAAGGCCCGAACCGGCACTCAATGGCCAACTGTCTTAAGTCCGACACGAACTGCTGGATCGGTTAGCCTACCTGTTGGTGGCGCTGTCTGAACTTAATCCGCCGAACGGTGATGTTGTCCGGCGCTCTGAAATGGCGGGCCATTAACTCAACTACTTCTTCATACGTGTCCTCATCTCCAAGCATGCCCAAAATTCTTTGTCCCTCCATTCCCAGGTTGTGTACTAATAATGCATGAGCTCGCAGTTTCTCCATTCTTCCCAGGTCCAGCGCTACCATGTATGTCTGGAAAGCCTCATACCAACGAGGCCACGGCACAGGCGGCTACCCCAGGAGCTCCAGGAATGGACGAATTGGTGTTCCACACACCACCATGAGTTTACCTCTCGTCACCAAATGTTATGTCGTAACTTGTAGACAAAGACAAGGCCAGGAGCGGAGCTGAACACTACTTTATTAATGAAACAGGGCTCTGTACACCTGACCATACATGCAGCCGCTTGACAGAGGAAAGGTGGAAGAGCTCACCCCTCTACTAGCAGCACCTCTTATATCACCAGAGATGGCGGAACCAGAAACTGGGGCCGCCATCCCGTACCACACAAATAAGAGCTCCAACAGTGAAACCATATACATGCACAATAACTACATAATACAACCCTCAGTCTTTACTCTGGAGAAAATGATCTGTTTATTGTGTTCTCCCCCCAGCAATGACATGAAATATCCACCCATGCTCACAAGTTGTACTTTCCGCTGTAAGGCACAGAACCCTTTCGGCTGTTTTGTCTGGCTCAGTAACTATGAAGCTCACTTTCAGCAGCATGGCTGTAATTTTATTGTCTGCTCCCATCTTCTGAGTCTGTGTCTTCCTTTTTTTGTCTCGAGTTGACATTGCTCTTTGTGTAGAGCAGAGCTTTATTTTGCTCCTGCTGATTTACTTACAGATGTGCAGTGCCATACTGATTTTGCATGCATAAATCATGGCCGATTTGACAGGAGAAATATGTTACATTTGGCACAAACTAGACCCCACCGAGAGTGTGAATAAGAAAAAAAAAAATCAAACACAGTGATGCAGAGACTCCATTTGAAGCTGTGCTGCACATATGTCCATAATTCTCACACCACTGCACACAGAAATCAAAGAACTTATCCCAGAGAAGCCCAAATGTTTCCTCCATACTTGTCCATATGGCTTTGTGGGGTGGAGGATGCCAAGGTTGGAGGTAGATAGCACGAATAATTACGATCAAAGAAATTACAATGCAAAAGGAACAGCTGCTATCTCCACTGCTGACAAATCACTGTGAGCGGGAGGAGGCAACGATAGACTGCAAGTGGGGGGGGGGACAGGAAATAGGAGGAGAGATGGAGCATGTTCTACTATTCGACAACTTTCCCTCTAAGTATCTGCTGCTCTAAAACCCATTTAACATTTAATCCGTTGCGCAAATAAATCCTTTGGTGGCCATTCACCCAAAAGCTGTACAAATGCAAGCATCTGTCCAGATTATCTCAGTCTTTCTCTGTGGTCAGTGCAGCTTGGTTTGTTTCTTATTCCATGTCGGAAACTTTATCTCGCCTTCTTAGCCTCACATGTCATCTGTCAGAAAGCTCACAGAAATGTCCTTAATGTTTAGGATATATAACCCAGCCATAGTGGGTCCACAACCCAGTGTACTCATAGTGCCGGTCCCAAGCCCGGGTAAATGGGGAGGGCTGTGTCAGGAAGGGCATCCGACGTAAAACCTTTGCCAAATCAAACATGTGGATCATGACGAATGAGGCTTTCATACCAGATCGGTTGAGGCCCAGGTTAACAACGACCACCACCGGTACTGTTAACCGACAGGGTGACGGTGGAAATTGGGCTACTGTTGGTCGAAGATCGAGGAGGATGAGAGTTGGAAGGTGTGTTAAAAGGGAGAGAGAGAAAAGGAAAGGTAGAAGTATGGAGGTGGGAGTAGAGACGTTAAATGTAGGGACTATGACTGGTAAAGGCAGAGAGTTGGCTGATATGATGGAGAGAAGAAAGGTAGATATACTGTGTGTTCACGAACCAAGATGGAATGGAAGCAAGGCTAGGAGCACTGGAGGTGGATTTAAACTGTTCTACCATGGTGTAGATAGGAAGAGAAATGGAGTAGGAGTAATCTTGAAGGAAGAGTATGTGAAGAGTGTTGAGGAGAAAAAGAGGGAGTCAGACAGAATCATGAGTTTGAAGCTATACGTAAGTCAAAGGTGTGATGTTGAATGTTGTCAGTGCGTATGCTCCACAAGTTGGATGTCAGGTATAAGAGAAAGAGGAATTCTGGAGTAAGTTGGATGAAGTGGTAGAGAGTGTTCCTAGGAGGGAGAGAGTGGTGATTGGAGCGTACTTTAATGGACATGTAGGTGGAGGGAACAGAGGTGATAAGGAGGTCCTGGGTAGGTATGGTTTTAAGAAGAGAAATGTGGAAGGACAGATGGTTGTGGATTTTGCTAAAAGAATGGAAATGGCTGTAGTGAACACAAACTTCAAGAAGAGAGAGGAACATAGGGTGACTTACAAGAGTGGAGGAAGGTGCACACAAGTGGACTCCATCTTATGCAGAAGGAGGAATCTGAAAGAGATAGGAGACTGCAAGGTGATAACAGGGGAGAATGTAGTTAGACAGCATCGGATGGTAGTCTGTAGGATGACTTCAGAAAACAAAAAGAGGAAAAGAGTGAAGGCAGAGCCAAAGATTAAGTGGGGGGAAGGTACAGAAGAAAGAAGGTTGCACAGAGTTCAGGTACTGGTTGATACAGGCTCTGGGTGGTAGGGAAGAATTACCAGATGACTGGAAAAGTACAACAAAAGTTTTGAGGGAAATGGGTAGAAAGGTATGTGGTGTATCCAGTGGACAGAGGAAGGAAGACAAGAAGATTTTGTGGTGGAACAAGGAGGTACATGAAAGTATTCAAAGGAAGAGATTAGCAAAGAAAAAGTGGGATAGTCAGGGAGATGAAGAAAGTAGACAGGAGTATTTGGAATCGAGGCACATGCCAAAGAGAGAGGTGGCAAAGGCAAAGGATAATATAGTGAGTTGTATGAGAGGCTGGACACTAAGGAAGGAGAAAAGGACTTGTATCGATTGGCTAGACAGAGAGATCGAGCTGAAAAAGATGTACAGCAGGTTAGGCTGGTTAAGGACAGAAATAGTAATGTACTAACAAGTGAGGAGAGTGTGTTGACAAGGTGGAAGGAGTACTTTGAAGAGTTGATGAATAAAGAAAATGAGAAAGAGAGGAAGGTGGATGAAGGAAAGATGGAGAACAAGGAAGTCCTGAGGATTAGCAAGGCGGAAGTGAGGGCAGCTTTGAAAAGGATGAAGAATGGAAAGGCTGTTGGTCCAGATGACAATATCTGTGGAGGTATGGAGATGTTTAGGAGAGATGGCAGTGGACTTTTTAACCAGATTGTTTAGCACAATCTTGGAGAGTGAGAGGATGCCTGAAGAGTGGAGAAGAAGTGTTTTGGTACCAATTTTCAAAAGAAGAAAGGTGATGCTCAGACCTGTAGTAACTACAGAGGCATAAAGTTGATCAGCCACACTTTGAAGATATGGGAAAGAGTTGCTGAAGAAAGGTTAAGAGGAGAGGTGACAATCATTGAGCAGCAGTACAGTTTCATGCCAAGAACGAGTACTACAAATGCAATGTTTGCTCTAAGAGTGCTGATGGAGAAGTATAGAGAAGGTCAGAAGGAGTTGCCGTGTGTCTTTGTGGATCTAGAGAAAGCATGTGATAGGTGCTAAGACAGGAAGTGTGGTATTGTATGAGAAAGTCATGAGTGGCAGAGAAGTATGTGAGGTTGGTGCAGAATATGTAGGAGGACAGTGAGACGGTGGTGAGGTGTGCTGTAAGGGTGATGGATGGGTTCAAGGTAAGGGTGGGGTTACATCAGGGATCGGCTCTGAGCTCCTTCTTGTTTGCCATGGTGATGGACAGGTGACAAATGAGATCAGGCAGGAGTCTCTGTGGACTGTGATGTTTGCAGACAACATTGTGATCTGTAGTTAGAGTAGGAAGCAGGTGGAAGAGAACCTGGAAAGGTGGAGGCATGCTCTGGAGAGAAGAGGAATGAAAGTCAATACAAGCAAGACAGAATTCATGAGTGTGAATGAAAGGGAGGCAGGTGTAACGGTGAAGATGGAAGGAGTAGAGGTAGTGAAAGAAGATGAGTTTAAACACCTGGAGTCAACCATCCAAAGCAATGGAAAATCCATGAGAGGTGAAGAAGAGAGTGCAGGCAGGGTGGCGTGGGTAGAGACGAGTGTTGGGGTAATTTGTGACAGAAGTGTAGCAGCAAGAGTGAAAGGGAAGATTTATAAGATTGTAGTAAGACCTGCTATGATGTATTGTTTGGAGACAGTGGCGCTGACAGAAAGACAAGAAATGGAGCTGGAGGTGTCAGAGTTGAAGATGCTAAGATTTTCATTGGGAGTGACTAGGAGGGACAAGATTAGAAATGAGTATATCAGAGGGACAGCTCAGGTTGAGCGGTTTGTAGACAAAGTAAGAGAGGCAAGGCTGAGATGGTTTGGACATGTGCAGAGGAGGGATAGTGGATACAGTATATTGGACAAAGGATGTTGAAGATGGAGCTGCCAGGCAGGAGGAAAAGAGGAAGACCACAGAGAAGAATCATGGATGTAGTGAAGGAGGACATAGAGAGGGTTGGTGTTACAGAGGAAGATGCAAGGGATAGGGTGAGATGGAGGCAGATGATCCACTGTGGTGACTCCTAAAGGGAGCAGCCAAAAGAAGAAGTAGTTTAGGAATATCTATATGTAGTGCTGTGAAAAAATATTCACCCCTTCCTGTTTTCTTATATTTTCTCATATTTGTCATCACATTTAAATGTTTCAGATCATCAAAGAAATTTTAATACTAGACAAATAAAACCTGAATAAATACAAAATACAATTTTTAAATGATAATTTAATTTATTAAGGGAAAAAACCTATCCAAACCCACCTGGCCCTATGTAAAAAAGTAATTGCCCCCTAAACCTAATAACTGGTTGTGCCCCAATTGGCTGCAACAACCGCAATTAAGCCTTTGTAATAACTGACAATGAGTCTTTTACATCTTTGACCTACATGGTCACAATAAACCGATTACTGGGAATAAACCGAAAATGGCAATAATCAGTTTTGTTGTATTTAAATGCACTGAATAGATTTATTATTGGAGGGTAAAACACTTGAGTTAATGACCCCGGTTACATGGCCTTTATCAGATTACTCTGTACATGACCACTTGAATAATCAGATAACTCCAGAAATTCAACCATAACCAGTTTATTTTTGTACATGTAAAGATGGTCGCTGTTGAGAAATTTTGGTCCAGTCTTCTTTACAGAATTGTTTTAATTCAGCCACATTGGAGGGCTTGAGCTTGAGGTCGTGAACTGATGGCTGGATATTCTCCTTCAAGATTTTCTGGTAGAGAGCAGAATTCATGGTTCCATCAATTACGGCAAGTCATCCAGGTCCTGAAGCAGCACATCAGCCCCAGACCATCACAATACCACCACCATGTTTGACTGTCGGTATGATGTTCTTTTTATAAAATGCTGTGTTAGTTTTATACCAGATGTAACGGGACACATGCCTTCCAAAAAGTTCAGCTTTCTTCTCATCAGTCCACAGAATATTTTCCCAAAAGTCTTGGGGATCATCAAGATGTTTTCTGGGCAAATGTGAGACGGGCCTTTGTGTTCTGTTTGGTCAGCAGTGGTTTTAGCCTTGGAACTCTCCCACGGAAGCCATTTTTGCCCAGTCTCTTTAATATTGTTGAATCATAGACCAGTGTCCAAACTGAGGTAAATCAAGCCTGCAGTTCTTTAGATGTTGTTCTGAGTTTTTGTTTCTCATTTGTTCTTGGAATTTCTTTAGATCGCAGCATGATTTTTGATTTTTTTTTTTTTATTTTGTGTACTTTATTGACCCCCAGAGGGGAAATTCAGGGCATCCACCTGGATGGATGAAGCAGCCACGGTACGGTGCTATCCCTTCACCATTCACACACACATTCACACCTAGAGCCACTTTAGAGTCTCCAATTAACCTAACCTGCATGTTTTTGGCCTGTGGGAGGAAACCGGAGAAATCCCAGAGTAAACCCACGCAGACATGGGGAGAACATGCAAACTCTACACAGATCACTGTTGGTCAGGGGCTGGGATTGAACCTGGGATCCCATGGCGGAGGGTGAGTTGGTGTGCTGTCACAGTGCTAACCACTGCGCCACCGCACCTTCATGATGTGTTGCTTTTGGAGATCTTTCAGCCTACTTCACTTTGACAGGTTCTTTTTATCTATTTAAGTGTTCTTGATTCAACAGGTCCGGCAGTAATCAGGCCTGAGCTTTGCTGGTGAAATTGAATTCAGCTTTCCGAAAAATGTGGTTCATCACAGTTAATTCATGATTTAACGGGGGGGAAGGGGGAGGTCACACAGAGATAAGAAAGTTTAAATAACTTTTTTCCCATAATAAATAAAGTCATTTAAAAACTGCATTTTGCATTTACTGAGGTTATCTTTGTCTAATATTAAGAATTCGTTTCATGATGTGAAACATTTAAGTGTGACAAATATGCAAAAATATAAGCAATCAGGAAGGGGACAAATACTTTTTTAGCCTGGTTTGTAGTACAGTACCCTACTGGACCAGATTTCTGCCAGGACCACAAACAGTTTTCACTGAAAGGCATAATAGACTCAGTTTTTAATGAGTGATAATATGTTCTCAGGGAATGGAAAAAAAAGAGTACTGTGAATAATAGACAGCAGTGAACATTTCCCTTTGCTACAACCTGTCCTTCTTAATAAGAGTTGATCTTCAAATTAAAATTGAATTCTCCAGGTCTATTAAGTGTGATCCCCCTTGGTCAGTTGCTGCTGAGGGTGGATCACTGTACAACAGTTACACGTGTTCTCCAGGTGGTCAGGTTTCATCTGATTTGTTGACTACTTTGAAGATTAAACCACTGGGAGACATTTTTCTGTGGATACTGGTGACATGAAATAATATTTCATCTCTAACTTTCGTTGTGTGATAGGGAGGCGTGGGGCCAGCATGCAAGATCATGTAATGATAAATCATTGTTTCAAAATGAGACAAAAATAGCAGCAGTTGCAATGTTTTGACATAATCTGTCGGACTGAAATGCAAAGATCACTTTCTTTATCTTTGGGCCGGAGTTAAACTCACAATAACAAAGATTTTAATAAGTGCAAAGATTTCATGATCATTTCTTCAGTGAAACAGGAAATAATTGCTTTGATTAAAGAGTCTGATTTAGTTCAAGATTAAAACTTTTTTCCAAGAGCTACATCAAATTTCTATAAACAGTTTTAGCATTTAACAGATAATTCAAATCTTGTAAAAGTAATAATTTAGCTATGTTTTCATCATATTAATATAAGTACACAGAAGAGAGTGAAATATCTTCATTCATATAATGCAGAAAGTAAAACAAACATTCTTGTTCTTGTCATGATGTAAGATTCAACCTTGAACTGCATATAAAAAAGAGGCCGAAGCCACTATGACATCATTATCTGTGAACAGATCCTTTGGAGTAGAGGGTAGAGTACCAAGTTATCAGATGGTCTGTTTGGTTAGCAAACTGCAGCTATGTGGATGTTAGAAATGGTACAAACCAAAACTGTGGTGGTAAGGTTCTATTCAGTGGCACCTGAGGAAAAAAAAAATCCTAACAAACAACACTAACTTTATGTCACAATAAAATACAGTATAAACAAGTAGGTTACTAAAAAAAGCCCTGTTGTAGTTGTTATGAAGGAGGGATGGACTATGGACACTTTACCCATTTTTTTGTACCACAATGTCAAAATTTATTTTCCATCATAGTCAGTTTTAAAGATCGACATGACAGCTCTCTAAAAGTGAAGACGACACATCTTGATCGCCCTCTACTGGCTGGCTGCAGAAAGACTTTCAGCCCCTCCCATTACTGTGTGCTGCATTTTGCCAAATTCAAAACTAAAAATACTGGTTATTGTCCTTGTATATAGTTTTTATCTTTCAAATTGTCTCTTTTTTGATCGGTAATAACAGGAGTGTTGTCAAGATGGTCAGTCATGATTGAGGTAGATGCCTTATGGCAGTGGTGACCAACAATGTGCCATGGTGGCCCAAGATCCTGCATGTTTTACCCTCAAACCACTGTCTTCAGTAGGTGAGTTCACTGAATTTCTTACCACTGATTGCTGATCAGTGAAAATATATGCTGGGTGGTACAGATAACCTGTAGGGTCTTGGGCCACCATGGAACAGGGTTTGGGACCACAGCCTTATGGGCTGCCAAACAGACTGTAATGGAGGCTGTATGGGAGGAAACTTGACATCATGGTTCTGTTTCACAGCAGACTCTGACTCCAAAAGCACAAGATGGCATCATCCTAAATCCAGAAAGTACAGCTTAACTTTTCCTTTTTCCACCCACTATGTTTATTAGATTTTTAAAAAAACATTACTAATAAAGGAAAAAAAATGCATCCAAGGTTGAGCACTGAACTAATACAAAAGAAACCCTTCAACGGTGACTGGGACAGTTAAAGGGTAAATGTAACCCCTAGTGGTCAAGAGTGGTAAATATTTTTTGTCAATAAAATACTTCAGATTTCCAAGGCTATAACTTGAAAGTTGCAAAAGATAATGGCTTACTGTCAATTAGAAAGATGTAGCATATGATCCAAAGTTTCAGATAGGAATAAATTTACGCATCTAATTTGCATAATGTCGCGGAAGCTATATAAATTACATAACTCAGTCAAAAGTGGACTTCGGATATATTTCCACAAAGAATGGTTCGATTTTTTTGACACCGTTTTGTCTACGGCAGTATGTTTTTATTATATCTTCAAAGTATATGAACCAGAAAATCAATAAAATGTAAAAAAAAAAAAACATAAATTCGTCACTTGCTGGTGGCGGGGGGCTTGCTCGCTTGCGTGGTCGGTCCGTTTTCGCCCATCGTGGTCGTTGTTTTGCGTTTGGTCAGTCATTTATGCTCTCTACCACATCTACAAACTCTTATGATTATCCCACGTGAATTTCACTTGTATTATGCGGCTATTTTTCCTGTATGATGCAGTTTCTGTGAAGATCCAGACGATCGTGGTGGCGGCCATCTTGGTCTTGTGAGCTCAAGACAGAAAAAGGAAGAATAATAATGAGGATTTATTCTTCTTTGCTGTATTCCATGTCAGCCATGATTCCTCTGACGCGTGTTTGCCACCTTCTGAACTGTCAGATCAGTACAGCTCAGTACAAATCCTCAGTAAAGCCGGGGATGTCAGAGTACAGCCAGAGAGTTGACAGGCGCAGTTGCTACACTGTGCCACTGGGGGCGCGCGACCCGTCCATGAAATGTGGACAGTTAAAAGATTTTGTATCTTAAAGTCAGGATTAATAGTACAAGCTCACCGTGGCAGCAGTTTTACAAAGAGGGGACCCAGACCGTTGGATAAACAGAAGATGGATGGGTGGCATATAGGTTTTGTAATCTGCATATTTACCTACACATAAGTGTATCAAGGACAGCTCGGTGGTGTCACCTTACAGCAAGAAGGTCATGAGTTCTAACTCAAAAACTGGCCAGCTAGGACCTTTCTGTGTGGCGTTTACATGGTCTCCCCATGTCTGTGTGGGTTTTCGTCGGTTTACTCCGGATTCCCTCCACAGTCCAAAGACATACATGTTTACTTAATTGGCACTAACTGAAGATTCTGAATTGTACATACAGTCGTGTGAAAAAATTAGGACACCCCATTAAAGTCACTCGTGTGACTTCCGGTGCCACACGAGTAGGCTGCCTTTTTGCAATAGCGGATCAGTTTCTTCCTATTTCTATTTACTATCTGGCTCTCTTGCTAATCTTTCTGTTTCGGTGACACCTTGATCCATCACAGACACGTAGATCGCCCAAATGTCTCCTGAGCCAGCGGACAGATCCACTGTTTTCTGCAGGAGGCAGTACAATAGGGACCAGCTGTTAGCACTTAACCGGCCCACGATGATAGCGCAAAAACTCGACATACTGGGAGAAATAAGATGAAAACGGTGTGGATGTCGTGCTGGAATAAGACGGCGGGCGAACAATCAAATCAAACTTTATTGTCATATTGCTGTACATATAACTGTAGTGCAGGCAAGATGAAATTGCGTTTCTCTCGGCATCCATATAAATAGAAGCAGCATGATTTAAGACACACTCACACATAGCTTCACCCCCCCACCCCCACCCCCCATCCATTCACACATCCCTGAGACATACTTGGGAAAAAACTAACTAACTATAATATACAAATAATATACAAAATGTCCGTAGGTACAGTAGTGTGTATGAGAGATTCCGGGTCAACTGTTCAGCATCCTGACAGCTTGTGGAAGGAAGCTGTTGATCAGTCTGGTGGTTCTGCCTCTGATGCTCCGGAATCGTTTACCGTCATTTATTATGGGGAATGTACGATCGCTACTCAGAAAAACAGATGAGCTAGCGGCTATCTCCCGCTACGATAGCATATACAGGGAGTGTAGCCTGATGCTTTTCACGGAGACGTGGCTAACAGAACTAGCAACAGATGCTAACATTGAACTGGAGGGTTTCCATGCAATACGGGCAGACCGAACACCAGACAGTGGGAAGGCAAGGGGCGGAGGAGTGATAATGTATGTCAATAACAACTGGTGCAGACCGGGACACATCACGGTTAAACAACAACACTGCAACGAAGACATGGAGTTGCTAGCTGTTACCATGCGGCCTACATATCTCCCGAGGGAATACTCACACGTGATCTGCATTGTTATTTATGAAAATCCGACGGCGAACGCTGGGACAGCACGTGACATCATCCACTCAGTAACTGGCAGGCTGCAGACAGAACACCCAGATGCTCTTCTCCTCATCTCAGGCGATTTCAACCATATTTCACTGTCTCCCATTCCACCTACGTTCACCCAGTATGTCACATGCCACACTAGAGACAATAAAACACTGGACTTATTCTACGCAAACACTAAGGAGGCATACACCTCATCACCACTCCCCCCATTCGGGAGATCGGATCACAACTTGGTTCATCTCCTGCCAGTGTACAAACCCCTAGTGCACAGACAACCTCCGGTCATGCGCACAGTGAAGTTATGGTCTGAGGAGGCAATGGACGCTCTAAAGGACTGTTTTGAAACCACTGCCTGGGAGCAGCTCTGTGATGCACATGGTGAGGACATCGATGGCCTCACTCACACCATCATGGACTACATCAGCTTCTGTGTGGACAACACCGTACCCACCAAGACCATACGGTGTTGCTCGAACAACAAACCCTGGATCAACCCTGAGATAAAAACACTTCTGAGAGAGAAGAAGAGGATCTTCAGGTCGGGGAATGGGGAGATGCTGAAGTCCGTACAGAGGGAGCTGAGGAGGAAGATCAGAGAAGGCAAGGACAGCTTCAGGAAGAAGATGGAGGACAAGCTGAAACAAAGCGACATTGGTGGGGTCTGGAGAAACCTTAAAACCATCTCTGGGCTCCAGAATACCTCCCCCCAGGCCACGGGGGGCAGGGAGTGGGTGAACAATCTGAACCTGTTTTTTAATAGGTTTGACCAACCGCCCTCCCCCACTGACTGTACAACAACCACTGCTGCCTCTAAAGACATCGAGTCCTGATGCCCACACCCCACTCCACCAACACCCCCCCACTCCCAACACACAGCCCCCCAACATGACCCTCACTAAGACCCAGGTGAGGACGGAGCTGAGGAAGATCAAGGCAAGGAAGGCGTCGGGACCGGACGGTATCAGCGCAAAGCTCCTCAAGTCCTGTGCAGACCAGCTGTGTGGGATTGTGGAGCTCATCTTCAACCTGAGTCTGAAGCTGTGGAGGGTACCACAGTTGTGGAAAACATCTTGTGTGGTACCTGTACCAAAGACTTCCCACCCCAAAGACCTGAACAGCTACAGACCAGTGGCCCTGACGTCCCATATGATGAAGACCTTGGAGAGACTGCTCCTTGCTCACCTCCGCCCCCTGGTGGGACCAGCGATGGATCCACTCCAGTTCGCCTACCAGCATGGCATTGGGGTGGAGGATGCAGTGATCTTCCTTCTTCACCGTTCTCTGTCCCACCTGGAGAAACCCGGGAATGCGGTGAGGATCATGTTCTTTGACTTCTCCAGTGCTTCCAACACCATCCAACCGCAGGGGTGGACCAGCACCTGTCATCATGGATCCTGAACTACCTCACTAACCAGCCACAGTTTGTGAGAACCCGGGACTGTGTGTCCGACATGATCATCAGTAGCACGGGGGCCCCCCAGGGAACGGTTTTGGCTCCCTTCCTGTTCACCCTTTATACTGGGGACTTCTCACACAGCACAACACACTGCCATCTACAGAAGTTCTCTGACGACTCTGCGATCGTCGGCCTCATCTCCAATGGAGATTAAGCTGAGTACAGAGGACTTATCCAGGACTTCGTGGACTGGTGCCATCAGAACTACCTCCAGATCAACGCGAGAAAAACTAAGGAGCTGGTGGTGGACTGCCACAGGCAAGGACAACCCCTCACAGCACCAGTAAACATACAGGGAACAGATACTGAGATGGTGACATCCTACAAGTACCTTGATGTTCATCTGAACAATAAACTAGACTGGTCACACAATACCGACGCACTCTACAAGAAGGGACAGCGCAGGCTGTTCCTACTGAGGAGACTCAGGTCTTTTGGTGTACAAGGGGCGCTGCTGAAGACATTCTATGACACAGTGGTGGCATCAACCATCACTTTTGGAGTGGTCTGCTGCGGCAGTGGCATTACAGCAGCCGATAGGAAGAGACTGAACAAACTGATCAAGAAAGCTAGCTCTGTCCTGGGGCAGTGCCTTGACCCAGTGGAGGAGATAGGAGAGAGAAGGACGGTGGCTAAACTGTCATCTCTGCTGGAGTCCGAGTCCCACCCTATGCAGGACATACTGAACGCACTGAGGAGCTCATTTAGCAGCAGACTACATCATTCTAGGTGCGCAACTGAGAGGTTTCACAGGTCCTTCCTACCTACGGCTGTCAGACTGTATAACCTAAGCAGGGCTGCTCGCAGAGATAGCAAAAAAAAAAATGTGACAACCTAATAGTATTGAATGCAAAAGACGCAATAGACTTACACAATGGTCCTCCAGTATACAACTAGGACAATATTGGTCGCTACGGAGGGTGACAATATGTATGGGTACATAGTCATACTATGTAGGATAACTAAGCAGATGGTTATGCTGTCTATTCCATCTAGCTACAATGCTCCACACTGTGTGTATATATATTTATATATTTGTTCCATCTAGCTAAAATGCTCCACACTGTGTGTTTATATATTCATATATTTATATGTACATATGTATATTCGCTGCTCTTGTTTTCTTATCTTCTTGATTGTTGCTTTGAGTGTTGCTATTCCTGTGCTGTTGCAATCCTGGAATTTCCCCATTGTGGGACTAATAAAGGCTTATCTTATCTTATCTTATCTTATCTTATCTTAAATATTCAGTTCTTTATTAAGAAATGTTCACATCTTGTTTGTATTTATTGCTAGAAAAGATGGTGATTTAATTGCAGGTAAATAACAAAAATTAACCTTGTTTTACTCATTAAACAAAAGATATCAACAAAAACATGTATTCTAACTGAGGAAAAAGTTAGGACACCCTACCACCTAATAGCTAGTGTTACCCCCATTTGGCTGAAATAACTTCAGTGAGATGCATCTTGTAGCCATCTACCAGTCTCTGACATCGGTCTGAGAAAAGTTTGCTCCACTCCTCAACGCAGAATTCTTTCAGCTGTGAGATGTTTGAAGGGTTTCTTGCATGTACAGCCCGTTTCTGTCATAACCCGAGCGCTAATATTGTCCGCGCTCGGGCCACGCACCATTCCTGTCAGGCATCTTGTGGCAGTCTCGTCAAACGTTCGTCAAATGTTCGTCTAACGAGCGTCAACGATTCCTTCTCATCTCATTCGTGAGTTTGTTATTCGCCTGTGATTATTGTCATACTCTGTCCCCCTTTTCCGTATCAGACGCTGAGCGAGCGCTCCTCGTCTCAGCTGTCAACGATCGTTCTGTGAGTTAATTAGTAGTCTTATTGTTTAGCCCACGTGGCTGGTTATCTTGTCCTTCCCTTTCCCTACCTGTTAATAAACATCTGTGCAACTTCACTGGACTGTGGCGTCTTATGCTGGCTCGTGAGGGCCAGCCCTGACAGTAGACTGCCACCAGAAGGAGACGCCGTTCTCGGTGAAGTTGCATTCAGGAGAACTTTGCTCTTTCCTGTCTGGGTACGGTGTGCTGGAAGTATGCCATCGCGGAGGGGCCGCGCTCGGAGTCCCAGCCACAAGCTGACCGAGGCCCTGGATGAAGTTGATGAAATACTCATCGCCGCCTCCCTCCTCGACTATCACCCCGACGTACGCTGGTACCTGGACAGTGCTGAGGATGTCCTGAACCATTTTCCCCGCAACGCCGACCACCCAGAAGTCGGCATAAGGAGGGATGACATCGCCGCCCAACGAGAGATACTCCGGATGTACGAGGAAGAAAACGACCGAAAGCGGAGGAGAAGGCATCCCCACTCCCCGCTTTGGGATCCCGATCCTCTCCTCGATCCAGGCCAGGAGTTCGCACCATCCGAGGCCCGTCGAAGACGTCGGCGCCATGGCCAGAGACAACCTCAGCAAGAACCCTGTCCGGATCTGGTTCCGGGTCGCCGGAATGCCCCCATCAACCTGACAGCTGTCTCTTCAGCGTCTCGCCAGGAGAGAACCCCCACAGCCTCTCTCTCCGGGCCATCGTCCCCCGCTGTCCCGTCAGCGCGCCGTGCCCGGCCCATCTCGGCTGTCGCCCCCTCCTCTCCGATGCCTCCTCCAGCTGCTGGGTGTACGAGGAGTTCTGCTTTGGTGAGCCTGGAGCCGAGTCCATCACGAGCGGCTCCCCCTCGTCCTTCCAGGGAGCCCTCTGCCACCATTCGGCGAGAAGAAGGAGCAACGTTGCCTGCAGCAGGAACCATCCTCCCTCCGGGAGACAGGCGAGTACAAGTTCACTCTTCCTCTCCTAATAGTGATTTGTCTTGTCTGACTCCTGGGGGTGAGGTTCGGGGTTTGCAGCCCCCCGAGCCTCCACCACCTGCTGAGATAATAACTAAACCCGCTGCCTCTGTGTCTCCCTCCACGGAGCGATCCTCGACGTCAGCCAAGCGTCATCGGATGAGGAGGGGGCCTGCGGCCCTGGAGCACGTAATTCCAGCCCCGCAGCCACGTCAAGGACGGAGGAGGAGAGCGGACTGCTGTATGGAGCCTGCGCCGACGACGAAGCGTCCCCGGGTCTCCACGGATGATCAGTCCGACCCAGCGGGCCAGGGTCCCCCTGCCACCACGCTGTACGGGTTGCCAGCGTGGATAACGGTGCCGGAGGGTCCTCAGGCTGCAGAAGCCATCATGCGAGCTGCGGAGCCCGACGCAGCTGAGTGGGAGCCAGAAGACGACCTCCTCCCGTCTGAGCCTGGATCATCGAAGTCCTGGACGGCGTCCGAACTTGAGATCAGGCAAGTGCTCAGTGTTGTCTTTGCCTTTTCTATTATTGAGCATTTTTGCCTGTCTCTTGGGGGGGGGGGGTGCAGCCGTCTACTGCGTCCGAGCTCGTCTCGCCGGGTTCTGGCGCTGCCAATGATCCTGATCCCGGTTCTTCTTCTTTCCCTTCTGAGCCTTCTCCCAGGGTCGCCGGTGCAGCGCAGACGCCAATCACTGTGCCGGGGGTTCCGGGTTCGGAGTTGGAGGTCGATACTGGCGCAGCCACGACCCAATTGGGGTCCGACGCAGGTGCAGCCGTGGTCCAGTCGGGGCCCGTCACAGGAATGGTTCCGACCCAATCGGGATCTGACGCGAGTGCAGCCGTGGTCCAGTCGGAGTTCGTCATCGGCTTGGTTCCGGCCCGATTGGGGTCCACCGCGGGTGCAGCGTCAGCCCAGTCGGGGTCCATTACCGGATTGGTGCCGGCCCAATCAGCGCCTGTTCGTGTGGGATCCGGAGAAGGAGCTGCAGACCCGCCACTGAGTAATGCTGAACTGATCCCTTATCTTCGTCACGTTTTTTCTTCCCTTGCACCAGGAACCGCGGGGATTACCCATAGTTGGCCCGGCTCTCCCTTGTTTCCTCTCTCCGTTGGGAGGCCATCGCCGAGCTCTCTCCAGTGGTCCTGTTGGCAGGTTGATGCAGGTCGACCACCTGGAAGCCTGCTCTTCCCGTTTGGCGTCCTGGGCCGGCCCCCTGATAAACTGAACCCTATTTTTGGCAACCTGGTCTGGCCGCCGGAGGTTCGGTCATCCTCGGCCTGGAATTCGAGTAGGCCGCCAGAACACTTCCCGTTACCCCGGTTAGCGGCTTGGATGCGGGGTGCGGGGAGGCCCCCTGAACTGTACATTATGCCTGTCATCCCGGTTTCTTTCTCTGCCCGTCAGTTTTGCAGCTATTTAATTAATGTAGCCAATAGCCATTATGCTGTTTTTTCTCCATTTGCACATTTAATTTCTTACAGCTTGTCTTGTGGCGGCTCAGTTTTGATATGTGCATTTGAGAGTGCCGTATTTTCTGTTATCGTGTCTGTAATTGCCCTTTTTTTCCAGCTTTATAACAGGCTATACCATTGTGTTTTGGTTATGCTTGCTTGAACTAGCGTGTGTTTCTTTTTCTTTTCCCCCTCTCCTGTTGGAGGGATGAGACTGTTACCCTGTGGGGTTTTTTTTCTCTTTTCTCGTACCCCGTATGTGCTCCTGTGTTGTATAGTTTTTGTTTTTTTTCCCGATGAATGTATGCCCTGGTTGTTTTCTGTTCCTGCCCTGTCTTTATTGTGATTTGTGTGGTAGGATATCGGGCTGATTTGGTTTTCGGTGAGGCCGATTCTGTCCCCCCTTTGCCTGCTCCCCCATCCACCCGCCCTGGGGTGGGGTGAGGGGGTTTGGATGTTAACGGGCTTCCGAGAGTCTGCCCTTGAGGGGGAGGTCCTGTCATAACCTGAGCGCTAATATTGTCCGCGCTCAGGCCATGCACCATTCCTGTCAGGCTTTGACAGCGGTGTTGTTATTCTGGCTCCCCGGGCTCTGATTGGACAACGCTCGGGGGAACTTCCTGCTGTCAAGGCCTGAACAGCTGTGCCGCATTTGCGGTCATTAGCGGCCAGCTTTAAAAGCTGGCGCCAGCGGCAGCATCTTGTGGCAGTCTCGTCAAACGTTTGTCAAATGTTCGTCTAACGAGCGTCAATGATTCCTTCTCATCTCATTCGTAAGTTTGTTATTCGCCTGTGATTATTGTCGTACTCTGTCCCCCTTTTCCGTATCAGACGCTGAACGAGCGCTCCTCGTCTCAGCTGTCAACGATCGTTCTGTGAGTTAATTAGTAGTCTTATTGTTTAGCCCACGTGGCTGGTTATCTTGTCCTTCCCTTTCCCTACCTGTTAATAAACATCTGTGCAACTTCACTGGACTGTGGCGTCTTATGCTGGCTCGTGAGGGCCAGCCCTGACAGTTTCAAGTCACCCCACAGCATCTCAATGGGATTAAGATCTGGGCTTTGACTCAGGAATTCCAGGACTCTCCATTTCTTAGTTTTAAGCCAGTCCTTGGTGGATTTACTGGTATGTTTTGGGTCATTGTCATGTTTCAGGGTCCAGTTCCACTTCAGCTTTAATTTTTTTTTACAGATGGTCTCACGTGGTCCTCAAGCACCCTCTGATACACTGTAGAATTCATGGTGGATTCTATGATGGTGAGGTGGCCAGGTCCTGCTGCAGCAAAGCATCCCCAAACCATGACACTTCCACCTCCATGCTTCACAGTCGGTATGATGTTCTTTTCCTGGAATGCTGTATTTGGTCTATGCCAAACACGTCCTCTGTTCTGGTTTCCAAATAATTCAATTTTAGACTCATCTGTCCAAAGAACATTATTCCAGAAGTCCTGGTCTTTGTCTACATTGTCTCTGCCAAACTTCAGTCTGGCCTTCATGTTTCTCTTAGAGAGCAAAGGTTTCCTACTTGCATGCCTCCCATGCAAGTTAAACTTGTGCAGTCTCTTTCTAATTGTAGAGGCATGCACTTTCACATCAACAGTTGCAAGAGCCTGCTGTAGGTCCTGTGATGACATTTTTGGGTTTTTGGAGACATTTTTTAGCATCTTGCGGTCTGCTCTCGGGGTGAACTTGCTTGGACAGTCAGACCTGGGTATGCTGGCAGTTGTTTTAAATGTCCTCCACTTGCAGAATATTTTCCAGACAGTGGAATGGCTGATTTCAAATTCTTTTGAGATCTTTTTAAATCCCTTACCAGACTCATAAGCTGCTACATTCTTCTTTCTGAAGGCCTCAGACAACTCTTTCAATCTCACCATGGTGTTCACTCTCACTTCAACAGTCAGGAGCACACCAAACTAAATGTCTGAGGTTTAAATAGGACAAGCTTCCTTCAAAATGCTGAGTAATGATGTTCTAATCATGTGCACCTGATGTATTTACACCTGTGTGTGATTTTAGCCATTTTAAGTGGGAATAAGTGTGGGGGTGTCCCAATTTATTCCTCACCAGAAACTGCATGTTTTTAGAATTACATTTTACAGAAAATTTTAAAAAGTCTTTTCTTCAGTTTTAATTGTTTAGTTATATTACTTGAATCTCCCAGTATTGTTAAAATTGACATTAAATATCCATATGTCCAAATATGTTTAAAAAAACAAAACAAAACAGGCTTTCATAGGGTGTCCAAATTTTTTCACATGACTGTAGGTATAAATGAATGTTTGGGCTGGCCATGCAATGGACTGGTGATCTATCCAGGGTGTACCCCGCCTGTCCCACAAAGAAGCTGGGATAAGCTCCCACCCCCCCACGACCAAAAAGATGATTGATTATGAAATGAATGAATACGTAAGTGCATCCATATATCAAAGAAAACAAAACAAGAAAAATATAGAAAAAATTACCTTTTCCAACTGCCTGTTATGTCATAATAAATGAAAATATAATGCCAGTCAGATGTATTAATATCATATCACATTTCCTCAAGGATTCCCTTACTATATGCCGAATCATCCCTCTGTGACAGAAAATGGTACTGTTGGGCAGTGATGTGCACAAACATTTCGGGGGTGGGTGCTTAGCTCAAAAAAGGGGGCACTCCTACATACTGAAAAAAGTAAAGTTCCATACAGTAGTGCAAATTTTACTGTACTTACTCAGTATAACTATTTATTTTGATATTTATACACTCATGGAGAGATTTAATACCCTGTAGATTTCTACAAGATTATCAACTCACACAGAGACCATGGTCTTCAGTAAGGGTGGGAATCTTTACACACTTCACAATTCAATTTGGTTATGATTCAAGTGGCTCCGATTTGATTGTAAGACGATTCTTGATGCATCTTTTTTTTTCTGTTCGGGATCTTTTTCCTCCCACTGTGTGACAGCTTGGTACTTTTAAAACAAAGTTTTTGCAATGACCCATGAATTTACTTCCGATATCTTTAAAAAAAATGGAAATGTGGGAAGTTGTACATTAAGATACATTTGAAAGGCAATTGGTGTCTCTGTGGTGGAAAATTAAAATCGATAATACATGTAAAAAAAAAGCTCTCCAGAAGTGCATTTCAGAGGACAGAGGGCAAGGGGCAGGCACCAGAGCACCACTTGGAGTCTATCTGTGCACATGCCTGCTGTTAGGGTAGCTGTCCAGTGAGGTACAACTGCGACAGCTGGATAGGACCAAAACATTTGCACAAACGTCACTTTTCTACAATAGACCTGAGTGGCGACACGTCGCCCATATTTATGCACAATCTATGATCCATCCATCCATCTATCCATCCATCTTCTACCGCTTTTCCGGAGGTCCGGGTCGCGGAGGCAGCAGTTCAAGCAGAGAAGTCCAGACTTCCTTCTCTCCAGCCACCTGCTCCAGCTCTTCAGAAAGGATACCAAGGCGTTCCCAGACCAGCTGGGAGACATAGTCTCTCCACCGAGTCCTGAGTCTGCCCCGGGGTCTCCCCCCAGTGGGATGTGCCCGAAACACCTCAAGTGGGAGGTGTCCAGACATCCCCCTCATGGATCGTCACCTTATCGTGGTGGGGGGGTTGAGTGCCCCAGTGATCCCAGGAGCTATGTTGTCCGGGGCAATTTGCCTCTGATAGGGTCCCCCAAGACAAACTGGTCCTGGGTGAAGGGCCAGACTAAGAACGATCCAACAGACTCTCATGATAAATTCTAGATCAAGGATTCAGTGTACCCCGCCCGGTATGGGGTTACCGGGGCCCCACCCTGGAGCCAGGCCTGGGGGAGGGGCTCGATGGCTAGCATCTGGTGGCCGGGTTTCCACCCATGGGACCCGGCTGGGCTCAGCCCGAAGGAGTTACATGGGTCCGCCCTCCAGTGGGCTCACCACCTGCAGGAGGGATCATGGAGGTCCGGTGCTATGTGGATTAGGTGGCGGTCAAAGGCGGACACCTTGGCGGACTCATCCCAAGCTTTCTACACAGTCTATGATCTCCGTGCTAAAGTTGAACATCTTATACTTGAAGGACTGCCTGAATTTCAGATTCAGCCACTATTGGTCATTCAAGGAAACAAAGCAGCAGTTTCCACTTATGTTAAGATGTGCCACATCTACTAAAAATCAACAATTTTCAAAGTTACGTGTGAAAATATCCACATTTCTAGTCCTAAACTTTTCAGACTTAAAAGTAACACATCATATCACTAAAAAAAAAAAAAAAAAGAAAGAAAGAAATCACATGACCCGACTCAACTTTGTCAGTTTTTTTTTCCCGGCCATATGCTGTCTGCTAAGAGAAGAGCCAAAGAAAATCAAGCAAAACACACACATCAGCAAAGTTAATGCACTGTTTGTATCGACAACGGTGTGACAATCTGGAGGAGATGCGCCATATTGCAAGACTGCCATTGCTGCGTGCTGAGAGCTGCCAAAGCTGCCATCTGGCAGGTGAGCTGCACTCTTTCCTCCTGTAGCTCCCTTCCCTCTCACTTCTGTCCTCCACTCTTTGTCCCAGTCTCTCTCTCTCTCTCTCTCTCTCTCTCTCTCTCTCTCTCTCCCTCTATGTCTGTCTATTCCTGCCTTTGTTAGTCTTTCTCACTCCCACTACCTATCTTATTTCCACTTCTGAGTCTCCTCTCTGCCCCTGTCTGAAAGGTTCCTTTCCTCCACCTGTATGTGCGCCTCCCTCCAGGCCCGGATCACACAGTGAAATGAGCGGAAGCGTGAAGCTTGAAAGGGGGATGAAGGAGAGAAAAAGAGTGGGGACAACAGCGCATCAGCTGTGCTTGATGATCTGCAGCGTTTGTGTTCTCCCTGCCTGTTTCCCATAATTGTTTCCTGTCCCTCGTTACCTCCTCTCTCTTTTTTGTCTCCTCTCTTCAAATGTAAAACTGCACGCCAACGAACAAGCACGCGTACTGTATGACCCTGCACATGTGTGACAGTGCACATGTGTGACAGTGCACATGTGTAAACGACTTCCTCCTCCTCCGGCTGTAGCATCTGAGCAGTCGTGTTTAATCAGTGTCTCCATGGGCAACGGGGGTAACGGTGGGTGGAGGAGGGTGGAGTTTGGAGGTGGTGGGGAAGGGTCTGCGGCTATGGGTGGTAGCAGTGAGCCGCTGTGCACGCACTCCCTCACTCACACGCCTTATAAATGTGCTACATACACTAATTCAGCTGATGTATTATTGCTGCCAACGCATGTCGCCTTCACCCCTGACCCACACTGCTCTCCCTGATATTCAAATTGCTCAAAAATCAGCGTCACAGCTTCGAACTGGTGGTCATTTAAACCAAAAGCAGTTTTTAATGTTTTTTTGGCAGTGTACTAATGGTGTGTTCCTCGTCTCCTTTTCTTTTTTCTCTGTCTTCTCAAACTTACAGTGGCTCATTAATCTCTGTAGAAGTCTGAGATAACACTTAACTGGTAGCTTGTGGGTGAAAACGACAGAGACAGATGCTCTAAATTACTTCACCTACACTGGTCCGGCGCTGCCTCCGGGGTCAAGAAGCTCCAAAATAATGTAGCTCACCTCCATATACAGAACTGGCATGAAGAAACGAGAACGTCTGATGTCTACAGAACCTGTTTTTCCCAAACAGTTGTTTTCTACAATCACTCCAAGTCCAAATCTGTGATAGAGTATTTGTTCATCAGGACTGCTTTTGGTGTGGACTGTCAAGCTTTGTAGATACAAGCTACAGAGATACTAACTTAACCTAAGGTGCTCAGACTGCCAAAAATATTAATTTGGAGAAGTCTGTAGCAATACCTGATTCCAGATTCATGACTCAATAAAGTAAAAACTCACTTACAAACCACGTTTTGGGCATATGTGTACAGAGGTGCTGCATGCCAGCAGGCAAGGGAGGCAACTGTTTGGGCCCCGATTCCAAAAGGGTGCCCCAAGGACTGATTAACTTTGACTCACTACAGCAGTGATAATGTGGAGAGTTTGCAATAATAATAATAATAATAATATTTTTTTGTAGAGTGCTTTTCACAGACAGGGTCACAAAGTGCTTTCCATAAAATCAAACAGTAAATAAATAAAAAATAATAAAAGACATAAGAATAAAAACAGTAAACAATAAAAGACACAAGAACAATGTACAACCAGCAGAGGACTAATAAAACGCCAAAGTAAAAACATGGGTTTTTAACTGCTTCTTAAAATGAGCAAGTGAAGGTGCAGATCTTAAAATGTGGGGTAGGGAGTTCCATAAATTTGGTGCCACAGTTGCAAAGGCTCTGTCACCTTTGGTCTTGAGTCTAGTTTTTGGTACTGAGAGAAGGTTCTGACTTGAAGACCTGCTAGAAGAGTATGGATGCAGTACGTCACAGATATACAGTAAGAAGGCGCCTCACCATGAATGGCTTTATAGGTAAAAACAACTATTTTAAATTCATTCATCTTCTTCCGCTTAATCCTTTCCGGGTCACGGGGGGGTGGGGGGCTGGAGCCTATCCCAGCATCTTTGGGCGAGAGGTAGGGTACACCCTGGACAGATCGCCAGTCCATCGCAGGGCCAACACAGAGAGACAGACAACCATTCACTCTCACAGTCATACCAAGGACAATTTACAATCCCCAGTTTGATGCCAATTAACCTAACTTGCATGTTTTTGGCATGTAAATTGAATTCTAAAATTAATGGGAAGCCAATGCAGTGACAGTGGTAGGGCAGTGCAGAACTCCCTAAAGGGGCCCCAGCCCCACCTCTCACTCTTGCAAGTAGGCTTGCATCTTATAAGATAAGATAAGCCTTTATTAGTCCCACAATGGAGAAATTCCAGGTAAACAAATAAGTGAGAGTGACTGTATCAAAATGAAGTGGAGTTATCTGTATGGCAGTGACAAAAGAAAGAAGAAAAAAAGGGGACAATGAGAAAAGAAAGCAAGGCAGTGGTAAGTGGCACAGAAAATACAATAGTCAATTTAGCTCAGAGCAGCTGAGTATGTCCTGCCTCTGCTGGTTCTGATGTGACCATTTTGAGCACCTGTGTGTCAAAGTAAGGACACTGGTACTCATCTTATTTACTCAGCTAGCAAGCTGAAAATAAAAACAATTAACTTGGACAATACTTTTTCTTTAGTTATCCAATGAAGGCTGTATCCAGCCAAGCTTTGCACAAGCAATGCTTGTGTACTTTTTAAATTACAAAAAGTTTACATTTCACATTTTTTTTTTAGTGTCAGATTATTCATTATACAGTATAAGGGTGATGAACACTGATTGGAGCGGCCTCCTTTGAATTTTTGCATAGGGCCCCAAGAGACTCTAGAATCACCTCTGGACATGTACAGTGTATATAAAAAGTCTACACACCCCTGCTCAAATGCCAGGTTTTTGTGATGTAAAAAAATGAAACCAAGGTAAATCATTTCAAAACTTTTTCCACCATTAATGTGACCTATAACCTGTACAACCCAAATGAAAAACAAACTGAAATCTTTTAAGGGGAAAAATAAATAAAAAAAATACAATAACCTGGTTGCATAAATATGCACACCGTTAAACTATTTCTTTGTTGCAGCACCTTTAGCTTTTATTACAGCACTCAGTCTTTTTGGGTAGGAGTCTATCAGCGTGACACATCTTGATGTGGCAATATTTGCCCACTCTTCTTTGCAAAAATGCTCCAAATCTGTCAGATTGCGAGGGAATCTCCTGTGCACAGCCCTCTTCAGATCACTCTACAGATGTTCGATTGGATTCAGAACTGGACTCTGGCTCGGTCATTCCAAAACCTTAATCTTCTTCTGGTGAAGCCATTCTTTTGTTGATTTGGATGTGTGCTTTGGATCACTGTCATGCTGACAGATGAAGTTCCTCTTTATCTTCAGCTTTCTAGCAGGACCCTGAAGGTCTTGTGCCAACACTGACTGGTATTTGGAACTGTTCATAATTCCTCCACCTTGACTAAGGCCCCAGTTCCAGCTGAAGAAAAACAGCCCCAAAGCATGATGGTGCCACCATCATGCTTCACTGCAGGTATGGTGTTCTTTTGGTGATGAGCAGTGTTGTGTTTGCGCCAAGTATGCCTTTTGGAATTATAGCCTAAAAGTTCAACCTGGGTTTCATCGGACTATAACACATTTTTCCACATGTACTTGTGAGATTTCAAATGTGTTTTATCAAAATGTAGCCGGGCTTGGATGTTTTTCTTTGTAAGATAAGGCTTCCATCTTGCCACCCTACCCCATAGCCCAGACATACAGTATGATGAAGATCGGAGATTGTTGTCACATGTGCTAAGCAGCCAGTACTTGCTAGAAATTCCTGCAGCTCCATCAATGTTGCTGCTGGGCTCTTGGCAGCCTCCCTGACCAGTTTTCTTCTCATCTTTTCGTCAATTTTGGAGGGGCGTCACGTTCTTGGTAAAGTCACTGTTGTGCAATATTTTCTCCACTTGATGATGACTGTCTTCACTGTGTTCCATGGTATATTTAACGCCTTGGAAATTCATTTGTACCCTTCTTTGAACACTGAGATCCCTCTGATGCTTTGGAAGCTCTCTGCGGATCATGGCTTGTGCTGTAAGATGTGACTACAAAAATGTCAGGAAAAGCCTACTAGAACAGCTTAACTTTATTTGGGGTTAATCAGAGGCACTTTAAATGGTGGCAGGCATGTGCTGACTCCCATTTAACATGAGTTTGAATGTGACTGGTTAATTCTGAACACAGCCACATCCCCAGAGGGTGTGCATATTTATGCAGCCAGGTTATTGTAAGTTTATTATTTTTATTTTTTTATTTTTCCCCTTGAAAGATTTCAGTTTGTTTTTCAGTTGGGATGTACAGACGTGGACAAAATTGTTGGTACCCCTCTGTTAATGAAAGAAAAACCCACAATGGTCACAGAAATAACTTGAATCTGACAAAAGTGGTAATAAATAAAAATTCTATGAAAATTAACCAGTGAAAATCAGACAATGCTTTTGAGTTGTGGTTCAACAGAATTACTTTAAAAAACAAACTCATGAAACAGGCCTGGACAAAAATGATGGTACCCCTAGAAAAGATTGAAAATAATGTGACCATAGGGACATGTTCAACCAAGATGTGTCCTGTAATTAACATCACAGGTGTCTACAAAACTTGTAATCAGTCAGTCGGCAATTTAAACGGTGACAAGTAGTCACTGTGCTGTTTGGTGACATGGTGTGTACCACATTAAACATGGACCAGAGGAAGCAAAGGAGAGAGTTGTCTCAGGAGATTAGAAAGAAAATTATAGACAAGCATGTTAAAGGTAAAGGCTATAAGACCATCTCCAAGCAGCTTGATGCTCCTGTGACTACAGTTGCACATATTATTCAGAAATTTAAGATCCACGGGACTGTAGCCAATAATAATAGGAATGGTAACAAAAGAGCCCAGAACAACCTCTAAACACATTCGTGGTGAACTCCAAGGTCAAGGTACATCAGTGTCAGATCGCACCATCCGTTGTTGTTTGAGCCAAAGTGGACTTCATGGGAGACGACCAAGGAGGACACCACTGTTGAAAACAAATCACAAAAAAGCCAGACTGGAATTTGCCAAACTGCATGTTAACAAGCCACAAAGCTTCTGGGAGAATGTCCTATGGACAGACAAGACAAAACTGGAACTTTTTGGCAAGGCACATCAGTTCTATGTTCACAGTCGCAAAAATGAAGCATACCAAGAAAAGAACACTGTCCCTACTGTGAAACATGGAGGAAGTTCTGTTATGTTCTGGGGCTGCTTTGCTGCATCTGGCACAGGGTGTCTTGAATCTGTGCAGGGTACAATGAAATCTCAAGACTATCAAAGTATTCTAGAGGGAAATGTGCTGACCAGTGTCAGACAGCTTGGTCTCAGTCGCAGGTCATGGGTCTTGCAACAGGATAATGACCCAAAACACACAGCTATAAACACCCAAGAATGACTAAGAGCAAAACATTGGACTATTCTAAAGTGGCCTTCTATGAGCCCTGATCTAAATCCTATTGAACATCTGTGGAAGGAGCTGAAACATGCCGTCTGGAGAAGGCACCCTTCAAACCTGAGACAACTGGAGCAGTTTGCTCATGAGGAGTGGGCCAAAATACCTGCTGAGAGGTGCAGAAGTCTCATTGACAGTTACAGAAATCGTTTGATTGCAGTGATTGCCTCAAAAGGTTGTACAACAAAATATTAAGTTAAGGGTACCATCATTTTTGTCCAGGCCTGTTTCATGAGTTTGTTTTTTTAAATAATTCTGTTGAACCACAATTCAAAAGCATTGTCTGATTTTCATTGGTTAATTTTCATAGAATTTTTATTTATTACCACTTTTGTCAGATTCAAGTTATTTCTGTGAAATAACTGAAATAACTGAATTTTGTGGGTTTTTCTTTCATTAACAGAGGGGTACCAACAAATTTGTCCACGTCTGTACAGGTTATAGGTCACATTTAATGGTGGAAAAAATGAAATGATTTATCTTGGTCTCATTTTTTTACATCACAAAAACGTGGCATTTGAACAGGGGTGTGTAGACTTTATCTTCTTCTTTCAGCTGCTCCCTTTAGGGGTCGCCACAGCAGATCATCTGCCTCCATCTCACCCTATCCCTTGCATCTTCCTCTGTAACACCAGCCCCCTCCATGTCCTCCTTCACTACATCCATGAGTCTTATCTGTGGTCTTCCTCTTTTCCTCCTGCCTGGCAGCTCCATCTTCAACATCCTTTGTCCAGTATATCTGTTATATCTGATAAATAACCAGGATGGAGGCGAGTCTTCATGCAGCAACTAACTAACTTTATTATGAACTTGAGTTTATATACAGAGTGGGCCGTGCCCGCCTGACGTCACCCTGTGGGTGGGCACGGCATCCCAGACACACACACTCTTACATCACCCCCCCCCCCCCCTTTACAAAACTGGGAAACCATGCACACAATTGAACCTCCTAAATTTAGAAACCCAAATCACACACTAAGAATAGGGAGAATAATATACTGTCATGAACATCCTACCACATTCACGCAAAACAATTAAACTGGACCTTGTCTCTTGAAAAATACAACATAACCCCATATTACTCACATGCACTCACATGCACACCAGCATCAAATATATACAAACTATACACCTTATCTTATATACATATATACACAGGTATTTACACAAGGACAAAGAAAAAGAATTCAAGTAACGCCAACGTCTCTGGGCAGCCACCATCCACAAAACTGCCTCGGAAGCCCCGGGCACCCCCACAGCATATGTGCCCCTGGCCTCTGTCCACGTCCAGGGTCGAAGCCTCTCTCCTTGGCGAAGATGTCTCTTCCCGCCATAAGCTTCGTCTTCCACACACACACACACACTCTCATACATCACAATATCCACTATCCCTCCTCTGTGCATGTCCAAACCATCTCAGCCTTGACTCTCTTATTTTGGCTCCAAACTGCTTAATCCGAGCTGTCCTTCTGATATACTAATTTCTAATCTTGTCCATCCTAGTCACTCCCTACGAAAATCTTAGCATCTTCAACTCTGCCACCTCCAGCTCCACCTCCTGTCTTTTTGTCAGCGCCATCATCTCCAAACCATACATCATAGCAGGTCTCAATACCGTCTTGTAAATCTTCCCTTTCACTCTTGCTGCGACCCTTCTGTCACAAATCACCCCTGACACTCGTCTCCACTCACTCCACCACACCTGCACTCTCTTCTTCTGATAATACCTTATCATCCCAACAGAGCTCTATGCTCCCAAAATGCAGGATTACTTGTAATACTTAGACTCTCCAAAAGTACAACAGGAGGCAGAGCCTTCAGTAATCAAGCTCTTCTCCTTTGGAACCAGCTGCCAGTCTGGATTTGGGAGTCAGACTCGATCTCTGTTTTTAAGAATAGGGTTAAAACCTTCCTTTTTGATATAGCCTATAGTTAGGGTGGGATCAGGTGCCCCTGAACCCTCCTTTAGTTATGCTGCTAATAGGTTTAGACAGCTGGGTGACCTCCAACGATGCACTGGACTTCACTCTTTTCTTCACTCTCAATGAAATATTTTTGCTGGTCATTAACATCTGTTTGTTCTCTCCCATAGATTGAGTCCCCGTCATGCTGTTTGCTCTCTACATGTCTGTTCTTTTCTTTTTCTCTATCACCTCACCCCCCAGCCAGTCGCAGCAGATGCCTGTCCCTCCCTGAGCCTGGTTCTGCTGGAGGTCTCTTCCTGCTAAAAGGGAGTTTTTCCTCTCCACCATCACCAAGTGCTTGCTCACAGGGGATTGCCTGATTGCTGGGGTCTTTCTGCAACTGAGGGGGTTTCCCTTACAGTTGAAAGTGCTATGAGATGACTGTTGTTGTGAAATGGTGCTATATCAGTAAAGTTGAATTGAATTGAACCCCTCTTGTGCATTTCCATTACTTTGGATGGTTGACCCCAGGTATTTAAACTCATCTACTTTCACTATTGCTACTCCTTCCATCTTCACCATTGCACCTGCCTCCCTCTCATTCACACTCATTTATTCTGTCTTGCTTCTACTGACTTTCATTCCTCTTCTCTCCAGAACATACCTCCACCTCTCCAGGTTCTCTTCCACCTGCTCCCTATTCTCACTACAGATCACAATGTCATCTGCAAATATCATGGTCCACGGAGACTCCTGCCTGACCTGGTCTGTCAGCCTGTCCATCACCATGGCAAACAAGAAAGAGCTCAGAGCTGATCCCTGATGTAATCCCACCCCCACCTTGAATCCATCCATCACTACTACAGCACACCTCACCCACATCTCGCTGTCCTCATACATGTCATGCACCACCCTCACATACTTCTCTGCCACTCCTGACTTCCTCATACAGTACCACACTTCCTCTTTTAGCACCTATCACATGCTTTCTCTAGATCCACAAAGACACATGGCAACTCCTTCTGACCTTCTCTATACTTCTCCATCAACACTCTTTAAGCAAGCATTGCATCTGTAGTACTTTTTCTTGGCATGAAACCGTACTGCTGCTCACTGATTGTCGCTTCTCTTCTTAACCTGACTTCAACAACTCCTTCCCATATCTTCATAGTGTGGCTGATCTTTATTCCTCTGTAGTTACTACAGCTCTGCGCATCACCTTTGTTCTTGAAAACTGGTACCAAAACACTTCTTCTCCACTCCTCAGGCATCCTCTCACCCTCCAAGATTGTGTTAAACAATTTGGTTAAAAAGTCCACTGCCATCTCTCCTAAACATCTCCATACCTCCACAGTTATGTCATCTGGACCAAATGCCTTTCCATTCTTCATCCTTTTCAAAGCTGCCCTCACTTCTGCCTTGCCAGTCCTCAGGACTTCCTTGTTCACTATCTTTCCTTCATCCATCTTCCTCTCTCTCTCATTTTCTCTATTCATCAGCTCTTCAAAGTACTCCTTCCACCTTGTCAACTCTCTCGTCATTTGTTAGTACATTACCATTTCTGTCCTTAATCAGCCTAACCTGCTGTACATCCTTTCCAGCTCAATCTCTCTGTCTAGCCAATCGATACAAGTCCTTTTCTCCTTCCTTAGTGTCCAGCCTCTCATGCAACTCACTATATGCCTTTTTCCTTTGCCACCTCTCTCTTTGCCATGCGCCTAGATTCCAAATACTCTTGTCTACTTTCTTCATCTCCCTGACTATCCCAGTTTTCTTTGCTAACCTCTTCCTTTGAACACTTTCATGTACCTCCTTGTTCCACCACCAAATCTCCTTGTCTCCCTTCCTCTGTCCACTGGATACACCACATACCTTTCTACCCATTTCCCTCAATACTTTTGCTCTGCTTTCCCAGTCATCTGGTAATTCTTCCCTACCACCCAGGGCCTGTATCAACTACTTGAACTGTGTGACCTTCTTCCTTCTGTAACTTCCATCCATCCATCTTCTTCCGCTTAATCCTTTTCGGGTCGCGGGGGGGCTGGAGCCTATCCCAGCATCTTTGGGCGAGAGGCAGGCTACACCCTGGACAGATCACCAGTCCATCGCAGGGCCAACACAGAGAGACAGACAACCATTCACTCTCACAGTCATACCTAAGGACAATTTAGAATCCCCAGTTTGATGCCAGTTAACCTAACTTGCATGTTTTTGGCATGTGGGAGGAAACCGGAGAAATCCCGGAGTAAACCCACGCAGACACGGGGAGAACATGCAAACACCACACAGATCACTGTTGGTCGGGGGCTGGGATCGAACCCAGGATCCCCCGGCCAAGGGTGAGTTGCTGTACTGCTGCCTCCTCAGCCCCTAATTCACCAAGAGCGGTCCCCCCCCCCCCTCCTCCTCCTCCTCCCCCCCTCCCCTTGTCATCAGTGAGCAGGACGTGCACAGACAGTTCTCCAGACTGAACCCGCGCAAGGCCCCCGGGCCGGACGGTGTGTCTCCCTCCACCCTGAGACACTGTGCGAAAGAGCTGGCTCCTGTCTTCACAGACATTTTTAACACCTCTCTTAAGCAATGTCACGTGCTGACCTGCGTCAAATCCTCCACCATCATCCCTGTCCCCAAGAAGCCACGGATTACTGGACTTAACGACTACAGACCTGTAGCGCTCACCTCTGTAGTCATGAAGTCCTTTGAGCGCCTGGTCCTGTCTCACCTCAAGTCCATCACCACACCCCTCCTAGACCCGCTGCAGTTTGCCTACCGTGCTAACAGGTCTGTGGACGACGCA
The DNA here is from genome assembly GCA_020510985.1 of Pholidichthys leucotaenia. NCBI lineage: Eukaryota > Metazoa > Chordata > Actinopteri > Cichliformes > Pholidichthyidae > Pholidichthys > Pholidichthys leucotaenia. The sequence continues at coordinate 50,598,327 of CM035837.1, read as the reverse complement.
GTCAACCTGGCCCTCCACTCCATCCTGCAGCACCTGGACTCCCCGGGAACCTACGCCAGGATTCTGTTTGTGGACTTCAGCTCCGCATTCAACACCATCCGCCCCGATCTGCTCCAGGACAAGCTGTCCCTGCTCAACGTGCCTGACTCCCTCTGCAGGTGGATCACCGACTTCCTGACGGACCGGAGACAGCATGTGCGGCTGGGGAAGTCTGTCTCAGACTCTGTTAGCATCAGCATTGGATCACCCCAGGGCTGTGTACTTTCCCCCCTACTCTTCTCCCTTTATACCAACTCCTGCACCTCCTCCCACCAGTCTGTTAAGCTGATTAAGTTTGCGGACGACACCACCCTCATCGGGCTCATCTCCAACGGTGACGAGTCCGCCTACAGGGAAGAGGTGGCCCAGCTGGTGTCCTGGTGCAGCCACAACAACCTGCAGCTGAATGCTCTGAAGACAGCGGAGATGATTGTGGACTTCAGGAAAGTCACATCCCCCCTGCCCCCCCTCACCATCACAGGCTCTCCCATCACCTTTGCAGATTCCTTCCGCTTCTTGGGCACCACCATCACCCGAGACCTCAAATGGGAGCCAACCATCAGCTCCCTCATCAAAAAGGCCCAGCAGAGGATGTTCTTTCTGCGGCAGCTGAGGAAGCTCAAGCTACCCACCAAGATGTTAGTGCAGTTCTACACGGCCATCATCGAGTCCATCCTCACCTCCTCCATAACTGTGTGGTACGCAGGAGCCACTGCCAGGGACAGACTAAGGCTGCAGCGCGTCGTGCGCACTGCTGAGAAGGTGATAGGCTGCAAGCTCCCATCTCTCCAGGACCTGTACATCTCCAGGACCCGGAGGCGTGCTGGCCGGATCATAGCCGATCCTTCACATCCTGGTCACGTGCTGTTTGCCCCCCTCCCCTCAGGTAGAAGGCTTCGGTCCATTCGGACTAAAACCTCTCGGCACATGAATAGCTTTTTCCCCTCTGCCATCAGACTGCTGAACACTAAGTGACTTTTGACTCTCGTGCACTATGTACAGCAGCTCAACCAGACTCATGTCATTCATCACTGTTTTTCTGTTGCGTTATTGACTGCACTATGTGGTACTTCACATTATCTGCTACATGCTAATTTTTTAAACTGCCTTGACTAGTACTACTCATTATTACTAGTATTATTATTATTATTACTTATTATTACTTATTTTTCTACACTTATTGCACGTTTCTAGTCCTTTAGTTTTTTAGTTTATCCCTTTTTCTCGTTATGTTTTTAATGTTGCAGCATGGCACCGAGACAAATTCCTAGTTTGTGTATCACATGAACAATGGCAATAAACCTGATTCTGATTCTGATTCTGATTCTACTGCTGCAGTGCTAACCACTCCGCCACCGCGCTGCCCTCCTTCTGTAACTTCCCCCACTTAATCTTTGGCTCTGCCTTCACTTTTTTCCTCTTCTTGCTATGCAAAGTCATCCTACAGACTACCATCCGATGCTGTCTAGCTATATTCTCCTCTGCCACCACCTTGGAACTGAATCATCACAGCCAAAAGCACAGCGATGCTTTGACTAGTTCATTTGTTGGGAATGTAGGGAAACTGGCTTTCGCCCATTCTGCTGAAATGTTAAAATATAATTACTTCTATAAGTGAAGGGAGATTTTAATATCGGAGTGGTGGTCTAGCAGTTGAGCAGCCACCCCATAACTGTTCAAGCCATACCAAAATATACTTTTTGCCTCCTAAATTGGTGCTCGGCATAAATAGAATAGGGAAAGGAAAGCTGGTTACCCAGCCATCGTGGGAAACACAAAACTAGTGTACTCCATGTGCCAGTCCCACGCCTGGGTAAAATGAGGAGGGTTGTGTCAGGAAGGGCATCTGGCTTTAAAAAAGAACAACAACAACAACAACAAAAATCTTGCCAAATCAAACATGTAGAACCATGATCCATTGTGACGACCCTGAATAGGTCCACAAACACATGCAGTGAATTGGACCTTTAATGTTATTTTGTTGAGAAAAATAAATAAACACGGCTTTGTCTGGGCTATTTTGCTACTTGATTTTATTTCACTAAAATTTAACTTTGACTCAGCTGAAAAGGTGATGAAAGATGGTAACTGGTCAGAGGAATACTAGGAGATCGAGTATCTGGAGACAGCAGGAAGTGGTCTACAAGTGAGGGTGAGCTGTCAAGGGTGAGTGGCTGCAGGGTTGGGGGAGTTAGGGAGAAGTAGGAGGAAAAAGGGATCTAAAAGAGGGTGAGAGTGGTCTGCAATCAGAGAAAACAGATCAGGGAAATTTTGCGCTGATAGAGAATGAATCTGATGGTTCAAGAACAAGAGGTCCGGTGCAGGGGGAGAGGAATAAAGGAAGAACGGAAATAAAGCTGAGACTCAAAACAGTGAGTCACTAGAAGGATGGAAAGTTACTGACAATTTTTATGCCTTCAATCTGACAATATAGAGCTGACTCACACAGGTGTGTGTGTGTGTGTGGGGGGGGGTATCCCAAGCAGGTCTATTTTCATAGTTAATAATTGGTATGTTATCAATTATATTGCAGTAATTAATAAAATAATTGACTATTCTGCAGGTGTGGACCTTATTTGGCTTTTTGGGGGGCATCCAAGAAACGTTTGGGACTGTTAAATGTCTTCCTGAGACACTCCAGTTACTACCTAAATTATGTTCTCTGGGAGGATTTGAAAATCTCAAAAGCAACTTATCTTCCTATAAACTCTGGCTTAACAATAATGCTATCAGAATAGTTCTTCTTACAGAAAAGCTTCTTCACTAAGTTCCCGCAGATCTTAATTAGACCAAAAGTGGCATGACTTTTTTTAATCTAGATAGCATGACCTTTGGTTAACCTACGAGAAGTCATCACAAACCAAGCCTTGGCTTCATTTATTGTTAAAGCAGCAGGAGAGAGAGTAAGAGAGAGAGAGAGAGAGAGAGAGAGAGAGAGAGAGAGAGAGAGAGAGGACTAATGTGAAGATTCATTTAAATTCTCAAATTAGCAGGCAACTGATAAAATGCCGAAGCGCATGACTGGCAAGAGCACGCTGAGAGAAGCCAATCTCTCTCTCTCTCCACGAGAGGCTTTACCCACTCTGGAGGGGCCAGGAGAATAAAAGCTCGTCCAACTGGCCGGCCCGATAAGCTCGACCAGAAAGAGCACACAGAGAAGAGGGGTTCATCTGGTTTGCATGAAGGGTGAGAGTCAAAGCTGTGAATCCAACTCCTCACTCTCATCCTATGCTACCGCACAAACACACACAGATGAGGGGCTTGTGAGCTGGGCTGGGCTGGGCAGCTCAAACAAAGATGCACTTGGTCAACACCATTGTTGAGCTTGGCACTGCTACAGCTCTGTGTGCTGTAGTTCTTTTGGACTCAGGCTCCATCATCTCAGCTTCTGCCCGGCCTTATCAGCACCCCCGTGGCTCTCTGCTCTGCTCTGGCTGCAGGTCAGCAGAGGGGGGCTGACTATGTCCAGGCTAAATACTGCTATCCTCCTGATGACCGGTGATGAGAACTGCCAGGAATGATCCACATGTGCAAAGTTCCAGGAGAGAAAAAAAAAAAAAATCTGCACAGGCACACTGCTATAGCAGGCTTTTGTCTAAAGTGGAGTGAAATGTACCCAGCGATAACAGATCACTTGCACCAAACCTAACACAGGGCTGCTCTGCCTCCCCTAGTCTGCTGACTGGTGCTGAAGCTGAGGCATTTCCCTGAGCATCCGCCGCATCTGCTGCCTGTTACAGGTGGTCATTGGGCATTATTTCTCAGTCAGCTCAAGCAATATTTTACACCGGGCATAACCACCTGCGTCCGAGGCGCATGAAGTCTGCACAACTTTACCCTTCTGCACACAGCCGCTATGCTGCCATCCTGCTGCTAACAGTAAAGGATGGAGAACTCACCTTGAAACAGCAGGAGAGTCATTCATGAGGAGACTGGGAGCGGGTCGTTTTCGCTGGAATGTGCGGAGGACCGTCCCGTTTCAGTCAGGCAGTCAGTCAGTCAGTCAGTCAGGGAAGGCTGAATGTGCGCGGGTGCCAAATACATCAGGATGAACTGCCGGTTAATTTATTCTACACGCTGACGCGACGCATGCCTTGTAAAGTCATCCGGTCTGGACAGCGGCGAGCATCTCTCCCTGTCAGCCGCTGAGAAGGAGACGGTGTCAGGTGACCCTCCCCCCTCATCCAGGGACGGATCTCTCTCTCTCTCTCTCTCGCTCTCTCTCTCTCTCTCTCTCTCTGGATGCCGGTGCTACATGAAGTCACCCATCAGTTCACTTGCACCTCACGTACAGCGGTGCGCTTTTCAGACCCAGCCTCCCTCGCGTCATCCTTTGGCACAACTTACGCAAAATGCAATACATCTTTTTATGTCACACGGAAAGTTACCCCGCGCATTTATCCACGAAAACAGGCAAATATTTGCGATTGATTCCAATTCATTTGAAAGTCGAGAGGAAATTTAAAATCGGACACAGGCTGGCTATCAACAGGGTACATTTTGGAGACGTCTGCCTCCAAAATAGGATTCTATTTTACCTTCCGTGTGTATGAATGGGTTGCCATTTATTTGATTGTAGGCTATGATTTCAATCATGCATACGCACCTCCTCTGAGGTGTAGCAACGATGTTGCAAAGTCAGACTGGTACAGACGGTCCAGTTCTGTTTGACACTTTAAAAATCCATTCAACATCTCAAGGATTTGCAATGAATTCTCTTTGTTTTACTTTCATTCAGAAGCAGAAAAATGCACAGCTTGGTGCACAGGTTCACTGAGGAATACTGCCATCTGTAGGCGGGAACTTGCAACTACATGTCTCTGCTCGTCAAGCTGTGTGATACAGACCAAGAATCCAGGCAGGGCCGTCTCTAGGTTTGTTTGGTTTTTGTTTGTTTGTTTGTTTGGTTTGGTTTTGGGGGGTTAAAATTGGGCTTGGGGGATTTATTTTGGGAATGGAAAAGAAATCCCCCGACCAAAAATAAATAAACAAATAAACTCAAAAGAAGAGGAAAAATAAACTATTACACATAATTAAAAATTAACCAAGAAAAATCACAAATGTATGAGAGAAAAAAGTCACTAATTTCCAAGAAGAAAGTTCCAAATTTATGAAAAAACATCTGCAAATTTCAGTTGAAATAGTTGCAAATTTACATTAAAGAATGCCAATTTACAAAAAATGAAGCAAATTCACTCAAACAAGACTACAAATTTACAAAAAGGCAGAAAATTTATGAGAAATAAGTTGCAAGTTTGAGATGAAAAAAAAAACCAACTGAATTTCCAGGGGAAAAGTAGCAAATTCATAAAAAAATCACAAATTTACAAGAAAAAAGTTGCAAATTCATGAAAAAGTAGTAAATTTACACAAAAAGTAGCAAAATTTACACAAAATGTAGCAAAATTTAAATGAAAAAGTATTGATTAAAAAAAGTTGCAAATTTGTAAGAAAAAAGTTCCAAATATATGAGAAAAAAGTCACAAATTTACAAGAAAAAAGTTGCAAATTTATGAAGGAAAAATATGCTAGAGAGAGAAAAAAGTTGAAAATTTACAAGGAAAAAAGTTGCAAATTTATGAGAAAAAGTAGCAAATTCATGAAAAGCTAAAGGGCACTCAGAGAGCACATACCTCCACCAAGTCTCCTTCATCCGTCCCTCCGTCTGTCCATCCATCAATCTATCCAGTCGCAGCAGATGACAGCCCCTCCCTGAGCCTGGTTCTGCTGGAGGTTTCTTCCTGCTAAAAGGGAGTCTTTCCTCTCCACCGTCGCCAAGTGCTTGCCTGATTGCTGGGGTCTTTCTGCAATTGTGGGGGTTTCCCCTGCAGCTGAAAATGTTATGAGATGACTGTTGTTGTGAAATGGCGCTATATCAATAAAGTTGAACTGAATTGAATTGGTGAAAATTTTGTGAAAATCTGTCCAGTAGCTGTTGCATAATCCTGCTAAAAGACAGACAAACAAATGTCGGAAAATACAGGATTTGAATACAGGCTTCACTAGGACTGAAAATAATAGGCTGGGCATGATCCCTGCCTTTGACAGGAAAGTAGCTGGCCACAGCAAGGCATGTGTCCATTAAAGCTTCCCACTGAACTGCTTACGTAGCTGAAAATCAGCACTTCTGACTGCTTTTTTTTTTCTGGAGGAGGAGGAGGAGGAGTGGTGATGGTGGTGGTGGTGGGGGGGGATTTGCAGGGTCCACTGGCCAGCTGTCCAGTCCCTCATTATTTGCTGTTTGCTGGTTTGGAGATGAGTTGGGGATGTCAGACAGTCTACCTGTGGACTCCCCCAGGGCCGACCAGATGGCAGCTACTCATCACTGGTCCCCACGTCAGGGGCTTGAGCTCATGCCCCCCCCCCCCCCACACATGCATACATATACTACAAAGCAAGAAAACACACAAGCCTGGAGACAAACAAACAAAAAAGATGCAAAGCACACTCGAGGCAGCGCATGAATGTACTGGGAATTAATATGCAGATGCACACAGCTGCAGTTTCAACCGAGAAGAAAGAAAAGCTGAGAATAGATACAGATGTGATGAATACATTTTCCAAAGATGTCCAGTGATGGTGTTTTGCAAATGTTCAAAGACCTCTCTGTATGCCCTGAAATCTATACAAAATGACTCATAAAAGCAGATTATGAGTAAAACAGCTAAAGGAAATAATGGTGTGCTGCACAATAAATAAAAAGAAGGTGATTCATACATGAATAGCACATGGCAGTCGTGCTGTTTTTCTGTGGTGGCCAGGCCTGTGATGCAGACTATAAGTCTATAACTGAGGTGTAGGCAATTGTTATCTGCACTCCACAGGTCTAATTCAAGGGCAATTGCAGTTGTGAATTAGTTTTCGAGCTGCCGTGTGAACTCGTATTATCATTCCTTCAAGAGCAGCTCAAGTCTCCGGAGTAAAGGCGCTGAGACAGAAAGTTCGCTGCTCAATTGAAGAACACTTGAAGGAGACTCCTGCACACACTGACAACACAATCGCTTTGAAATACCATATTATATCATTGAAATACTTCAAATGTTTGTTTTAAAGAATATCAATTTGAGACCAGAGCATGGAGGGAATAAAAATGGTTTAAGAGGAACGTAAACACCAGAAAAAACAAGTAATAATGCAGTGGCATATAGGTATTTAAAATAAAAGTTATAACCAAGTCAAATTGTGTTTAGGGCTATTCTTGTAATAGGGAAGAGTTCAAACCCTTTAAAACAGAAAAAAATATCTCTTCTCTCCCAACAAAGACATTAAAGGATAAACTTTAGTAATTGTCATGGATCTGGGTGAGCACAGTACCATCTTGCCTTCAGTTATTCAATTTTTTTTTCATAACCTCTGTCATCAGGAGCCTGGAGGTTAATGGGTGGTAGCTGGGTGCACCTGCTGTTGATCACAGTCCCTGGAGCCATTCAAGCTTCAGTCTGGGTACTGATTGGTGTGGGACCGTCATATTACTACACTCTTTCCTTGTGACAAACCAAGTCTGAATGCTCTTTTGCCTCAGTACTTTGACTCAAGATCGCTTGCTTCCTCTGCTGTTTCTCCCAGATACTACGTACCTACCCATTCCCGACTGCATACCTTCTCAGACTGGAACCTCTCCTAAATCACTCCATGGACCCCCCCCCCCACCCCCCATGCACATACACACACTGTAGGGCCACCTTGTATTGGGACCAGGAAGCAGAGTCGCAGTCTTACACGCGTCTCTGCAGCTCCTCTTCATCCGCCACCGCTCAGCTTAGCCCCTGATTTCCCCATCAGAGAATCGTTGTCTGCTCCCTCCAAAGTAAATAAAAATATAATGTACAAGCATCCCAAAGTGATAAAGCAAAATATTGGTAAAACTCAAATTTAACATAAAGCCTCTAAATTGATTGATTTGGCCTCTGTTCCTCCTCATAATTTAAAAATTAAATGTGGTTTATTGAATATTAGGTCTCTAACTCCCAAGTCTCTGTTAGTCCATGATCTGTTAATTGATCATCAGATTGATTTAATTTCCCCTACAGAGACTTGGTTAGGACAAGAGGATTATGTTGGTTTAAATGAATCAACTCCCTCTGGTTATTTAAACTGTCAAAATCCCAGAAGTTCTGGTCGTGGAGGAGGAGTAGCAACAATTTACCATTCCAAATTACTAGTTAATGTAAAGCAAAAAACATGTTATAATTCCTTTGAGGGCCTGGTCCTCAGTGTTGGGCACTTTAGCAATTTCAGGTTAAACCCAATTTTATTTGCCATAGTTTATTGTCCCCCATCAACCTATTCAGAATTTTTATTGGAATTTGCTGATTTCTTAGCTGATTTAGTGCTGAAATCTGATAGAATAATTATAGTAGGGGACTTTAATATACATGTGGATGTAGATAGTGACTGTCACCATGGGGTGAGACGCCGGCTCGGCGCTCAGCCCATGCTCCTTTTATCCCTGCCTCTCATTGGGCAGTGCCTCAGCTGGTTCCCAGCTGTCAGTGTCACGGGACGGCTGGGGCCAATTAATCCTCATCAGCTGGGGCGCTGTTAATGAGTATAAAGAGGAGCAGCTTCGATTATTCGGGGCTGCGACATAAGCACTGCTAGGCTGAAGCCCCTTCGTCTGGTGTCAGCCTCAACTCCCCTTGCAGCATTCCGGTGTTTGTATCCCGCTGTGAGTATGCACGTCTTGTTACCCCCACGTCCGGTACGAGCTACCTACCCCTGCGCTGTGCAGCCTGAGAATGTACGTCTGTATGAGTGTCTGTGCTCTCCTCATCCCTTATCCCTTACCCAGAATAAAACATCTCGACTCACTGGCTTGTCCCTGGCTCTGATTGCCCGGCTCCCTAGAGCCGGATATGACAGTATGTCGCAGCCAGAAGAGTTGCCGGCGGCCGTGAGTCGCTGTGGAAATGTACCTTTCTGTCCGGGTGTCAGCGCTGCTAGCATGCCGTTTCCCAGGAGTCACTTCCAGCGCCAGGGCGACGAGCTGAGGTCCATCTCGGAGGCTGTCGACGGGACATTCTTCACCCTGCACGACGCCTCCAACGCGAGTCGCTGGCATCCGGGCCGTGCTGAGGAACTCCTGGACTGTCACCCTCACTCTCTGTACCATCTGGAGGACAGTGCCAGGATAGACGCTTCAGGTACACAGCGAGAGAAGCTCCACGGGGTGGATGGAAATCCCGGCAGGGAGTCGAAGTGGGCGACGTCTTTCCCCGCTTCGGAGTCCCGTTCCTGCCGCCACTCCAGTCCGGGAGTTCGCGCCAACCAGAGGACTTCCCCCGACCTGCGCCACGTCACTCGGGATTCCCTTCGAGGAGCCGCAGCTGACAGCAGTTATGTCCGGGGTCGAGTGGCTGTCGCGAGCTCTACTGTGTTTCCTGTCACCACCTTCAGGCATGTGGCGGCGGCAGTGAGATTGATGGTGAGGACTTCAGGGCTACGAAGCCTTCCCGTGCTCGACGCCTTCCTCGTCTCGATCTCCGATCTGGAGCGGCGAATCCTGGGTTTCCCCCTCGCTTCGTCCCCTGGGAGTAGTCGTCGTCACATCGCCGAGTCACCTCTGCACGAACCTCGTCCGGATCCAGTTCTGGGTCATCGTCAGGACCGTTCCTCCCACGCAGCTGTCATCCCTTCGCCTCGTCAGTGTGGAGATTCTACAGCCTCGTCCCCTGAGCCTCGTTCCCCCGCTGTCATTCCTGGACATTCGGGCTGGCTCACCCCGGCTGTTTCCCCCTCCTCCTCGACGCGCTTCCTGACCGCTGTGTGTGCCTGGAATCCCGGCCTGGTGAGCTCTCTGCTGGAGACAACGCGAGCGACCCTCAGACGAATTCCCGGGGGGTCCTCCGTTATCGCCGGGCGGGGAGAGGAAGAAGCAGAATCCACTACAGCAGGCGATACTCAACCTCCAGGGGGCAGGCAAGTCATTGTTTTTTCACACCTGCTTAATGATTTGCTCTGTCACATCCCTGGAGGAGAAGTTCAGGGTTCGCAGCTCCCTGAACTCTCCCCACCTGCTGTAACCTGTATGCCTAATCCCGCATCCTCTGTGTCTCTCTCCGCCGAGCGGTCCCCGGCTCCGGGTCAACGTGGTGGGATATGGAGAGGGCCTGTGGTTCCGCAGCTACATTGCGGACGGAGGAGGGGGACTGACTGCTGCGTGGAGTCTACGCTGACGACTGAGCGTCCCTGGGTCTCCACGGAGGAGCGGTTCGGTCCAGCGGGACGAGATTCTTCTGGCTTCACGCCGAGTGGGTCGTCGGCGGGGTTACCTGCGCTGGAGGGATCTCAAGCTGCGCTGACCATCGTGCTGGCTGCGGGGCCCGACGCGGCTAGATGGGAGCCTGACAACGACCTCCTGACGACGGATCCTGGATCTTCGCAGTCCTGGACGGCGTCAGAACCCGAGATCAGGCGAGTGCTCTCCTTTCTTTTCTTTCTTTTTATCTTTGAGCACTTCAGCCTATCTCCAGGGGAGACGAGCAGGGTGCAGCCGTCCGCTGCGTCTGAGCTCGTCTCGCCGGGTTCTGGCGCTGCCGGTGATCCTGATCCCGGTTCTGTTTTCTCTTCTGAGCCTTCTTCCAGGGTCACCGGCGAGGAGTTGCTGTTCCTCGTGGTGCTGGAGGGTCCGGGTTCAACGTTGGAGGTCGGTTCTGGTGCAGTGTCCAACGTGGGTTCGCCTGAGGCCCGATCGGGGTCCGACGTGGGTGCTGCCCCAGTGTTGTCCAGGTCCGGTGAGGAGGTGGCCGTTTCCCTGAGGCCCGCCGCCCTCGTCATCGGCTCTCCCCTGAGCCTCTTCCACCGGGATCCGCTCTGACCCTTCGTCCGTCTCAACGGTCCTGGTGGTTGAGTGATGCGGGTCGACGACCCGACCCGCAAAACTTTCGGTTCGGCGATCTGGTTTCCCCCCACTGGTCTGTGTTTGCCTTTGGGCGGCCTGGTTCGGCAGCCGTTGGACTGGATTCCTGGGATCTGGGCCCAGAGTTCGCCGTCCGAACATTTCTCTTCCCCGGGTTGCCAACTGGACAATGGGCGGGGAGATTACCAGAACAATTCCGGCCGTTTTGGACTCTGCCTGCCGTCTCCTCGGGTGTCCTTTACTTCTTTTATTATTATTGAGGTCACTCGGGTGTAGTTTCTTTGTCCATTAGGGGAATATATGTTTTTGTGCTGTGTGTTGTTTTTTTTTAACCATACTCAGCATTTTTATCGTATTGTTATCCTGTTACCCTGTCACCTTTTTTTCCTCTTGGTGACTCACCTTATGTATCGCGCTGTGTATTGCATTTTCTTATCTTTACTCAGCGTTTTCATTCATCCTTACCTTAGCCTTGGCCTCGTCGGTGCATCATGGAGTATGCGTGTGGTTTCCTGTTCAACCATACTCTGTGATCACCCCATTCTGTCTTATTATCCTCGTGGGGGGCCTTCCCTGGCCCCGACTTTAACATTGACTGTGTTTGTTATTGTTTGAAGTAATGTGTTTCATCCCCACTTAACTGTACTTCATTATTACCCATTTGTCCTTGTCACCTCTGTTTCTTTAGGTGATCTTTTATATATTCAGTGCTGTGTGTTTTGTTTTCTTTAGTATCCATGCACAGCGTTTTTCATCATTTTTTGTCCTGACCTTTGTCTTGTTGGTGCATTATGGAGTAGTGTGTTTTGTTCCCCTTAACTATACTCTGTGATTGCTTTATTCATTCCTGCCACCTTTTTGGTGGGTTTTTGGTTTTCTTTTTTTTGCCCCGATCTATACGTTATTTGTATGCTGTCTGTAGTCGTATTTGGTATTTTCCCTACCTGTGTCCTAACTCAGTTTTCTCCCTAACTGTGCTCTGGGTTAATCCTTTTCCCTGTGTTGTAGGGTATTGTATTTGGGGTTTTTTTTCTCTGCCCTGCTGCCCTACATTGGTCTATTGTTTTTTTTGTCCTTCCCTTTGCATCTTCCCCTCCGGTCCTGCCTCCCTTCCGCCCACCCTAGGTGGGGAGGGGGGGGGGGGGCTGGGATGTTCCTGGTCGTTCGGGAGCCCGACCGTGAGGGGGAGGCTCTGTCACCATGGGGTGAGACGCCGGCTCGGCGCTCAGCCCATGCTCCTTTTATCCCTGCCTCTCATTGGGCAGTGCCTCAGCTGGTTCCCAGCTGTCAGTGTCACGGGACGGCTGGGGCCAATTAATCCTCATCAGCTGGGGCGTTGTTAATGAGTATAAAGAGGAGCAGCTTCGATTATTCGGGGCTGCGACATAAGCACTGCTAGGCTGAAGCCCCTTCGTCTGGTGTCAGCCTCAACTCCCCTTGCAGCATTCCGGTGTTTGTATCCCGCTGTGAGTATGCACGTCTTGTTACCCCCACGCCCGGTACGAGCTACCTACCCCTGCACTGTGCAGCCTGAGAATGTACGTCTGTATGAGTGTCTGTGCTCTCCTCATCCCTTATCCCTTACCCAGAATAAAACATCTCGACTCACTGGCTTGTCCCTGGCTCTGATTGCCCGGCTCCCTAGAGCCGGATATGACAGTGACTGCCTTAATGTGGCTTTTAATTCAATATTAGACTCGATTGGGTTTTCTCAGAAAGTAGGAAATTCTACTCATTACCTCCACCATACATTGGACCTTGTTCTGACATATGGCATAGAAATAGAAAATCTTGTAGTGTCTCCTCATAACCCTGTACTGTCAGACCATTGTCTGTTAACCTTTGATTTTACTATTTCTGACTATTTGGCTCCTAAAGAAAAATATTATCACAGTAGATGCCTCTCAGATGATGCTGTTTCCAAATTTATGCAGATTGTTTCCTCTATGCCATGTGTCAACACAACGGAAATAAGCTATAGACAGCTTGCTCCTTCTGTAATTGATAACATGGTGGATAGTGTTTCAGCTTCTCTGCATCAGGCTCTAGACTTGGTGGCCCCCTTAAAAAAGAAAAAGTCTAATCAGAGATTTTTAACTCCTTGGTTCAACACAGAAACTCGTAGCTTAAAACAGAAGACTCGTCAATTAGAAAGAAAATGGCGCTCTACTAATTTAGATGAAATCTATTTAGCTTGGAGAAATCATCTTTTAATTTATAAAAAATCTCTTAGAAAAGCTAGAACGAGTTATTACTCTGCATTAATAGAAGAGAACAAGAATAATCCCAGGTTTCTTTTCAGTACTGTAGCCAGGTTGACAAAGAGTCAGGACTCTGTCAATCCTAGCATCCCTTTAGAGCTTACTAGTCAGGACTTTATGAACTTTTTCAATAATAAAATTTCATCCATCAGAGATAAAATCAATCAGATTCTTCCCACAGTTAACTTAAATACTGTAACTACTACAACTCCTTCTATTGATGTCTGTCTTGATGAGTTTACTCCAATCGACCTTTGTGAGTTAGACAAAATAGTTTCCTCATCCAAACCTTCAACTTGTCTTTTAGACCCTATTCCTACCAGGTTATTTAAAGAAGTCTTCCCACTTATTGGGAGCTTTATTCTTCATATAATCAATTCTTCATTGACTTTAGGCCATGTACCGCAGGCTTTTAAAACGGCTGTAATTAAACCCTTACTCAAAAAGCCAACGCTAGATCCAGGAGCTTTAGCTAACTATAGACCAATCTCTAATCTCCCTTTCATTTCAAAAATCTTAGAAAGAGTTGTTGCTACGCAATTATTTGACCACCTGCAGGGAAATGGTTTACTTGAAGAGTTTCAATCTGGGTTTAGAATCCATCATAGTACTGAAACAGCCTTAGCAAAGGTCACTAACGACCTCCTCATTGCATCTGATAATGGACTAGTTTCTGTACTTGTCCTTTTAGATCTTAGTGCAGCTTTTGATACTATTGATCATAATATTCTACTTGATAGATTAGAACACTATGTTGGACTTAATGGAACTTCGTTGCAGTGGTTTAGATCTTATTTATCTGATAGGTTCCAGTTTGTTCATGTAAATGATGAGTTTTCTTTCAGCTCAAAGCTTAGTCATGGAGTTCCACAGGGATCTGTGCTAGGCCCTACTCTTTTTAGTTTATATATGCTTCCGTTAGGCAACATTATTAGAAAGCACTGTATACATTTTCATTGTTATGCAGATGACACACAATTATACCTGTCCATGAAGCCAGATGATACTAATCAATTAGCCAAGTTAGAAGCCTGTCTTAAGGAAATCAAAGCTTAGATGACTTGTAATTTCCTGCTATTAAATTCAGATAAGACTGAAGTCATTCTTGTTGGTCCAAAAAACCTTAGAAATTCCTTTCCAAATCAAACTTTCAGTTTGGATGCAGTTACTCTTTCTCTTAATAGCTCTGTGAGGAACCTTGGAGTTATTTTTGATCAGGATTTGTCCTTCAATTCACATATTAAATTTGTTTCTAAGACTGCCTTCTATCATTTGCGTAATATTGCCAAGATTAGGAGCATCTTGTCTCAGAGTGATGCTGAGAAGCTGATCCACGCTTTTGTTAGCTCAAGATTAGATTATTGTAATTCTTTATTATCAGGCTGTCCTAAAACATCTTTAAAAAGTCTTCAGCTGATCCAAAATGCTGCAGCAAGAGTTTTAACAGGTACTAGAAAGAGAGATCATATCTCTCCGGCTCTGGCCTCCCTTCATTGGCTTCCCATAGAGTTTAGAATTAAGTTTAAAATCCTTCTTCTTACTTACAAAGCTCTAAACAATCAGGCTCCTTTTTATTTAAAAGATCTGATACTACCGTATCATCCTAACAGAGCACTACGCTCCCAAAATGCAGGATTACTTGTAATACCTAGAATCTCCAAAAGTACAATGGGAGGCAGAGCCTTCAGTTATCAAGCTCCTCTCCTGTGGAATCAGCTGCCAATCTGGATTCGGGAGTCAGACTCGATCTCTGTTTTTAAGAATAGGGCTAAAACCTACCTTTTTGATATAGCCTACAATTAGGGAGGGATCATGTGTTTCTGAACCCTCCCTTAGTTATGCTGCTAATAGGTTTAGTCAGCCGGGGGACCTCCAGTAATGCACTGGGCCTCACTCCTTTCCTCACTCTCTATGAAATATTTTTTTTTTTTGCTGGTCATTAACATTTGTTTGTTCTCTCCCATAGATTGAGTCCCCATCGTGCTGTTTGCTCTCTACATGTCTGTTCTTTTCTTCTTCTCTATCCCCTCACCCCCCAGCCAGTCGCAGCAGATGACTGCCCCTCCCTGAGCCTGGTTCTGCTGGAGGTTTCTTCCTGTTAAAAGGGAGTTTTTCCTCTCCACCGTCGCCAAGTGCTTGCTCACAGGGGATCGCCTGATTGCTGGGGTCTTTCTGCAACTGTGGGGGTCCCCCCTACAGTTGATAGTGCTATGAGATGACTGTTGTTGTGAAATGGCGCTATATAAATAAAGTTGAATTGAATTGAATTGAATTGTATAGTTTAATAAAAATCACTCTCTTGCCTCTATCTGTGTCTCTATCTGTTGTGTTCTGCATTTGGGTCCAAACTTGGTTAAACATATGACAGTAGATGAACAAAAACATTAAGTCATTACATAGAATAAAAAATTCAATCAGCATCCCTATGTATGTTGCAAATTTCCAAGAAAAAAGTAGCTAATTTACATGAAAAGTAACAAATTTATTGCATTATTATTATTTATTCTCTCTTTTTTCCAGGTTGGGGGGGGGGGTCCCACCTGTCCCCCCAATTACGCTTATGATATTACTGTTTAGTTTGTGCTGCTATTTCTGCTTGATTCTGTCACTGATTTAGAGTCTTTTAGTATTTTATAGTTCCATGGTCTCACCCAGGGGATGTTTTTTGTGTCCTCCATGATTTCTTCATGCTGCTGCAGAATCTATCCGGGATGCTCCTTCATCTGAACCACGCAACTTCTCCAATTTCCAGAAAAATGCCTGCTGTGTGCTACATGTGTACAAGGGCAACTGCAGAAAATATGCCACCCTGCATTACTCAGAACTTGAAAAACTCTTGTTTCTGGTGATCATTTTGCTAGTACTGAACAAGAATGTATGCAATGTTAGATTTTTATAACTACCATTCTGTAGCTCTTCAATAATTTCAACACTCAGAGAAACTGCAGAAGAACCCTGGGAAAGATTAGGGTGCCACTCTGTGATTTTCTCTTGGTGCTTCAGAGTGTTGAGTTTTTAAAACTTTATTAAGCAGGGATATATCAGAGCTTTTATGAGGCACTTTAGTGCTTCATCACAGCTTACAAGATATTTTTAGTGCAGCCAAAAATCACAATTTTGAGCAGCGGCAGCTACGATCTACAGTGATTAAAAAAAAAAAAACTCTTAAAGTGACACAAATCAAGTTTTTTTTTTTCTTGTTATCATCTCTGTAACATGTTTTTAATGACTTACAATACATATCAAGAAATACCGGGAGAAATAAGACGGAAACGGCATGGATGTTGAGCTGGAGTAAGACGGCGGGCGAGGAATATAAGGTACAGACCCGCCCTCCCATCCGTTATTATGGGGAATGTACAATCGCTACTCAATAAAACAGATGAGCTAGCGGCTAGCTCCCGCTACGAGAGCGTGTACAGAGAGAATAGTTTGATGCTGTTTACGGAGACATGGCTAACAGAACTAGCAACAGATGCTAACATTGAACTGGAGGGTTTCCACGCAATATGGGCAGACCGAACACCAGACAGTGGGAAAGCAAGGGGCGGAGGAGTGATAATGTTTGTCAATAACAACTGGTGCAGACCGGGACATATCACGGTTAAACAACAACACTGCAACAAAGACATGGAGTTGCTAGCTGTTAGCATGTGGCCTACATATCTCTCGAGGGAATACTCACACATGATCTGCATTGTTATTTATGCAAATCCGACGGCGAACGCTGGGACAGTGCGTGACGTCATTCACTCAATAACTGGCAGGCTGCAGACAGAACACCCAGATGCTCTTCTCCTCATCTCAGGTGATTTCAACCATATTTCACTGTCCCCCATTCTACCCACGTTCACCCAGTATGTCACATGCCACACTAGAGACAATAAAACACTGGACTTATTCTATGCAAACACTAAGGAGGTGTACACCTCATCACCACTCCCCCAACTCGGGAGATCGGATCACAACTTGGTTCATCTCCTGCCGGTGTACAAGCCCCTAGTACACAGACAACCTCCGGTCATGTGCACAGTGAAGTTATGGTCTGAGGAGGCAATGGACGCTCTAAAGGACTGTTTTGAAACCACTGCCTGGGAGCAGCTCTGCGATCCACATGGTGAGGACATCGATGGCCTCACTCACACCATCACGGACTACATCAGCTTCTGTGTGGACAACACCGTACCCACCAAGACCATACGGTGTTGCTCGAACAACAAACCCTGGATCAACCCTGAGATAAAAACACTTCTGAGAGAGAAGAAGAGGATCTTCAGGTCGGGGAACAGGGAGATGCTGAAGTCCGTACAGAGGGAGCTGAGGAGGAAGATCAGAGAAGGCAAGGACAGCTTCAGGAAGAAGACGGAGGACTAGCTGCAACAGAGCAACATCGGCGGGGTCTGGAGAAACCTTAAACGGGGGGCAGGGAGTGGGCGAACAATCTGAACCTGTTTCTTAATAGGTTTGACCAACCGCCCTCCCCCCCGACTGCACAACAACCACTGCTGCCTCTAAAGACATCGAGTCCTGCTGCCCACACCCCACTGCACCAACACCCCCCCACTCCCAGCACACAGCCCCCCAACATGACCCTCACCAAGACCCAGGTGAGGACGGAGCTGAGAAAGATCAAGGCGAGGAAGGCCTCGGGACTAGACGGCATCAGCGCAAAGCTCCTCAAGTCCTGCGCAGACCAGCTGTGTGGGATTGTGGAGCACATCTTCAACCTGAGCCTGAAGCTGGGGAGGGTACCATGGTTGTGGAAAACATCTTGTGTGGTACCTGTATCAAAGGCTTCCCACCCCAAAGACCTAAACAGCTACAGACCAGTGGCCCTGACGTCTCACATGATGAAGACCCTGGAGAGACTGCTCCTTGCTCACCTCCGCCCCCTGGTGGGACCAGCAATGGATCCACTCCAGTTTGCCTACCAGCATGGCATTGGGGTGGAGGATGCAGTGATCTTCCTCCTTCACCGTTCTCTGTCCCACCTGGAGAAGCCCGGGAATGCGGTGAGGATCATGTTGTTTGACTTCTCCAGTGTTTTCAACACCATCCAACTGATGATCCTGAAGGACAAGCTGCTGTGCGCAGGGGTGGACCAGCACCTGTCATCATGGATCCTGGACTACCTCACTAACAGGCCACAGTTTGTGAGAACCTGGGACTGTGTGTCCGACACGATCATCGGTAGCACGGGGGCCCCTCAGGGAACGGTTTTGGCTCCCTTCCTGTTCACCCTTTATACTGCAGACTTTTCACACAACACAACACACTGCCGTCTACAGAAGTTCTCTGACGACTCTGCAATCGTCGGCCTCATCTCCAACGAAGATGAAGCTGAGTACAGAGGACTTATTCAGGACTTCGTGGACTGGTGCCATCGGAACTGCCTCCAGATCAGCGCGAGGAAAACTAAGGAGCTGGTGGTGGACTGCCGCAGGCAAGGACAACCCCTCACAGCACCAGTAAACATACAGGGAACAGACATTAAGATGGTGACATCCTACAAGTACCTGGGTGTTCATCTGAACAATAAACTAGAATGGTCACACAATACCGATGCACTCTACAAGAAGGGACAGCACAGGCTGTTCCTACTGAGGAGGCTCAGGTCTTTTGGTGTGCAAGGGGCGCTGCTGAAGACATTCTACGACACGGTGGTGGCATCAGCCATCACTTTTGGAGTGGTCTGCTGGGGCAGTGGCATTACAGCAGCCGATAGGAAGAGACTGAAAAAACTGATCAAGAAAGCTAGCTCTGTCCTGGGGCAACGCCTTGACCCAGTGGAGGAGATAGGAGAGAGAAGGATGGTGGCTAAGCTGTCATCTCTGCTGGAGTCCGAGTCCCACCCTATGCAGGACATACTGAACGCACTGAGGAGCTCATTTAGCAGCAGACTACATCATCCTAGATGCACAACCGAGAGGTTTCGCAGGATCTTCCTACCTACGGCTGTCAGACTATATAACCTAAGCAGGGCTGCTCGCAGAGATAGCAAAAAAACGTGACGACCTAATAGTATTGAATGCAAAAGACGCAATAGATTTACACAATGGTCCCCTCCAGTATATACAGTATACAACTAGGACAATATCAGTGGCTACGGAGGGTGACAATATGTATGGGTACATATTCATACTATGTAGGATAACTAAGTAGACGGTTATGGTGTTTATTCCATCTAGCTACAATGCTCCGCACTGTGTGTATATATATTTATATATTCATGTGTACATATGTATATTTGCTGCTCTTGTTTTTCTTGTCTTTTTGATTGTTGCTCTGAGTGTTGCTGTCCCTGTGCTGTTGCAATCCTGGAATTTTCCCATTGTGGGACTAATAAAGGCTTATCTTATCTTATCTTATCTTAAGAGTGAAATCACTCAAATGTCTCATATCTGTTTTTTGCTGTAAAGTTTCACTTAAGCCCCACCCCCTACAAAAAGGCAAGTTGAGATGGAACTTTTTGGTGACGTAACTATTCGTAATGCTGGCACATGGTCAGTGTTGAGCCAATCAGGACTCTGGCCTCACTGAAGTTATCTTCCAGGCTAGTTAGCATTTTTTAACAAACTACATTGAAAAATTGACCCAGATTAAGATGGGTTTCACCATTAAACTGCTTTTAAAGACTGATGCAGTTTCAGTCATTATCCTGGGCCACCGTGCATACAGCTGGACATGCCCTTCAACCAGTAAGTCTTTTTATCACAGGATTTATTCTGATAATGTATTGCTAGCCACTATTAGTCTTGTGGTATGTGGTTGGGCCTAGTAGTCACCGATTCTGGCATTTTTTTTTTTGTTTTTTTTTTTTGTTACTTATTTGTACCCGTAGGTAGACTTGGTTTGCAGTCTGGTGACAAGCCACCGGCTGCTGGTCGCTGCGTGCACGAGCGCCCTAAACCTACATGTTTTTGGTATGCGGGAGGAAACCGGAGAAATCCCGGAGTAAACCCACGCAACACGGGGAGAACATGCAAACTCCACACAGCTCACTGTTGGTCGGGGGCTGGAATCGAACCCACGATCTCATGATCCCCGCGATCCCCCGGCCAAGGGTAAAACTGTGCTGCCACAGTGCTAAACCACTGCGCCACCGTGCAGCCCACGGGGGTGAAAAGATTTTGGCATGAAATTGTAAGAGAATGAAAGATTTTTTGTAGAAAAAAGGGCAAAAGATATCATTGTAGGCAAGGTGTGGTGACCCATCACACTCTACATGGACATTCCTCACACTCAGCAGGTCTGGAGGAAGCAGAGGACCATTCACATACGGACAGAGAGCCCCTGGGGAACAACCAGAACAATGGACTGTTATTTATACATCCCTGGATTAGGGAGAGGATGTCCGGGCGCCAGCTGGTCACGCTAATAATAGGTATTGACTGACATGTATATCACTATGCTAACATGCCATGCATTCTCTCTCTGTTTGTATAACATGTATAAAAGAGCTTGCTATACATGCCTCAGAGCACAGTAGCGCACAGAGCTACAAAGTGCGTCTCATTATGTTGGAGGAAATAAAACCCTGCAACCTTCCAGCTCGTCGCATCTTACCTGATCTTTTACCTCTACAAAGGTAGATTTGTTTTTATAGGGGATTTACTGTATATCCACTGCAGTGCGTCTTTAAGATATACTTAGGGTGTACTCTCACTGTAGTGGCGATTTTGTGCTGACCGAGGTTTGACCCCTAAAGTATGGAACCTCGCTCAGTGTGAGCGCTCCCTGCTATTCCACAGAACAGCACCTTCCCCCAGCTTTGGAACAGTTGGAAGAGGTGGTCTGTGGAACAGAACAAATGCAAATGTTTGCTCATGTACAGGCACATGCACACGCACGTATAGAACTATCACTATAACCTCGCTGTTGACAAGCCGACCCTAGGTTGCCAAGCAACCCCAATAGCTGCAGCTTGCTTGACTTATTTTTTTCACGTGACTGTGCAATTTTCCCCTCACATTTTTTTCCACAAATCTAGAGTTCTTTGGCCGGCTGTTCCTGACGCGGCGGCCTCAGCCAGTGATGAGACAGGGTTAGGTTTCTGTGCCTGTATTTTAAATAAATTATCGACTAAAAAAGTTGGCAATTTTTTTTTTTTTTCACCACTCCCTGCCTCTCATGATGAGCTCTGTATGAAAGCAGCGAAGGCATCTGCCTCAGTTTCACAGAGCGTTGCTGTAGTGTGGGTAAGCAGTTTCAACTGTTCAATTGCACAGTAATTTTGAGATATTCTCCTAACTATTAATTATTCTGTTGCCACTCTTCGCCAATTAACTGCAAACCTTTAATTAATTTTATAAGGCCTGCCTTGGATGGCAGGCTGCTGCGGCTGTCGGAAAGTTGGTGATAGAAACTTAATATTAGAAATCAATTTAACTCAAACTCACCACTGCTGCCAAAAATAGTCTCCGTGCTGTTTTTAAACTCTCTTCTACACTATTTTTTCTTGTGAATGTGCCCCCTCCACATAAATCTAATATGCTTTCCACAAATTTACAGCTTTCTTTCCTGTAAGTTTCTGACTTTTTCCGCTTATTGTTATGTTAGACTTTTTTCATGTAAATTGGAGACTTTTCTGGTAAATTTGAGGTCTTTTTTTCACAACAGTTTAATTTTTCTTTCTGGTGGAAGGTCGTCTATTTACCATGAGGACAAGATGTAACACAGCCCTGAAGGGGTTCCCCATGCTCTTCAATTTAAGAAAAGATAAGATAAGATAAGATAAGCTTTTATTAGTCCCACAATGGGGAAATTCCAGGATTACAACAGCACAGGGATAGCAGCACTCACAGCAATAATTAATAAGATAAGACAGTAAGAAAAAATGAATATGCATACACTACCGTTCAAAAGTTTGGGGTCACCTCAGACAATTTTGTGTTTTCCATGAAAAGTCACACTTTTATTTACCACCATGAGTTGTAAAATGAATAGAAAATATAGTCAAGACATTGACCATCAGCTCACTCATCAAAAAAGCCCAGCAGAGGATGTTCTTCCTGCGGCAGCTGAGGAAGCTCAAGCTACCCACCAAGATGTTAGTGCAGTTCTACACAGCCATCATCGAGTCCATCCTCACCACCTCCATAACCGTGTGGTACGCAGGAGCCACTGCCAGGGACAGACTAAGGCTGCAGCGCGTCGTGCGCACTGCTGAGAAGGTGATCGGCTGCAAGCTCCCATCTCTCCAGGATCTGTACATCTCCAGGACCCGGAGGCGTGCTGGCCGGATCATAGCCGATCCCTCACACCCTGGTCACGTACTGTTTGCCCCCCTCCCCTCTGGTAGAAGACTTCGGTCCATCCAGACTAAAACCTCCCGTCACATGAACAGCTTCTTCCCCTCTGCCATTAGACTGCTGAACACTAAGTGACTCTCGTGCACCATGTACAGCAGCTCAACCAGACTCATGTTAATCATCACTGTTTTCTTCCTGCATTACCGACTGCACTATATAGTTCTCCACAGTATCTGCTGCTGGCTAATATATATTTTAACTGTTGACCAGTATCACTTAATCTTATCCTACACTTTATTACATGTATAGTTTATTTCTCTTATCTTATCATGTTTAATGTTGCAGCATTGTACCGAGACAAATTCCTAGTTTGTGTACTACATGAACAATGGCAATAAACCTGATTCTGATTCTGATTCTGATTCTGACAAGGTTAGAAATAATGATTTGTATTTGAAAAAATAATTTTTTCCTTCAAACTTTGCTTTCATCAAAGAATCCTCCATTTGCAGCAATTACAGCATTGCAGACCTAACATGATTGCACAAGGGTTTTTTAATCATCCATTAGCCTTCTGACGCAATGAGCAAACACACTGTACCATTAGAACACTGGAGTGATAGCTGCTGGAAATGGGCCTCTATACACCTATGTAGATATTGCACCAAAAACCAGACATTTGCAGCTAGAATAGTCATTTACCACATTAGCAATGTATAGAGTGTATTTCTGATTAGTTTAAAGTTATCTTCATTGAAAAAAAGTGTTTTTCTTTCAAAAATAAGGAAATTTCTAAGTGACCCCAAACTGTTGAACGGTAGTGTATGTACACAGATACAGTATATACACAGTGTGGGAGCATTGTAGCTAGGGGGTATAGACAGCATTGTGGTCTGTTAAGTTACCCTGCAGAGTATGAATATGTACCCAGACAGTATATTTCGTATTTGAATCAGCCGTGTTGTCACCCTCAATAATGATTTATATTGTCCTAGTTGTATAATGGAGGGGACCATTCATTCTGCAAAGTTGTTACGTTTTGTACATTTAATCTCTACAACCTCTATGAGCATCCCCGGTTAGGTTAAAAAGTCTGACAGCCATAGGTAGGAAGGACCTGCGGAACCTCTCCGTTGTGCACTGAGGATGGTACAGCCTACTGCTAAATGAGGTCCTCAGTGCGTTCAGCATGTCCTCCATGGGGTGGGACTCGGACTCATGCAGAGATGACAGCTTAGCCACCATCCTCCTCTCTCCTATTCCCTCTACTGGGTCGAGGGAATAGGCTCCCAAAGGGTCGACACCACCTTCTTTGATCAGTCTGTTCATTCTCTTCCTGTCGGCTGCCGTGATGCCGCTGCCCCAGCAGACCACTCCAAATGTGATGGCTGATGCCACTACCAAATCGTAGAAGGTCTTCAGGGGTGCCCCTTGCACTCCAAAAGACCTGACCTTACTCAGGAAGAACAGCCTGCACTGCCCCTTCTTGTAGAGCGTGTTGGCGTTGTGTGACCAGTCCAGTTTGTTGTTCAGGTGAGCACCCAGGTACTTGTAGGATATCACCATCTCAATGTCTGTTCCCTGTATGTTTACTGGTGTTGTGGGGGGTTGTCCTCACCTGCGGCAGTCCACCACCAGTTCCCTATCTCCTGAGAGAATACTCACACGTGATCTGCATTGTTATTTATGCAAATCCGATGGTGAACGCTGGGACAGTGTGTGACGTCATCCACTCAGTAACTGGCAGGCTGCAGACAGAACACCCAGATGGTCTTCTCCTCATCTCAGGCGATTTTAACCATATTTCACTGTCTCCCATTCTACCCATGTTTACCCAGTATGTCACATGCCACACTAGAGACAATAAAACACTGAATTTATTCTATGCAAACACTAAGGAGGCGTACACCTCATCACAACTACCCCCACTCGGGAGATCGGATCACAACTTGGTTCATCTCCTGCCGGTGTACAAACCCCTAGTGCACAGACAACCTCCGGTCATGCGCACAGTGAAGTTATGGTCTGAGGAGGCAATGGACGCTCTAAAGGACTGCTTTGAAACCACTGCCTGGGAGCAGCTCTGCGATCCACATGGTGAGGACATCGATGGCCTCACTCACACCATCACAGACTACATTAGCTTCTGTGTGGACAACACCGTACCCACCAAGACCATACGGTGTTGCTCAAACAACAAACCCTGGATCAGCCCTGAGATAAAAACACTTCTGAGAGAGAAGAAGAGGATCTTCAGGTCGGGGAACAGGGAGATGCTGAAGTCCGTATAGAGTGAGCTGAGGAGGAAGATCAGAGAAGGCAAGGACAGCTTCAGGAAGAAGATGGAGGACAAGCTGCAACAGAGCGACATCGGTGGGGTCTGGAGAAACCTTAAAACCATCTCTGGGCTCCAGAATACCTCCTCCCAGGCCATGGGGGGCAGGGAGTGGGCGAACAATCTGAACCTGTTTTTTAATAGGTTTGACCCCCCCCCCCCGACTGCACAACAACCACTGCTGCCTCTAAAGACATCGAGTCCTGCTGCCCACACCCCACTCCACCAACATCCCCCACTCCCAACACACAACCCCCCAACATGACCCTCACTAAGACCCAGGTGAGGACGGAGCTGAGAAAGTTCAAGGCTAGGAAGGCGTTGGGACCGGCCGGCATCAGCGCAAAGCTCCTCAAGTCCTGTGCAGATCAGCTATGTGGGATTGTGGGGCTCATCTTCAACCTGAGCCTGAAGCTGGAGAGGGCACCACAGTTGTGGAAAACATCTTGTGTGGTACCCGTACCAAAGACCTCCCGCCCCAAAGACCTGAACAGCTACAGACCAGTGGCCCTGACGTCCCACATGATGAAGACCCTGGAGAGACTGCTCCTTGCTCACCTTCGCCCCCTGGTGGGACCAGCAATGGATCCACTCCAGTTCGCCTACCAGCATGGCATTGGGGTGGAGGATGCAGTGATCTTCCTCCTTCACCGTTCTCTGTCCCACCTGGAGAAGCCCGGGAATGCGGTGAGGATCATGTTCTTTGACTTCTCCAGTGCTTTCAACACCATCCAACCGATGATCCTGAAAAACAAGCTGCTGTGCGCAGGGGTGGACCAGCACCTATCATCATGGATCCTGGACTACCTCACTAACCGGCCACAGTTTGTGAGAACCCGAGACTGTGTGTCCGACACGATCATCGGTAGCACGGGGGCCCCCCAGGGAACGGTGCTGGCTCCCTTCCTGTTTACCCTTTATACTGTGGACTTCTCATTCAACACAACACACTGCCATCTACAGAAGTTCTCTGACGACTCTGCAATCGTCGGCCTCATCTCCAACGGAGATGACGCTGAGTACAGAGGACTTATCCAGGACTGTCGTGGACTGGTGCCATCAGAACTGCCTCCAGATCAACGCGAGGAAAACTAAGGAGCTGGTGGTGGACTGCCGCAGGCAAGGACAACCCCTCACAGCACCAGTAAACATACAGGGAACAGACATCGAGATGGTGACATCCTACAAGTACCTGGGTGTTCATCTGAACAATAAACTAGACTGGTCACACAATACTGACGCACTCTACAAGAAGGGACAGCGCAGGCTGTTCCTACTGAGGAGACTCAGGTCTTTTGGTGTACAAGGGGTGCTGCTGAAGACATTCTACGACATGGTGGTTAGCTTCAGCCATCACTTTTGGAGTGGTCTGCTGGGGCAATGGCATTACAGCAGCCGATAGGAAGAGACTGAACAAACTGATTAAGAAAGCTAGCTCTGTCCTGGGGCAGCTCCCTGACCCAGTGGAGGAGATAGGAGAGAGAAGGATGATGGCTAAACTGTCATCTCTGCTGGAGTCTGAGTCCCACCCTATGCAGGACATACTGAACGCACTGAGGAGCTCATTTACCAGCAGGCTACATCATCCTAGGTGCGCAACCGAGAGGTTTCACAGGTCCTTCCTACCTACGGCAGTCAGACTGTATAACCTAAGCAGGGCTGCTCGCAGAGATAGCAAAAAAACGTGACGGCCTAATAGTACTGAATGCAAAAGACGCAATAGACTTACACAATGGTCCCCTCCAGTATATACAACTAGGACAGTATCGGTCACTACGGAGGGTGATAATATGTATGGGTACATATTCATACTATGTAGGATAACTAAGTAGACAGTTATGCTGTTTATTCCATCTTGCTACAATGTGCCACACTTTGTATATATATTTATATATTGATGTGTACAGTGTATGTATATCCACTGCTCTTATTTATATCCTCCGTATCTTCTTAATTATTGCTCTGAGTGTTGCTATCCCTGTGCTGTTGCAATCCTGGGATTTCCCCATTGTGGGACTAATAAAAGCTTATCTTATCTTATCTTATCTTATCTTAGTTTTTCTCGCATTGATCTGGAGGCAGTTCCGTTGGCACTAGTCCACGAAGTCTGGGATAAGTCCTCTGCACTCCTCATCATCTCCATCAGAGATGAGGCCGACAATCGCAGAGTTGTCAGAGAACTTCTGTAGGTGGCAGTGTGGTGTGTTGTGTGAAAAGTCCACAGTATCTCTATACTGTGGACTTTTCACACAACACAGGAACAGGAAGGGAGCCAGAACTGTTCCCTGGGGGGCCCCGTGCTGCAGATGGTGGTGTCAGACACAGTCCTGGGTTCTCACAAACTGTGGTTGGTTTGTGATGTAGTCCAGGATCCATGATGACAGTGTTGGTCCACCCCTGCACACAGTAGCTTGTCTTTCAGTATCACCAGTTGGATGGTGTTGAAAGCACTGGAGAAATCAAAAAAACATGATCCTCACAGTGCTCCCAGGCTTCTCCAGGTGGGACAGGAAACGGTGTAGGAGGAAGATCACTGCATCCTCCACCCCAATGCCATGCTGGTAGAAGAACTGGAGTGGATCCATCGCTGGTCCCACCAGGGGGTGGAGGTGGGCAGGGAGCAGCTTCTCCAGGGTCTTCATCAGGTGTGATGTGAGGGCCACTGGTCTGTAGCTGTTCAGGTCCTTGGGGTGAGGGGTCTTTGGTATGGGTACCACACAGGATGTTTTCCACAGCTGTGGTACCCTCCCCAGCTTCAGGCTCAGGTTGAAGATGTGCTCCACAATGCCACACAGCTGGTCTGCGCAGGACTTGAGGAGCTTTGAGCTGATGCCGTCCGGACCCAAGGCCTTCCTCACCTTGATCTTCCTCAGCTCCACTCTCAGCTGGGTCTTAGTGAGGGTCAGGTTGGGGCAGGGGGCTGTGTTCTGGGAGTGGGGGTGCTGGGGGGAGGCTGTGGACAGCGGGACTAGATGAAGGTGGAGGCAGTGGTAATTGGTGGGCAGGTGGAAGAAGAGGGCGGCTGGTCAAACCTGTTAAAACAGGTTCAGGTTGTTCACCCACTCACTGGCCCAAGTGGTCTGGGAGGAGGTATTCTGATGCCCAGAGATGGTTTTGAGGCTTCTTCAGACCCCGCTGATGTCACTCTGTTGCAGCTTGTCTTCCATCATCTTCCTGTAGCTGTCCTTCCCCTCTTTAATCTTCCTCCTTAGCTCCCTCTGTACAAACTTCAGCTCCTCCTTGTTTCCCGACCTTAAGATCCTTTTCTTCTCCTTCAGCAGTGACTTTATCTCAGGGTTGATCCAGGGTTTGTTGTTTGAGAAACGCTGTATGGTCTTGGTGGGGTACGGTGTTGTCCACAAGCCGATGTAGTCTGTGATGGTGTGTGTGAGGCTGTCGATGTCCTCACCATGTGGATCACAAAGCTGTTGCCATACAATGGATTCAAAACAGTCCTTCAGAGCATCCATCGCCTTATCAGACCATATTTTCACTGTGTGGGTAACAGGAGGTTGACCGTGTACCAGGAGTTTGTCCACAGGCAGGAGGTGAACCAATATGTGATCCATTGTAACAATATATTGCACATAATTTAGTTACCTATTTATTAATTTCATTTTATATTTACTTATTTTTGTAGGTTTTTTATTTGGGTTCTAAATCTTTTATTGGGTTTTAGACTTTTGAGTTTTTAACCTCTTTGACTATTCTTTAACTTTTTAATATGACCCTTCTCTCTTATCTCTGTTTTTTTCTCTCATCTCTTTGTCTTATGTCCTGATTGATGGAGCCTTGAGTATTTTTATCATGTTTATAGTCAGCCTCATGTGTGCCTGTGTTTGTGTTTATGTTGAATGTAATTGTGGTTTGTAAATATGGATGTCACCTGATTGCAAAACAAATCTACCTACGGGTACAAATAAAGTAACCTGAACCTGAACCTGATCTCCTGAGGGGGGAAGGGGGAGTGGCGAAGAGGTGTAAGTCTCCTTAGTGTTTGCATAAAATAAGTCCATTGTTTTATTGTCTCTGGTGTGGCACATGACATACTGGGTGAAAGTGGGCAGAATGGAGGACAGTGAAGTATGGTTAAAGTCACCCGAAATGAGGAGGAGAGCATTTGTGTGGTGTGTTTGCACCCTGCTAGTGACTGAGTAGATGACATCACGTGCTGCCTCAGCACTCGCGGAGGGAGAGATACATAAATAACAATGCCGATGACATGAATATTCCCTTGGGAGGTAAGCGGGTCACATGCTAACAACTAGCAACTCAGTGTCCTTGCTGCAATGTTGTTCTTTAATCGTGATGTGCCCAGGATTACACTATCTGTTGTTCACATACATTATCAGCCCCCCGCCTCTGCTCTTCCCGCTGTTTGATGTCCGATTTGCCTGTATTGTGTGGAAACCCTCCAGATCAATATTAGTATCTGTTGCTAGTCCTGTTAGCCACGTCTCCATAAACAACATGATGCTAATCTCTCTGAAGATGCTCTCATACCAGGACATAGCTGCCAGTTCATCAGTTTTGTTCAGCAGCGATCTCACATTTCCCATAATAATGGATAGAAGGACGGGTCTGTACCTTGTTTTCCTTGCATGTTGCTTCACTCCAGCTCGACATCCATGTCATTTTTGCCTGATTTCGCTTAGTATGTCAAGTTTTTGCGTTAGCACCATGGGGCAGTCTAATGCTAACAGCTGGCTCCTACGGTAAACAATCGCTCCTCCACTCACCGGGTCAAGAGACATTTGCGATATTAGCCAAAAGATGGCTAATATCAGCACCAGTGCGTCGATCTGTGTGTCCTTGGCGCCCATGATGGATACAGGGTTGCAAGATCATAAAGTTGTGGCTAGAAAAAAAGACAGATAGTAAAAAAAAACAAGAAAGAAACTCAGAATTGAGCTGCTGCTGTAATAAGGCAGCCAACTCGTGTGGTGCTGGAAGTACAGTTTATTAATGTAGACTACAGAATTTCTATTTCTATATATATTTGTAAACTACAAACTTCAAATTTTTAATTTTTAAAATGAACGCGGTGTACTCAGCTAACGCTCAGCACACCCTGTAGTGAAAACATAAAAGTCACTTCAAGTCTCTACTCCGCCCACATGTGTGACACACAGTGCTTGGGTGTGACAAGAGGGAGAATGTGCTAAAAAATACAAATGGCAGCACTACTGATGGGGTCGGATGATCAGTTGTCTGACACAGAACACGTTTATGGGCATGTCCAAGTTCATTTCCTTATCACAACAGCGTAAAAATGAACCTTCTGCCAGCGCATGACGTAAAGAGGCCGGTCTAATCATTTAGAGGTGTGTTTTGGATAATCCAATCCAAAGCGCTACTTCCCATCCCTTTAATGCAAAGAGGCGCATTATCTAAAGTGAATTGTGATTATGACAGTTTAAGACGGGTTTTGTGTTGACCAAAGCCCGTGTGTGTGAGACAAAATGAACACAATAGTAATGCTGCTTGGTAATAAGGAAGGAAGACATCAGTCACAGTTGATGCCCAGTTAGTTTTGTTAGAAAGAGCAAACGGGTAAGAATGGGGTGAAAAATCATCTGAATGCACACAGTCATCCGCGCACTTTTCAGACAGAGTTTCCGCCCTGTGCCAGTGTTTTTCTGTCAGCACATTGTCTGTTTTTTATGTCTTGCATCATGCCATCAAATTACCAGTAGACAGTGCACCAGCTATGTGCTCAGAGGAGGTGCCACATTTCAAAGAGGTGTGGCAGCGCACAATAAGATAAGATAAGATAAGATAAGATAAGCCTTTATTAGTCCCACAACGGGGAAATTCCAGGATTGCAACAGCACAGGGATAGCAACACTCAGAGCAACAATCAGAAGGCAAGAAAAAAAACAAGCAAGCAAGAGCAGCTAATAAACATATGTACGTATTACTATAAAATATATACAGTATATATACACACACACACAGACACACAGTGCAGAGCATTGTAGCTGGATGGAATAAATATATGAATATATGAACACACAGTGCAGAGCATTGTAGCTAGATGGAATAAATATGTAAATATATAAACACCCACAGTACGGAGCATTGCAGCTAGGTGGGATAAATATGCAAGTATATAAACACACACAGTGCGGAGCAATGTAGCTAGATGGAATAATATGTAGATATATAAATATATAAACACACCCAGTGCTGAGCATTGTAGCTAGATGGAATAAATATGCAAATATATAAACACACACAGTGCAGAGCATTGTTGCTAGATGGAATGAAACAGCATAACCGTCTACTTAGTTATCCTACATGGTATGATTATGTGCCCATACATATTCTCACCCTCCATAGCGACCGGTATGTTCCTAGTTGTATGCCGGAGGGGACCATTGTGTAAGTCTATTGCATCTTTTGCATTCAAAAAACTATTAGTTTGTTACGTCTTTTTGCTATCTCTGCGAGCAGCCCTGCTTAGGTTGTACAGTCTGACAGCCGTTGGTAGGAAGGACCTACGAAACCTCTCGGTTGTGCACCTGGGATGATGTAGTCTGCTGCTAAATGAGCTCCTCAGTGCATTCAGTATGTCCTGCATAGGGTGGAACTCGGACTCCAGCAGAGATGACAGTTTAGCCACCGTCCTTCTCTCTCCTATCTCCTCCATCGGATCAAGGCGCTGCCCCAGGACAGAGCTAGCTTTCTTAATCAGTTTGTTCAGTCTCTTCCTATCGGCTGCAGTAATGCCACTGCCCCAGCAGACCACTCCAAAAGTGATGGCTGATGCCACCACCGTGTCATAGAATGACTTCAGCAGCGCCCCTTGTACACCAAAAGACCTGAGTCTCCTCAGCAGGAACAGCCTGCGCTGTCCCTTCTTGTAGAGTGCAATCTATTACACATTACAATCTAATGCACATTACTATTACAGTATATTGTATTCTATGAGAATCCGCATTTGATCAGGAAAAAGGAGGCCTATCTTTAGAAGCGCATTGTTTAATTTAACAGGAGTGGTGGCCTAGAGGTAGAGCATCCGCCCCACAACCAGGAGGTTGGGGTTCAAGTCCCGGCTAGGTCATGCCAAAGACTATATAAAAATGGAATTTCCTGCCCTCCACCTTGGTGCTCATCAAAAATGGAACGGAGGAGGAAAATGTGGGCGGCAGTGGTTCAGAAGGTAGAGTGGGTTGTCCAATAACCAGAGGGTTTGTGGTTTGAATCCCGCTCTCCCCACCCATCCTGCCATTGTGTCCTTGGGCAAGACACTTTACCCACCTTGCCTGCAGTGTCCATGACACTGGGTAGGAATGTGTATAAATGTTCCGTAGTGGTCAGAGGGGGCCGTTGGTGCAGATTGGAAGCCACGTTTCCGTCAGTCTGCCCCAGGGCAGCTGTGGCTACAGTCGTAGCTTACCACTATCAATGTCTGTCTGGAGTGAATGAATAATGGACTCACTGTAAGCGCTTTGAGATATCACCCAACATGTAAAGCGCCATATAAATGTAATCTATTATTGTTATTATAATGATATTTCAGTGACATTGCGCAGCTCTGGAGCTCAGGAAACGGCATGTGCTGGGATCTTGAAACAGTCATAATTGCCTGTCATTTTATTTATATGATGATCACACACCAGTTTTTTTTATTCCATCCACACTCTCATTTTAATTGCAGAGTCTATAAATTAGGCATTAATGTAGAATTTTTTTAGGGAAATGAATGAATGAATATGGAGCAGGTGTGCCAGTGTGTTCCTGTCATGTTCACTGCGCAAACTGCGCAGCGAACATATGAAATCAGCAGCAAGCCCAAAGCGCAGTTTGTAATGTGTTTTATTGACAAAAGAGTGAATACACAAACATGTCCAAATAACAGTCACAATGGCATAGGCGAGACAACCGGCTACAGCTTCGTTGGCGGGGGTGAAATGCCCAACGTGCTGCAGGCAGGGGAGGAGTGGAGAGGAAAGGCATGAATGAGAAGCGACTTAAATATGTTGGAGCGGAAAGGCTCAGAGGAACAACATAGTTCAGTCCAGGGATGAGGCCAACTGTTGCGAGCCAGGAAGTCCAGCGTTGACATTCGACTAAGCTGCCGCAACAACTGATCACACAAAACTCTATTAATACCCAAGCCTAAATGGGCACAAGTGTATGCAGCTGTGAGAAGGCAGGAGCGTGACTGATCGAACTATGTGTGTGTGTATGTGTGTGAGTGCGTGAGTGTGTATGTGGTGTGTGAGTGTGTATGTGGTGGGCCAGAAAGCTGGTGAGTGCCTGGTGAGAGGGGGCGTGGCTGTGGGACTGGCAGAGAGCAAGGCTCAATCCACCAGCTGGAATTAATAAGCAATAATTAAACGCAACAGCCACAAGTCATGCTTGGGGTGATGACCCCAGACACCCACCGTACCATCAAAAGGGACAACCTACCCCCCGCCCCCCCCCCACACACACACACACTCAAAAGACCCAAACAACAACCCAGGGTGGGAAGTGGGGGAAAACAAGTTAGGGGGGATAAGTCGGGAGAGGATAACCACCACAATACCACACAAAAACACTATCCAACCCCAAGGCAAGCTGACCCACCCCTCCCAAGAGTCTTTCAGTTTGGGGGGGGGGTGGCCAGAGTCCAAGGCCCGGTGGGTAGCCATAAGTTCAGGCGGTCGACCCCAGTCCCAAGGCCAGCAGGCGGCCTGATGAATCGTGTCAGGCAGCCTGCCAGAGGGAAGAGACCACTTGGTCCAGAAACCCAGTCCTTCGGGTGGCCAGCCCACATTGTTGATCCACCAGGCCAGGGGGGGACGACGAGGCGGCGGCGCGCCCACCGGAAGGCTGAACAGTGGGTGGCCAGACTGAAGAAAGGGACCCCCCACGGTTCCTGGAGGCAGGGCCAGGCAAGTCACGGTGGACCCTGGCGGAAGAGGAAGGGACACCCCGAGGACCTCTGGAAGGAAGAAAGGGACCTCGCTGTCCCCAAGCTGGCCGGCTGCACCTTTGATGGTCCCGGCTTGGGACTGGAGTACGGCTGCACCCTTGATGGACCCCGACCGAGCCATGGTTGCACCCACGCTGGAGCCCGGGAGGGCCCTTGCTGCACTCGTGATGGGACCCGGCTGGGCCACTGCTGACCTCCACATTGTCCCGACCCTGGGCCAGCCGGCCGCACGAGAATCCAGGCCAGTCAATTATTGGCCTCCCCGGGGAACTGGGCAGACGAAGAGCTGAATCCACTGGGACCACAGTGGGGTTGGCAGCGGCAACGATGACCTCCTGGGGTGAGCCTGGGTTTCCCGTCTTGCCTGGCGACGTGGACCCCTCTCCGATGACCCTAGGAAAGGACTCAGACACAGAGGAGGAGGGGTCAGGGTCGCCAGCAGCGGCAGAGCCCGGTGAGGTGAGCTCAGGTGCAGCGTGTGGCTGCAGCTGGCCCTCCTCATCTGGAGCTAGGCAAAAATGCTCTATGAAGGAGAGAAGAAAGACAAAAGAGAGCACTTGCCTTAGCTCAAGCTCCACCGCCGTCCAGGACTTCGGCAATCTGGACGATGTCCTCCCAGGTTCAGCCTCCAGGGGGTGCAGCTTGGGTGCTGACTCTGCTGCGGCGGCCTCCACAGCAGGAGTGGTGGTGGTTGCCGTCTTGGCCTCCTCCAGTAATGGTTCTGACGCAGGTGACTGTCCCGGCATGGATTCTGGAGGTGGAGTCTCACGTCGCACTGGACCCCAGGAGACTGAAGCCAGGGGACGCTCTGTCATCGGCACAGGCTTCAGGTTGGTCACAGTGCCCTCTCTCTGTCCATGGGAGCTCTGTGGGGCCGCGGGCTCCCCCTCCGTCCGGTGACTGAGCTCCCGGGCCGATGGATGCTCAGCAGCAAGAGGAAGAGAGATGGAGAGGGTTGGTGAGCAGTTCACAGCTGCAGCAGGTGGAGAGATCTCCAGAGACTGCGTACCCAGAGATCCTCTACCAGGGATAAGGCAAGAATTTTCAATAATTTTAAAAACACATGAAGAGATTACTTGCCTGTTCTCCTGGTGGGTGTCATCTGCTGCTGCAGCTGGCAAAGCAGCGCACCTCGCGATGGCTGTGATGGAACTGGGCTCCTCCATATGTTGTGAAGAAGCCTCCCTGGATGGCGCTGGAGAGGGAGGGGTAACCACCAAGTCCTCCTCCTTCAAACAGCGATCAATCTCCATCAGCATCACCAGTCTGCGCTTCTCCCATCCAGCCTCGGATGAAGCAGGGCTGTCCTACAACTGAAGTCCCTGTTCCTCCATCATTATGCGGTCAATATCTCCCAGGATGGATTGGCAATGTTCCTCCGGATCTCCCCGGAGTTGCGCAAGTCAAGGGTGGAGCTGGAGCAGAAGAGCTGAGGGAGGAGGAAGGCTTCTTCCGGCACGAGCGCTTCTTCCGTTTCGGGGGCGGCTCCAATGCTGGTGTCTCCCTCCTGGGCTCTTCCTCTCGCAGCATGAGAAGGAAATGGAGAATGTCCGCAGACTAGGGAAAGAATAAAAGGTCCGGACATCCCTCTAATATCTCCGCCGTGACATCCCATGCTGCGTGGACAGACTCCGGAGAGCAGCACCCCTGAATCCCGGCGAAGACGTCTTCCAGCCGGGGCAGTCCAAGCTGCTCTTCGTGGCTCCAGTAGTCCGTCATAACTTCGGTGCAGGTAGAGAAAACACACGAAAATGAAAAAAGGCATGCTACAGACTGCTTGGGCTCTATTGGCGGCAGCTTACTGTCATGTTCACTGCGCAAACTGCGCAAACTGCGCAGCGAACATATGAAATCGGTAGCGAGCCCAAAGCGCAGTTTGTAAAGTGTTTTATTGACAAAAGAGTGAATACACAAACATGTCCAAATAACAGTCACAGTGGCATAGGCGACACAACCAGCTACAGCTTCGTTGGCGGGGGTGAAATGCCCAACGCAATCCAGGCAGGGGAGGAGCGGAGAGGAAAGGCATGAATGAGAAGCAACTTACAATATGTTGGAACGGAAAGGCTCAGAGGAACAACATAGTTCAGTCCAGGGACAAGGCCAACTGTCGCGAGCCAGGAAGTCCAGCGTTGACATTCGACTAAGCTGCCGCAACAACTGATCACACAAAACTCTATTAATACCCAAGCCTAAATGGGCACAGGTGGATGCAGCTGTGAGAAGGCAGGAGTGTGACTGATTGAACTATGTGTGTGTGTGTGTGTGTGTGTGTGTGTGTGTGTGTGTGTGTGAGTGTGTGAGTGTGTATGAGTGCGTGAGTGTGTATGTGGTGTGTGAGTGTGTATGTGGTGGGCCAGAAAGCTGGTGAGTGCCTGGTGAAAGGGGGTGTGGCTGTGGGACTGGAAGAGAGCAAGGCTCAATCCACCAGCTGGAATTAATAAGCAATAATTAAACCCAACAGCCACAAGTCATGTTTGGGGTGATGACCCCGAACATGACAATTCCAATGTGATGCACGGCACACGGGGGGTGGGGGTGGGGGGTCATTTTCATCTTATTAGGCATTAATGTGTTTATTTTTAGGGAAATAAATAAATGAACAAGGAGTGTGCAGCATTTTACTTTTCACTAACTCCCCAAAGAGACAGGAGATGCGTCCACATCTGCCTCTGCCGTGCGCCCTGGGTTTCCAGCCCAGCAAGCTCCCCAATAGCCACCCGTCAGCCCCTGGCAGAGGCTGCTGAGAGCGGCTCACTTCATGGCGGGGGCCAAAGGCAGCAGATTCCCTCCCTCCCTCACTTACCCAGGAAGGATAGGTGGAGACCCTCGGTAGGCGAAAGCAACAGGAGAGGGAGCACTCCATCTCCCCACAGCCAGGAGCAACTTCCGTGCCGTCATTAGTGAAAGTTTATGAAAACTTGCACAGGCATCATCCTCTTTTCTTCATGTCTGTGTTGCATCCGAGCACACATTAAACCATTCAGCTGATTTTTTCAGCCCATTCTTACCTGTTTGTTCTTTTTAATATAACTAACTGGGCATCAACTGTGACTGATGTCTTCCTTAATACCAAGCAGCATTACTATCTGGTGCATTTTGGCTCACACACATGGGCTTTGGTCAACAGGAAACCCGTCTTAAACTGTCATAATCACAGTTCACTTTAGATAATGCGACTCTTTGCATTAAAGGGATGGGAAGGAGCGCTTTGAATTGGATTATCCAAAACACATCTCTGAATGATTAGACCGGCCTCTTTGCATCATGCGCCAGTGGAAAGTTCATTTTTACACTGTTGTGATAAGGAAATAAACTTGGAAATGCCCATAAACATGTTCTGCATTAGACAACTGATCAACCGACCCTGTCATTGTAATACGGCTGTTATGACCCGAGCGCCGGTTCTGTTCGCGCTTGGGCTAAAGTTATGTCTCGCTGCCGGCCTTGACAGCTGCGGGCTGTA
The DNA here is from genome assembly GCA_020510985.1 of Pholidichthys leucotaenia. Classification (NCBI taxonomy): domain Eukaryota; kingdom Metazoa; phylum Chordata; class Actinopteri; order Cichliformes; family Pholidichthyidae; genus Pholidichthys; species Pholidichthys leucotaenia. The sequence continues at coordinate 50,561,191 of CM035837.1, read as the reverse complement.
TTCTGGCCTCACCGGGCTCTTATTGTGAAAGTGCTCGGTGGGGCTTCCGCCTGTCAACGGCCGGTCAGCTGATTGTCATTACCGTCGTTAGTGCTTGGCCCATTTAAGCCCGGCACTGGCGACGGTAGGACGCAGGATTATCAGTCTATTCTGGTCAACGTTACGTCTGAGTGGCTTCATCCTGCCAAGTCCTGGGTCTGCGCCTCGTCTTTCCTGTGAGTGCCGCAGACCTTCATGTCAGGTCTGTTATCTTGTTATGTCACAGTTAGCTCGTAGCGGCTGGGTTAGCCCTACGAGCCCAAGCCTCTGTCGTGTATTTGTTCGCCCTTATGGGTTCATAGTTATGCTTTGTCACGTCAGGAAATAAATTAACATCTTTGCCAAACTCCCTGGTGAACTCTGTGGCGTCTCTTGGTGATCCGCGAGGACATGACAACGGCCCCATGACTGTCCCATCGCATGCTGTTTCCTGAGCTCTGGAGCTGTGCGATGTCAAACCACGCCACTGAAATATCATTAAACAATGTGTTTCTGATGATAGACCTCGTTTTTCCTGATCAAAAGCGGATTCTGATGAAATGCACTATAACAGTGTAATGCACATTAGATTGTGCGCCACCACACCTCTTTGAAATGAGGCACCTTCTCCGAGCGCATGGCGGGTGCACTGTCTACTGGTAATTTCATGGTGTGATGCAAGTCATAAAAAACAGAAAATACGCTGACAGAAAATATGTGAGTACAGCTGGTGCTGACCCCCCCCCCCCCCCCCCCCGCCCGCTGAGAGTGCCATGTCACCTCAGCACGGAACAAGGCAAATGGCACCAGTGACAGTACGACCTTAAAATATTCAGGCAATAATTAGCACAAAAAATAACCCCTTAACAGCTATGAAAATAATAAGTAAACTTAACCTCAAGCAATAAGAAAAGCTGACTTTTTACAGAAAGATACTTGGATATTTCCTCTTCTCCTTGTTTCAGCTGCTGCCTTTAGAGGTCTCCACTGTGGAACATCTGCCTCCATCTCACTCTCTCCCTGACAGCCTCTTCTTTTACACCAACCCTCTCCATGTCCTCCTTCACTACATCCACAAATCTTCTCTGTGGGCTTCCTCTTTTCCTCCTGCCTGGCTACTCCATCTTCAACATCCTTTGTCCAATATATCCACTGTCCCTCCTCTGCACATGTCCAAAGCATCTCAGTCTTGCCTCTCTTACTTTGTCTCCAAACTGCTCAACCTGCGCTATTCTTCTGATATTCATTTCTAATCCCGTCCCTCCTAGTCACTCCTAATGACAATCTTAGCATCCTCAACTCTGCCACTTCCAGTATTTTTGTCAGTGCCACCATCTCCAAACTATACATCATAGGTCTCACTGCTATCTTGTAAACCTTCCTTTTCATTCTAGCTGCTATTCTTCTGTCACAATTCACCTGACACTCATCACCACCCACTCCACCTTGACTTTTCTCTCTTCTTCACCTCTGTTGTGCACTGCCTGTCATGAGCTCCTCATGCGCCTCTCTAATGTGCACGGTGAGGGGAGAAAGGACGAGAGGATTTAAGTGCAGGGTTACACCAAACACACATTTATTAACACAAAACTTAACATACAGACACAGAACAGCTTGGATCCTCGTTAGTGTCCACAAGGTTGCCCTACACACACACTGGAGGAAAACAGCGGCAGAACAGCGCACAGGCAGTTACTCACAATGGGGGGCAGACTGAGTCGTCACAGCGAGAATTCAACACACACAGAGAGTCCTTCGTTGACGTGACGGTGGACAGGGAAATGACCATCCAACGCGTACAATGATCCAGCGACGTCTGTCTAGCAAAGAGCTCTTTTAATACAGACGCCGCTGGTGTGACAAATAGGAATCACCTGGGCGAGGCAATGACAGATAATTACAGGGGACTGGAAACAGCTGATGAGCCAGAAGGAGAGCGAGGGGGTGTGGCTAGGCCGGCAGTCTGTCAGCAGCATAAGAGAAAGGAGATGACAGATACTGACTAACAGCTGTCGGTCAGGTAGTGGCTAGAGGCATGGTATAAGTACAAGAATACATCAAAAAACACATAACCAGCAAAGCCAACCCCACAAAGAGATAGAGGCCAAGCCGGGGAAAGCCAAGCCGGCTCGGCACGTGATAGAGCCCCTCCTTCTACGGGTGGATACCAGACACCCACGGTAACATCATAAGAACCCCCCCACCACCACCACCACCAATCCCCACAGGAAAAACAACAACACACAAACCCAGGTGGGAAGTAGGGAACACGATACCCCACCCAGGGTCCACACTCAACCCCCCCAAGTCCACGGGCGTTGGGGCTCAGGAGGCTGCCCAGAGTCCCAGGCCCAGTAGAAGGTCCGGTGGACGGAATCCGGCGGCCTGCCGGAGAACATGGGCCACCAGACCAGGGGAGTCAATTTTTCTGGTGGCCGGCCCACATTGCTCAGCCACCAGGATGGAGGGGGTGAAGCAGGTGGCGGCCTGCCCACCGGAAGGCTGACTGGAAGGCAACCGGACCGGGGAGAGGGAACCTCCACGGCGTCCTCAGTAACACCCGTGGTGGGCCCCGACCGGGCCGGCTCCGCTGCACCCACGGTGGACTCCAGCGAGAGCCTAACTGCACCCACAGCGGCCCCTGACTGGGCTGGCTCCGCTGCACCCACGGTGGACTCCAGCGGGAGCCTAACTGTGCCCATGGTGGCCCCTGACTGGGTCGGCTCCACTGCACCCACGATGGACTCCAGCGGGAGCCTAGCAGCGCCCACAGTGACCTCCGGCTGAGACTCAGCAGCACCCACGGTGGACCCCGATTGGGCCAGAGCTGCACCCACGGTGAGTGGACCAACCCGCAAGAGCATCAGGCTGAGGAGACGATCGATGGGAGGAGCCCTGATGACCCTGGCAGGAGAAGCTGGAGCAGCGACATCCTCCTTCGGCAGAACCGGACCCTCTGCGATCTCTGACGGTGACACACCCTCTCCGGCCACCCTAGTTGAAGGCTTAGGGGAAGCAGGAGAAGAAAGATGGTTAGGGTTGCCGACGGCGGCAGAGCCCGGCAAGGGAAGCTCAGACGCAGCTGTGCACTGCGCCAGACTCTCCTCACCTAGAGCCAGACAAGACCTCTCTAAAACTGTCATAAGAAACACAAGAGAGAGTACTTGCCACAGCTCGAGCTCCACCGCTGTCCAGGACTCCGTCGTTCCTGGAGATGAACACCTGGGCCCGGCCTCCCAGAGGTCCAGCTCCGGCTCCAAGTCTGTTGCAGACGCCTCTGCAGCCGGCAAGATGGTGTTGGCAGTCTTGTTGTCCACCTGTAGCTGCTCCAATGCTGGGGATTCCACCAGCGTGGCTGCAGGGGGACCTCTCCATGCTGACTCCGGGAATGGATCATCCGAAGCCACTGGCTCCTCCACCGTCTGATGGCCCTGACCTTGGGCCAGCTGGCCCCCAGGGAGAATAGGAGGAGACACGGAGAGGGGAAAAGTTGAGTTAATATTCGCAGCTGGAGGAGAGGACCCAGCGGACTGCTGAAACTGGGCCTCTCCCTCGGGAGACAGACAAGGTTTGTAATTGGATGGAGTGAAATGAAAAAAAAAACACTTGCCTGTCACCCCGGCTCCCAGTGTTGATGGCTGCAAACTGTTGGCAATTACCCATCTCCGTTTCACTGACTCCTTCAATAGGTTGTAGAGGAGCCGACTACGATGACGTGGAGGTGAGCGTAGCCGGGACAATCTTGGAGGGCCTCTCGGCAACTGGAGCGATAACGGCCGCTGAAGATGAGAGGGGCTCCCTCCAGCGAGGCTTCCTTCTCCTCGCGGGCGGCTGGAGCACCAGATAGTCCGGGATTCTGAGCACACCATCCGGCTGCAGATAATCAAGGCCGATGCACTCCAGATTATCAGGAAACGGCGGCGGTATAGCCACAAGGGGCTCGAGCGCTGGGAGCTCCTCACTCGACCCCATGCATGGCACGGCGAAGATCTCCTGGAGAATCTTGGTCGCCTCCGCTTGGGCCCACAGGCTATCCCGATTCATCACTCTCACCACCGTATCTCGACCCCATCGAGCTGTCTTGGATGAACAGGGCTCCAGCGTCCGCGAGAGTATGTCCTCCAGCAGACAAAGCGAGCGCAGCTCCCTCTCCAGCAGCTCAGTCATTGCGCCCGGAAAGCAGGTGAGTGAAAATGAGACAGTCCAAAAATGAAAAAATGATTTGTGCGGGCGTAACCCGCTAAATCCTTTTTACCGGCTGGATCATTCTGTCATGAGCTCCCCGTGCGCCTCTCTAATGCGCATGGCGAGGGGAGAAAGCACGAGAGGATTTAAGTGCAGGGTTACACCAAACACACATTTATTAACACAAAACTTAACATACAGACACAGAACAGCTTGGATCCTCATTAATGTCCTCAAGGTTGCCCTACACACACACTGGAGGAAAACAGTGGCAGAACAGCGCACAGGCAGTTACTCACAGTGGGGGGGGGGGCAGACCGAGTCGTCACAGTGAGAATTCAACACACACAGAGAGTCCTTCGTTGACATGATGGTGGACAGGGAAACAATCATCCAATGCGTACAATGATCCGGCGGTGTCTGTCTAGTGAAGAGCTCCTTTAATACAGACGCCGCTGGCGTGACAAATAGGAATCACCTGGGTGAGGCACGGACAGATAATTACCAGGGACTAGAAACAGCTGACGAGCCAGAAGGAGAGCGAGGGGGCGTGGCTAGGCCGGCAGCCTGTCAGCAGCATGAGAGAAAGGAGATGACAGATGTTGACTAACAGCTGTCGGTCAGATAGTGGCTAGAGGCATGGTATAAGTACAAGAATACATCAAAAAACACATAACCAGCAAAGCCAACCCCACAAAGAGATAGAGGCCAAGCCGGCTCGGTAAGTGACACTGCCCATTGATTTGGATGGTTAACCCCAGGTATTTAAACTCATCGGCCTTCACTACCTCTGCTTCTTGCATTTTCACTGTTACACCTGCCTCCCTCTCATTCACACACATGTATTCTGTCTTGCTTCTACTGACTTCAAACTAAACAGGACACTGAAAACCAGTAGTCACAAAGCATAACACATACGGGATGGGGGGGGGGGGGTAGGCTGAACAGTTCATAGCTTGAAAGGTTCATACTGGTCAAATTTCACCAAATGTGGTTTATTTTTCAACATTGTCTCCCCTTTGGGTCCACACACTTCTTTCATCAGTGTTGAGGTGCTTGAAAATAAGCCACATTTGGTGAAATTTAACCACTATGAACTTTTCAGCCTATGACCTTTTCAGCACCCCCCCCCCCCCCCCCCCGTATGATGAAGCATAACACAGTTATAAATAAAAACATTTAAACTCAGCACTAAGACTGCCCCAGAGCATGCTGGGAGATTCACTGAAGTCAACATGGTAGCTCTCTGTAAAGATTTACAGAAGAAGAAAAGTAGTTCCTTCACTTGGGTGGATGTTGTAAAGGAGTTTTTCTTCACCATGGAAAGGATCCTGCAGTCATCCACCACTATCATCTTCTGTGGACATCCAGGCCTTTTTGAGTTCTCCAGTTCACCAGCACATTCTTTTTTCTCAGAATGTACCAAACTGTTGATCTAGCCACTCCTAACATTTCTACTGTCTTTCTGATGGATATCTTAATTTTTTTCAGCCTGAGGATGGTCTGTTTCACTTCCACTGAGAGCTACTTTGACTGCATATTGTGGGTTCACAGCACCAGCTTCTGAATACAAATGCCACACCTGAAATCAAATTTAGACCTCTTACCTGCTTGCTTGATTGATGATGGATTAATGAGGGAATAGCCCATGCAGCCAGTGAAATAGCTGTTACGTAAATTGTTTAATTACTTTTGAGCCAATCAAAAGGAGATTTTGTATAAAAGTGATTGCAATTCATAAACCATAATTCCAATTTGGGTGTGAATACCCTGAAATTAAAGCTGACAGTCTACACTTTAAGGCCATGTTGATTATGCAGCTGTATCTTAAATATGTTTTGGTAACCAGCTAAAATAACTAAACTTGGGTCAGTGTCCAAGTATGGATCAGTTGAACTTGCGTATTAGAGATGTACTTTTTCTGTCTTCACACTGACAAAAATACATACATATTACAAGTAAATCTATACTGAAGTATAGGTTACACTGACACTTGAATTTATTATGTAAAATTTATGTCACTACCCCCAAAAGTTAGTTTTTCAGTGCATGAAAGGATAAAATGTGAAGAGTGCATAAAAAAGCAACACTTCAGGAAGACTTGTGCATAGCTGCTTTATGAGAAATAACAGTACACCTGCCAATCTACACAATGACATTTTGCTTAATAACAACACACTTCTCATAACTGCCGCACCAGAGAAGTAATGGACAACACAGGATCGGTTGGAAAGCATCAGTCTTTAAACACTGCTCTTAAATGAAATAAACCCAGACTCTTGTAATAACAGTAAATCTCACCGCAGCAGAAATGCAGGGTCTTTGCAGGCCCCTGGGTATGGGTGAACTGAGTACTCATATGAAATCACAGCACCTGAGGCCAAACAAAGATTTTCAGCTTCATAAACGACCACAATTAGTTACTCGGGTAACCACTGCGGTCAGTGAAAGGACTCCAGTGTGTTGGGTGTGCATGATATTTAGCTCAGGCATTGTTCTGATGTGTTCATTATGACTATTATGCCGTGGCTCTGTGCTTCTCACACAGACAGGACCCAAGTGGAGGAGCCAGCTAGATGCAATCTACTTCACTGAAATTACCATAACAACACGAAGCTCTGGAAGGAGGCAAAGTGAGGTGCATGCAAATGGAACGGCAATGAAAGACGACCGCAGGCCCAATCAAGCTGTCATAACACACCGAATAATATCAACTGAAAGCCATTAAACCCTTTCATTCTGAACCGTTACACCTCACTGTGCAAAGAATGGGATTGAGAGGCCTTCGTATCCCTGATTTTTGCCTAAACGGGCACATATAAACACCATGCTTTATCCAGCTCACATCCATCATCTCCATGTTTTAATAAGACCTTCATAAGAAAGAGGTTTGTGATGGAAAGCAGTTATCAATTTTCTTGCTACTTGCTCTTGCTTAGGCTGATCACCAAAAATTATGTATATTTTCTGCTGTGTTGTGCAGATTTATGTTTGCACACAGATGTTTGCAGTCCATAAAAGAGGAGTCAAACCAGATCCATTTTCAGGTTCATGCTGAGGTTAAGGAATTTATTGTGTGAAAAGATAGAGACAAGAAAGTGAAGTTTTAGTGATGTATGACATCTATTTATCCATCTATCTTCACTTACCCAGAGAAGCCCAGAGTGCTGCTGATTCACATAGCACCCATGATACCTATGATCCTTCCTACAGGTGGTGAGTTCACTGAAGGATGGACCCATGCCCTCCAATGGGAAAAAAAACCTGGTTTCCAGGCACTTATCGTCACACATCTTCCAACTGGCCTGGCCCCAGGGCAGGGCCCCATTAACCCCATACCAAGCGGGGTACACTCACCCTTTGTTCCAACTTTTCCATGGGGATCCACTGGATCATTCTTGGTCTGTCCCCTCACCCAGGACCAATTTGCCTTGGGAGACCCTACCAGGGACAAGTTGCCCCTGACAACATAGCTCCTGGAGTCATTACAGCACACAAATTTCACCACGGTGTGGTGGCAAAACCCAGAAGTTGGGTGTACTTCCATCATGAATGGCCAATGGTCAAATCGAAAGCAACACTATGGAAAAGTTGCTCTTGGGGTCTCCCTACAGCTGTCAAACAGTTGTCTGTTACCACTGTTGTTAAAGATGCACTCTGGTGACTATAAAGCCCCTATAAAAACAAATCTACATTGTCTAAAATGGTATCTTATGCCCTTTCTTTGACAAAAAATGCTTTCATTGTCTTACATGTTCGTGTCAAAATCTTTTCACTCCCCCACCCTTTCAAACACCAGAATTGGTGGCTAGACCCAACCCACATACCAAAAGGCTAATAGTGACTAGCACTACATTAAACAGCATGAATCCAGTGATAACAAGACCTACCGGTTGAAGGAAATGCCCAGTTGTACGCACAGTGGCCCAGGATAACAACTGAAATTGCATCAGTCCTTAAAAGCAGTGTAATGGTGAAACCCATCTTAATTTGGGTCAGGTTTCAAAGCAGTTTGTTAAAAATGCTAACTAGCCTGGAGGATAACTTCACTTAGGCCAGAGAGTCCCGATTGGTTCAACACTCCCCATGTGACGGCTTCATGCATAGTTACATCACCAAAAACTTTCCGGCACAACTCGCCTTTTTTAGGGGGTGGGGCTTAACTGAAACTTTACAGCAAATAGAGATATGAGACATCTGAGTGATTTTGCTCTTGATATGTCTTGTAAGTCATAAAAAACATATTACAGACATGTTAACAAGAAAAAAAACCTTGATTTTTGGCATAGTGTCACTTTAATCTTTGTAGCAGTGTGAGCCATGTACCTTTGTTTACAAGCTGACAGATATCCAGTGAATTCAGATCTTTTTCTGTCATCTGGAAGCAAACAAAACATATTGGGAAAGCAATCTATCTATCTATCTATCTATCTATCTATCTATCTATCTATCTATATCTATATCTATATCTATATCTATATATATATATATATATATATATATATACAGTATATATATATATTAGTGGTGTTGGCGTTATTGCGTTAATCGCTCGTTAACGCGTTGCCCCCGTTAACGGCGACAAATTTTGTGATAGCGGTTAACGGCAGTAAACGGCAGAAAGCGCAAACAGTACTTTTTGGCCTAGCTGCTCTCTGTACCAAGGCCGTTGTGGCTACTGACACTGTGTGTGCCATGCAGACAAGCTTGATTACAGCCATGGATATCACCAAAGTGCTGTCATGCTTAAGTTTACAACATTATCTGTCGGAGCGCTCACCTGTATAATTGTTATAGCCTCCTCCAAAACTTCATCTGGATGTTGTGTTGTTCTTCTGTGGAAGCTAGCTAGCTTGTAGCTAATAGCTACTAGCTACATGCTAGGTTATAGCTGATCTCCATCTGCTGAGACAGACAGAAATTTGTCAGTTTTCATCCTCACAGGTCCAGCTGTTGGTGAGTACCAGTCTTAAAAAAATTCTCAAGCTGTGTTCGGAATGTCCATTCACTCCATCACTGTTTTTGTAGCACGTTGGGGTGTCGTCACGAGCGCGATAGTAGCTTCGTTTGTTAGCGCCGCTGCTAAGATGCTAACACTGTAAACAAATGACCCGTGCTGGCAAAATGAGTCACTTTGAGGACATTTTCAAAGCTGATGTAATGTTATTTCTATATTCTGCATTGAAAGACCTTCAAAATGATATTTAATGTGTAGGAAGTGCACCAAAATGGCCCGGAAAAGATGACTTCTTTATATTTTGGCTAGGTTGAAATCTTGCATTCGATTGGTCTGGAGTTACGTCTTCCGCAAAAAGCATATGTATTTTTAGAAAGTACGATTTCTAAGCTTTCCAGTGATACCAGGCACTCATGGGGGTTTTCCTGGGACTTGCCGCTAGCAAACAAAGAAAGAGTCATGATTTGTGATTTATGCACTTCTTGTGCCTGTAGCTCGTAATGATGCGGTGTGCACCAGAAATATTATTTCTGGAGAATATACTGGATAGATTTTGTCTTTTTGGGTATGTTGAGAGCTTTAATAAACCTGCAGGTGAAGAAAGCAAGAATATTTGTCCACTCCCATGTTTATAACAGTATGAGAAACTTGAAAAATTACCAACTTAAGGTACACTGTATCTGAATGGAAAAACACACGATTAACGCGTTATTAATCGCAATTAACTCAATGTTCCAAAAGATTAATCGCAATTAGAAATTTTAATCGGCCAACACCACTAATATATATATAAAACTCAGAAGCGGACCATGTATTTTATAACTAGGCCTTCAGTGGTGATCTGCCTGATTTAAGTGCCATTCATACCCATCCATCCATCTTCTTCCGCTTAATCCTTTTCAGGTGGCGGGGGGGCTGGAGCCTATCCCAGCATCGTTTGGGCGAGAAGCAGGGTACACCCTGGACAGATCACCAATACATCGTAGGGCCAACACAGAGAGACAGACAACCATTCACTCTCACAGTCATACCTAAGGACAATTTAGAATCCCCAGTTTGAAGGCAATTAACCAAACACCATAAAAAATAGCCTATAGGGCTGTTAGAAAGGCTCACACCAGTTAAGTAATTTTCTGTATTTGTTTTATCCCTTTGGTGTTTATTTTGATAATTTGTCAGTGTTACCTGATTTATTCAGTAGCATAATGTTGTGGAACACATGCGCCACCTACAGCACAGTGTGATCATTATCACTAATTATTATTAATTATAATTAATTCAGGAGTCTGCATCTTGTGTCCTAACCGACACTCAGGGGCGAATGTCAACTAACTACCAGTGTAAATACAAAGGGTGAATCCTCACCTACGATTTTGGTCCTTTGAGCCAGATAGGACACTTACTTTCTGAAGCAGCATGCAGACCAGAGAAGAATATGCTATTAAGCTGAAGCGGCATATCCACCCCTCCTGTTCATTTGGAGGACTATGAGACAAGTCATGTCAGTCGGCATAGTGCAGCTTCATTCCACCCAAGGGGAGCACACCACATTAAACGTAAAGAGGACTGGTACTCTGACATGGAGGATGCTACCTAGATGACACCCTTTACCCCTTCACAACGTGGTCCAAAGGTACCTTGGTATGTTACATTAGACACGTGGGTTTATGCTCGGGAGGAGAATGCAAGCCATCCTACACAGTGACTCTCAGCTACATGAATGCATCCAGAGCCCCAATCCAGCCAGGTAGACCTCTCCACACCATATGTCTACTATAGAGAGCCTCCAAGGGCCCCTTGGCTATTTTCTACTGAACTACAGGATCTCTGCAGGGAGAGAGCAGCGCTCCAGCAATCACGGCAAGTTTTATAAGAGGAACTGACTGAGCTTAGAGAGTTTAAGCAGGAGAGGAAAAGGATGATGGAACCAGCCTACCAAACAATACAGCGTCTTCCATCATTATCTAGAGCAGAGCCCCCAATATATGCACCACCCCCTCCACTTGCAGAGCTGGATGATGATGATGATGATGATGATTGGCCTAACCCATCTCCGTGGCCAAGGACAGAAGAAGTTACTGGGCATCCTTCTGACACAGAGCCAGTGTTGGGCATGTTAGACAAATTGATGGCTGATCTTCAGGCCATTAAGGACCAAGCCAGTGGCCACAGGAGCCCATTTTCACCTACATCCACATCCATTCTTACATATGGTAATCCTCCATCACTGCATCACCTGCATAGGAAGTCGAAGCGTCCTGATGATGGCCAGCAGACCCAGTCACCACATACTAAGACTGAGCCAGCATCATGGAGCCACGCTAGACGCTATAACCCATCCACTTCCTCACTTCCTAACCAACGTTCACTAGAGGTTAACTGGGCAGACCCATTAAAAGTGACACCCCCGTATGCTACTGTGGTCTCTGAGTCAGCATACAGAGGTCGAAGGCTAAGTATCCCCTACTTCAGCCATCGGGACCCAAGTGATTTTGCATAACTAAAGGTAGCACTGACAAACCTGTTACCCTCAGATGCCACAGAGCTTTTCAAATATCAGATTTTAGTGGATCACCTTAAGTTGGAAGAGGCCAGGTTCATCAATGACTCTAACCTTAACTCTGCGACCCCTTACTCCGACACGTTGAAGGCTCTTAATGAGAAGTTTGGTCAGCCTCATCAAATTGCTCTGAATAGGATTGCCAGTGTATTGGACTTGCCAGATGTACGTCGAGGGGACAGTGCAACGTTTGAGAGGTTTGCCCTCCAAGTGCAGTCTTTGGTAGGCATGCTACAAACACTGGGCCCAGAAGGTGAGGCTGAACTAAAGTGTGGGTTCCATGTAGCCTTGCTGCTGAATAAGCTTCCACCAGGACAGAGGGCAGATTTTAGACAATCCATGCTTCATGACCCAAATATAGTCCACAGCCTGGTGGGATTCTCAGAATGGTTACAGTATGAAGCCTGGTGTCATGACTATGACAACCATTCCCACAATGCAGGAGTTAAAGATAGGACAGGGCACCAGAATAGGCGAGCCACCATGATTCTGCATGGCTCCAGAGACAGCCCAGGACCCCAAGGTTCTCATCAGAATAAGAAGCCCAGTAAAGTGAAACCTTACTGCCTTTACCTTGATGATACTCAACACTATCTCTGTCAATGTTTGAGTATTCAGGAACTCACAAAGGATCAACTGTCATAATGGATAAAGACTCATAACAGATCCCACCAAGCAGCCCACTGCGATCTTCAGAAACCCTGTGGAATGTGTCAAGGCAAACATCTTCAGGTGCTTCATGAAGTAAACGTCAGAGAGAGCAAAGGGACTGCTTAAAAAGAAAGCTGCCTCGTCAGTCACACTACTGACATGTTGTACCTCGACCGCCCACCTGACTGCCACAGAGTCTTTCAGAGGGCTGAAAGTAGTTCAAGTGACTTTGCACCATAGAAATAAGAGCCTGAACACTTATGCTCTATTAGATGGTGGCTCTGAACGTACCATGCATCTGCCAATTACAGCACAGAAACTTGGGCTGCAAGGAATGCCCGAGGCTTTAGATCTGCGGACCATCAGGCAAAATATTCAGACCCTGAATGGTGCCTCAGTGTCCTTCCACATCTCTCCCATTACCAACAGTCAGACCCGCTATGCAATTAATGGTGCCTTCATTGCTGATTGCCTGGAACTTGCAAAACACTCCTATCCCATTGACAGCTTACAGAAGCAGTACAGACACCTGCTGAACCTTCCTCTGCATTTGTTTAAGAATGCACAGCCTTTGCTGCTCATAGGCACTGACCACCCTCATCTCATCTTGCCCATTGAGCCAGTACGCCGAGGTCCCCCTGGTGGACCAGCTGCAGTCTGAACCAGATTAGGCTGAACTCTACAAGGTCCTGTGAGAAAGGGAGGATGATGTCTTCAGCCACAGTAGTGTCTGTTCACAGGCTGTACACCTCAGAATGCTGAGCTGCTTAAAAATGTGGAGAAGCTATGGTGGGTTGACATAGTTTCATACAAGAATGAAAGGACAGTAATTCATTCCAAACAAGACAAAGAGGCAATGGGCCTTCTAGAGGAAAGGATTACACAAATGACTGTTGAGGGCACTCTCAGATATGCTACCCCCCTTCTGCAGAAGAAAAATATGTCCTCCAAGCCTTCCAAGCTTCTGTCATGCCCAACTTGCACAGTACAGAGAAGTGTCTCAGTAAAGACCCAGAGTGTGCTGCAGCTTATTGTGAGGAAATGGAAAAGCTGATACAAAGCTGATACAAGCTGGCACTGTAGCCAAGATGGATCTTCAAGCTCTCACCCTTGAAGAAGAAACTTCAGAACTTCACAAGTCAGCCTTCACTGGTACAGTTTCCACATCTGTGTCACTCACTTGCTTTGCTGAGCCTTGTAACACTTGGAAGGAGCTGCCTGAGACAGCTGATCAGAAGCTTCACGGGGCAGCAGGTAATGGAAGAACCCTGACAGCTGATGACTATCGTTTAGCAGAGCAGCATTATTATTACCATGATTCAGCATAAGAGCTTCACCAATGAGCTACAGCAACTTAAAGCAGGGAAGCCTGTTTCTCCAAGTAGCAGACTGCGTGCTTTATTTCCAGAGCATGAATCAGGAGAATTCATCAGAGTTGGGGGGAGGCTGAAACATGCTACAGACTTAGAACTGAGTGGGAGACACCCTACTGTATTAGACCCAAACCACCCAGTCACTCCTCTACTGATCCAGGATTATGACAGAAGACTATGTCACCCCGGACCTGAGCGGCTATTTGCAGATATCTGCCACACATTCTGGATTTTACGAGGGCGAGAGGCTATCCATTGCTATCAGTCCACCTGCCCTGATTGTCAAAGATGGAAGGCCAAGCCTGTTGTTCCCCAGATGACTGACCTTCCTGTTGCCCGTCTTCATCTTTTCAAGCCCGCCTTTTATTCGACTGGCACAGATTGCTTTGGGCCATTCCAGGTCAAGATAGGTCACTGCACTGAAAAGAGATGGGACATCATCTTTAAATGTTTCACCACCAGAGCTGTGCATCTTGATGTCTTGTCTCACACTGATGTTGACTACTATCTCATGGCTCTATGAAGATTCATTGCCCGCCGGGGAACACCTGCAGAGATTATTTCAGACCAGGGCATTAACTTTTGTGGAGGAGAAACACAGCTATGGGAAGCTACTGCAAATATGTCACACAACCTGGAACAGATCCTTGCAAAACAGAAGATCACCTTTAAGTTCAACCCACCAGGTGCCCCACACTTTGGTGGTGTGTGGGAAAGAGAAATATGATCTGTTAAGTCAGCCCTCTACACCACTGTGGGTGCCCAATCAGTGCCAGAAGAAGTTCTCAGGACTGTCCTTATTGAAGTGGAGGCTATCATAAACTCTGAGCTACTAGGTTATGTATCTTCCAGTGTTGCTGGCCCTGATCCTGTGACATCTTACCACTTGCTGATGGGGCAGCCAAATGGATCACTCCCTCAAATTGTGTACCCTGAGGCCGAACTCCTAAGTCGACACCGTTGGTGCCACTCTCAAATCCTAGCAGATCATTTTTGGTTCAGGTTTATTTGAGAGTACCTCCCCAGTCTTCAAGTTTGATAAAAAATGGCCTGCCACTCAGCCTGACCTGGTTAAAGGTGCTATAGTTATGCTGATGGATCCACAGCTTCCGAGAACTCTCTGGCCAATCGGATGTGGGACTCAAGTACATCAGAGTGGTGATGGTCACATCAGAGCTGCTGATGTTCGGATCAAGGACAAGGTGTACACCAGACCAGTGGCAAGAATGATCATCCTTCCAGCTTTGCCTGAGGGAACAGAGGATCCTCCATCACCTCAAGACAGTGTAATTTAGGAGCCTTTCAATGAGGCAAATGTACTTCATACATTTGGGGTGTGGCTGTTAGAAAGGCTCATACCAGTTTAGTAATTTTCTGTATTTGTTTTATCCCTTTGGTGTTTATTTTGATAATTTGTCAGTGTTACCTGATTTATTCAATAACATAATGTTGTGGAACACATGCGTCACCTACAGGACAGAGTGATCATTAACTTTGTCAGGAACACCATCACATGAGGCTCATTAAGGGTGTAGCTGCTGGCTGGAACAGTCTGGTTGTGTTGGTGTGCGTTTCTGACACTTTGACCACACCTACCCACATCTACCCAACACCTACCCATACCTGCTCAGAGATATCTTGTCAACTAACCCTGCAATAAAGAATTCAGGATATCCCTATACCGAATTCAGGAGTCTGCATCTTGTGTCCTGACCAACACTCAGGAGCAAACGTCAACTAACTACCAGTGTAGATACAAAGGGTGAATCCTCACCTACAAGGGCCGTCCACACAAAGCATGTTAAAGATAACTTTAACTATAAAATTATAGTTTTAAAAATCTTTACCTTTTCATCGTGGAGCTCCATTTCCTTGCGCACTTGTTCATTGAGCTGCAGATCCACTCTTGTTTCCCCAAAGGTTTAAAAGTACTGTTTGCTTGTAAGTGTCAGGCTGGCAGCTGTGCTTTGGTGTCTGGCTGCTGCTATGGTTAAGACCCTGTCATACCTAGACAATTTAGGCAGCTAAAATGTATAAAAAATTTGGAGAATATGCTGGCATATGTCAAATCAGTTATGGCTAAGTTTTGTCTAAGTTAAGAGCACGCTGAAGAACGCTGAAGTACACTATGGCATAGTTCGCTGAGCTCCTCTGAAAATTAATTTTCAGCATGCTGAACATTTTCCGACATATCCAGCGTATGGCTGATACATCCTGCATTCGTGCAGCAAATGGTATATTTGCAACGTTGGTTCACAGGAGGTTCCAAGGTTGTCATAGCCAGGTGCGGCACTGGGGTTAAGCTCCTAGTGCTCATAAAATGCTCCTTACGGCGTGCGTCTCGAAAAGCCTCTGACAACTAAGTCCAACTCCTAGCCTGCCCGTGTGGTTTAGTCTCTAAGCTCGGCGGAACTGCTTTTTACTAATAGGAGAAGGGGCGAGGGCGGATCTCTGGCGCCTTAAAACCAGATGCTTTGGGTAGATGGTGGCTCGTCAACCTGGGAAGGTAGCCCATCTAGGGGAAGGTAAACCCTGATTTCAAACCTCCGCTGCCTTGCGGCACACCCGGTCACGGGAAAGGCCTCGGGAGTCAACCCTGAGGAAAAATCCGGAGTCGGAGCCCCTAAGGCAGTTCTCTGTTGTGCTCAACATCGTTCTGGCAGCTCCTGTGACGGCGCTGGAGCCAAACTATAGCAGCCCTGCTGTTCCTTTGGATTCATCAGTGACGTGGAGAGGGGGGACATGCTGCATGGGTAACATCTTGTCCTCCATATTTTCCTGCCCAGGCTTGAATCCTACCAACACCCAACGCTGGAAGGTAGAACACCAGTGCGCATCGGCCTGTTCAGCCACAGGCGGTGCTGTTCCAGCAGAGTAGACGTTTAGGATTCTCTTCCATGGTCATCATAGACCGACGGAGGCCAACGACGGTTCACAGGAAAAACACATACAGAGATCTACCTGCAGCGCATACACAAACACACGTATTTGTTCGCATAATGGGACCTGTCAGCATTTTTCCATCAGCTGTCCAGTGTTCTGATAGATATGCCAAATGTGAGAACACTGGAGGAGGTGGATCCAATCAGCTGATCGCCTGAGGCGCTGCTGTTTTCTATGATAAATCACACTTTCCTGTTGGCTGCGCCTCCCAGCAAAAGCACACTCCATGCATTATCTTGTTTTTTTTCACTTTATTGAAAATAAACTTTTTTTTATCACCATCAGTTCACATGCCTTTGAGCCAGGTTGTGACAACTGTTATGTGATGTTCCTGACGTGTCACATCAGCTGTTTTAGGCGTGACTGACCTGACAGATTTGACAGCTCTGCCAGGTCGGTCACGCTCCCCACCGTGGTCTTTGGAGGGGAGAATAATCTCGGTTGAACCGAGATGATCTCTCCCACACCTAGGATTCATGGATCGGGAGGCAACAGCAGTTTGACCGGACTGCGCTATACAGAAGTTAGACTATTGTTGCGCATAAGTTGTGAATGTCAGCAACACGCAAAGCATTAGTTGGGGTAAGTTATTTATGAGTTATAGAAATATTCTATATAAGTTACTAATACGTTATGTACAGTGGTGTGAAAAAGTGTTTGCCCCTTCCTGATTTCTCATTTTTTTGTATGTTTGTCACACTTAAATGTTTCAGATCATCAAACAAATTTAAACATTAGACAAAGATAACACAAGTAAACACAAAATGCAGTTTTTAAATGAAGGTGTTTATTATTAAGGAAAAAAAATCCAAACCTACATGGCCCTGTGTGAAAAAGTGATTGCCCCCTAAACCTAATAACTGGTTGGGCCACCCTTAGCAGCAACAACTGCAATCAAGCATTTGCGATAACTGGCAGTGTGTCTTTTACAGTGCTGTGGAGGAATTTTGGCCCACTCATCTTTATAGAATTGGTGTAATTCAGTCACATTGGAGGGTTTTCAAGCATGAACCACCTGTTTTAAGGTCATGCATCTCAATTGGATTCAGGTCAGGACTTTAACTAGGCCACTCCAAAGTCTTCATTTTGTTTTTCTTAAGCCATTCAGAGGTGGACTTGCTGGTGTGTTTTGGATCATTGTCCTGCTGCAGAACCCAAGTGCGCTTCAGCTTGAGGTCACAAACAGATGGCCGGACATTCTCCTTCAGCATTTTTTGGCAGACAGCAGAATTCATGGTTCCATTTACCACAGCAAGTCTTCCAGGTCCTGAAGCAGCAAAACAGCCTCAGACCATCACACTACCACCACCATATTTTACTGTTGGTATGATGTTCCTTTTCTGAAATGCTGTGTTGCTTTTACGCTGGATGTAATGGGACACACACCTTCCAAAAAGTTCAACTTTTGTCTCGTCAGTCCACAGAGTATTTTCCCAAAAGTCTTGGGGATCATCAAGGTGTTTTCTGGCAACACTGAAACAAGCCTTTATGATTTTTTTGCTCAGCAGTGGTTTTCATCTTGAAACTCTGCCATGCAGGGTATTTTTGCCCATTCTCTTCCTTATGGTGGAGTCATGGACACTGACCTTAACTGAGGCAAGTGAGGCCTGCAGTTCTTTGAGTGTTGTTGTGGGGTCTGTTTTGACCTCTTGGATGAGTCGTTGCTGTGCTCTTGGGGTAATTTTGGTTGGCCGGCCACTCCTGGGAAGGTTCACCACTCTTCCATGTTTTCGCCATTTGTGGATAATGGTTCTCACTGTGGTTCACTGGAGTCCCAAAGCTTTAGAAATGGCTTTATAACCTTTTCCAGACTGATAAATCTCAATTACTTTGTTTCTCATTTGTTCCTGAATTTTTCTGGATTGCAGCATGATGTCTAGCTTTTGAGGATTGTTTGGTCTACTTCACTTTGTCTGACAGGTACTGTTTAAGTGATTTCTTGATTGAGAACAGGTGTGCCAGTAATCAGGCCTGGGTGTGGCTAGAGAAATTGAACTCAGCTTTCCCAAGATGTGATAAACCACAGTTAATTTACAGTATCTCACAAAAGTGAGTACACCCCTCACATTTTTGTAAATATTTTATTATATCTTTTTTATGGGACAACACTGAAGATATGACACTCTGATACAATGTAAAGTAGTCAGTGTACAGCTTGTATAACAGTGTAAATTTGCTGTCCCCTGAAAATAACTCAACACACAGCCCTTAATGTCTAAACCACTGGCAACAAAAATGAGTACACCCCTAAGTGAAAATGTCCAAATTTTGCCCAATTAGCCATTTTCCCTCCCTGATGTCATGTGATGCATTAGTGTTACAAGTCTCAGGTGTGAGTGGGGAGTAGGTGTGTTAAATTTGGTGTTATTGCTCTCACACTCTCTCATACTGGTCACTGGAAGTTCAACATGGCACCTCATGGCAAAGAACTATCTGAGGATCTGAAAAAAAGAATTGTTGCTCTACATAAAGATGGCCTAGGCTATAAGAAGATTGCCAACACCCTGAAACTGAGCTGCAGCACGGTGGCCAAGACCATACAGTGGTTTAACAGGACAGGTTCCACTCAGAACAGGCCTCACCATGGTCGACCAAAGAAGTTGAGAAGTTGAGTGCATGTGCTTAGCATCATATCCAGAGGTTGTCTTTTGAAAATAGACATATAAGTGCTGCCACCATTGCTGCAGAGGCTGAAGAGGTGGGGAGTCAGCCTGCCAGTGGTCAGACCATACGCCGCACACTGCATTAAATTGGTCTGCATGACTGTCGTCCCAGACGGAAGCCCCTTTTAAAGATGATGCACACGAAAGCCCACAAACAGGTTTGCTGAAGACAAGCAGACTAAGGACGTGGATTACTGGAACCATGTCCTGTGGTCTGATGAGACCAAGATAAATATATTTGGTTCATATGGTGTCAAGCATGTGTGGCGGCACCCAGGTGAGGAGTACAAAGACAAGTGTGTCTTGCCTGCAGTCAGTCATGATGATGGGAGTATCATGGTTTGGGGCTGCATGAGTGCTGCTGGCACTGGGGAGCTACACTTCATTGAGGGAACCATGAATGCCAACATGTACTGTGACATACTGAAGCAGAGCATGATCCCCTCCCTTTGGAAACTGGGCCGCAGGGCAGTATTCCAACATGATAACCACCCCAAACACACCTCCATGATGACCACTGCCTTGCTAAAGAAACTGAGGGTAAAGTTGATGGACTGACCAAGCATGTCTCCAGACCTAAACCCTATTGAGGTGGAGGAGCGCAAGGTCTCTAACATCCACTGGCTCCGTGATGTCATCATGGAGGAGTGGAAGAGGATTCCAGTGGCAACCTGTGAAGCTCTAGTGAACTCCATGCCCAAGAGAGTTAAGGCAGTGCTGGAAAATAATGGTGGCCACACAAAATATTGACACTTTGGGCGCAATTTGGACATTTTCACTTAGGGGTGCCCTCACTTTTGTTGCCCGCAATTTTGACATTAATGGCTGTGTGTTGAGTGATTTTGAGGGGACAGCAAATTTACTCTGTTATACAAGCTGTACACTGACTACTTTATATTGTATCAAAGTGTCATTTCTTCAGTGTTGTTCCATGAAAAGATATAATAAAATATTTAAAAAACTGTGAGGGGTGTACTCACTTTTGTGAGATACTGTAGGTCATAACGGGTGGGGGGGTCACTTTTTAACACAGCGCCATGAAGGTTTGGATTTTTTTTTTATCCTGAATAATAAACACTTTTATTTAAAAACTGCATTTTGTGTTTACTTGTGCTATCTTTGTCTAATATTTAAATTTGTCTGATGATCTGAAACATTATGTGTGACAAACTTAGAAAAAAAATAAGAAATCAGGAAGGGGGCAAAAACTTTTTCATACCATTGCAAATGTCCAAGTCGTTATGGATATGTGATGCATGTGGCCAAAAGTGAAAATTTTAGCGTATCCCAGTGTTTTAGACTAATTTTTATACATTTGGCGAACGCTGCCTAAATCGTCATGGTGTGACAGTCGACAGCTCATTTGCAAACCCTGTCTGGCTCCAAGTATTTGCTCAATCAGTTGCAAACAACAGGCATTCCCAGCAAGATAATTTGAAACATTCCTCGGAGCCTGTAATCCAAGGATACCGCTTATTGCTAATATGGAAGTGACGGACAAATCCTTTTCCCGACTGAGACGGGCCTGCTAGCTTCGGGGTTGACCGACCTCTCTTCACAATGACCAGCTTTTCTTGAAAAGTCCATCTGGAAAATTGGATTTTTTAAAATATCAGCAACCAAATCCTTTCCCTCTCCCTTGTCAGCCATTGTGGGTGGAAAAACAGCTACTGTATTTAAACAAATACAGTATATTGTAGCTGCTTAAGCAAGTCCTTGCACTTGCGTTTTGCTAGCTAGGATTCTCTACATTGTGGGTGGAGGAGTGTAACCATCCAATCAAAAGATGTGAAAATGCCAACGTTCTCGAATGCCTTCTATGCTTGCCCCTGGATGTACAGAAGACATCTGATTGGTTAAAGCAACAGGATAAGTTTAACAGTTAATTTAAAGGCCAAATGTCACGTAACAGGGTACTTTAAATATCTTGAAACTAGATATAAAAGGGAACCGATCCGTTCGGGTCTTGGTGCATATGCTTCAGTAACAACGGAATATTCGTTAATTTAAAACTGCCGCGCTTGGCCTGACACGGCCCCTGGAATCGCCTGGGGAAGAAGGCGGAAGTGACGAAATCGATTGTACCCGAGTTTGATGCTTGGGGTATTTCAATTGATTGTTTATATGGAGACTGGAAGGTTGAAGTGAGCAACAAGAAAGAAAAAATTGGATATTTCACCCATACCTTAAAACGGGACTATCAGGGACAGCTGGGTAATAAGGGACACTTCTCTGGGAAATGTTTTCATACCTGTCAAGTGAGACGTTTTCGCCGTACTTCAACACCGTAAAAAGCGGCTATAAGGGACGGCGGAGCAACAAGGGACACCTCTCTGTGAAATGCCCCAAATGCAACTCGTGTTGTTATTGTCAAATATTTTAAGGATTCATGGATATTTGACAATAACAACACAACTCAGCGTCCGGCGCAAAATAAAAAAAAAAAGCAGAATTCTGTATTTGTAAGGCGATCTCTCTGTTCCTCAACCGCTGCCCAGCTGAACGTGTTAAACCATTGTCCTAATGACTTCTCATTGTAGTGAGAATAGCTCACGCTGAGCGATCTGCCAGCACCAGCTGTGGGGGATCACAGACAGGACGTGTTCCTCAACACACTCAATTTTTTTTCCAGTATATTTTTCTTTTGGGCGTACAGAAATGGCAATACGCCTGTTTTTGCTAAAATTGCATTTTCCCCGTATTTTCCTTAAAATATTTGACAATAACAACACGAACTACATTTAAAACATTTCCCAGAAAAGTGTCCCACACCACTCCGCCGTCCCCCACAGCCGCGCTTGGCACCAAAATACGGCGAAAACGTCTCACTTGACAGGTATGCGCCTCCATTTTCATATTGATCTGGTCAATTTCTTGACAGCAGCGGCTCTCCTCCACTGTAATAATAATGGCTTCCAAAAAATCAATATTTATGGGGCGCCCTCGACAGACCCCCTTCGGCTTCGCAATTCTGGAGGCGATTAATGTCCAGTTCAATGACATTTTCCACTGGTTCTGCTCTCTGGTCATCGTTGGAACTGTTGTCATCAGACAAAGCATCTGATTCCGTCTCGGACGGCTCGAACCAGTAAGGTTCAATGCCTCTGTCACTGTCTGAACCACTGACAAAAAAAAAAGACAAAACTAAACTAATTTGTTCACAATCGCTGTCACTTTCCGTCATGATTGTCCAATGTTGATAAGTGTGAATGTGGATAGGCAGGGCAGCCAGGGTACAACTGGTGATGTCAAAAACATGGGCGTGGTCTGGACTGGCTGTCACAAGCCAGCAAGCAAGGTGGGGCCTTCACCTGGTGTATTTTGTGCAATTATGTAAATACAGGTGGGTGATATGGTCTCCGGTATGAATATTTGGTTTAAGCTATGTGTATTTTATCTAAATTCGTTGTCATTTAGAAAAAAAAATTACGTGACATTTGGCCTTTAACCTACAGACTGTTAATGCTGTTAAGGAATTAACATGCACTGTTAATCGGTCTTGCATCCTTTTTTCTCCTTTAGCTCTTGCTAGCAAGGCAGTCCAATGTTCTCTCATGTTCAGGCTTTTGGTTGGCCACTCTCTTGGTCCTCATTTCCTCTGACAAGACCTTCTTTGGTTTCTTTTATGACTATGCTAAGATATCCATTCTTAAAATACAAAGCTAGACAGCTTCTTCTTATAGTCACTGGGAAACTAACATCACTCAGTGGCAAGTCATAAACCTTTTTCAGTTTCCCTTTTTTCAGTGTTCCGCCCTGAACAACAAAATTACACAATACTGCCGCAGGCAATGTGAACCTCAGGTTGTGGTGGAAGAGTTGGTCAAAAGTCGATGCTACTGTGGTGAAGCGACGTTCACATGGTAAAAAAAAGTTGATGCCACTGTCAAAATGAGGCAGCAGTGGCTCAGGAGGTAGAATGGGTTGTCTAATAATCGGAGGGTTGACGGTTCAAATCCCGCTCTCCCCAGCAATCCTGCCGTTGTGTCCCTGGGCAAGACACTACCCACCTTGCCTCCAGTGTCCATGACACTGGGTATAGGTGGTCGGAGAGGCTGTTGGCACAGATTGGCAGCTACATTTCTTTCAGTCTATGGCAGGGCAACTGTGGCTACAATAGTAGCTTATCGGTGTCTGTCTGTGGAGTGAAAAGAATAGGCTTTATTGTCATTGTACAGTAGTACAGTACAATGAAATTGTGGGTGCTCCACCAGGCTATAAAGGTGCAATAAAGTAAGGGAGAAGGATTAGATAAAACACAGTTACAGAGCACACAATTAAACACATTACTGAAATAAAAATGAATGAATGAATACCATATCCATTGTAAAGCGTCTTTGGGTGTCCATGAAAAGCACTGTATAAATCGATGCATTATTATTAAAATGATGTTATGTTGTCTTGTTTTATTCCTTAAATTAGAGAACTTAAAACAGAGGTTACACCACATACTGTAACTAAAGACAGGTGGCATAAGAATTCTATAAAAGTGAAGCCTGTGCATCTATATCACCCTCTGGTGTTTGGATCCAGTAAGGTGATAAGCCCCTCCTTACTGCATTATTGTGTGAATTGATTGTCTACAAGGTGAGAGTGAATGAAGGGAAGGAATGAATGTGTTTGTTTATAGTGAGTGACGAAGGGAGGGAGGCCTGAAATAGGCAAATGTGAGTCAGGTTGTTATATTTGTGTATTTATAATATTTATAATATTTGTAATACTTATAATTGTGTATTTATAGTATTTATAATATCTATAATTGTATATTTATAATCTTTTTGCATTGATGTATGTGGTTATTGTGTATTTTCTTTATTTCTTTTCTTTTTTTTACTTGATTCTCTTTTCTAAAGCCCATCCAGGGACAAGAGTTGCAAATTAGCTAATAGCTATACACTCCATGTGCAACACATCAGATTGATTGTCATTGATTAATTGTCTATGTTTATTGCACTGTCCCTGTCAAATAAACTAATCTATCTAACATTTGGTCAAACTTAAAACTAAAAATTGTTCTTGAGAAAATCTTTCCAAAAGATGGCTTCTATCCTTGTTAATTGTTATGCTGATTTTTGTTTAAGTCTTTGTTTTCCAAATCAGTTTGGTTTTAATTAGTAAATTGATGCCAAGGGTGTGGTCACAACTCAGTGTGGTCACAACTGGTTGTGTTTGAGGGAGATACCTGTGGGCTTCTGCATAAACTGTAAAGGACCATAATCTAGGCAGAAACATGATGAAGCAACAGCACTGCTTCATGACTGCTACTGCGCAGACTCTGGTTCCAGAAGTGCAAAATGGCCGCGCCCTAAATGCAGGAAGTAGAGCTTCACTTTACTACAATTGGGAGTGTGTGACTGACAACATGTTGTCCATATTTATACTGTCAATGGCACACCAAGACAAAACTCCACTGGACTTAACCTTGGTATAACAGTTATAGAGGGGTTGCACTGATGTCACATGGGTCATGTGACATCAGGGAGATACGGTGGCGCAGTGGTTAGCACTGCGGCAGCACAGTTTACCCTTGGCCGGGGGATTGTGGGGATCGTGGGTTCGATCCCAGCCCCCGACCAACAGTGATCTGTGTGGAGTTTGCATGTTCTCCCCGTGTTGCGTGGGTTTACTCCGGGATTTCTCCGGTTTCCTCCCACATGCCAAAAACATGCATGTTAGGTTAATTGGCTGTTCTAAATTGTCCCTAGATATCTGTTTCCTATAGGCCCTTAGAATAGAGGGTTAGTATTAATGAAAGCGCTTTGAGTGGTCTTTGTGACTAGAAAAGCGCTATATAAGTGCAGGTTAGTTAGTTAGTTAGTAGTTAGTTAGTTAGTCATGTGTCTTTTGTTTGCTGCGCCATTTTGGACGGCAACGAACAGTCAAAACACCAACAGCAAGCGTGAGTGAGTTTAATCAACGAGATAAATGGCTACACAGAAATCAACACCGTGGTCCAATGACGAGGTATAGACTTTTCTGTGCTTGGTAGCTGATTAACGAAATCCAGAGGGAGCTGGATGGAGCAACCTGAAAAGAATTCATGGCCACGGCGGAAGCAGATGGGAGGCAGAGTCGCGTGGACCCAACCACGACATCATCATTGTCGAAAACAGTGATAGAGGATGGTGAGTGATGTGATATTATGCATCTTTGCAGTTATTTATCCCAATGGTGGAAAGCTCACTTTGACCAAACAACACTGTTGTCTCCTGTATGCAGACAATGATCTAGCTAGTTAGCCATAAATGCTAATTCCGTGCTCTGCTTGTATTTTGTGCTTGTGTCGACAACATCTGACGAAATAAACTAGTGCTAATACTGGTTAAAAAGTAATTTTTTTACATGTTGCACTTTCGTGCTGCGCATGTACTTAAGTTGTGTGTGTATTTTCATTCTGGAGTCCCACCGCAGGCTGAAGATCTGCTGAACTGGGACCAACAGCACATCTAATTGGTTCTCAGTGAGGCAAGAGAGCATGAAACGGGAACAAGTCAAGTGGATAACTGACCAAGTGAGCACCCCGTGTGAGCACCCCAAGTGGACCCCGGGGTCCAATCTGTACATGTACAAGTACATTTTCAATCCAGTGTTTTACAGGCTGATTCAGAGCCTTCTAAAGCCTCATTCAGAACACTATAGCCCAACATACCGATTCTGTGGATTTTCATCTGGGGCAGCCAGTGGTGACGGGCAGCAGTGGTGGAGAAGAAAAGTCTTTTGAAAGCAGAAACAGAGTCAAAACCTTCTCCGGGTCAGCTTAGTTGTCATCTTACATACTGTATATATATTTCTTACACTTCTTGGTGACTGGCAAAAATCTTTCCAACAGTTTTACATAAATTCTTGTTGTTTTTCTCCTTCTTCGTGTTGACAAATCACTGGATTGAGAATGTACTTGTACATGTACAGATTTCGATCCCGGGGTTCACTTGGGGTGCTCACTTGGTCAGGGGTCCACTTGACCTGTATCCCATGAAACTGCCTTGTGAAGGGAGGAGATGGCTCCGAATGCTGCCTTCAATCAAGCGTTCTTTGGTGTGCTGGGCCACCTTGTGAAGGCGATGAGTCAGCGTGTGTGGCAGGCGTGTGTGACCCATTCTGAGTTTTTTTACAGTTTAAAGTTTGAATTTTGCACATTCTGTTATGGCCCGAGTGTTAATTCTATCCGTGCTCGGGCTGTCCAGTATTTTCCCCGTTCTTATTTCTGGTTTTGTCATTTGGCCTTCCTGGGCTTATATTTTGACAGCATCACGGCGGGACTTCCGGCTGTCAGAGCCGAGTCGTGCCATGACAGCTGGATGTCATCCCATTAATTACATTCTCCTTTATTGATTGTGTAGAAGGAAATATGGAATTTTAATAAATATGATCAGGTATGAATTATTTAATTTATATTGATGTATTGGAATTTGAGATCAAATCTCGTTTCATATACATCAGAAAAATTAATAACACTCATGGGGCACCAGCTTCTATCTCTAAGAAGCAATTTAATCTTTAATTTCACTTTATACCTGTTTAATCACTCAATAAACTAATTAATAATCAGTCTCAAAAATTTTCCGTGAATTCGATACCTGTGCTTGAAACAGACTCAGAATGAAATAAATTCTCAGCAACTTCTCTCATTTTCACATATTTATTAAGCGAAATTGATTAACAGACATTGCAGTAATTTCATTAATCATAGAATCAAGCTTGTAAATGATAGATTAACAATGTCAATATTTTCGGAACCAGGGTTAAACTGGGAAATGAATATCAGTTTGAGTTAACAGATTATGAAACAACGCAAATTTATGGAGAAAGTTTACTAATTATATGAAAAGTCCTGGATTAATCTTAAGAAAATAAAAACGGAATTTTAATGAAAAGAAGAGTTATGTTAATAGTTTCTTAATTTGCATCTGATTAGATACACAAATTATTACCGAACCTCAGACGTTTAATTCAGCAGATGAATTAAAGTTGCAGCTCACGTGATTCCTCGTTCGGCGTCGTCCTCAGCCCAAGATTTCGTGGACGTTAGGGGAAATATCTGCCCGCAGATATTTCAGGATCCACATTTCGACCTTTAAAGTCAAGCGGTCGAAGGGGCTGGATTTTGGGCTGTATGACCCACAGTTGAAACTTCGGAGCCAGATGGTGACGACGTTTCTTCAGCGTGTGATGAACAGCTGCGCGTTTTCTCCTTCGTAGAAAAGAGGCTCCAGAAGTCTTTGAGAATAATTAGATCTAATCAGATCTCAAATTAGAAAAAAAAAAACAACTTTCGGACTTTAGATAAAATAATAGCTTCTGGTGTGTGATTGGTCAAGAAAATTATTATAAAAATAAAGTCAAGATGAAAGTTTATATTAAAATCAAACAAACGGTGGTTTTACAGAAAGTTTAACAAAGAAAAAGTGATAAATAAAAATTGGAGTTTAACTCCGATTAAGAATTGAGCTCAAAGAAATAGGAATTCCTAGGCATTTAAGAGAAAAAGAAAAAGACATTAAAATACAAAGTTACATAAACAAATTACGAGTTATCTGCTCTGTGTTCAGAAAAGCGACACGTGGTAGAAGTCTTTGTTCTTCCCCAAAGTTCTTTCTTGCTGTGTGTAGACAATGGACAAAAGAGAGAGACGAACGAGTCGAAAGAGATGAATCAGAGGCGAAAAGAAAGGGGCGAAGAGGGGGTCTCTCTCCTTTTTATAAGTTCTGTTGAGCTTTTGCGGGCTTCCGGGTTGACTGGAATCTCAGCCAATGAGCGTCCTTCGTGGGTGGGCTCGATGAACTTTTAGTCCAATAACAAACAGTCTACAAGGGACCAATGGGATGAAGAAGCTGGGGTTCCGTGAAGACTGGTGAAATGTGATATCGGTCCACATGAATACACACAATTTTAAATACATTGGAATATGTTTTTACACACTTATGTATAACTAAACTGACCTTAGTGTATCTTATAAGCAGTGCTTCTAAATCAACATGCAGGAATAAACATTCATTTAAACATTTTTAACATGCGTATATACTGTATATATATATATAAAATCAGATTAATGCATTTCACACATATTGATTTTCCACATTAAAAACATCA
This sequence comes from Pholidichthys leucotaenia, assembly GCA_020510985.1. Classification (NCBI taxonomy): domain Eukaryota; kingdom Metazoa; phylum Chordata; class Actinopteri; order Cichliformes; family Pholidichthyidae; genus Pholidichthys; species Pholidichthys leucotaenia. The sequence continues at coordinate 50,532,751 of CM035837.1, read as the reverse complement.
GAGTCCATTTGCTTTTCATAGTCCTGAAAAGAAGGGAAGGTTTAGAATTGAGTTTGTAATAATGTACTTTAAAGTTCACTGATTAAATCCAGCATGTCCCAGAGTTTAAGGAAATTAACTGAGTTGTGGATCTGTGTGGCCAGGTCTCCACGTCTCCATGTTTATGGGGGCAATAAAGGGTCAAAACAGGAAATGCATTAGTTGAATTCTTTCGACTGGTTTTAACAAAGGAATGGAATTTCAGCTGTCGCCTGGAGGAAGAAAATCCATTCTTTACTGTCTTAGTCCTGGGTGAAACAAAATGTCTTTAAGCAGAAGAATAATTATTGCTGAGCCAAAGTGAGATGATGCTAAAATTGATTGTGATTTATCATTTAAGGGAGCAGCTGAGGCTCACTCCTCGCGGTGATCTACACAACAGTACATGCTCCTCCGCGTACGTGACTGGAGCCCCTAACCCCAACTCCAGTCTCCTTTATGATTCGTCGCTCCCAGTAAGTGTTTTTCCGCAGAGTCTGTTATCTTGTGTCTAAGCCTATGTTCGTGTTTTTGCCCCACATGGCTGTTTATTTTGTCAGTCTTGTCTTTTGTTAATAAACATGCAAACTCACTGGTTGGCCTATAGCACCTCAATGATGCCCTGCAAGGGACAGCCATAACAATAGGTCGCAGCCAAAACGAGACGCCGGTCACCGTGAGTTTGTTTTTGGCTTGAGTTTTTCCCCTTCTTTTTCCGTGTACCAGTGTGTTTTGGGGAATGGCGTCGCCTAGAAAAGGCTACTCTTTGGACTTGGGCTACAAGCTAATCATGTCCCTCACTGAGGTAGATGGCATCCTCTCCCAAGCTCGTAGCCACCCTATCTCCAGTGGCTCACGCCAGTACCTGGACCTCACAGAGATGGCTCTTATGTGCAATCCTTGCCATGCCAATCACATCGAGGGCAAGAAGAGGATGGTCAAAATTACGGCACTTCGGGAGAAGATCCGTGGGCCGGAGAGGAGTCCCAGCAGAAAGCCAAAGTCTAAGCCGAAGGTGAGGCATGCCCGCTACTCGCCTCGGGATCCGGTTCCTGCTACCCATCCAGCCCAGGGGGCTGTGCCTCCAAAGTGCCGTTCCCATCCGCAGCGGAGGAAGAAGCCAGCCAGAACCCCCCGTGAAGAGTTTGGGGTTCACAGTCCCCTGAGCTCTCTCCACCTGCTGTAGCTATAAATATTGAACCTGCATCCTCTGTGTCTCCTTCCCCTCTCTGTGAGCGTCGCCCGGTGTCAGGAATAGACCGCCAGACGAAGAAGGAGCTTGCGGCCCTGAAGAGCCAGCCCCACAGCCACATCACAGACAGAGGAGGAGGGCGGACCACCATTTGGAGCCTGCGACGACGATCAAGCATCCCTGGGTCTCCGTGGAGGAGCGTTCCGACCCAGCAGGTCATGGAGCCCCTGCCACCATGCTGTGCGGGCCTTCGGCATGGACTTCAGTGCCAGGGAGTCCCCAGACTGTGATGACCATCATGCCTGCTGCGGAGCCCACCGCAGTCGAGTTGGAACCAGGAACGGACCTCCAGATCATCGAACCTGGATCGTCGGAGTCCTGGACGGCGGTAGAGCCCGAGATCAGGCAAGTGCTCTTTTTTGTCTTTCTATTTTCCGTTCTGGACCATTCTTGCCTGTCTCTCGGGGAAATGAGCCGGGTGCAGCTGATCGCTGCATCCGAACTCGTCTCGCCAGGCTCTGCCGCTGCCAGTGATCCTGATCCCGGTTCTCTTTGTTCCTCTGAGCCTTTTCCCAGGGTCACTGGAGACGAGTCAGCTCCGGTCGTCGTGGAGGTTCCAGGTTCGTGCTCGGAGGTCATCCCTGGTGCTGCTCCGGCCCAATCGGGGTCCATCGTGGGTACTGCTCCGGCCCAATTGGGGTCCGTCGTGGGTGCAGCGCTGGCCCGATTGGGGTCCACCAAGGGCGCAGCACCGGTTCGGTTTGAAGTCGGTGAAGGAGCTGCAGATCCTCTGCCATCTGATGCCGGACTGGCCCCTCATTTTTTCCCCTGTCTTCATCCTCCTGGTGCTGCTGGGATTCCCTGTATTTGGCTCAGCTTCCCCTCGCTGTCACTCTTGGTAGGGAGGCTGCCTCCGAGCTTTCCCCTCCGGTCCTGGTGGCCTAAAGATGTGGGTAGGCCGCCCGGGAGACTGCTTCCCCGGTTTGGCATTCTGGGTCAGCCGCCCGAAAGACTGCCTTGTTGGTTCGGCGACCTTGTCCGACCGCCTGAGGCTCTGTTTCTCTGGATCTGGGACTGGGGTAGGCTGCCCAAACTGCTTTTTTTCCTGCCAGTTAGGTGGAATCTGGATGCGGATCTGGATCCTACCCGCACTCTACCTGCTGGCGTCCCAGTAGTTGTTTTTTTTTCCCCCTGTGGGTTTGAAGGGATGCTCTTTTTTTTTTTCTTTGCCTGGTTTAGTGTTGGACTATATCGATAGTTTTGTTTGACTCTGTAGTTATTGAGTTTTTTTTCCCCCTCCTTGGTGTTTATATGGTGCCTGTATATTTTGTGAAGTGTACCTGTATTTTGGTTTGGTTAGCAAGATAACTCAAAAAGTTTTGGACGGATTTCGATGAAACTTTCAGGCGTTGTTGGAAATGGTACAAGGAAGAACTGATTAAATTTTGGGGATGATCCGGATCACCGTCTGGATACAGGAATTTTTTAAAGCATTCTTTAACATTGTGAGATACGGCCATTTTCAACATGTGTGCAGGCACAATGGAGGGCGCTGGTCGTCGTGTCTGACGAACACGAACTCGGTGTTCTTCAAAGTTTTAGGCACAAAAGCATGTGGAAAACAGTGGTGGGCCGGGCCCAGCAGCGTGCCTGTGTTTGCGCTACGCTGCAAAAGCTGAGACGGGCAGCTGTCCGGCGCGGGATTATTTGGCAGAAATTCCCCGGGCAGCCATAGTGGCTGCGCAAAAAGAAGCTCTCTGCCAGGGAAGCTTCCAAATCCTCTTTTGCCGCGGAGCGCAACCCCAATATAAAACCCACGGCAACCTGTCTACCCAATTTGCATCCGTCAGTGAAGCCCTGAGTGCTGCTTTCAGTGATCTATGAAAACGCTCGCATAACCCATTGGCCTGTGGGTTGTACGCGGTTGTGCGATGAATTGCAACGCCCGCAGCCTGGGAGTTTGCAGATGGAGGAGATGGACACAACAGCAACACTTGAGTTTATTACCTCCGCCAAGGAGGTAATGCTTTTACTACTGAACCACTAATCCTATCTTTGTGAATCCAATTGCTAGTCATATGTTTTCATGGTCAAGGAATCTGAAAACGTACACACAAACACTGTATAGGGGGGAACTGTGGCGCTAGGCAGAGGTCTGCGCTCTCCGAGTGTTTTTCTAGTTGTTTATGTGACTCCATTGTGCTTGTACATTTCTTTGTAGTATGATCTGCCCATTGATTTTCTGTGTTTAAGCCTCACCAGTTTTATTAGTTATCTTTGTTGCCCGTTCCTTGTGGGTTTTTTTTTCTTGGTGTAGTATTTTCTTTCTTTTTGGTTCTCTCCCTCCTGGCCTGTTTCCCCCTCCGCCCTCCCTGGGTCGGCCCTGGTAGCCTTCTGGTTGGTGCGGGGGCGGGGGGGGGGGGCGCTTAGATGTTATTTTTGCACCTGGAATGCGCCTTGTGAACGGGGAGTACTATTATCGCCTGAACGTTGATTCTATCCATGCTGAGGTTGTCCAGTATTTTCCCCGTTCTTATTTCTGGTTTTGTCATTTGGCTTTCCTGGGCTTTTATTTTGACAGCGTCATGGCGAGACTTCCGGCTGTCAGAGCCGCGCCGTGCCGTGACAGCTGGATGTCATCTCATTAATTACATTCTCCTTTTTTGATTGGTTGTGATTTATCATTTTAGGGAGCAGCTGAGGCTCACTCCTCGCGGCGACTTACACAACAGTACGTGCTCCTCCACGTACGTGACTGGAGCCCCTAACCCCAACTCCAGTCTCCTTTATGATTCATTGTTCCCAGTAAGTGTTTTTCCTCAGAGTCTGTGATCTTGTGTCTAAGCCTATATTCATGTTTTTGCCCCACGTGGCTGTTTATTTTGTCAGTTTTGTCTTTTGTTAATAAACATGCAAACTCACTGGTTGGCCTATAGCGTCTCAATGATGCCCCGCAAGGGACAGCCATAACACATTCTAAATAATCTGGATTTTGCTGGTGATTGTAATAAACAATTTAGTGACTTACGTGTTTGCATCATGATTTTCTGTTTGCCTGTTAAGACACCGGTGGGAAGAGTCAAGAGTGTAAACCAAACGTTTATCAATGATGTTGAAAATAATGACTCATTTTTAAGAAAAAGCAACCAAAAACAATTATTTTATTTACTGAAGACTGTATTGTTGGATGTGCCAGTGCAGAAGACACTGCACACTTTAGTGATAGTACCAGTATATGGAGGAATTCTGTGCCATATTAGCATCTGTATTTCCTAATAATAAGTTAGGGTTTAATGGGATTTAACATGTTTTTACACAAACTAATTTATGGCTCACAATTCTGTTGATGGACTTGCACCAAACTAAAAGTGATTTCTCAGACTGCTAGATTATTTAGATAGCTTTTCCAATCTTTTAGTATTTAATTTATGTCACTAAATCTTGGTAACCTTCACAAATAAAACAAACAAAAGTGGAGACGTATCTGCAAAAGGCACAAAAGCTTATTGTAAAAATTCGTAGTGCAATACAAAAGGAGTACATAGTACATTATTCACACATGGAATATATATGTATACAGTATCTACATGTATATATCCGGTAAATCCATGTATTTTCCATGTACCCTTGTGACTGCATTATTTTAATTGTTTTTAATCCTAGATGAAGTTTGCTTTGGGTTAAAAATGCATCATAATTGTTAAATATATTTTATTATACCTAACTCAGTACTGTTTACCTGTTGAAATATGTATTTTACAGCTAATATAACCCCATAACCATAATATGGCACCTGGAGATCCAATTTTTGACAGCTGATCACTTTTTGCCACGACACCACCTGGAGCAGGTATATCCCATGATGTCTCAAAAGTCTTTCCATGATTTTCACACAGCTCAGAGTAATTTGTAGCACAGGAAGCTAAACATTTCTACAGACATTCTTAAGCTCTGCAACCACTGCGGTTCGTGAAGCTAGGGTGATATCCCACCACTGGGAGGCTTGGTTGAACGCCCAGACCGATGATTTGAAGTAATAATTTTGCCACAAGAGAGCCATCTGAAACACACACACACACACACACACACACACACACACACACACACACAGAGCATTCATATTTTAGTACCTAATAGCGATAACTTGCTGTGATTACAGTGTAGTATGGAGGACTTATTAGTGCTTAACTAGCATTAGCAATCATTAGCTTACCTTCATATGTGATCTAGTTCGTATCCTCACATTTTCTGCTGCTCCATGGCTTCCTAAACTCTCCAGTACTTTTCCAGAGTGTTTCATCTCGTCGCCTGTAGCCTTCACTGGCTCTCTTTTTTTGCATTTACTCTGACAAAAAGCCAGTGAGCAGCAGGCTCGCCTCGATATCCATCTTGTGTTTTGCTTGTCACATACAAATGATGTCATGGGAGTGTCGGGCCACCTTGCTGTAAAGATCTCACCCATTTAAGGTGGTATTCAGTCATAATGGAAAACGACCAACACCGTGGTAAGTTGGACTGAGTAGGTGCTAGTGGAATTATTATTATTCTCAACACAGGGTCCATGCAAAAACAATGTGGCACATGACCACTGACGCCACGTGCAACCGCTCTATACTTGGTGGTTGTGGCACAGGAACAAGAGCAGGTTGTTAATCAGAAGGTCATGGTTTAATCCAAGCTTTCAAAGATTCAAGATTCAAAGATTTTTATTTGTCAATACTTCTGTACATACAGGATATATAGGAGAATTGAAATGCCGTTTCTCTCTCTCTTAGTAGTGTGCGCAATATAAGAAAAGAAGGAATAATGATGAAAAACAACAGCAGTCTATGTACAGTAATGCTACTTGTAGTGCAAATAAAAATAAAAGATAAAACTCTGCAATCCCGTAGTGCAAATAAAGCTAAATGAAAACACCCAGCAATCCTATATACAGAAAATGTGGAGCCGTAATACTTGTAATTACAAGTTCAATGTGGTAGTGTAGGTGCAGACAGTGACAGATTGGACTGCACATGATCAATATTTCAATAACAGACAACAGCAGATATAACATTCGCGCAAATGGTTGCAGTAAGGCTGCACGGTGGCGCAGTGGTTAGCACTGCGGCAGCACAGTTTACCCTTGGCCGGGGGATTGTGGGGATCGTGGGTTCGATCCCAGCCCCCGACCAACAGTGATCTGTGTGGAGTTTGCATGTTCTCCCCGTGTTGCGTGGGTTTACTCCGGGATTTCTCCGGTTTCCTCCCACATGCCAAAAACATGCATGTTAGGTTAATTGGCTGTTCTAAATTGTCCCTAGATATCTGTTTCCTATAGGCCCTTAGAATAGAGGGTTAGTATTAATGAAAGCGCTTTGAGTGGTCTTTGTGACTAGAAAAGCGCTATATAAGTGCAGGTTAGTTAGTTAGTTAGTTAGTTAGTAAGGTGCAGAGACATACAGCAGCAAATGTGATTACTGTTGGTGTGCCAAGTCTTTCTGTGCCAACAGCTGAGGTAGTTATTCTGTGGGGGAATGTGTTACGGTCCAGGGGTGGGAAGAGGGGGGAGTGGGCAGAGTTCAGGGTCCTGATGGCCTGGTGAACAAAGCTGTTTAGCAGTCTTATGGAGCGGGCCCGGAGGCTCCAGTACCTTTTCCCTGAGGGCAGAAGGCTGAAGAGGGAGTGTGAGGGGTGGGAGGTGTTGCCTGCAATGTTGATGGCTCTGCGGGTGAGGCGGGTGGGGTAGTTGTCCCGGGGGGGGGGGGGCAGACGGGCACCGATGGTCTTGCTGGCTGCTTTCACTGTGTGTTGTAGTGTCTTTCAGCAAGAGGCGGTGCAGCTTCCATACCGCATCGTGATGCAGCTGGTGAGAATGCTCTCAGTGGTGCCCTGATAGAATGAGCACATGATGAACACACAAAATTTGGTTTTGGATTAGGAAAAACAAGTTTCTTACCTCCCCTAGAGTCCACATTTTCAGCTGCAGGCAAATTGTGAGGTTTACCCTCCACAAACCTTGGTTTCCCATAAGTCAGTTTTGGCTTCAGTTCCTGATGGGCAGCTGTATAATGCTCAGCCAGATCGGCAGTTTCCTCCCCTGTTACTGGATTGTGTTCCTTCACCCAGTTGCGGATGTCAGTAGGAAGCACTTGAAGGTATTGCTCCAAGACAATGGTTTCTTCTATCTGTTCCTTGTTTCTGGTTGTATCCATCGCTTGTAAAGCCCCTTTATCCTGTTGTAAGTCTCTTGAACGGTTTCTCCTGCTGGTACAATTGTGCTCTGGAATTATTGTCTGTAAGTCTCTTCTGTTACATTAAACTTCATCAGTACTGCAGCTTTAACAGCATCATAGGAGTCGGAATGTTCTTCATCCATCCCAGCATATGGCTCAAGAGTTTTTCCTGTTAACAGGGTAACCACCCTAGCAGCCCATTCCATCGGTTGCCATCCCCATATTCTAGCAATGCATTCAAATCACACAAAGAAACTCTCAGGATCCTCACCTTCCTTAAACTTTGGATTGGAGTCACTCATATGAGGCACCATTGTCCTATTAGGATTGTTAGCCCATGGTTGATTAGAAGCAGATAACTGCACTGAAGAGGGAACGGGTCCACCAGCTTGAAGTAAAGGAGGAGCCACTGTTTCAGTTTCTGGCATTAATCCATCATATGAAGTAGAAATAGGTTGTTCATGATATTCTTCAAACACATTGCCGGTTATATGCTTTAATTCAAAGCCTTTTCTTAATTGTTTAATATATTCAAAAAGTATTACTTCAGTTTTAGACTGGTGCATGAAAGCTCCAATTTCTTGAACAATATCAGACTCAGCAAGTTCCTTACTTGAAACATGGACCGGAAGTACTTCAGGTCATACCACTGGCTGCTCTTCCACAGCTGCAGCCATTGCTCCTTCAGGTGGAGGTTCATAGTCTTCCTTATCAGCATTTCCTTCTTCCATGTATGCCACTGGATTCAACTTGGTTGTATGGCCTATTCCACACCTTGCCCCTCTCATTTAGCCAACAATCAGTCCAAATCAATGCAGGCGCATCTATCCCACGTGCTGCCACCAACTGTCACAAAGCTACTGGCTTGGGTGCAAGATGTGTCAAAAAAACACCAAAACACTCCTTCGTGTAGCAAAAAGAAGCCTCCATTTATTCTTTCATAAAAGTGGGAAAAACCATCCCCCATGGGAGAACAAAAGATTCCAAACCTCCCAGCTCCAGAGCCTGGACAAACATGACAGCAACTAAATTAACAGAAAACACATTCTCTTCTCACAAATGCAATAATTTCAGTTGTACCATACATGTAACCATTTTACAGGATTTAAACATAATTGTCAAATGCAGCAATTAACCGGTTACAAAGAATCAATCTACCCCTGCTTTGACAGATGACCCTTCAAGCGTAACACAACACTTTTTTCAGTCCCTTAAAACTTCAATAATGGCTTTAACTATTAAGAAAAGCAACAAAAGAAGAAAAAACTTGTTACATTTATAGGAGGAAGCTGGTGCTTCCTAACATTCTCCAAAATCAGTTCAGTTATACAAGAGAAAGTAGGACCGTATTTACCCCAGTCTGTTCACTGAAATGGAGGAATTAGGAGCAATGATCATATCAGTGAAAAGAATAAGATCCTTTTGTCAGAGGAACCAAAGAACTTTATTCATAACTTACAGTGTTTCAGTCCTTTGGTAGGTGTTATTCACTGTTCCTAGTCAATTAGGAAAAGTGAGATGGATGGACAGAGAGAGGTAGTTCTAAAATATTGAAATTTACAATCATGTATTACATTTAGCAAAAGGAGAATGAAGTTGCAAAGTATAACTTCAAAATAAGTACTCAAAAAATAACTTTGATTTCTTTTTTTTTTTGGTGTTACTGTTTTATCTTTTTGTCACAAAATACTCCTTCCATTTAATAATCCACACTAGTAAAGTCTTCTCCATAAAAAAAAATAACAAGCAAGCCCATTCTTAAACTCACCCAAAACCCACCAATTAAAGTAAAAGGAGAGTAACCAGAAGCTACACAAAGAATAGCCTAATTACCCAAAGCAATAACAGCTGAGTGGTTTTTTTTAAGACTTTCATATTTGTCTCCAGATTTTAAAACTATAGTAATAACACATGCGATCAGATATGAGAGCCACAGACACAGAAAGGCAGAAAAAGGGAATTGTTAGGATTTACTGCCAAAACCTGTTTGTCCTTTAACAGACAAAATACTGCCTGGATAAGAGATGGTTTCAGAGATGTCTTTGAAAGCATCATTCCTCCTGTCAGTTTGAAAGCAGCACTTCTAACGAGTGCACGTCTGACTGTATGTTCAGAATTTAAAGCCATTTACAACCACCAGAGACCCCAGGTAGAAGAGCAGTGGTTTTGATTAGTTGCGCAGTTGGGTTGCTGTTTAGTGCTTAACATTTGTGCCCATTTATAGCAGCATTAAAAATGAAATCACTGTTTTCTGAGTGCTGTAATGATGAGCTGAAAACCCAATTAAAATGCAGGTGTAAATACTGCTGTCCTGTGTTTTTTGTGGGGGTAATCCAGAAAGCAGAGATGTTAGGTGAAGACCCCAAAGACACACACTTCACAATATAACACTACTGTATACGGCTTCATCAACTAAGCGCTTCGGGAAGTTATTTATAGTATCAGTACAAAGGATGCAGAAAACTAAATCTTAGCTTATCAAATATGTGCTTTTGAACAATCTGAATTTATTTTAGGCCAGTTTTCACAACAGATTGTTGAACTAATATGTAAAAACTTGCTGTATGTTCCCAGCCTCCAAATATGATGAATGTACTGGTCCAAATATGATGAAACTGCCATCTTTTATTTGTTTTCACACTTTAGAAACTGCTTTAATTCAAGTAGAACAATGGGAAGGTGATGGGGAACATCAACAAAAATGGTCCTCCCACCCTAGAGTGTTCTTTCATATGACTCCCAAAGTCACTAAGCAATGTCATGTAAGCTGTAAAGCCAGGTCACTGTCTCCGGGGTGGGATTGGTGAGATCCACATAGATACCCTCAGGTGGTCCAAGATCAGGGCACTCTAATAGGACATGATGTGCTGTCTGCTCTGAGTCACCACAAATACAAGCTGGTAACGAGCGAAGGCCCCAACGATACATGCTGGCATTGAAACGGCCGACTCTCATTTGCAGACGGTTGAGTATAACCCAATCTCTGTGGCCAAGCTGGGCACCTGGTGGTAGTTTTGTGCTTGGAGTGACAGTGAGCTGAGAGGGTTTTCTTGTCTCTTGACAAGTGAGTCTCCAACTTTCCAGAAGATTAAAGTTGGAAATTTCTGGGGACACAGCATATCTAGTGAAGGGTTTGCAAGAGCTTAGGCATTGAGTGCCTAGATCTTGGGCAGCTTGGATGTGATGATGTAAAAGATGTGTCATATTGATAGAAGGGTCAGCTCATGTGCAGGGTGCCACACCAGAGAAAACTCACACAACACAGAGAAGCTACGTTTGAACAATTTATTAATTTCAAAATAAAGAGCACAGTTATGAAAAACGTCACTCGCCAGAGGAGGACTCAGCCTGTGGGGAGAAACAAGAGCTGATTAATAAGGAGTGGAAGGCAGGGAAGTGGTAAATGCAAATCTGCCACTTACATGCGCTGAGCAGAGAGCCCGACAGAGAGACTCAGCAGGAATAAATGAACCAGCAGGATGACGCTGGCAGGGAGTAGGGAAAGGATGGAGCTGGGTGGTGTCTGACCGGGTGGAGACAGGTAGCTGAGGCAGGGTGAGGATGATGGAGCAGGTGAGTGCACAACGATCCCAGAAGATGCACTGCACTGATGGCAGCAACCTGGGAAGAGGAGAGAAGAGAGGAATTAAGTTAGAATCCTCTAAATGTTATTTTAATTTGCTTGCTTGTGGCATAGGCAGTAGACCCAACGAGCCAGCGCTGAAGCCTTCGCTTGATGGTCCTTTGATGTGCTGGCAAGGCAGAAGCGGCAGGTGCGTCCACTCACACAGGTGTAATGATTGCCTGAGGAGTGTTTTAACAGGAAGGAGGAGGTGTGCGCTCACCTGAACATGACAAGATGCTTGTTTTCTTCAGTGGCCTTCTTCACAAGCATGTGTGTTTTGTATTTTCTGCAAAGGGAAGGAGGAGCGATGCCAGATAAAACAGGCAGGCAATCCACAGGTGTGGCATGAAGGCAGCCTGTGATTATCCTCATGGTCTCACTGAGTGTGATGTCCAGCTTCTTAGTGTGAACACTCCTACTCCAGACTGGAGAGGCATATTCTGCATAAGTGCTCCAGTACGGAGTGTACTTGTATAGGCTCCCAGCAGGGTGCCACAAGAGATTATTCCTTGATAATACTTTAGCATGCAGAGAGACAAGATGGTGCTTGTAGGTAAGTTGTCTGTCAAGTTTGACTCCAAGGTATGTTGGCATAGGGGTGTATGGCTAGGTTGAATCTCCCAGGGTGATATTGAGCTGGCGGTTAGCATCCCTGTTAGCGAGGTCGAATGCTGTAGCAGTAGTTTTTTCCATGCTGAGTTTCAGCCTCCACGTCCTTAGATAGCCCGAGATGACAGTATTGTCCTCAGTGAGAATTTCCTCCATCTTGGACCAACTGACACTGGAGTACAGCAAAGCAACATCGTCAGCATAGCTGTGCTGTAGGGAGGTTGTCCGTGGTAGATTGCTAATGTAGATGTTGAGGAGGGTAGGTGCCAGAATAGAGCCCTGGGGGACGACATTTCTCAACTGGTGGAGTCTACTGACTTGTCCATCACTGGTCTTAAGGATGAAGCTGGGGTTTGAGATGATTGTAGCAATAAACTGTATGATATGACAGTCAGGAACCATCCAGAGAAGCTTCAAAATCAGCCCTTGGTGCCATACTAAAAGTATCACCCTGGAGTCTCATTGTCCCCATCATTCTCTTTTGTCACTGCTATTCATGTGGGTGCTACAAATAATTTTTCATTATTATTACCTCTGCCAAGGAGATAATATGACTGGGAACATTTGCCCAATTGTCTGTTAGCAGGATTACTCAAAACTACTGGATAGATTTTGATGAAATTTTCACCACAGGTAACCCTTGTGCCAAGGATAAATCAATTAGATTATGAAGGTGATCCGAGAGTGTATACCTCCACCAAGGCCCTATCTCACAGTGTTAAAGTGGAAAAAATTATTCATAATCCACATCCTGATGCAGATCACCTCCAAAATCTCTGTAGCCCAATGGCTATGACAAGGGACAATTTTAAGTGGTTTTGGTTAGGGTAATGTGTAAAGATACAGTTGAAACAAGTGATGTGTTGTTCGTGAACAAAATGGCTCTTAAGCAGGATTCTGTCATGAACCCTCCCGTGCACTTCTCCACAGCGCACAGAGAGGGGTGGAATAATGAGGATTTACGCGCTGGGTTGCAACACCACACATTTATTAACATAAAGACTCACAAAGATATACTTACTGTGGGCGTTCAGGGGCTGGCATCGCCCCATGAACGCATGAGGTGAGATGTGTATCCACGCTGGCACCCCACAGCCAGAATCACTATGAGGATGCATGAGAACCACGGGCTGCGTGGAGTGGATACACGCCGTAATGAGCTGACAGTTCACTGATGCAACACACAACAAGACAGTTGATCAGCTAGACAAAGACCCAGCAGTGCATGACTGGCAAAAGGCGCTTAAGTACACACACTGCTGGTTATGGTGTAATGAGGAGTACCTGGGCGAGGACCGGGAAAGATGATAAACGGGGCTGGGAACAGCTGATGGTGAAGAGAGAGAGGGGGCGTGGGCGGACCGGCAGACTGTCAGCAGCGCTCACAGAAAGTAGGTCACAGCGGCTGTCTAACAGCTGCCGGTCAGACAGTGGCAATGGATACGGAAGGCAGACTGCAATACATAATATACACATATGCTGCAGCACCTAGACCCACAGAGAGGGCAGGACCGAACCGGGGAAACCAAGCCGGCTCGGTTTCTGACAGGATTCATGCTGCACCTCCGCTGTCCGTGTATGTGCAACAAGAAACCTTATGTGACAAAATTTATGTAATCGTCTCCAGTCCACTAGTGTACGTAGGGCTCTTCTGCAGACAACTGCGTGCAGCCAAATTTTATGACTGCGTGGCCTGCCCATGACCTGAATGTGTTGATAGCGCATGCACAAGACTGAACGTCCCATTGACGAGGTGGTGCTACCAACACAGCATACAAAGACAAAGTAGATGAGGAAGACAACGAGGATGCGGAAGACGAGAATAAGCATGCATGAATCCTTTTGTAGCAGCAGCTTGAGTGGAGAAGAGCACTGGAAAACGGTAATTCCTCCTTTTCCTTGAAACAACCCCATTGTTGTTGCTACAAAAAAATGTGCATCACTCTCGTGTTTATAGTCGGTGAACAAACTGGTGTGTTAGCGCATTTGCGCTACCCATAGGGCTGGGACGAAACTATAAATAACAGTTGTGCGCATGCATCAACCGCCAACCAACAACGCCACATGTGCGCCGGACTCATCCAAAGTGCACGCGGACCAGACGGGAATTGCAGCATGAATAAGGCTTTAGAGCTGGCTCTTTGAAGTGACCAACTGAAGCTGCTTTGTTTGCTTCTTTTTTGCCTCGATTTTTTACTGCTCAAGCTGCACGTGACTGGCTGCACTGAGCAGGAGGGGGAGGAGCGGGTTACTTGTAGCAGCGTGCACACACACACACGCACACACACACACACAGAGGACAGACAGGAGGGAGGGAGATGAGACAGAACAGCCCCTACAGAACAAAGGCTGGAAAGGTGAGGAAATGAGTGACAACTGGAAACGGAGTAAAATTTGGATGTTTTTTAATTACACCGATAACAAAAAAGCAGAGTGTAGAGTGTGCAAGGTGAAAATATATCGAGAAGGCTCTACAAATAACCTGTACAGGAACATCAGAACTGTAGCTTGCATCCATCAGTGCAGTTGGAAGAAAAAAAGACAAGCAAGTGAACCTGCTACCAGTGAAAGTGCCGCTTTGTCTGCTTCAACTGTTGCTGCTGCTGTGTCTACATCGTCATCCAATAGCTACACCACCACAACCACCTACAGTAGACCTACAACCCAGAGCTTGATGAGACAATTTGTGGAAAAAGGCTTTGACCCTGTCATGGGTGGTCCTCGCGGACCACTAATGAGACGCTGTAGGCGACCAATGAGTTTGCATATTTATTAACAGACTGGAAAAAGGTACAAAGGAATGAGCCACGAGGGGCAAAACATAAATAAAGGCTACACTAGACACTCTGAAGACATACAGAGAACTAGGAAGACTTACTGGGAGCACCGATACAACACTTACGTGAGAATAGAGAGGGCGAAACCTAACACTGAAAGGAACTGGCTTTGGACGTAGGGAAACCAGACTGGATAAGGCGAGGTCGCAGCCCAGAGTGGCAGAGGCTGCTCCCTTAAATAGGGCAAGATGATTAATCAGCTGATGAGGGCGTCATCAGCTGAATCGAAACCAGCTGTCACTGTCGAGCTCATCTCTGACAGCCGGAAGCCCCGCAGAGACGCTGTCAGAATAAGAGCTCTGAGAGCCCACAAGGAATTAATACAGAATAGGAGGAAAATACTGCATGACCCGAGCGCGGACGAGATCGGCGCTCAGACCATGACAGTACCCCCCCCCCCCCAAGGAACGCACTCTGGGTGTAAACGTAACTTCCAAGCCTCCCCCCACCCAGAAGGCAAGGCTACGAAATCCCACCCAGGGCGGGTGGAGGGGGAAAAAAGGCTAGGAGGGCAAGAGTCAAAAGAGAGAGAGGAAAAAAAAAACACACCAAGGAATGGAACCGGGTGAAAATGACAAGGGCCAATACAGAACAAATATGAACATGGTGCAAAACAGAGCAAGGAAACAAAACCCACAAATATATTCCATAATGCACAGGTAGAAAACAGATAGAACAATGAATGCAGATAATACAGATACTATGCCTAACGACCATAATACCCAGGCTAAACGAAACAAAGCAACCACATAGCATCTTCTCAAACAGGAAGGGAAAAGAAGGGAAAAAAAATCACGCTAAATAGCTGCAAACTACAGACAGTAGATTAAGTCCCCAAATAACTGGCAAAAGCGACAAAAGCGCATATTACAGACAACAGAGGCGGAGAAGGGAAAAAAAAACACACGCTAAAGAGCGGCAAAACACAAAAAGCTTCAAATAATTCACATGACAAAACGAAATGCAGACAATTACAGGCAGTACAACTAAATGGCAATAGTCAAGAAAAACATCTCTCACAGACTACAGAGGAAAACCCCAAAACACGCTAAATAGTGGCGATACGCATACAGTTTCAATATAGTTCAAATACAAAACACCAGCGTATCCCTAATATTTCAAAGGAGAGGGAAGAGGAAAAAAAAAAACACAGGGATGACGATGGGCATAGCACAATAGCACAAAAACAAATAGTTTGGGGGGTCTTCCTGCATCCAGTGTCCAGAAAGCTGGCAGGGAAAAAAGGATTAGTTCGGGCGGCCTACCCCAGTCCCAGGCCCGGAGAAACAGTACCTCTGGTGGCTGAACCAGGTTGCCGAACAGAGAATCCAGTTCGTCGGTTGGCCGACCCAGAACACCAAACAGGCGAAGTAATCTCCCAGGCAGCCGACCCGCGTCATCCAGCCACCAGGACCGCAGGGGAGAACTCGGAAACGGCCTCCCTATTGAGAGGGTTAGTGAGGGAGAGCTGAGCCGATAACGGGGAATCCCAGCGGCCTCCGATGGAAGGGAAAGGGGAACGGGGAAAGGATGAGGGGCCAGTCCGGCGTCGATTGGCGGAGGATCTGCAGCTCCTTCTCCAAACTCCACACGGACTTGCGCTGTGCTTCCGTTGGATCCAAAGCGGGACCGTGCTGCACCCACGACGGACTCCGATTGGGTCACTGATGCACCCACGACGAACCCCGACTGGGCCAGAACCATACCCGCGACGGACCCCAACTGGGCCGGTGCAGCACCAGAGATGACCTCCAGATATGAACCCAGAACCTCCAAGGCGACGATCGGAACGGACTCATCACTGGTGACCCTGGGAGAAGGCTCAGAAGAGAGAAGAAAACCGGCATCAGAATCACCGGCAGCGGCAGAGCCCAGCGAGACAAGCTTGGATGCCGCGGACAGCAGCGCCCGGCTCATCTCCCTGAGAGACAGGCAAAAATGCTCCAGGATAGAGAAAAGGAAGACAAAATAGAGCACTTGCCTGATCTCAGGCTCCACCGCAGCCTAGGACTCCGTCGATCCAGGATCAGTGCGCTGAAGGTCCAGTTCTGGTTCCCACTCGACTGCAGCGTGCTCCGCAGCCGGTATGATGGTGTCCACAGTCTGGAGATTCCCTGATGCTGATGTCCACGCCAAAAGCCCACACGGCGTGGTGGCAGGGGATCCGTGACCTGCCGGGTCAGACTGTTCCTCCGTGGAAACCCAGGGATGCTTGCTTGTCGGCGCAGGCTCCAATTTGAAGTCTGCCCTCCTCCTCTGTCCATGCCGTGGCTGCGGGGCTGGAACCAGACACTCCAGGCCCGCAGGCTCCCTCCTCGTCCGACGGTGTAGTCCTGGCACCGAGGAACGCTCAGAGGAAGGAGACACAAAGGTAGCAGGTTCATAATTAATAACTGCAGCAGGTGGAGGGAGCTCGGGGGACTGTGAACCCCGAACTCCACCCCCAGGGGTCAGACAAGGCAATTCACCCAGTGTAGGAAATGAATGAAAAGACACTTGCCTGCTCCGCTGAGGACCGATGGAACCAGCTGCAGTGGACTTGGTTCTTCCCTTCCCCCGCTGGATGGTGACGGAGGGCCCCCCGGCAAGGCGAAGAGGAGCCACTTCCACCGGATCGGGAACGGGGGCAGCCAGAGATGGACTCATGGAACTCACAGCAGCTGGGGAGAGCATCGAGGAGGAGGGAGGAACAGCCGAGGCGGTCCGGGAACGAGGAGCTGACGGAACAGCAGGGACAGATGACCTGGAGGCGGAGGCTGTTGTGTTTTCCTCCTGTCGTGATGCAGGAGCAACAGCTGGCTGGGAGGCAGAGTTCCATCGGCGACCCGGAACTGGATCCGGACGGGGTTCTCGCTGAGGCTTACCACGGGCTTTGTGATGACAGTAAGGCGAAGGTGAGATCAGGGAACCACCGCTGCTGCGCAGAGACAGAAGCCAGCAATTCAGCGTATTTGGGATAATTATGGAGCTCCGGGTTGAGCTCCACCAGCCTAATTGCCGCTGTCACATGCTTTATGATTTCAGATGGATGGGAAACAGAGCGAGCCGCAGCCACATGGTCCTGGAGGATCACCGCAGTCCACTGCATCTCCTCTGAGGGAATCCCGGCTGACGTCATCCTCCGCTGGGAACGACCCTTGGGTGATGTGGACTCCTGGGCTGGATGGGCGACAGGAACTGGATCCCGAGGTGAGGAATGGGTATGCCTCTCCCTTGGCTTCCTGCCGGAGTTCCCCTCCGGTCCGTGGGTCTTCTCCCGGAGAGCCGTAATCTCCGCCATCCTCTTCCTTACCTCGGCGTGGTTGGCATGATGAGGATTGCAGGAAATAGCCGCCTCTGCGAGGTCCAAGTATCAGCGTGTGTCGTCGGGAGTGATGCCGCTGCGAGCGTTGGAGAGCAGGCCATCTAGATCTATTAGGAATACAATCAGTCTGTAACCCAAGTCTAAAGAGTAGTCCTCTCCTGGCGACGCCATCTCCAATATGCTGGTACACGGAAAACAGGGAAAAACAACAAGCCCAAACGATGCAAACTTTCAGTCACCGGCGTCTCGCTTGGCTGCGACCTACTGTCATGGGTGGTCCCCGCGGACCACTGATGAGACACTGTAGGTGACCAATGAGTTTGCATATTTATTAACAGACCGGAAAAAGGTACAAAGGAATGAGCCATAAGGGGTAAAAGATAAATAAAGGCTACACTAGACACTCTGAAGACATACAGAGAACTAGGAAGACTTACTGGGAGCACCGATACAACACTTACATGAGAATAGAGAGGGCGAAACCTAACGCTGAAAGGAACTGGCTTTGGACGTAGTGAAACAAGACTGGATAAGGCGAGGTCGCAGCCTGGAGTGGCAGAGGCTTCTTCCTTAAATAGGGCAAGATGATTAATCAGCTGATGAGGGCATCATTAGCTGAATCGAAACCAGCTGTCACTGCCGAGCTCATCTCTGACAGCCAGAAGCCCCGCAGAGACGCTGTCAGAATAAGAGCTCTGAGAGCCCACTAGGAATTAATACAGAATGGGAGGAAAATACTGCATGACCTGAGTGCGGACGAGATCGGCACTCAACCCATGACAGACCCCAGTTGTTTTTGTACTTTAAAGTTTATTTTGTTGTGTTTGTTGAGTATAATAAGCAATATAAACATGTGGTATAATACATGTTTTATTAGTAATTCATTTTACACATACTTTTACATTATTTTGGTAATAAATTAATTTAAGAAACAAAAAAATCTGAGGGGCCATTTGGGAGCTGAAAAAGCCAGCTCTTTTGAGTGAGCCAAGCCATAATTCCTATCATTAGTTAAAACCACATACACTGTATAAAAAGACACATAACCTTTTTTTTTTCCCTTCCTTGTCTGACATTAAAACAAACAATCAGACTAAACTTTTCCTCTTTTAGGTCATTTAGGATTACCAAAATTATTTCTATTTGCTAAATAATTTTTAAATTTGCTCAATATTTTTTTGAGAATTTTTTATTACCTTCTTCAAAGACAGAAGTTTACATGAATTTCCTTAGTATAGGGTAGCATTGCCCTTAAACTGTATGACTTGCGTCAAACATTTTGGGCATCCTTCCACAAGCTTCTCACAATAGTCTGCTGGAATTTTTGTTACGTGTGGCCCTTGCGAGCCACACAATGAGAGCCGAGGGCGAGCCAGTGAGTTGCGATGTTTTATTGATAATAAGGGACAGGGGATAAGGAACACGGCCTCGTAGGCCAAAAGGCACAAATACTCATACAGGGTATAACTCACAAGTAATGCAGACGATGAGTAGAGAGCTGGCACCGGGCGTAGGGGTTCCAGCCTTCAGTGTGCTAAGTCGCAGCCCCGAATGATCGGAGCTGCTCCCCTTTATGCTCCTCAGCAGTGCCTCAGCTGATGAGGGTTAATTGGGCTCCAGCCGTCCCGTAACTGACAGCTGGGAGCCTGCTGAGACGCTGCCACAGAAAGGATAGGGCTGAGTGCACACGGTCTGAGCGCCGGATGGGACGGCGTCTCATCCACGTGACACAGCCCCCCCCCCTCACGGTCGGACTACGAACGACCCATACCATCCGAGACCCCCCCCCCCCCACCTAGGGTGGGTGGATGAGGCGCAGAGGGGAAGAAAAAAACCCCCGACAATAACCTAATACAGAGTACCAATGGAAACCCAAACACAATACTCCGTAAAATAAGAGAAAAACCCAGAAAAAGGAAAAAAGAACAGACAATAAACCAATATTGAGTAAAAGGGAAAAACCCAAACAATATGCACCACAAAATACAACACGGGGAGGAAAAAAACCCAGAGAAAAGAAAGAAAACAGACAATGAACCAATATCAAGTACAAGGGGAAAAAAAACCCCAAACAATATACTCCACAAAATACAACATGGAAAAAAAACCCGGAGAAAAGAAAGAAAACAGACAATGAACCAATAACAAGTAAAAGGGGGAAAAAAACCCCCAAACAATATACTCCACAAAATACAACAGGGAAAAAAAAAACAGAGAAGGGACAGAAAACAGGCAAAAAACCAATATAGAGAACCAGGGAAAACCCAAACATAATACTCCATGAAATACAACAAGAAAGAAACCCGTACAGGCAGAGGATGATTGCAGGGATAACAGCCCAACACACAGGGAAGGGAAAAAAAAAACAAACTAAAATACACCATAAACCATGCACCGGTCAACCAACGAAAATCAACCCCGGGGCCCCCAAAATAAAAGGAGAACTCCCAAGGGCAAAAATTAGCCATACAGCCATCCCTCACACAGGAAGGGAAACCCCCCCCCCCAAAAAAAAAAATCACGCTAAATGCGAAACAAAAACAACAACTTAGCTGTACCCACCCAGACATAAGCACAGCAGGAGACATTCGGTTCGGGGGGTCTCCCTGCACCCAGCGTCCATTCCGCTAACGAGGGGTGAAGGAAACAGTTCCGGGGGACTACCCGAACCCCAGGCCAGAAAACACAGTTCATCGGGAGGCCGAACCAGATCTCTGAACCGAAAGTCTAGCGGGTCGGGCGGCTGCACAAGCGAGCCGAACGGACCTGGCAGGCCCTCCGGCGGCCGACCCGCATCGCTCAACCACCAGGCCCGTAGGGGAGAGGGAGAGGCCCACACGGACCCCGGTGGAAGAGGCATGGGAAAGAACTGATGACGAGAAGACCCAACGACAGACGGCAGAGGATCAGCAATCCCCTCACCGGACCTGGACACCACTGGAGCAGAACCCACGTTGGACCCCGATTGGGCCTCGAGCGAACCCACGTCGGACCCCGATTGGGTCTCAGGCGAACCCACTCCGGACCCCGACTGGGTCCCGGGTGAACCTTCGTCGGACCCCGACTGGGCCGACGCCACACCAGAACCGACCCCCGACGTCGAACCTGGACCCTCCAGCACCACGAGAGATGGCAACTCCTCGCCGGCGACCCTGGGAGAAGGCTCAGGAGAGAAAACAGAACCGGGATCAGGATCACCGGCAGCACCAGAACCCGGCGAGATAAGCTCGGACGCAGCGGACAGCTGCACCCGGCTCATCTCCCCTAGAGACAGGCTAAAGTGCTCAAAGATAAGGAGAAGAAAGATAAAGTAGAGCACTTGCCTGATCTCGGGTTCTGACGCCGTCCAGGACTGCGAAGATCCGGGATCCGGCATCAGGAGGTCGTCGTCAGGCTCCCACTCAGCTGCGTCGGGCCCCGCAGCCGGCATGATGGACAGCGCAGCTTGAGATTCCTCTGGCACCGGTAACCATGCCGACAGTCCACACGGCGTGGTGGCAGGAGAACCTCGTCCCGCTGGACCGAATCGCTCCTCCGTGGAGACCCGGGGACGCTTGGTCGTCGGCGCGGACTCCACGTAGCAATCAGTCTTCCTCCTCTGTCCACGGCGTAGCCGCGGAACCGGAACCGCAGGCCCCCTCCTCATCCCACGATGTTGGCCCGGCGCTGGGGACCGCTCAGCGGAGTAAGACACAGAGGGTGCAGGATTAGTGACACAGGCTACAGCAGGTGGTGGGAGTTCGGGGAGCTGCAAACCCCGAACTCCACCTCCAGGAGTTTGACAGAGCAAATCACTAAGTAGATGTGAACAAACTGGGACTTGCCTGTCTCCTGGAGGCTGGATGGTGCCTGCTGCAGTGGATGTTGCTTCTCCCTCTCCCCGCCGGGCGGTAACGGAGGACCCCCTGAGAGGACGTCGGGGAGCCGCTCGTGTTGTCTCCAGGAGAGGGCTCGCCAGGGCGGGATTCCAGGTGTACACAGCAGTTGGGGAGCGCGTCGAGAGGGAGGGGGTGACAGCCGAGATGAGCCGGCCCTGAAGTGCTGGCGTGACAGCGGAAGGGAGTGGCTCAGGAGGCGAGGCTGTGGAATCTCCTCTCAGACGAGGCGTAGAGGTGACAGCTGCGTGGGAGGAAGAGACCTTGCAACAGCCCGGAACTGGATCCAGACGGGGTTCATGCTGAGACGATTCGGCAATGTGACAACAGCTATTCCCAGGGGGCGAAGCGAAGGAGAGACCCGGGAATCGCCGCTCCTGAGCAGAGACCGAGGCGAGGAGGGCGTTGAATTCGGTGTAGTCTCGTAGCCCTGGACTCCTCTCCACCAATCTTACCGCCGCTGCCACATGCCTCATGATGGTAGACGGGTGCACAGCGGAGCTAGCAGCAACCACTCGGTCCCGGACCTTAACAGCTGTCAGCTGCAGATCTTCCGGGGGAATCCCGAGTGACGTCGTGCTGAACGGGGAAAGCCCTCTGGATGGCGCGAACTCCCGGGCTGGAGTAGAGGCAGGAAAGGGATCCCGAAGCGAAGGGCGACATCTCCTCCTCCTCGGCTTCCTGCCGGGATTTCCCTCCAACCCACGGAGCTGCTCTCGCTGTGCAGTGATGGCGTCCCTCCTGGCACAGACCTCAGGGTGGTTGGAATAGCGAGGGAGACTTTCCAGGAGATTCTCAGCATAGTCCAGATGCCAGCATCTTTCGTTGGAGGTGTCGTACAGGGTGGCGGTGAAGAGCATCCCGTCGACATCCTCCAAGATGGCCGTCAGCTCGTCACCCTGGCGCCGAACGTGACCCCGGGGAGACGGCATACTGAAAGAGCTGACACCCAGACAGGAAGGTATAAGTCCAATAGCAACTCACGGCCGCCGGCAACTCGTTCGGCTGCGACTTACTGTTACGTGTGGCCCTCGCGAGCCACACAATGAGAGCCGAGGGCGAGCCAGTGAGTTGCGATGTTTTATTGATAATAAGGGACAGGGGATAAGGAACACGGCCTCGTAGGCCAAAAGGCACAAATACTCATACAGGGTATAACTCACAAGTAATGCAGACGATGAGTAGAGAGCTGGCACCGGGCGTAGGGGTTCCAGCCTTCAGTGTACTAAGTCGCAGCCCCGAATGATCGGAGCTGCTCCCCTTTATGCTCCTCAGCAGTGCCTCAGCTGATGAGGGTTAATTGGGCTCCAGCCGTCCCGTAACTGACAGCTGGGAGCCTGCTGAGACGCTGCCACAGAAAGGATAGGGCTGAGTGCACACGGTCTGAGCGCCGGATGGGACGGCGTCTCATCCACGTGACAATTTTGGCCCATTTGTCCTGACAGAACTGACGTAACTGAGTCAGGTTTGAAGGTCGACTTGCTCACACGTTTTTTCAGCTATGCCCACAAATTTCCTATGGGATTGAGATCAGGACTTTGTGATGGCCACTCTAAAACGCTGACTTTGTTGTCCTTAAGCCACTTGTTATCCATTTGGAAGACCCATTTATGCCCAGGCTTTAACTTCCTGGTTGATTTCTTCAGATGTTGCTTCAATATTTCTGCATAAGGTTCTTTCCACATGATGCCATCTATTTTGTGAAGCGCACTAGTCCCTCCTGCAGCAAACTACCTCCCCAGCATGATGCTACTACCCCCATACTTCTCTTCTGGGATGGTGTTCTCAGGCTTGCAAGCTTCCCCCTTTTTTCCTCCAAATATAACAATGGTCATTATAGCCAAATAGTTCAATTTTAGTTTCATCACAGGACATGTCTCCAGAAATGAAGGTCTCTGTCCCTGTATGCATTTGCAAACTGTAATCTGGATTTTTAATGTTGCTTTTGGAGTAATGTCTTCTTCACTGAGTGGCCTTTCAGCCCATGTCAGTACTCGTTTATGGATAATGACACTCTTTTACCAGTTTCATTCAGCATCTTCATGACGTCTTTTGTTTTTATTCAGGGGTTGATATCCACATTAATCACCACACAAACACATTAATCTCAGGGACACAGAACCAGTCTCCTTCCTGAGTGGTATTGTTATGTCTGGAAAGCAGGGCAGCAGAGGCAGGAGTCAAACCAGACAAGAACTTTATTACACACACACAAGATGGTACACGTGTGTATCATATAGCATGTAAGCTAATACTAAACTAGTACAGACTGTGACCCTTACGGAAGCGGAGCGCCAAAGACCCCGATTCCCACCATCAGTCTCCTAATATAGGCACGCCGTGATGACGTCACCCATGCCTGCGTCTTCACGTCCGTGCTGCCTATTGTTAATATGGGGACATATCTAACAGGTATGATGAGTGGAAATTCACATTGTGTTTATACTTGCATATAATTGTTTGAACAAATGAATGTGGCACCTTCACTTCATGTATTTCCATAATCCCTAGAGCCATTTAAAGCAACACTATGTAAGATTTTTCACTTTAAAATAATGTTTCCAAAATTATTTTGATGGCACACCAACCTTTGACTGGGTGAATGTCACCTCCCCCATAGCCTGAGCAGGCATGCAGCAGGTCTGTTCTTGGTAGGAATACTAAAAGGACTATAACTATGGGAACTACAAACTGAGTCCCAATAGCCAATCACAGGGAACAACTGTAGCCACCAACAACAAAGCACCCTGTGATTGGCTGTTGGGACTGAGGTCGCCATAGCTGAAGTCTTTTCAAGGTTCCTAGCCTGAACAAGAAGGTTGCATAGTGTTGCTTCAATGTCAAAAAGTACATCAAGGTGATAAGACCTGCTGGTAAAAATGACCATACAGTACATAGCTTTTTGGTTGGACAATCTCAGTTTTGATGTTCTCATTGGTAATCGTACAGTTCCCTGATTTTGCAGATTAAGGGCCAAGTCCAACTCAGTAAAACTGGTATCAGCCTCGGTAACTCAGTTAATGCACATTCTGCATATGACAATAGGAAATATAAATCCTATGCTTAAACAATGGTTTGAACAAAATGGAGTTGTATGCAGCTAAATTAATGAAAGAAAAAGATTGTCATCTCTAGCAATAACTGAATGATTATTAGTTTTTTTTTTTTTTAAATAAATCCATATTTGAAAAAAAAAATCCTGTCCAAGATACCAGATGCACTGAAAACATTGCTGTTACCATTTGTCAGACAAACCACGAGTTCAGAGATTGGGATGTTAAAAAGAGTCTCATCTGTTAAAATACCTAGACAAAAACGTACATGATGCTTTTTCTGTGATTCTGTGAGGCTGGTTTGTGGTGATGAGGCTTATAATAGCTGAAACCTAAAATCTTCCCTTAAGAGCACTTGATATTCTCAGAAGGAGACTGACAGTGTTCTGGAAAGCAGACAGGGTGAGAAAGAGCGAGCCTCAATAGAGGAGCGCAAATGCCATGCCTAAACAATGTGTCCTGCAGCTGTTATGATGATGGATGACCGTTCACACGAGTGTCGGCATGATAACTGGAGCATGTGGATGAGCCAGGCTGATGATGTGTCTCTGCTTTTGTGTGGCAAAATGTGTTTATTGTGTCATTTCTGTCAGTGTGACATATGATAAACACAACATGATTGTTGGTGCATCACACTGTAAAAGAACTGTTCTTCTTCATAGTACTTGTTTCAATGTCTCACTATGGGATACGCACCTCTTGTGTATTGCATAATAAACTAGAAAATCACTCATAGAGCGCATACCTCCGCCAAGGCTCCTTCCGTTTCTCATGGATCACCTCCCAAATGTAATGGGTTAGTGTGTAGGCCTATAGCCACTTGTGGTGAAAATTGCATCAAAGTCTGTCCATCAGTTTTGGAGTATTGTTGCTAACACACTGTGAGAAAATAAGAGCCTTGGCTGAGGTATGCATTCTCAGATCATCACCAAAATATAATGGGTTCCTCTGTGGCCCAAGAAGCACCTCTGGTGAAAATTTCATCCAAATCCATCTAGTAGTTTTTGTGTAATCCTGCTGCACAAATACAAACAAAGCCCTTGGTGGAGGTATGCACTCTCAGATCATCACCAAAATCTAATCATCTGTTTCCCGTGCCATTACACACCTTTCCTGAAAATTTCATCAAAATCCGTTTATAACTTTTTGAGTTATGTTGGTAACAGACAGACAGACAAACAAACCTCAGTAAAAACATAACCTCCTTGGCGGAGGTAATAAATAGTGAAGATTAGTTAGTTAGCTAGATATTACACAAAGTGCTTGCATTCACATGTTCTTAGCACACACACACACCTTCACACACCCAACTACTCTGCTCTTGTATCAGCTCGTTCTTCCATATATGGGCATGGGGTGAGGGTCGCGCTGGAGAGACAGGAAACAACAGGATGTGAGAGTATCATGGCTGTGAGCGCTCGCCCCCGCCTTCCTGTTGTTTTCCTCCTCAGCTCATCAACACACCTGGGTGAGGAGATACACCTGCCGCCTTTCATCAGCCAGCGTTTATAAGGAGCTTCTCTTCAGTGTGCTGACGCTGGCTTGTCTGGGTATACTGCCTAAAACAGAGTACTTTGTATGCTAGTGCTAACTCCTAGGTGTAGTTTTTATACTGACTTGTTTTTTTTTCCCTTTTCTCCAGGTTGCTGCCATCATGCGGGTGTGTCTCCGGGGACTGCGTGCACTCACTGCCCCATCACCTCCACTCTGCCGCAATCATTATCCACCCGGTCAAGCACCATCGACTCCACCACCTTTACCCTGCTGGTTCGTCTCTACCCCGGTTCAGGGTCCTGCCAGTTCTCCATTATATCCTATGTAAGTGGCAATTTGGCTCGCCCATTTTTCCTATCTCCATTCCTCCACTCACAGCTCTCGTTCTCCTCCACAGGCTCATTCCTCTGGCGAGTGACGTTTTCCCTAAGCTGTGCTGTATTTTGACATTGACATTGACATTGATTTTTATTTGAACATTCTTAAAAAAAAAAGAAAGAAGAGAGTTCAAAACACAACAAAAAAACAAACCAAAAATAAAATGTTCAAAAGGAGTGGGAAGAAGCCAACGCTTATATAGTCCCACCCCTTTTCCATACCCAACAAATTACAGTATTACTCATAATCATCATTATCCCACAACCACATTCACCATAATACACCCATAGTCAAATTATATAACAAAAATGACACAACAATGACAGTCCATATTGACAACAATACCAACATCCAACAATATTACAACAACAATAAACATACACTTCTGGCATGTTCAATACAAACACAGACAACACCATCACCTTCACAATCACCATAACACAACAACAACCTTCCCTCACTGAAGACACAATGTAGCATCACCGCCCTTCATTCTCATACTGCTCAAAAATCATTTCTTTATATGTTGATTTAAATATGTGGATGTTTGGATATTGCCTGTGTTTCTCCCCCAACCCATTCCACAATTTTACCCCACACACAGACACACAAAAACTCTTCCGTGTAGATCTTGCTAAGTGCATTTTAAATTTTGTATTCCCCCGTAAATTATATTTCCCTTCTCTCTCCCTGAAAAGATTTTGTATATTGTGTGGCAAGAGGTTTTTACTAACTTTAAACATTAATTGTGCTGTGTAATAATGAACCAGATCCCATAATTTCAATAACTTCGAATGTAAAAACAATAAATTAGTATGTTCGAGGTACCCGACTTTGTGCATAACACGGACTGCCCTTTTTTGTAATATTAACAATGAATTAAGTTTACTTTTATAACTGTTACCCCAAACCTCTATACAATAAGTCAAGTATGGAAGTACTAATGAACAATACAAAATATGAAGTGATTTATAATCTAGGACCTGCTTAATTTTATTTATAATTGCAATATTTTTTGCAACTATATTTTGTATGTATCTGACATGTGGTTTCCAACTAATTTTATCATCCAGTATTACAACCAAAAACTTGATCTCCTTAACTTTTTCAATAACTACATTATCTATATGAATGTGTATATCTTCTTTATTTTTACTTTATTTCTTTATTTTCTTCTTTATTTTTGCACCACAAACCTATTTTTAATTTAAAATAGGACCGTTAGCAGAATCTTTTCAGTTAACCAATCAATAATGGTAAATGGTAAATGGCATTCACTTATATAACGCTATTATTCTCATCTCTTGATGACCAAAGCACTTTACAGATCCTGCTATCCACCCATTCACACACTGATGGCAGCATGCTGCCTAACATGGCATTTCCAGACCCACCAGGAGCAATTGGGGGTGAAGTGTCTTGCCCAGGGACACAGCAAGTATTTCTTCTGTCAGTAATGACAGAAGAAATACTATTTCTCAGCTTATCTTTTATTGAAGCATGTAGAAAGTCAGGCACAGCTGTGGGTCTCTCTCCTCAGCACAATCTGGCAGGAAAGACCCAGAACAAAGGCTGCAAACAGATACATATAGCTTCAAGTTACTGGGCCTTTCCCAGTAACTTTCCAACAATAGTCGTCAGGTCCTTGTCCAAACTAATTATTATACTCTTACTATTTATTATAACAATTTCTTTCTTTTGACTCCATTTTTATGGAGTTAATAACTATGGCAGGCACAACAATAAACAGGCACCAGACACCTGATGTCATTTTCACATGAGATGTGCGAAAAACCTGTAGGCAGTATACTGTATACTTTCATGAGTAGTCATTGTAATGAAACTTCTTTATTCATTCAGTGCATATTTGCAGGCAAAAACTCTCATCTCGGCCCCACTGCCCTTGGTGGCCTTTTGAAAACTTTATTAACACACATGTTGTAACAATAGACCTCCCAGTCTGTGTGCAGAAAACAGTCTTTCAGTTTATTTATTTAGCGAATGCAAAGTCCTTAAGCCAAGCAGTTGCCTCCTGGTTTGCTGTATGGAGGGTGTGTAATCCTCCTTCCAGTCTTTGGAGCGGGCAAGCCTCTATGATGTGTTCCATTGTTTGCTCCTCTCCACATGCGCACAGTGGGCTAGGGCTACTGCCCCATCTGTGAAGGCTGGCCAAGCAGGGGCCATGTTCAGTCCTGAAGCGATTGAGTGTAGACCACTGTCTCCTTGGGAGGTTGGTGCCCGGGACCTGTTGGTTGGGGTTTATCACCAGCTGTTTGTTTGGGACCTCCTTGGTCTCCCATTCCTCTTGCCAAGCTGTCTGGATGGTAAAGTCAGCTGGGGGAGGGTTTTTCCAAATCGGCCGTCTGGATGAAAGTCGGACAGTGGGTGGGGTGTAGATATCTGCATGGATTGGTAAGTGAGGAGAATCTTTAACTTTTTGGAGCATCCTTTGAGTTAATGCTGCTCGCCGGATGTGTGGAGGGGCTATGTTTGACAGTACAGAGAGCCAGGGGAGTGGTGTTGAGCGGATTGTTCCAGTTATAGTTCTCATGGTTGAGTTGAGCTGGGTGTCTACCTGGTGTGTGTAAGATGACCTGGACCAGACAGGGGCACAATATTCTGCTACAGAGTATGAAAGGGCCAGTGCTGAGGTGCGCAGGGTGGAGACTGCCGCCCCCCATTTTGCACCAGCGAGCTTGCAGAGCAGGTTGTTTCGTACCTTCACCTTAGCAGCCGTCCCCTTTAGATGTTCCTTGAAGGATAAGGTCCTATCAAGGGTCACTCCAAGATAAGTTGGATTTGGGGCATGCTTAAGCTTGAGTCCGCTCAGGTGGATGTTTAGTTCTCTGGCAGCTTTTGCATTGTGGAGATGGAATACACTGGAGACGGTTTTTGCTGGGCTTGGTTTTAGGCGCCAGATTTTGCAGAACTGGTCCAGTTTGGCAAGATCTTCCGTGAGCACCCGTTCCAGTGGTTCAAAGTCTGGTGCTTGGAATGCCAAACAGATGTCATCTGCATAGATGAATTTGCGGGATTTTGTAGTAGGCAGGTCGTTTATGTAGAGGTTGAACAGAGTTGGAGCTAGAACTGAGCCTTGTGGGAGTCAGTTTTTCTGCATTCTCCATGCACTTGTGTTCTGACTGAGGTGGACTCTGAACCTTCGGTTGGTCAGCAGGGTTTTTATAATTGCTGTTGCCCAAGCAGGGATCGCCTTTATAAGTTTCAGGAGGAGGCCTTTGTGCCAGACCGTATCATAGGCGGCTGTAAGATCGAGAAACACAGCCCCTGTCTTCAGTCTGCTCTCAAAGCCATTTTCGATGAAGGTGGTTAGGGCCAGTACTTGTTCTCCTGTACTGCGGTCCTTGCGGAAACCTGCTTGATCCACACTTAGAATATCCTCTATTTCTGGGGAAATGCGTTGCAGTATTAGGCGCTCCATGATTTTGTAAGGAACGCTGAGTAGGGAGATTGGGCGGTAGCTTGCTGGTAGTTTGTGGTCTTTGCCAGGTTTTGGGATGGCAATGCCCTTTGCTGTCCGCCATTTCTTTGGGATCGAGTTTGTTTGTGTGATCCTTGTGTAGAATTGTGTCAACCAGGTTAGGGCTCGGGGGCCAAGATTTTTCATGAATTCTGGGAAGATGTTATCGTATCCTGCTGCCTTTCCACATTTCAGGCCCTGTAGGACTTTCTCCAGTTCAGCAGCCTTGAAGGGTTCAGGGTTCGGTTCCTCTACAGGCATTTTTTTTTTTTTTTTAGCTCAGTTGTAACTGCTGTTCTGGTGTCTTTGTCTTGGGGTGCTTTGGCGATAGTCAGTAGGTGGGATGCAACTTGGTTGGGTGTGACGGATGCTCGGCTTTGGCTAGGGGGCTTCTGTGCAGCTCCTAGGCGACGGATGAGGCTCCAACATTTCCTGCTAGAGTGGGTAAAGCTCCGGTCAGCAACTGTCTCCTCCCATTTCTTTCGCCGGGCTGTATTTAGCGATTCAATGAGATGGTCTGCTATCTCTGGGTCCCCTGATGTTTGATAGGATTGTAGGAGGGCAGCACTTTCTCCGTCCAAACATGGGACATAGAGGGGTCGGTAGCCTCGTGGGATTGCAGTATGGGCAGTCTTGAAGATTGCGCTGCAGAAGCGGTTGTATGCTTCATCTACAGTGATGGTGTGGAGTGGGATGGTAACAACGCTCCGGTCCAGAGTTTCACTGAATTTCTTCCAGTTGGCTTTGCGGAAGTTCCAGCGCATCTTCCTTGGGCTGTATATGACTGGAAGTTGTAGGCCAATGTGTACAAGCAGGGGCCAGTGTTGGCTGTGTGGAAAATCATCAAGAATGAGGATCTGTGTAGGATATGGCTCCTCATTCAAAGAGCTGGCCCAACACAGGTCAGGAGAATAGTCCTTCTTCCACCTAGCAGAGTGGAAGGTTCCTCTTTGTTTGGGGTCGTATATCAAAGCGAGGTCATTTCTGGATGCCCAGTCTGAAAGTGCCTCCCCATCACTGTCCACTGCTGGGTACCCCCAGTCAGGGTGATGGCTGTTAAAGTCCCCCACATAGATGGCAGGGTGGGGTAGGGTGGGTAAGACCTGCAGATCCCAGTTGGCATTAGGGGGCTTGTACACATTGACAATATGGAAGCCACCAATGATTATGGTGTCTGAGAAATGTGTTGTTATCAGGTGATTTGCTTCAACTATGTCAGAACGCACATAGGTGGCACGTCCATGTTTAGCATGTAGAACATAGCACAGGAGGTCAAAGCCTTTGATGGTGAAGCGGACAGCTTCCTCTGTGCCAATATGAGTCTCTTGGAGGCAGATTACATCAATCGAATGTTGGAAGGCGAGGACTTCGATAAGGCTTCGCTTGGCTGCAGATAGGCCTTCAACGTTTAGTTGTAATATGCGAAGGGCAGATCCTACCACAAAGTGCTCTTGGGGCTGTTTGCTTTCGGCTTTAGGAGTGTGACTAGGATTCTTCTTTGACTTGGCACAGAGGCGTCGTCTCTTCGAATTTAGTCTGCTGGTAGGATCATTAGCTTCCCCAGGCGAACCCGGGTACTGACGGAGGGCGCGACGAGAACGCTGATCCATTGCCCCCCAGTCTTTCAGTGCAGAGGTTGCACTCTCTGGCCAAATTCTAATTTGTTTCACTGCTGGCCTGCTGCGCTTCAATAAAGATTTGTAGGCAGGCAATATGTGATCAGAAAGGCTGAGATGGGGGCGGGGTATCGCCTTATATGCATCTCTGTTTGTGTACACTAAGTCCAACATATTCTCTCCTCTGGTCTTAAAGTCTGCACATTGTTTAAACTTGGGGAGCACAGTCTTCAAGCTGGTGTGGTTAAAATCCCCCGCAACCACCACAAAACTGTCCGGGTGTGAAGTTTGGATTTCACTTCTGCATATACAGTATATATATATATATATATATATATATACTGTATATATATACAGTATATATACATACACTACCGTTCAAAAGTTTGGGGTCACTTAGAAATTTACTTATTTTTGAAAGAAAAGCACTTTTTTTTCAATGAAGATAACTTTAAACTAATCAGAAATACACTCTATACATTGCTAATGTGATAAATGACTATTCTAGCTGCAAATGTCTGGTTTTTGGTTCAATATCTAGATAGGTGTATAGAGGCCCATTTCCAGCAACTATCACTCCAGTGTTCTAATGGTACAATGTGTTTGCTCATTGCGTCAGAAGGCTAATGGATGATTAGAAAACCCTTGTGCAATCATGTTAGGTCTGCAATGCTGTAATAGCTGCAAATGGAGGATTCTTTGATGAAAGCAAAGTTTGAAGGAAAAAATAATTATTTCAAATACAAATCATTATTTCTAACCTTGTCAATGTCTTGACTATATTTTCTATTCATTTTACAACTCATGGTGGTAAATAAGTGTGACTTTTCATGGAAAACACAAATTGTCTGGGTGACCCCAAACTTTTGAACGGTAGTGTATATACACTACCGTTCAAAAGTTTGGAGTCACTTAGAGATTTCCTTATTTTTGAAAGAAAAGCACTTTTTTTCAATGAAGATAACTTTAAACTAATCAGAAATACACTCTATACATTGCTAATGTGGTAAATGACTATTATAGCTGCAAATGTCTGGTTTTTGGTGCAATATCTACATAGGTGTATAGAGGCCCATTTCCAGCAACTATCACTCCAGTATTCTAATGGTACAATGTGTTTGCTCATTGCGTCAGAAGTCTAATGGATGATTAGAAAACCCTTGTGCAATCATGTTAGGTCTGCAATGCTGTAATTGCTGCATATGGAGGATTCTTTGATGAAAGCAAAGTTTGAAGGAAAAAATTATTATTTCAAATAATCATAAGTCTAATCATAAGTCTAATCATCTTCTTGCTTTGGAGCATATCTCAACCTTGGGCTAGCTAGCTTAACTGTCCATAGACTGGAATTTGGTTTTCATTCTGTTGCCAGGCGCTAGCAGCTACTTCCATTTAGCAAGCGACTCTCTAGTCTTCACCATAGGCTAGAGTGGGGAAAACAGCGACCTAACTTTGGTGAAGTCGTCCTTTTTCCCCACTCGCGCGGTTTTAGCACACCAGCTAACACCACGCTACATGTTAGCACACCAGCTAACACCGTGCTCAAAGGTTAGCACACAAGCTAACTTCGCGCCCACAGGCTAGCACACCAGCTAAGCCATTATCCTACAAAATTAACACTCCAGTTAACGACGATTAATCCCAGTCTTGCTCACACCAGAGAAGACTGTGACTCATAGGCTCACCTCTGTAATTGCTGTAATAAAATGTCGAGTAAAGACACACACCAGGTCTGCTCTTCTTGCCTCGGGCTGGAACATGCCCGACTCGCAATAGAGGCACCGGGTTCATGTGGACACTGCACCCTTTTCACCCTGAAGAGTCTTCGCCGACGGCTCACTCGCCAAGCCAGCCTATCGGGGAAGGACCCTTACCTGTCCACAGCCAGTGAACTGTTGTGTGCCATGGAGAAGGAAGGGCTCAATGTGGTTGCTGAAGGGCGCTCTGGAGCCACTGGACGAGGATGACTCAGAGCTCCTCATGTCTGAAGACGACAAGGATGATGATTTCTTCATCCTGCTGGCTCAGGTTGCAAAACCTGAAGCTGTTTTTGCCTCCTGGGGAAAGCAGGGCGGTTTACTGACACCCCCCTCTCTCAGCATGGACATGCAAGATGTGTGCAACCGTGCTGCAGCCAGGCTGAATATACCCTGGCCTGAAGCAGTAACTGAGACCACCAAGTCCCGTTACAAAGGGAAGAAATTACCCCAGGCATCCAGGGAGGCGAAGCAGCTACTCCCCGTCTTCCCGGAGCTGCTAGAGGAGCTGTCGGCCACTTGGAGCGACTGCCTATTCAGCAGCAAGAACCCCATTCTTGGGGCTTCCTCCTTGGACTTTGAGGGCATGGAAAAGCACAGTGTGCTCCATATGACCCCAATGGAGTCGTTAGTAGCAGCCCACCTCCACTTGCGGCTGTCGGCGACCTCCAGGAGTCCCACACTTCCATCAAAAGCTGATTGTTTTCAGTCCACCATGACTGAGCCAGCCTACAAAACGGCAGCTTTGGCGGCTAGGGCCCTAAACGTTTCATCCATGCTCGCCATTTATCAAGTTGAGTTATGTGAGGACGTCACGGCCAAGCCAGATCCGGATGTGTGGGAAGAGATTTCTGTGATTATGGACGTCTGCCTCCGTGTGCAGTGCGGTGCAGTCCAAGCCACAGGGAAATCCATGAGAATGATGGTGTTGCAGGACAGAGCAAGATGGCTTAACCTGACAAACCTATCTGAGAAGGAGAAGGAGGTAATTTTGGACATGCCGATCATTCCAGATGGCATTTTCGGTGCAGCTCTCACCTCAATGCAAAAACATTGCGAAGCGAAGAAGAGGGACGATGAAGCACTCCAGCTTTTCCTCCCCTTCAAACCCGAGTCTGCTCCTCCACTAGCCCCAAGACACACCTTCACACAGGCTGTCTCGCGGCCCCTTCCCCAATTCAAAATTCCCAAACGGCCTAAGCCTCAAACTGTTCCAGCTGCCCCACCTACACAGCAGGTGAAAAGGGGCTTGCCCAGGAAGGCTCCAACTCAGACCGTCACTCCACCGGGACCCCACGCACAGACCGCCAGTCAGTAGACCAAGAGGAAGAAGAAGGCGGCCTGACAGCCTTCCGTCTTCCCCGAGGAGAAGCGGCAAGTCCCCTGTTCACCAGTTTCCCTGTTTTGTGTGCACACTCCCACTGCAGCGTGTAACGGAAGAACAATATCCACACGTCCCAGCTCAGGAGGAAGAAGGCTCTGTTGTGGAAATGTATACCCCATTTTCCCCACAGAGTCACTTAAGCACACTCAATTGTTCACTAAGATGTTTATGCAAAAATAAAACATTTTCCTCTGTCACATCCAGACCAAAGGTCGAGGGCGCAGATAAAATCAGTGAACAATAAATCAATGAATGGCCCTCTGGGCTACGCATTCTCGGGGGAATTTCTCCACAAGGACGAGCACGGCCGGGACATCTGTCAGAATACGATCACCTGGTGCATGCACAGTGTCGATCGAGGTACACAACCATGCCCCACCACTCGTTGGCCCCATAACACAACAATTGGAGGCTCACAGTGCAGGGAGCTCCCAGGAGCCAGCTTCATGTCTCTCACCAATGAGAGAAAAATGGGCTGCATTCACAAATTCAGCCTGGATAATAAACACCGTTACATGGGTTACAGGCTGCAATTTGCTGTCCCTCCACCTCGCTTCTCAGGAATAATTTATTCCCAGGTGAGGGAGGAAAGTGCTCTGATTCTGCAAGAAGAAATCATTTCTTTGTAAAGAAAATAACGATATGTGTTGTGCCTCCTGATCAGAGTCGCTGGCTTTTATTACAGGTATTTTCTGGTTCCCAAATGGGGAGGGAGCAGAATTCGCCCTATCCTGGATCTGCGGGCTCTGAACAAAGACCTCAGAAAATACAAATTCAGGATGCTTACACATGCATCCCTGCTGTGTCTAATTTGACGAGGGGATTTCATGACGTCGATCGATTTGGCAGATGGTCATTTCCACATTCAGATTCATCCTTCACACAGGAAATATCTGAAGTTCACATTTCAAGGTGTTTGTTACGAATATAGGATGCTGCCGTTTGGTCTCTCTCTGAGCCCACGGGTGTTCGTTCGCTGTACCGAGGCCATAATAGCCCTGTTAAGGAGACAGAGCATCTGTCTGGCAATGTATTTAGATGATTGGCTCATCCTGGCACGATCAGGTCAGGAGGCTGTGATGTACACGGCTGTTGTCGTCCAGCACCTGGCCGATCTGGAGTTTGTGATAAACAGAGAGAAAAGTGTACTCTCTCCACCACAGAGAATAAACTTTCTGGGTTAATCAATAGACTCGGTGTCTTTCACAACTCACCTGTCAGCAGAGCGAGTGGAATCGTTCAGAGCGTGCCTTGTTCATTTCCAACCTTGCGTGCGCATCCCTTTCAGACTGTGTCTCCGGGTCTGATGGCCTCAGCAATCCTGGTGATTTGGCTCGGTCACCTGTATATGAGGGATTTCCAGCACTGGGTGGCCTCCCTCAGGTTGGATCTCGTGCATCATGGTGCATGCAGGGTGCCGGTGAATATGGAATGCATAATAGCGCTGCACCACTGGCGGCACCCATCCTTACTGGTACAGAGGGTTCCGCTTGGCATAGTCCAAACCCAAAAGGTCATCACCACAGATGCGAGCTTGAAGTGCTCCAACAGTGATCTGTGTGGAGTTTGCATGTTCTCCCCGTGTTGCGTGGGTTTACTCCGGGATTTCTCCGGTTTCCTCCCACATGCCAAAAACATGCATGTTAGGTTAATTGGCTGTTCTAAATTGTCCCTAGATATCTGTTTCCTATAGGCCCTTAGAGTAGAGGGTTAGTATTAATGAAAACGCTTTGAGTGGTCTTTGTGACTAGAAAAGCGCTATATAAGTGCAGGTTAGTTAGTTAGTTAGATGCGAGCTTGAAGGGCTGGGGCGGAATACACAAGGGTCATGCTGCAAGGGGTCTCTGGAGGGACGCCCTGCAATGAGCACACATAAATTACCAGGAGCTTTTAGAGGTGTTTCTCACGCTGAAACACCTCCTCCCGTTCCTCCGTGGACACCATGTCTTAGTGAGGACGGACAACATGACTGCGGTGTCTGACATCAACCGTCAGGGGGTCTACAGTCCAGACACTTGCACATGTAGGCACGCAGACTGATCCTGTAGAGCAGCGACCAATTCCTGTCTCTCAGGGCCGCACACACATCTTGGGTGTCTTGAATCGAGGAGCAGATCTCCTTTCCAGGGGTGCTCCTATATTCAGGGTGTGGTGGCTCCACCCCATGATAGTGGAGCAGATTTGGGAGAGGTTTGGCTGGGCCGAGGTGGGCCTGTTTGCGTCAGAAGAGAATGCACAGTGTCCACTCTTTTTCTCCATACGCGATCAGAGCACACCCCTCGGGGTAGACACTCTTGCTCATGTATGGCCCCCCGTTCTTCTTTATGCTTTTCCCCCCAAGCCTTGATTTCCCCAACCCTGGCCAGGATGAGGGAGCACCATCACAGACTAATCCTAATAGCTCCTCACTGGCCAGCAATGCACTGTCTAGCGGAGATTTATCAGTTTCTCCATGGGCAGCCATGGCAACTCCCAGTCCACAGAGACATGTTGTTGTAACAAGTTTGTAAACTGTTAAATATCCTTTACAGGTTCAGAATCCCGGCCACACCAACACAGGTCAAAAGGACATAACTTAGTTTAAATCAACTAGTACATACCCATGCATACCTGTCCATGCCCGTAGAAACCAAGTATAAGCAAGTATTTCTGCATGCCTGTTGCTGAAGGGTCTCCTCCTGTCTCAGACGGCTGTGTTGTTCACAGTCATGCCTGTGGCGTACTGCTGGAGCCTAAGGTGTTTCATGTTCACGGCATCTTTTCTGACGTGCAGCAGTTCTCCTTATTCTATTGCTCTTCATCTGGTTGGTCTTCTTCTTCTTCGTTCAGACCACTGGTTGAGAGATAGGTGTGTCATAATTCCAGTTCATGGGCAGGATTATGAAAATAGATCTGAGCAAAAAGTGGCTTTCAACCCTGTTCAGGAAGGCCCGTGCATACCCATAGAAACCAAGTATCCAGAGCACCCGGATAAAATCAACACTTTGCTTGGCATTTTACACATTTGTAGTGTAGACTGGCATTCTTCAAGGTTACACATTTTTACTATGTCAGCACCTCTTCAAAAAAGACATTGCTGAGAAAGCGAAGCTTTTACTTAGTTTCTTCATCTTGAGCAACAATACGAAGACTGTTTGATCTGGCAATTCTGCTCGCGGCAACGTAGAATTGGCCATGGCTGCAGAAATCTGTTGTGCAGAAAACATGAACGCACTGTAAAGACTGGCCCTGTGACTTATTCACCTTGCCAATTTTGAGCCATATGACATCATAAAGACACATTTGTCTATATAACGGCATCACGAGTCCTATGTTGCCTGATATCATTGGATCATCATAGAACATCAAGGAGACATCATGGGGCATTGTATGATGTGCTATTTCTATATGACGGCATATAGACATCATATCTTTTAGGGTCATCATAGGACATCATGCATCATAGGACATCATGCAGACCTCATAGGCCATCCTATGATGTGCTCTGTCTATGTTCTGTCATATAGACATCGTATCTTTATGACAGCATCACGAGTCCTATGATGCCTATCTGTCTCATCATAGCAGTCTGTCGCGGGCGACAATGACTGTTTCATTTAGGTCTGATTAGATTCCTCTACGCAGCTCTGTCCCCCACCCTCTGCTGCCAGGAACTCCTGACCCTGCAAACCCGGGCAACGTCCGAGCCGGTATGAGTTGCTTTCTGACTGACCATTTCATGAAACTGCTTGCAAAGTATTTGAGTACCGCTAGCTTTTGCTGGACTTGCGGCACATTCTTGGCAGATAAAGGCATTATCAGTAGCAAGGACAGGCCAAGACAAGCTGACTCCAGTATCTGTTGCAGTGACTGACCATTAGGGTACATTTTCAAAACTGGAAAAACAAAAGAACACACATCAGGTCTATGTGCCATCATATAGACAGTCCTATGATGCCTATCTGTCTATGTGCCATCATATAGACATCATATCTTTATGACGGCATGACGAATATCTTTATGACAGCATTGCGAGTCCATATCTTTATGACGGCATTGCGAATATCTTTATGACAGCATCGCGAGTCCTATGATGTCTGAGATCATAGGCCGTCCTATGATGTCCTATAAATGTGACAGACAGACACACAGACACACAGAGATTTCTTGAATTCATAGAGTGAATAAAGTGAAGTGATAGAGTGATAGAGTGATGTTCTCTTTATTACAATTCTTGGCCAAGGCAGAGAACAAATGAATAAGCATTACTGATAAAAAAGGCAAAATAATCATCTCTTATTTCTAAAACACAGTCTAAAAGGGGATTATAATACCATGCAGTCCAGCCCAGTCTCTAAAAACCACTGGGGTTTCCTTGCACCAAGAGGAAAAAATCGTCCTCAAATTCACCACTGTATGAGTTGAGTGTGTAGACTTCTCTCTGTTTCCAGGACCATGGTCCCCCCTTGGGATTTAGTGGTAGTCCTGGATGGGCTGCCCCCCCCCCCAAGCCTCTGGGGGAGGTCAGCATGAAGCACCTGTCATTGAAAACGGTGCTATTACTGGCCTTAGCCTTGGCTAAACATGTCAATGATATTCATGCCCTCTCAGTACACCTGTCATGCACTCAGTTTGTCCCGGGGGATGTTAGGGTGTCACTGTTGCCCAACCCGTTATTTGTGCCTAAGGTGGTTGGCTCGTGTACGCCCATCATCTTGATGGCATTTTCTTCTTCCGACTTTTCTTCTAAAGAACGGCAGTCATGCTTATTATGCCCTGTCCGTGCCTTACGTGCTTATATGGACAAGACAAAGGGGCTCAGAAAGAGTGACCAGCTCTTCGTGTCCTGGGCCAAACCTTATACTGGTAGGCCAGTCACCAAGCAGTGGCTCACCCACTGGATTGTGGAGGCGATCGCTCTGGCATACTCGGCACGGGGCCGTCAGGCACCAGTGGGCCTGAGAGCTCACTCCACTTGGGCCTTGGTGGCCTTTTGGGCCCTATTTAAGGGGGTTTCCTTAGGGGACATTTTTGAGGTGGCAAGCTGATCCTCGTCTCTTACTTTTGTTTGGTTTTATAGGATAGATGTCTCTGCTTTGAGAGTGGCTCAAGCAGTGTTCACTCCAGGACCCCTAGGCAGCCAGGTTGCTGGTCAGTGCTGATGATTATCGAGATAAGCTTGTCTGGCAATGCAGGAGTCTCCATATCCCATAGTGAGACATTGAAATGAGTACGATGAAGAAAAACTTAAGGATACGGCTGTATCCCCAGTTCTTCGAGTGGTATGCGTGAGATGTGTCACCAGACAACCCTTCTTGCTGGGCCAAGCGAGAAGAGGTGCTTATCTTTAATAACGCCACGTCATAGCATGGGCTTCTTATAAGAGGTGATTATGGGAGGTGTGGCATCGCAATCATCTGCCAGTCAGAATTGGTGTAATGAGATAAATGCTTCTGAGGTACAGGCAGGAGGGGCGCATCCTATAGTGAGACATCTCACTCTTACTATTCGAAGAACTGGGGATACAGCCATATCCTTAAGTTAGTCCTGGTGTATAGGGCCACTTAGCTTATTGGGAGCCCTATGTAAGATTATGTTTGTCTATATGAAATTTTAAGCCATTACTCAGAATGAAAATGTAACTAGCATCCAGATGAACGTTGCAAATTTGCAACAAAAAAAAAAAAGTCAGTTTACAAGAAAAAAAATCACAAATTTAAGAGGAAAAAAAAAAATTTACAAGAAAAAAAGTTACAAATCCACAAAAGACAAATTAGTGAGAACAGCTTCAGATTTACAAAAATGTAAAAAGGTAACAAGAAAAAAAGTTGCTAATTTGCAGTGAACTAAGTAGCAAATTTATCAAGAAAAAAAGCACACAGTGTCATGTGCTGAGTTTGGGATTTTTCCAAACTCAGCTCCATGACTCCCCTGTTTGTCCATATTGGTTTATTATGCTATTATTTTTCACGTACTCCTTGCCGCCTCCGTTGTCCTTGTTATCATTTATATCTGTTTCCTGTATTTAGGTCTTGTTTACCATTTCTCTGTGGTGTTTTGATTTCTGTAGTTTCTGCTGTGTTCTCCAGGTTGTCTTTATGTTTGGTTTCCCCTTTGACAGCGGTCAGGGCTGAAGGGACTGACACCACCATGATGCCTGCTGCAGGGGCCGCTGTAGCAGTCACCCATCGAGCGGGACCTCCTGGAGAAAGACGTTGTTGCCGGGATCGACGGAGTCCTGGACGACGGTGAAGCTTGAGTCCAGGCAAGTGCTCTCATTTGTCTCTCTTCCTGTTGAGTTGGTGCAACCTTGTCTGGCTCTCGGTGAGGAGAGTCGGGTACGGCCCTCAGCTGCATCTGAACTCACCTTGCTGGGCTCAGCCGCTGCCGGTGACCCTAAACACTTCGCCTCTATTATCACTCCTGAGCCTTCTCCTAGGGTTACCGGAGAGGATTCATGTCCACCAAGGGTCTCCACGGAGCCGGTCCGACCAACCGATGATGACGGAAGTCCAGCTCCCCCGGTGGAGGTCAACACAGGGGGTCTGTCTCTACCTGGGACCTCCATGGGTGCTGCGCCTCCCGGCCTGATGATTAACCGCTCCCTGGATCACCAGAGTCCTGGACGGCGGTGGAGCCCGAGTACAAGCAAGTGCACTCTTTAATTTCTCTCCCTCTAGTTGTAGAGCAATCTTGTCTGACTCTTGGTGAGGAGAGCAGTGGGCAGCTAACCACTGCACCCGGGCTCACCTCGCTGGGCTCTGCCACTGCCGGCAACCCTGTCTCTCTCTCCACTGTTTTTGAGCTTCCTCCCAGGGTCGCCGGAGAGCGGCCAACACTACCTGAGGCTGCTGAAGATCCAGGTTTGCCGTCTGAGGTCGCTGGGGGCCCTGCTTCCCTTGCTGGGGAGGCCACCTTGGGCGCAGTGTTGGCCCAGCCCAGGCCCACTGTGGGTACAGCTGAGCTCCAGCCTGGAGCCACTGTGGGTGCAGCAGTGGGCTAGTTGGGGCCCACCACAGGTGCAGCCTTGTTCCAGCCTGGGACCAGTAAAGGCGCTGATCCTTCTCCTTCGAGGCCAGATGCCATAGTGGTTCCTCTCTCCTCGCCACCAGATGCCATTGTGGTTCCTCTGTCCTCGCCACCAGACACTGTCATGCTTCCTCTGTCCTTGCCACCAGATGCCTTCATGGTTCCTCTGTCCTCGCCACCAGACGCCGTCGTGGTTCCTCTCTTCTCATCACCAGATGCCACCGTGGTTCCTCTCTTCTCGTCACCAGACGCCATCGTGGGTTCTCTTCCCTTGCCACCAGACGCCGTCATGGTTCCTTTCTTCCTGCTGCCAGTCGAAGCAGAGGCTCCCCATCTTTGGGTCTCCTTCCTTGTTGTGGATCTCCCTGTGGGGCATCCGCCTCCTGGGCCGCCTCGCCTATGTTGGTGGCTGAAAGACTCAGGCCGGCCACCCGATAAACTGCCGTTTGGTTGGGTAGTCAGTTTTTTATGGTAGGCCACCTGACTCTTTCCACCAGGCCGTCCGGCTGGCCAGGGACCGTGGTAGGCCACCTGACTGGGCATGCCATTCCATCTGCTGGGCCTGGGACTCTGGGCGGCCTCCCGTACCTGCTCACCTCTGGACTTGGGGAACTACAGTAGGTGTGTTTTTCCCATATGTGGGCCCTGAGTAAGGTTGTTTTTTGTTGTTTCTTCTGACCTGTTCCCCCCACCACCCTCCCTGGGTAGATTGTGGTAGTTTCTGCTGGGGGGGGGGGGGGGGTCTTTTTTCTGATGTCACATTGGGAGTCTGGTATCCACCCCTTTGGAGGGGGGGCTCTGTCATGTGCTGAGTTTGGGATTTTTCCAAACTCAGCTCCATGACTCCCCTGTTTGTCCATATTGGTTGATTATGCTATTATTTTTCATGTACTCCTTGCCGCCTCCGTTGTCCTTGTTATCATTTATATCTGTTTCCTGTATTTAGGTCTTGTTTACCATTTCTCTGTGGTGTTTTGATTTCTGTAGTTTCTGCTATGTGTTCTCCAGGTTGTCTTTATGTTTGGTTTCCCCTTTGACAGCGGTCAGGGCTGTCAGTTTGTGTGGGCGTGCCCTACTACTTGTCAAACTGCCAGCTGTCCCTCCCTCACCTGTTTACCAGCAGCTGCTCATCCTTCTTATCATTCCCAGCTGTGTGTTATTATCTGTGAGTAATGTTCCCCCTTGACTGTTTCCGGGAATAGAAGTACAGTTAGGCCCAAAAATATTTGGACAGTGACACAAGTTTTGTTATTTTAGCTGTTTACGAAAACATATTCAGGATACAATTATATAATCAATATGGGCTTAAAGTGCAGACTCTCAGCTGTAATTTGAGAGTATTCACATCCAAATTGGAGCAAGGGTTTAGGAATTACAGCTCTTTAATACGTAGCTGCCTCTTTTTCAAGGGACCAAAAGTAATTGGACAACTGACTCAGAAGGCTGCAAAAAAAAAAAAAATAACAAGGCTGCATGGGATCTTCCCTCGTTAACCTGTCATCAATTAAGCAGTTAAAAGGTCTGGAGTTGATTCTAGGTGTGGCACTTACATTTGGAAGCTGTTGCTGTGAACACACAACATGAGGTCAAAGGAGATCTCAATGGAGGTGAAACAGACCATCCTGAGGCTGAAAAAAAAGAAGAAATCCATCAGAGAGATAGCAGAAATGTTAGGAGTGGCCAAATCAACAGTTTGGTACATTCTGAGAAAAAAGAGTGCACAATGAGCTTGGAAACTCAAAAAGGCCTGGACGTCCACGGAAGACAACAGTGGTGGATGATCGCAGAATCCTTTCCATGGTGAAGAACAACCCCTTCACAACATCCACTCAAGTGAAGAACACTCTCCAGGAAGTAGGTGTATCAGTATCTAAGTCTACCATAAAGAGAAGACTTCATGAGAGTAAATACAAAGGATTCACCACAAGGTGCAAACCATTAATCAGCCTCAAACATAGAAAGGCCAGAAGTGACTTTGCCAAAAAAAAAACCTGAAGAAGCCAACCCAGTTCTGGAACAGCATTCTTTGGACAGATGAGACTAAGCTCAACCTGTACCAGAATGATGGGAAGAAGAAAGTTTGGAGAAGAATTGGAACAGCTCATGATCCAAAGCACACTACATCTTCTGTAAAACATGGTGGAGGCAGTGTGATGGCATGGGCATGCATGGCTTCCAATGGCACTGTGTCACTTGTGTTTATTGATGATGTGACAAAAGACAGAAGCAGCCGGATGAATTCTGAAGTGTATAGGGATATACTTTCTGCTCAGATTCAGCCAAATGCAGTAAAGTTGATTGGACGGCGCTTTACAGTACAGATGGACAATGATCCAAAACATACTGCAAAAGCAACCCAGGAGTTTTTTAAAGCAAAGAAATGGAATATTCTGCAATGGCCGAGTCAATCACCAGATCTCAACCCAATTGAGCATG
Organism: Pholidichthys leucotaenia; assembly: GCA_020510985.1. Classification (NCBI taxonomy): domain Eukaryota; kingdom Metazoa; phylum Chordata; class Actinopteri; order Cichliformes; family Pholidichthyidae; genus Pholidichthys; species Pholidichthys leucotaenia. Next base: position 50,488,472 of record CM035837.1, on the reverse strand, counting down.
CATTTGACTTGCTCAAGACAAAACTTACGGCAGAAAGACCCACAAACAAGCAACAACTGAAGACAGCTGCAGTAAAGGCCTGGCAAAGCATCACAAAGGAGGAAACCCAGCGTTTGGTGATGTCCATGGGTTCCAGACTTCAGGCAGTCATTGCCTGCAAAGGATTCTCAACAAAATATTGAAAAGTAACATTTTACTTAGGGTTATGTTTATTTGTCCAATTACTTTTGAGCCCCTGAAATGAGGAGCGTTTGTATAAAAATAGCTACAATTCCTACATGTTTAATCATATATTTTTGTTCAACCCCTTGAATTAAACCTTAAAGTCTGCACTTCAATTCCGTTGTAGTTGTTTCATTTCAAATCCAATGTGGTGGCATGCAGAGCCCAAATCATGAAGATTGTGTCACTGTCCAAATATTTCTGGGCCTAACTGTAGATGCTAGTCTGCTAATGGAGAAAAAAAGGATTGGCATATGAGTGAAGTTGATGTTAGAAAAAACATTTACCTCAGGAACAATTACTATAACTTCTTACAGCTCTATACTGACGGTTCAAAGAATAAAGAGGGCTCTGTTGGAGTTGGAGTATACATCCCAGAATTTAAAGTGACCATTGCAAAAAGACTCTCCAACAATACATCCTTGTTTACAGCAGAGATGGTGGCAATAATTATTGCTCTGCAGTGGGTGGAGGACGTCAGACCAGACCGGGTGGTGGTGTGCACGGACTCCCTTGCAGCGCTAAAAACCATACAGACACTAAAATCTACAAGGGAAGACTTGGTGATTGAGCTATATCACAGTTTTTTTTAGGGTACACAGGGGTGGCGGAGAAGTTCAGTTTTGTTGGGTTCCTGCATATGAAGGGTTGAAAGGGAATGACTGTGCAGACAAATTAGCAAAAAGTGCTCTTGGAAAAGAGATAACTATACCATTGCCTCTTGGAAAAGGTGAAGGGAAAGCAGTAATCAAGAAAAAAGGAACTGAGCTATGGCAAACAAGATGAGATGAAGATCATAAAGGTAGATCATATTACAAAATACAAAAATCTATTGCAATAAAGAATTTCGTAACAACCAAAAGGAGGGAAGACATCATTATGGCAAGACTCAGACTGGATCACATAGGTTTAAACAGCACTTTATTCACCATGGGGAAAAGCGAAAGTGACAAATGTAGAGAATGTGGAGTAAAAGAAAAATGTCAAGCACATCTTATTACACTGTCACAAATATGGAAATGAAAGACAGATAATGGAAAATGAAGTTTGAGTGTCATCACCCGCAGCTCACGGGCTTCCACCTCAGCTGCGCGCACACCTGCTCCTCGTTAGTGCGCAGCTATTTATTCCATCCTGCCCTGAGCTGCAGCCTGGAGCCGTCTGTCTCCCTGCGTACTCAACTCACAGCAGCATCCTTTCCTCCAGGCCTGCTGACTTCTCATCAAGACACGTAAGCTGTCTGTTATTGCCTTACCTTCTCCTGTCAGCCTTCCCCTGTGCACAGGTGGATCTCTCGGCGACGGACTCACTCCCCCTCGTCTCGTCGCTCCTCTGCCTTGCCGCTTCATCCCGGACGCACAGCAGGACGCTGTCTCCCAGGCTTGGGACCTTGCCAACGCCAGCCACCGCATTACTAAAAGTAAGCACAGAACTCTGTCACTCTCCTGTGTGGTTGCCCAGCTAATCCCTGTTCTCCTCTCATTTGTAGGGTTGACTGGCCGCATGGCGTGCTGCTCTGTCCTGACCTGCATCTTCCACCCACATTACACACTCATCTCTCACACACGCATTCATACACGTAACACTGTTGTTGAATAAAGCTTTCAAATCTGCCTGAGCCTGCGTGCGTGTTCCCTGGGCCGAACAATATGTCAGTACGGCTACAGCAAAGCGGCCCAGTGGACAGCGGGCTCGCACGCCGTTTTTCCACCCTCGAGGCTCGGGTGGATATGATTGCTCATCAACAGCAGGTGATACTAAATCAACTGACTACAATTACTAACCGGTTAGACCGCCTGGACCCTCCGCGGGCTTTCCCTCCGGGTCCTCTTGGCGCTGCGGCTCCGGTTGCCTCCTCAGCTGGCCAGCCTAGCTCGGGAGCGCCAACCCGTCTCACACCCATTCCAACCCCCGCTCGCTTCAACGGGAAACTCGGTGGAGCGAAGGGGTTTATCTTGCAGTGTGAGTCGGTGTTTCTGCGCATTCCCGGGGATTTCCCCTCAGACCATAGCCGAATCTGGTACATGGCTAATCTTCTCGAGGGGCGAGCGTTAGCTTGGGCTTACACCGTAATGACAAAGCCCAGCTACGCAAACCTCTCGTATGACCGGTTCGTGCGAGACTTTTTAGAAGTCTTTGACCATTCCCGTCTCGACAGCGTCCTCGCTGATCGGCTCCTTAGTCTCCAACAGGGGAGCCGGTCAGCGGTGGAATACGCTGTCGACTTCCGGGTGGCAGCGGAGGAGGTGGGCTGGGGAGAGGCTTCTCTCTGCAGTATTTTCCTCCGTAGCCTCAATTCTGGTCTGAGGGATGAGCTAGCCGGTCGGGATCTCCCAGGGCGACTCTCTGAGTTGATCTCGTTCACTATTAGCCTGGACAACAGGCTATGTGAGCGGGCTGCGGAGTGGAAGTCTGCCAGCCGCTCGCGCGGAGCTTCCTTCTGTCCAGCTCAGTCTCGCCTCCGGCGTTACCGGCTCCGGAGTCCACCGATGAACCAGAGGCCATGGCTATCGGGCGCACTAGGCTCCCTCTAGCGGAGAGACAACGCCGGCAGGAACGAGGTATCTGCATGTATTGCAGAGATGACCAGCATCCCGTGGAGCTGTGCCCGGTTAAGCCAAACGGGGAGGTCCGCGAGTCACAGTAGGGGGCCTTGCGGACTCTAACCGGTCCAATCCCCTATCGTCATGCACACTGCCCATACGTTTCTGCCACAACTCCACCGGGCATTCCACTCACGCACTGGTGGATTCTGGGGCAGAGCAGAGTTTTATCTCTAAGAGCCTGGCAACCCATTTGGGCATACCCTGCCAACTGCTGCCTACCCCCCTAAACTTGGTTATGCTCTCTTGCTCTTCCCTGGGAACAGTTACACACCGCACAAAGCCAGTCCCCATCATCGTCTCTGGCAACCACCGGGAGGATCTGACCCTCTACGTCCTGCCCTCCTCGTCGGACCGTGTCATTCTGGGTTACCCCTGGCTGCAGCTGCATAATCCTGTCCTGGATTGGAGAACCAGCAGCGTCCTGTCCTGGAGCACCTTCTGTCTGGGCACCTGCCTCCAGTCGGCGGCTTGTGCCCCATCCTCTCCTCCGCCGGCGCCTGTCTCTGAGCCCCCGGACCTGACTCTAGTGCTGCAGGAGTTCCATGACTTGGGGGCAGCGTTCAGCAAGTCCAGAGCCTTGTCCCTTCCTCCGCATCGACCATATGACTGTGCGATTAACATCCGCCCGGGGGCCCCCCTGCCGTCTGGCCGCCTATACAGTCTCTCTGCACCGGAATGCGAGGCGATGGACACCTATATTAAGGAGTCGTTCAGCGCTGGGATCATCCGCCCCTCCTCGTCCCCGCTTGGCGCGGGTTTCTTCTTCGTGGGTAAGAAGGATGGGTCCCTACGCCCCTGTATCGACTTCAGAGCGTTAAAGGATATCACTATTAAGGACCGCTACACACTACCACTCATGGACAGTGCTTTCCACTCCCTCCAGGGGGCGACCTGGTTCACCAAGCTTGACCTCCGCAGCGCTTACCATCTCATTAGGATCCGGGAGGGAGACGAATGGAAGACGGCCTTTAGGACACCCAGCGGCCACTTCGAATATCTCGTGATGCCGTTCGGGCTCACCAACGCACCTGCCGTCTTCCAGCGTCTCATTAACAATGTTCTGCGGGACTTGCTGGGAGTATTCGTCTTTGTGTATCTCGATGACATACTCATCTTCTCCAAGTCTCGGGAGGAGCACCAGGCTCATGTGAGGCGGGTCCTGCAACATCTGCTGGAGAATCACTTGTTCATTAAAGCCGAGAAGTGCGAATTCTACGCCCGGACCACCTCCTTCCTGGGGTTCGTCATCTCTCATAATCAGATCCTCCCCGACCCCGCTAAGGTTAAAGCGGTGGTCGAGTGGCCCACGCCTACCTCCAGGAAGCAGGTGCAGCAGTTTATTGAATTCACAAACTTCTACCGGCGCTTTATTCCCAACTTCAGCGCCATCGTCTCCCCCCTGACCTGCCTCACGTCATCGAAGGTGCCCTTTCAGTGGTCTGAGGAAGCGGCCACCGCCTTCAAGACTCTCCAGGCGGAGTTCTCGTCCTCCCGGGTCCTGACCCAGGTTGATCCCGCGCTTCAGTGTCTGGTGGAGGTCGATGCATCCGACACGGGGGTGGGGGCGGTGCTCTCCCAGCGCTCACCGGTGGATGGTGTCAAGCGGCCCTGCGCCTTCTTCTCCCGGAAGCTATCGGCGGCAGAGCGCAATTATGACGTCGGCGACAGGGAGCTCCTCGCCGTCAAGCTCGCACTACAGGAGTGGCGTCACTGGTTAGAAGGGGCAGCCCAGCCCTTTGTGATCTGGAGGGACCATAAAAATCTCGAGTACTTGAGGTCAGCGAGGCGCCTGAATGCCCGCCAGGTGCGCTGGTCTCTATTTTTTGCTCGCTTCCATTTCACCATCACGTACCGTCCAGGCTCGAAGAATGGGTTGCCCGACGCCCTGTCTAGACAGTTTGCCCCTGAGGGTCTGGAGAAGTCCGAACATACCATCCTGCCCAATTCGTGCGTCGTGGGGGTGATTGCCTGGTCCATCAAGGACAAGATTCTGAGGGCTCAGGAGACGGAGACGGATCCTGGTGGGGGGCTGGAGGGGAGGCTCTTTGTTCCTTCGGCAGTTCGAGGTGAAGTGATCCACTGGGCCCATACCTCCAAACTCTCCTGTCACCCTGGCATCACCCGCCTGGTGAGTTGGCTGCAACGCTCGTTCTGGTGGCCAGGTCTCCAGAAGGACGTGACCAATTATGTCCGGGCCTGTCCCCAGTGCGCTACCGGTAAGTCCCAGAACTCTCCACCTGCAGGTCTACTCCAGCCCCTGCCGGTCCCGGGCAGGCCCTGGTCACACATCGCCCTAGACTTCGTCACCGGACTCCCTGTCTCTAACACCTATGACACGGTCCTGACTATTGTGGACAGATTCTCCAAAGCCGCCCATTTTGTGCCTCTTCAGGGTCTCCCTTCGGCACGTGAGATGGCCGATCTTCTGGTCCAGCATGTCGTCGGGCTGCATGGGATCCCGCTGGACGTGGTCTCGGACCGGGGCCCGCAGTTTGTCTCCCAGGTTTGGAGGAGCTTTTGCAACGCCTTGGGGGCTACGGTCAGTCTCTCCTCTGATTACCACCCCCAGTCTAACGGGCAGTGCGAGCGCACGAATCAGGAGTTGGAGGCTGCCCTGCGCTGCATAACATCCTCAAACCCTTCGTCCTGGAGCTCCTACCTGACCTGGGTGGAATATGCCCATAAATCGGCCCGGTCCACTGCTACTGGGGTGTTGCCCTTTGAAGCGTCCTTGGGGTATGATCCTCCTGTGTTTCCCGAGCAGGAGGGTGAGCTAGCTGTCCCTTCCATCCAGGCGCACATCAGGCGCTGCTGGAGTGTGTGGACCAAAACCAAGGACGCGCTTTTACGCACAGCGGCGCGCAACAGCTCCACTGCCAATTGCCACAGAAGGCCGGCTCCTGTCTACCAGGTGGGTCAGCGGGTTTGGCTTTCATCCCAGGACATTAACCTTAAGGGTGAGAAGAAGAAATTGGCACTGAGGTTTCTCGGGCCCTTCGTAATTTCTAGAATCATCAACCTGGTGGCTGTGCGTTTGGCCCTCCCCCCCTCCCTACGTGTGTGTCCCACTTTCCACATTTCCAAGATCAAGCCTGTCCTTTTCAATTCACTCTGCCCCCCTCCTAGGTCTCCTCCTGTGCCTAGGATGATCGACGGTGACCCGGCGTGGGGTGTTACTGCCATCCTGGACTCCCGGTGCCGGGGTCGTGGGCTGCAATATCTGGTGGATTGGGAAGGTTATGGTCCGGAGTGGAGATCCTGGGTGCGCTCTTTGTGGGTGTTGGATCGGGACCTCATCACGGAGTTTCATCGGACACACCCAGGTAAGCCAGTGCCAGGAGGCGCTGGTGGGGAGGGGGAGTACTGTCATCACCCGCAGCTCATAGGCTTCCACCTCAGCTGCGCGCACACCTGCTCCTCGTTAGTGCGCAGCTATTTATTCCATCCTGCTCTGAGCTGCAGCCTGGAGCCGTCTGTCTCCCTGCGTACTCAACTCACAGCAGCATCCTTTCCTCCAGGCCTGCTGACTTCTCATCAAGACACGTAAGCTGTCTGTTATTGCCTTACCTTCTCCTGTCAGCCTTCCCCTGTGCACAGGTGGATCTCTCGGCGGCGGACTCACTCCCCCTCGTCTCGCCGCTCCTCTGCCTTGCCGCTTCATCCCGGACGCACAGCAGGACGCTGTCTCCCAGGCTTGGGACCTTGCCAATGCCAGCCCCCGCATTACTACAAGTAAGCACAGAACTCTGTTACTCTCCTGTGTGGTTGCCCAGCTAATCCCTGTTCTCCTCTCATTTGTAGGGTTGCCTGGCCGCACGGCGTGCTGCTCTGTCCTGACCTGCATCCTCCACCCACATTACACACTCATCTCTCACACACGCATTCATACACGTAACACTGTTGTTGAATAAAGCTTTCAAATCTGCCTGAGCCTGCGTGCGTGTTCCCTGTGCCGAACAATATGTCATTGAGAGGCCGGTGGGGAATGGGATTTAATTGGGATTCTGGGAACAGATGGAGATGGAGAGTCAATAAGAATCACGAGGAGGGCTCTTTTCTCTTTTTTAAATAACACAGGATTAACTCAGAGAATTTAGGGGTAGGGCTCAGATGACATAATGTTATACACTCTTGTACAGTAGATGGCGGTATGCACCTCAATTGTTCTATCATACAGGAAATCTAATCCCCAATTGTATAAATTACCTTCAATACCAAATGGTTTAATTTAGTCAGCAACCCTGCCTTCCACAGCATGCCATAAGCTTTTTCTACATCAAAGAAGACAGCTATCACATTTTCCCTATTTACCCGGGCCTTCCTAATTTCAGATTCTATGTGTAAAATGGAATCCATAGTATTTCTCCCTTTTCGGAACCCAATTTGAAAAGGAGAAAGACATTCCCTCGCTTCCAAAATGTAATTCAGCCTTTCAGTCACCATTCATTCCATTGTTTTCCCTAACTGTGAGGTAAGAGCTATTGGCCTATAATTATTGGGATCTGATGACTCTTTCCCTGGCTTTAACACTGGAACTATAACTGATTGTTTCCATGCCCTAGTAATCTTCCCAGTTTCCCAAACTTTATTAAACAGCTTTAATATTGTTTGAAGTGCACTCTCCTCCATGCGCGACAACATCGTATAACATAAGCCATCCTTCCCTGGTGAAGACTGCTTCAATTTCAGAATAACCCTTTTCAATTCCGATAGAGTGAATGGCAAATCTATCATGCCCCTTTAAATATTCTTCCTTATGTTCATATGTGGGTGTTTGGATAAAGTGCTTTCCCTGCTTTGTCTAATTGCGTTTGGTAGGTTTTCTGAACTATGAATCTTCACTAAAGTTTGTGCCAAAAGCTCTGCTTTGTCTATACTAGTAATAGCTATTTCCTCATTATTGTCTAGCACTGGTATTTTGTACTCTCTCCTAATACCGCTCATTTTCTTAATCATTCCCCAAATATCTGATAGTTGTGTTTCTCTTCCTAAAGTATTACAATACTGTCTCCAAAATAAACGCTTAGCTGTTTTGTTTTCCGGACGAATGCCTGACACCGTTTGCACGCAGTCACTGCTTCCAAAGTATGATGCTTTTTCACTTGTCTGAATGCCCTATTTCTGTTTTTAATAGCTTTATTACAATTATCATCCCACCAAGGAAGAATCTTTCATTGTCTATAACCTGTACTTTTTGGTATTGTTTGATTTGCCGACTCGATTATAATCGCACTGACACTTTTACTAAACTCCTCCCCATCAAAAACGTCCTCACTATTTAGCTACTCACGTCTAGTCTTACACAGATGTTTAAATTTATCCCAGTGTGCCTTACCCAATTTCCATCTTGTGCCAGATTGCATCGCTTCTTCTCCCGCTTCTAGACCAATTTTAACTCTTTTTGGGTAATGATCACTCCCATTAGCTGACCGACTTAACACCGCCCAAGATGTGATTCCTGCAATGGCATTTGAAACCAAAGTTAGGTCTAACACACTTTCTGTGACTAGGTTACTGGTAAATCTCGTACTTTTCCCATCATTCATGCATATTAAGTCCCTATCCTCTAAAAAAATCTTCAATTACTGTGCCATTTGTATCTATATTCCTGCTACCCCACAGTGTATTATGTGCGTTAAAATCCCCACACAAAACCATTTTACCCTTTGCTTGCCTATGTACAGTGTTCAAAGTGTCAACTGTCAGTCTGCTACATGGATTATAGTAATTAATAACACAGGGTTACAAAAATATTTTTTTTTAGTAAGTTGTCTGTTTTCTCAACTGATTTAAGACAATTTTGCACCACTGAATCCAAAATGACATCCGTTTCTCTCAATCAGGTGCTAAATAAAAACCTGTACTTACTTAGTACTGTGCATGTACTTACCTTTATATAAAGGTAAGTACATGTAAATTGAATGTTCCATCATCATTGTTCAAAATTCAGAGAATTTCAAGACATAAAAAAGAATTTTGCAACATATAAAGCGAAAACACCCGTACATGTAAACAAAAACGGTATAAAATAACATGTGGCCATAATTCAAAAAGCTGACCCGACTGAGCAAAACCAATGTGATTTTTGGATTATGCACATCAAAATTGTCCTAAATCAGCTAAAAAAAAACTTAGACAATAAATTTGGTGTTGACCAGTGTAATTGTAACTTCGTCTTTTACTGCCCATATTTTTACCATTATTAATTCATGTTCTTTCCCTATTTCCATTATTTTCTAATTTGTTCCATTATGCACAAAGGTTGCTACCTCCCCTCCTCTACCAGTTTCCCTGTCGCTCCTTATTGATGTGTATCCTTGAATGCCAAAACCAACTGAGGTTTTAGCCATGTTTCCTGTATACAGGTTACCTGGGTTTTGTCTTGAATATCAGATATAAACTTTTTTAAATTCTTAGCCATTTGATATTAAACTTCTGGCATTCCAGTGCAAAATTGTGATTACCATTATGACCCACTAGTCTGCGAACTTAGAGATCTCCCACTTAACAAGTCCTCAACTGCTTTCCAATGTAGCCCCTTAATGCCAAGATATTTTTCTGCTGCTTTCACAATGATTTTGATTTTTTCCGTTTTCTCTGAAGCCTGCGTAGCGCAGTTTATCACATCTATCACAAATAAGAAAAATTATTTCTTTAACTTTTTTTAAAGCTGCTGCAGGCAATTACGCAGCAGCTGAGTGTCCTTACTGATCGATTGGGCCATGCTGGTGTCCTGGCTGCTCCACCTTCGCCTGCTCCTCCTTCTTCCATTATCCGCCGAACCCTTGCTATTTCCACTCTGGCCCTGTAAGCGGGGAAGGTGGGAAAATGCAAGGATTTCTTATGTCAGATTCGGCTTTATTTTGGGCAGGTGCAGGGGGAGTTCCCGGATGACATTTCTAAGATTCATCAGTTTGTTCTTCTGCTTCGGGGCCACGCTCTTAGTTGGGCGCAGGCTGTTATTGATAGTCAGAGAGCTTTGCCACCAACGTTTGACCAATTTGTGGCCCAGTTTACCCGCACCTTCCAACGTTCTGACAGTGAAGAGAACATCCTGAGTCACCCGATGTCACTCCAATTCAATTCAATTCAATTCAATTCAATTCAATTCAAGTCAGCTTTATTTATAATGCGCCACATCACAACAAAAGCCGTCTCGTGGTGCCACAGTGCAGAAAAAAACACACAGTCACAGAAAGACCCAGCAATCAGACAATCCCCTATGAGCAAGCACTAAGCGACAGTGGAGAGGAAAAACTCCCATTTGGAAGGAAGAAACCTCTAGCAGAACCAGGCTCAGGGAGGGGCAGTCATCTGCTGCAACTGGCTGGGGATGAGGGGATAGGGAGGATGGAAAGGACAGACATAAAGAACATAGCAGTAAGATGCCAAGTACAATATTGGAGGTCAACCAGCAGTATGGATCAGATAACAATAGAACAAGAGTGGGGTTAAAAGACACAAAAACCCTCCTTAAATGAAAGCTATATTAAAAAGGAAGGATTTTACCCTATTCTTAAAAACAGAGACCGAGTATGACTCCCGGACCCAGAGTGGTAACTGGTTCCAGAGAGAAGGGGCTTGGTAGCAGAAGGCTCTGCCTCCCACTGTACTTTTGGAGATTCAGGGCACCACAAGTAAGCCAGCATTTTGGGAGTGTAATGCTCTATTAGGATGGTAAAGTAATATCAGATCTTTTATATATTGGGGGGCCAGACTGTTAAGAGCTTTGAAAGTAAGAAGAAGGATTTTAAACTTGATTCTGAATTCTATGGGAAGCCAATGGAGGGAGGACAGAACCGGGGAAATATGATCTCTTTTTCTAGAACCAGTTAAAACTCTAGCAGCAGCATTTTGAATCAACTGAAGATTTTTTAAAGATACTTTAGGACAACCAGATAATAGTGAATTACAATAATCTAATCGAGAACTGACAAAGGCGTGAATCAGTTTCTCAGCATCATTCAGAGTCAAGATGCTCCTGATCTTGGCAATATTGCACAGATGATAGAAGGCAGTCCTAGAAACAGTTTTAATATGTGAATTAAAGGACAAATCCTGATCAAAAATCACTCCAAGGTTCCTCACACAACTCTTCAGAGTGAGAGTGGCAGCATCTAAATTAAGGGTATAATCTGAAAAGGAATTTCTAAGATGTTTTGGGCCAACAACAATGACTTCAGTCTTATCAGAGTTCAATAGTAAAAAATTACAAGTCATCCAAGCTTTGATGTCCTTAAGACAGGCATCTAACTTGGCCAACTGATCACAATCATCGGGCTTCATCGACAGGTATAGTTGTGTGTCATCTGCGTAACAATGAAAATGTATACAGTGCTTTCTGATGATATTGCCCAACGGGAGCATATATAGACTAAAAAGAGTAGGGCCCAACACAGATCCCTGTGGAACTCCGTGACTGAGCTTAGAGCTGGAAGAAAATCTATCATTGATATGGACAAACTGAAATCTATCAGACAAATAAGATCTAAACCACTGCAATGGAGTTCCACTGAGTCCAACAAAGTGTTCCAATCTATCAAGTAGAATGGCATGATCGATAGTGTCAAAGGCTGCACTGAGATCTAAAAGAACAAGAACAGAGACAAGTCCATTATCAGATGCAGTCAAGAGGTCATTAGAGACCTTCACTAAGGCAGTTTCAGTGCTGTGATGAGCTCTGAACCCAGATTGAAACACCTCAAACAAACCAACTCCCTGTAAATGGTCAGATAATTGCACAGCAACAACTCTTTCCAAGATTTTTGAAATGAAAGGCAAATTAGAGATTGGTCGATAATTGGCCAAAACTCCAGGATCGAGCGTTGGTTTTTTAAGTAAGGGTTTAATTACAGCAGTTTTAAAAGCCTGTGGAACATAACCCAGAGTTAAAGAAGAATTAATGATAAGAAGAATATGGCTACCAATAACTGGGAAAATAATTTTAAATAACCTGGAAGGGATAGGGTCCAGAAGGCAAGATGAAGGCTTAGAAGAGGAAATTATTTTATCCAACTCTAAGAGGTCGATTGGAGTAAACTTATCTAAGCAGATATCAGTTGAGGGAGTTGCAGTAGTTAATGTACTAAAGTTTACGGTAGGAAGAATCTGACTGATTTCATTTCTAATAGATAAAATTTTAAGATTGAAGTAGTTCAGAAAGTCCTGACTAGAAAACTCGGGGGGGATGTGAGGATTGACCGAGTCCTGGCTCTTTGTAAGCCTGGCTATAGTGTTGAAGAGAAACCTGGGGTTATTCTTGTTTGCTTCTATTAATGCAGAATAATAGCTTGATCTAGCTTTTCTAAGAGATTTTTTATAGATTAAGAGATGATTTCTCCACGCCAAGTAGAATTCATCTGAATTAGTTGAACGCCATTTACTTTCCAATTGACGAGTTTTCTGTTTTAAGCCACGAGTTTCTGAGTTAAACCAAGGGGTAAGAAATCTCTGGTTAGACTTTTTCTTTTTTAAAGGGGTTACCAAATCTAGAGTCTGGTGCAGAGAGGCAGTAACACCATCAACCATGCTATCAATCACGAAAGGAGCAGACTCTCCATCACTTATTTCTGGTGTGTCTGTCGTGTTGACCCATGGCATAGAGGAGACAATCTGCAAAAATGTATCAACAACGTCATCAGAAAGACATCTGCTGTAGTTGTAGGGAGTTAGAAATGAAGAAGCGATGTGACTTTATAAATCAAAGTTTAATATCAGCTTCACCTCCCTAACATGTCTCATCTCGATGCAGAAGCAGAATAAGAGGTCGAGCGCAGTCAGACCTTCATACTTATACCCACACTCAACAAAAGACATTGCATATCAAAGCTGACGTCCCGCATTAACATAATCCCCCCTCCATTGTCCTCCGTCTCCTCCACCTGACCCTGGGTGGTCAGGGAGATCGATCTGGTCTCCACCGCTGCGACTCTGTCTGCTCTTTGATCCTCGCTGGCGGTTGAGACCTCTTTGTCCTGTTCATAGGCGTGAGGTCATTCCACATATGTAATTACTAAACATTCTAATATGTCTATACATATGTAGGTATGGAATATATGATTAATATAAGCCACAGCCCCCCCCCCCAAACGACTAAGAAAAGGACAATCAAATTAAGTTTACAGTTTAAGATAATCTCTATGACATATTATACTGTTAACCTCTTGACAGGGAAAACGAGGAAAAATCTTTCCAGCAGTCATGCTCCTGTAGAGAATTCAGTGGTAACAACAACAGTATAGTAATATCACAAATCATCCTTAGAACTGTCACGGCACAATCTGATAACACAGTTAACAACTCTTGGTCAATAGTATCAGTCCCTGTGCCGTCTGGGTTTTAATCTTCTCCCGAATCTGCTGTGGGTCCGCTTTGGCGTCGTGGTGGGACCCTCCTGTAAGGAATCTGCAGCTTGGGGAGGAGAGTGGTTATTTGTTCCCTGCAGGGGGGCTGAGTTGTTTTTCTTGGGGGGTCTACCCCGCCGAGGTGCTCTCGCCACCCGTGCAAGTTCGTCTCTCAACAAGAAGGCAGGTTTAAGCCTGTCAATGCTGACTGTTTCTTTTCTGTCCCCTAAATCAAGCACAAAATGCTTATTACCAGGTTCCAGCACTCTGAATGGTCCGTCGTATGGTGGATGGAGGGTTGATTTTAAAGCTTCGTGCCTAACAAACACGAACTTGGCGTTTTTTAAAGCTTGGGGGACAAAAACCCGTGGAAAAGAGTGATGTGCCGGTCCGGGGAGAGTGTCCGGTCCGGTGCTACTTAAAGGCCTCAGGGCTGGAAGATGCCCAGGCTCTGGATTCTCTGGTAAAAACTCACCTGGGAATCTGAGAGGTTGTGCAAAAACTAATTCTGCTGGGGAGGCGTCTAGATCCTCTTTAGGTGCAGAACGCAACCCTAATAAAACCCAGGGAAGTTTATTCACCCAATCTGTATCCGTTAGTGAGGCCCTGAGGGCGGCCTTTAAAGATCTGTGAAAACGCTCGCATAACCCATTAGCCTGAGGGTGATATGCGGTGGTGCGGTGAACTGTCGCCCCTAAGCTGCTAGCCATGGCTGACCAAAGCTCTGAGACAAATTGAGGCCCCCTATCGGACGTGATGTCCGATGGGATGCCGAAACGTGCCACCCAGTTTGTTAAAAAAACGCGAGCGACTTCCGCAGCTGTGGTTGACGCCAAGGGGACCGCCTCAGGCCAGCGCGTAGTACGGTCTATCATCGTTAACAGGTGTGTGAAGCCCTGAGACAAAGGTAGTGGTCCCACGAGGTCGACATGAACGTGGTCAAACCTTCTGGCTGGGATTCGAAAAGGCTCGAGAGGAGCTTTTGTGTGTTTGTGTATTTTGGCGCGCTGACAAGACATGCAAGTTTTTGCCCATTCCTTTACATTTTTGCGCAGGCCCAGCCAAACAAACTTTTCTGCGACCATTTTAACCGAGGCGCGCACCCCTGGGTGCGCGAGGGAGTGAACCGAGTTGAAAATGTGGCGGCGCCATGCAGTTGGGACTACCGGGCGAGGTCGGCCGGTTGAAACGTTGCAGATTAGGGGGGGTACACCGTCACGTAAACCCCTTTCCTCCAGTCTTAACCCTGTTGGTCCAGACAGGAGCGCGCGCACGTCCGCGTCGCTGCTGTGTTCCTCTGCCATGGCTGCGTAATCTATCCCTATGTGAATTGGGGCCGCGTACGCGTCCGCGTTGGCGAAGAGTTCTGCGGCTGAGGTAGTATAATCTGTCTCCTCGTGCTCTGGCGATGTCACAGCGTGAGAGAGGCAGTCTGCTACCACGTTAAGTTTGCCTGCCACATGTCGAATGTCTGTGGTGAACTCTGAAATTGCAGCTAGCTGTCTTTGTTGCCTGCGTGACCATGGTTCTGAAATTTTGGCCATTGCAAAAGTGAGCGGTTTGTGGTCTACAAAAGCCGTGAAGCGCTGCCCTTCTAACCAGAACTGGAAGTGGTGGATGGATAAATGAAGCTCCCTGTCAAAAGTGCTGTATTTACACTCGGTTTGGTTTAAAGATTTGCTAAAAAATGCTAAAGGTTGCCAGGTTCCGCCAACATGTTGCTCCACGACTGCCCCTATGGCCAGGTCTGAAGCGTCTGTGGTTAATGCTATGCGGGCCGAGGGATCGGAGTGAACCAACAATGTGGCATTCGCTAGAGCACTTTTTACTTCCGCGAAGGCGTGTTCGCGCTCCGGGGTCCATTCGACCGCGTTGGAAGGCTTTTGTTTTCTGAGCGCGGCATACAGGGGCTGCATGAGTTGAGCTGCACGGGGGAGGAAACAGTTGTAAAAATTCACCATTCCCAAAAATTCTTGCAGCGATTTGACCGTTTGTGGTCGTGGAAAAATTTTTACCGCGCGGACTTTGTCTGGCAATGGGACTGCCCCCTTCGGTGAAACTCTGTGTCCCAAAAAATCAGTTTGTGACATGCTGAATTTGCATTTGGCTGGGTTGATTATTAACCCGTGCTCTTCTAGTCTCTGAAAAACTGTAGTGAGGTGTTGTTCGTGCTCCTCCTCTGACGGGCTGGCTACCAGCATATCGTCGAGGTAGAAGAACACGAAGGGGAGGTCGCGTAATACCGCATCCATCATACGCTGAAAGGTTTGAGCAGCGCCTTTGAGGCCGAACGGCATCCGCAAAAATTCAAAAAGACCGAAAGGGGTTATTACAGCCGTTTTAGGAATGTCTTCTGCTCGAACGGGGACTTGGTGGTAGCCGCGGACCAGGTCTATTTTAGAAAAAATGCGCGCACCCGCCAGATGTAGTGAAAAATCTTGGATGTGGGGAATTGGGTAGCGGTCATGCGCTGTTGCATTGTTTAGTCTGCGGTAATCGCCGCAAGGTCTCCAAGAACCGTTGGTTTTCGGGACCATGTGGAGTGGCGATGCCCAGGGGTTCTTCGAGCGTCTAATAATGCCTAATTTTTCAAGGGTGGCAAACTCGTCCCGTGCTATGGCGAGCTTGGTCGCGTCTAAGCGCCGAGCTTTGGCGAACATGGGTGGGCCTGTTGTGGGGATGAAGTGTTCAACCCCGTGTTTCGCTACTGTCGCTGAAAATTTTGAAACTGTGAGTGCTGGAAATTGGGTGAGGAGTTGGTCAAACTTACCTCCTGCTGTTGTGATGCTGGCCTGCACGGGCGGTGGAGAAACTCGAGCTGAGCAGGGGATAGAAGAAAATGACAGTGCATTAACCAAGCGCCTATTTGCTAGATTGACTAACAACCCATGTGCACACAAAAAATCAGTGCCCAACAAGTTAAAACTCACCGCCGCTACAATAAATGTCCATCTATAGTTGCGGCCGTGGATGCAAAGAGGCAGGTTCCTTTCACCGAAGGTGTCGATGATCGAGCCGTTGGCTGCCATCGCTCCATTTCCCCGGGGACCCATGGCCCGATCTGCGTGGGAAGGGGTGATAAAACTCAGCTGAGCTCCGGTGTCGATCAGGAACTGTCTCCCGGTGTGTCCGTCAGTCACATAAAGCAGCTTATTTTTTTCGCCGAGAGCCGCAGCTGTTAACGGTTCTCGGCTTTGGCGTTTCCCAACTTTTGAATTTGCAGGGGGGCACGCATTTGTATGCCCTCTCGGCGAAACGGTGGTGGTAATAGCAGATGTCGTTCCGCCTGCTGCGCCTTGGTCATGTTGCCGCCATGGTGGGCGGGCTCTGCTCGGTTGTCTGTGGTTCTCCGCTGCTCTGGGCTTCCGCGCTGAGATCTGCGGATGCTGCTGTGGCCATCTCTTCCCCGCAGACGTTGATGAGCCGCTGCGCTTCTCGGGCCAGCGCGCGGAAGTCCTGCTGGGTGCTGCACCGCATGTTGACCAGCGTCCCTCTCATGTGTGGCGGCAGAGTGCTGAGGAAGATGTGTTGGAAGAGGAAGTTGTCGTTGTCCTCCTCCTTGAGCTGCAGCATGTCCTCCATGAGGGCCTTGGGTCTGCATCCTCTGTGGCCGTAGATCGCCAGGATCTTCTCTGCTCTCTCCTCGGCTGAGGGGACGAAGTTCTCGACGATGGTTGCCTTAAGTTCTCTGTATTTGTCATGGGCGGGTGGCTGTTGGATTATGCTCCGCGCACATCTTGACGTGGCAGCATCGAGTTTGGCGACGATGTGATAAAACTTTGTCTCGTCCGCCGTTATGCCCGCCAGTGCAAACTGAGCCTCAGCTTGCTGGAACCACGAGCTCGGGTCTTCTTGCCAGAATTCTGGCAGCTTGACAGTGACGGCGCTTGTGTGGGCCGTCCCTGATGTGTCTGCCGGGTGAGAGCGCCTTTCTTCTGCTCTCACGGCGGGGCTGGGGATGGTGCTTGGTTGAGCCCTCTCTGTAGCTTCTGCCGTGGGGGAACGTCTTCCATCCGTTCCCCTGTCTGCATGGGCGCCGGCGCTTGCCTGGGTCGCCTCTGATAAGTTAATCGCGGGAGAACGTCTCTGTTCCATTCTCACGTCTGGTCACCAGTGTAGGGAGTTAGAAATGAAGAAGCGATGTGACTTTATAAATCAAAGTTTAATATCAGCTTCACCTCCCTAACATGTCTCATCTCAGTGCAGAAGCAGAATAAGAGGTCGAGCGCAGTCAGACCTTCATACTTATACCCACACTCAACAAAAGACATTGCATATCAAAGCTGACATCCCGCATTAACATAATCCCCCCTCCATTGTCCTCCGTCTCCTCCACCTGACCCTGGGTGGTCAGGGAGATCGATCCGGTCTCCACTGCTGCGACTCTGTCTGCTCTTTGATCCTCGCTGGCGGTTGAGACCTCTTTGTCCTGTTCATAGGCGTGAGGTCATTCCACATATGTAATCACTAAACATTCTAATATGTCTATACATATGTAGGTATGGAATATATGATTAATATAAGCCACAGTAGTAGTATTTTTCTTTAGGAAATAAGTGATCAGAGATAATGAAATCAAAAATTAACAGACAATGGTCAGACAGTACAGGATTATGAGGAGACACTACCAGATTTTCGATATCTATACCATAAGTCAAAACAAGGTCCAATGTATGGTGGAAATAATGGGTAGAATTTTTTGCTTTTTGGGAAAACCCCATTGAGTCTAAAATTGAATTGAAAGCCTTATTAAGACAGTCACTCTCAACATCAACATGTATATTAAAGTCCCCTACAATAATTATTCTATTGGTTTTCAGAGCAGTTAGTCGGTGGCCGACTTCTCGATGGAGTTCCGGGTTGAGGCAGCAGATTCGGGGTAGACTGCGGTTGCGTTACGCAACGTGTTCCTCCACAGACTGAATCCTCATCTCCGGGATGACTTGGCTGTCTATGCCATTCCTGCCACCTTGGACAGCCTGATAGATCAGGCGGTCGGGTTAGATAATTGATACCGTGAACGTGACTGGGAGCGCGGAGCCTCCTCTCGCCCGCCCGTCACTCGTTCCTTCCTGGCGTCTGCTGACCGAGGTGAGCCTGACTCCGCCCCCGAGCCAATGGAGCTCAGCTCTGCTCGTCTTCCGCGAGCAGACGTTGAGCGACGGCAGCGGATTGGGGCGTGTGCCTACTGCGGTTCTTTGAATCATAAGTTGGACACATGCCGTATATGGCCAAAAAGAATTGGCCCGTCAGTAGCCAAGGGGGGTCTGGCGGGCAGGACTCAATCCGATTCCCCCGGTAAGTTCTCCATTTCGGCCCTCATCCAGCTACCGGGGGTCGAGAGGAGGGTCTCCGCCCTGATTGATTCCGGGGCGGAGGGTAATTTTATTTCATCTACGCTGGTGCATGAGATGGGGATTCCGACGGTCAAACTGCGAGCTCTTCGCTCTGTATGTACTCTTTCTGACCAGACAGTGGCGTCCATTACCCATTGCACAGCGCAGTTATCTGTCCTTTTGTCTGGTAACCACTGTGAGAAGCAGACGTGTTTCCATGAGCTTCTCATGCAGTGGTACTTGGTTATCCGTGGCTCCGGAGGCATAATCCTATTATTAATTGGGCACAAAATTCCATTACCTCCTGGAGTCCTAACTGTTTGGTTACGTGTCTAAATTCGGCCGAGTGTTCCCAGTCCCTTCCCGTCTCCTCTCCTCAGGTTTAGCCGCCAGACCTCAGCCTCGTACCCAAGGTCTATCACGACCACAGGGAGGTGTTTAGCAAGTCGCGAGCATTAGCGCTTTCCCTGCACCGCTCGTACTACTGCGCCATTGACCTCCTTCCAGGTGCAAGGTTGCTGTCCAGCAAACTCTATAGCATTTCTGGGCCTGAGCGAGAGGTGATGGAAAGGTACATTAAGGATCCACTGAACACCGGCCTCATTTGGCCATCCTCGGCTCCCCTAGTGGTGGAGGGTTTTTTTGTAGGCAAAAAGGACGGGTCTTTGCGTCTGTGCATTGACTATCGGGAGTTTAATGCCATCACTGTCAAAGACAAATACCCTCTGCCCCTGATGAACTCCGCTTTCAAGCTCCTGCAGCGTTCACGTGTGTTCTCTAAGCTCAACCTACGCAACACTTATCACCTAGTTAGAGTACGTGAGGGGGACGAGTGGAAAACAGCGTTCAAAACTCATCTGGGGCATTTTGAATATTTAGTTATGCCTTTTGGTCTAACTAATGCCCCCACTGTTTTCCAGCATTTAATCAATGACATCCTCCGTGATATGCTTAATCAGTTTGTTTTAGTCTATAGACGATATCCTGATTTTTTCTCACACGCCAAAGGAGCATGAAACCCATGTTAGAGCCGTGTTACAACGGCTCTTAGAGGACCAACTATACGTCAAGGCAGAGAAGTGTGAATTTTCTACATCTTCCCCTTCTTTCCTTGGCTTCATTATAGCGGAGGGAGAACTGAGGGCTGACCCAGTCAAGGTGAAGGCTGTGCTTGATTGGCCAACCCCCCACTCCAACAAGGAGCTGCAATGCTTCTTGGAGTTTGCAAGTTTTTATCGCAGGTTTATTCGAAACTATAGTGGGATAGCACAGCCTTTAACTAAGCTGACCTCTGTTAAGGTGCCATTTGTATGGACCGAGGCAGCTGAGGTCCTGTTCACTGGCGATCAAGTCTTGGCTCAGGTCGACCCTCAGCTCCAGTTCACCCTGGAGGTGGATGCTTCAAAGACGGGGGTGGGCACAGTTTTATCTCAGCGTTCCTCCCTGGACTTGAAGCTCCACCCGTGTGTGTATTTCTCTCGACAGCTCACCCCCCCGAGAGGAATTACGACGTTGGGGATCGTGAGCTGCTGGCCATTAAATTGGCGTTTGAGGAATGGAGACACTGGCTTTAGGGAGCTGCTCACCCGGTAGTTGTGTGGACCGACCACAAGAACTTAGAGTATCTATGGTTGGCCCGCCGGCTTAACCCTAGGCAGGCTCGCTGGGCCTTATTTTCCCAGCGCTTAACTTTACTGTCACTTACAGGCCCGGCTCCCATAACGGGAAACCTGATGCTCTCTCCAGGCAGTTCAGTCTGGACGTGGCTGACCCCCCTTCCAGCCCCCAGTCCATTCTCCCGCCTTTGTGCGTCCTGAGAGCCCTCACCTGGGAGATCGAGAAGCGAGTCCACCAGGCCCAGTCTTCTGACCCCAAACCAGTGGGCTGCCCCCCCAACCACCTGTACATCCCGGCTGCTCTCCGCAGCAAAATCATCCATTGGGGGCACACTGAATGTTTCACCTGTCACCCAGGAGTGGTGCGGACTTTTGATATCATCAGGCAAGCTTTTTGGTGGCCTACGTTATGGCGGGACATGCAGGAGTATGTTAAAGCCTGTCAGATGTGTGCCCGGAACAAGTCTTCCTCTACCACCCCACCCCCCCCCCGGTCTTCTTCACCCCCTTCCCATTCCCAGTCGGCCTTGGTCTCATATTGCCATGGATTTTGTCATTGGTCTTCCCCCTTCCCATGGCAACACAGTGATTTTGACCATCGTGGACAGGTTCTCCAAGGCCGTACACCTGGTTCCCCTTCCCAAGCTGCCGTCCGCCGCCAAAACAGAGGAGCTTCTTTCCTACCATGCCGTCAGGCTACACAGTATTCCTACGGACATTGTGTCTAACCGGGGTCCGCAGTTCACTTCACAAATCTGGAAGGCCTTCTGTCACTGTCTGGGTACCACCGTCAGCCTCACCTCCGGCTACCACCCCCAGAGCAATGGGCAGGCTGAGCGTGCCAACCAGTCCCTGGAGGATGTCCTTCATTGTGTGGAAGCCGAAGACCCCACTTCATGGAGCTCCCATCTCACTTGGGTAGAATATTCATTAAATTCCACGGTCTCCTCAGCTACGGGCCGATCACCGTTCGAGGCGTCTGCGGGCTACACCCCCCCCCGCTCTCTATGGCTGAGAAAGAGGTTGTGGTGTCGTCCGTGGGGGCTCACTTTCATCGCTGCCACCGGGCCTCGAGATCCACCAGAGCGGTGCTTCAGCATGCCACCGAGCACAAACAGCGCTATGCTGACTGCAAGAGGGTTCCGGCACCGAGCTATGAAAAGGGACAGCAGGTTTGTGTAGCCACGGACCAAGTTCCACTAAAAACGGAGTGTTGCAAACTTGCCCCCCAGTTCGTGGGCTCCTTTCCCGTCACTGGTAACGTCAGCGACTGTGCTGTCTGGCTCCAGCTTCCACGGATGCTCCGCACACACCCTACCTTCCATGTCTCCAAAGTGAAGCTTCTCTCTTCCAGCCATCTCTGCCCTCCCCCGAAGCCACCCCCTCCTCCCAAGGTCCTTGATGGACATGTCACGCACACCGTGAGGGAGATCTTGGATGTACGACATCGGGGTCGGGGCTTCCAGTATTTGGTCAACTGGGAGGGCCCAGAGCATTGGTCATGGGTCCCCGATCCAAGTTTCATGACAAGGGGATGGTCTGGGACTACCATCATGCTCACCAGGAGAAGACTGGGCGACTGCCAGGAGGCGTTCTTTGAGAGGGGGGCACTGTCATGTGCGGCGAGCGCTCGCCCCCTCCTTCCTGTTCACTGGCTCTCTCATTAGATTCACCTGCTGATTCCTGCCTGCCAGCATTTATAAGGAAGCAGTCTTCAGTAATTCAACGCTGGCTCATTTGGGTATACTGCTCAACAGATGGCTCTATAGTTAGCGGTTGTTTGTCTTATGACATTGTCTTATGATCCCCTCTCTTCCACCTTTTCCAGGTTGCTACCAATGGAGTGGTGCGTCTGCGAAGATTTGGTGTGCTTGCCAGCCTGTTGCTCCACCTCAAAGCAGCCTTCCTTCTCTGCCCGGTCAGACCCATCCATCCAACCCATCTGGCAGTTCTGCCTGCTGGTTCCTCTCCTTTGCTGGGTTCTGTGCTGGTCTCCTCTTATCTCCCACGTGAGTGACATTATTTGTTTTCCCATTAAATCTCCATTCCTCTCTAATAAGCCTCATCTGTCCTCCGCAGGGCTCCTGCTTATCTGGCGAGTGACTGGCGTTTTTCCCTCAAGATTGCTGTTTTGAACATTCTAATAAAAGGTCAAACGTGTTTTCTTGGTGATTGCACGTTGCACTCAGGTGCCTTGTCCAAAATTGATGAAAGGACGAGAAGAAAACTGGTCAGGGGGGCTGGCAAGAGGCTGACAGTAGCATTGAAGGAGCTGCAAGAATTTCTGACAAGTACTGGCTGTTTAGTACATGTGTCAACAATCTCCCATCTTCTTCATATGTCTGGGCTATGGCATAGGGTGGCAAGACAGAAGCCTTATCTGACGACAAAAAAAAACAACAACATCCAAGCCCAGCTACATTTTGCAAAAACACATTTGAAATTTCCCAAACACATGTGAGAAAATGTGCTATGGTCCGATGAAACCTTGTTAGAACTTTTTGGCCATAATTTCAAAAGGTACATTTGGTGCAAACACAACACTGATTATCACCAAAAGAACACCATACCTACAGTGAAGCATGGTGGTGGCAGCATCATGCTTTGGGGCTGTTTTTCTTCAGCTGGAACTAGGGCCTTAGTCAAGGTGGAGGGAATGATGAACAGTTCCAAATACCAGTCAGTGTTGTCACAAAACCTTCAGGCTTCTGCTAGAAAGTTGAAGATGAAGAGGAACTTCATCTTTCAGCACGACAATGACCCAAAGCACACATCCAAATCAACAAAAGAATGGCTTCACCAGAAGAAGATTAAGGTTTTGGAATGGCCCAGCCAGAGTCCAGGCCTTAATCCAGTCGAACATCTGTGGAGTGATCTGAAGAGGGCTATGCACAGGAGATGCCCTTGCAATCTGATGGATTTGGAGCATTTTTTGCAAAGAAGAGTAGGCAAATATTGTCACATAAAGATGTGCCACACTGATAGACTCCTACCCAAAAAGACTGAGTGCTGTAATAAAAGCCAAAGGTGCTGCAATAAAGTATTAGTTTAAGGGTGTGCTTATTTATGCAACCACATTATTGTAAGTTTTTTAATTTTTATTTTTCCCCTTAAAAGATTTCACTTTGTTTTTCAATTGGGTTGTACAGGTTATAAGTCACATTATTGGTGGGAAAAGTTATGAAATGATTTATCTTGGTCTTGTTTTTTTTTTGCATCACAAAAACCTGGCATTTGAACAGGGGTGTGCAGACTTTTTATATCCACTGTAGCAGGGTTTTCATCCAGTGTGAAGGGGGCCTTTACACTTGCTTTAGAGTATTTTAATCAAAACCTGTTTTCCCCTAAATCTAACCATAAGGTTATAATGGTTTGGGAGATACTTCACCAGACAGTGAAAAAAAGAAAAAAGCAAGTGAGACAAACAGAGCTGTAGTGTAAAACAGAAAGGTGCAAATATGGCTAAAACCAAGGTCTCCTGACGATAAGAATGACTCATATCCAACTATTATCTCTTGGTGCCCATCACATTAAAGTTATTGCCAAAGGACAGCTTGTGCATAATACGGCCCTTGAGTAAGAGCATTAATACAAGGAGGACGTAGATAAATGTAAAAATGATTAAATTCATTGCACACAAAGACATAAATTTGGATACACAAAGCCTGTTTCATGCCGTCAGCAGTCGTGAGGTCGAGGTCGCTGAATCAGATATTATGCTGTAGAAGTGGTGAAAAATGTAAACATTTTGCTATGACCTGGGAACCATGTCCACGCTTTGGGTTTGTTTAATGTAATTGTGTTTTCCATGGTTATTATTAGTTGTATTATTTGCCTTCTGTGTTTCCCTTGGGTCCTCTGTGATTACCTCCGCTAGGCCGAAGGCCAGGAGGAGGTTATGTTTTTGCCAGCGTTTGTCTGTCTGTCTGTCTGTTTGTTTGTTTGTTTGTCTGTCTGTTGGTTAGCAAGATAACTCAAAAAGTTTTGGACGGATTTTGATGAAACTTTCAGGCGTTGTTGGAAATGATACAAGGAAGAACTGATTAAATTTTGGGGATGATCCGCATCACCGTCTGGATACAGGAATTTTTTAAATCCTTCTTTAACACTGTGACATACGGCCATTTTCAACATGTGCGCAGGCGCAATGGAGGCCGCTGGTCGTCGTGCCTGACCAACACAAACTCCGCGTTCTTCAACGTTTTAGGCACAAAAGCACGTGGAAAACACTGGTGGGCAGGGCCCGCCAGCGTACCTGTGTTTGCGCAACGCTGCAAAAGCTGACATGAGCAGCTGTCCGCCGCCGGATTATTTGGCAGAAATTCCCCAGGCAGCCATAGGTGCTGCGCAAAAACCAGCTCTCTGCCGGGGAAGATTCTAAATTCTCCTTTGCCGCGGAGCGCAAACCCCAATAATATAAAACCCACGGCAACCTGTCTACCCAATTTACATCCGTCAGTGAAGCCCTGAGTGCTGCTTTCAGTGGAGGAGATGGACACAACAGCAACACTTCAGTTTATTACCTCCGCCAAGGAGGTAATGCTTTTACTACTGAACCACTAATCCTATCACTATCACATTGATTGTCATTGATTAATTGTCTATGTTTATTGCACTGTCCCTGTCAAATAAACAAATAATCATTGTGAATCAAATTGCTAGTCATATGTTTTCATGGTCAAGGAATCTGAAAACGTACACACAAACACTGTATGGGGGGGAACTGTGGCGCTTGGCGGAGGTCTGCGCTCTCCGAGTGCTTTTCTAGTTTTAACTGCATTTTAGACACTGGGGGCTTGGGGGGATGAGGCCCCGGTGCCTATCATAGTGGCTAGTGGTGCTCCAATCACCATCCCCCCAATTTTAACTGCACTGTGGTAGTTCATACACCTGCACACAATCACATCATACAACTGACACACACATCATGATTTGTGCAGGGAGGGTCTTCCCCCACTCCTGTTGCCCTCCTTCTGCCGGGGGTCTGGAGGCCTGGGACCCATCATGTTGTCAAATCCCTGGGTGCTGCCGAATGAATAGATATGTGCAAGGGAGTGAGAGAGGGATTGAACAAGAGAGTAAGCGAGCACAATGGAGTGATGAGTGGAGATGGTAATGGTGGGTCGGTTTTGTGTGGTGCTTGGGTGGGCACCGGGGTGGGGGTCTGCTTCTGTGGCCGCGGCTGCCCTGGGGTGGGTCAGCGGGGGTGGTGGCTGCTGGCCTATGCTGGCGGTCTCCCCAGCCACTGCCGGCCGGCGATTCAAGCTCGCTGCATCTGCATCGCGGTCACCCTAAGTAATAAGGGTGAATGAGGGTGGGGGAGTGTGTGGGGGAGAGCATGAATGGATGTGAGTAGGTTGGCGTGTGAGTGAGAGTGTGTGTATGGGTGAATGCGAGTGAGTGTGGGTGATCCTGAGGGCGAGTGGGAGTGAGATTGAGCGGGTACAGGAGTGAGATGGAATGGGTGGATCTGGGAGTGCAAGTGTGGGACTGTGTGGGGGAGTGGGGGAGTGAGTGGTGCTGGGAGGGGCACTGTGGGGGTGCCTGGGGGGACTCGCGCTGGGGGCACGGACCGGTCTCCAGCCCGGGGGGAGGGGGCGCTGGCCTCCTGGTGCCTGGGGCCCAGGGGCTGGCGTTGGCCCGGCAGGGGGGTTGGGGGGGTTATTAAAAAAATACCAAAATAAAGACAGTACGGGGGCTGTAACACAAAAGGATCCATGAAGGTACAAAAAGTATTCTCAAGAACAATGCAGGACTCAGGGAAACCAGAGGGGATAACTGACAATGACGCCATACCAGAACACAAACTCAGACCGACATATATAAGGTAACAGATAATCAAGATAACATGGTTCAGCTGGGAGGGCAATCACAGGCTAAACAGAAACACACATGAGGGAACATGGCTATGAGCACGGGAAGCAGGAGGGACTGGGAATGATAGGCAAACGAACACGAGGGATACACACGAGACTTACACAGAAGACCAAGGGGGGACACAGAGAACAAATAACAACCGGTTGAGGGAGACGACACAACAGACAAGGACCGGAGAGCACAATAACAACTAGAAAAGCACTCGGAGAGCGCAGACCTCCGCCAAGCGCCACAGTTCCCCCCCCCATACAGTGTTTGTGTGTACGTTTTCAGATTCCTTGACCATGAAAACATATAACTAGCAATTTGATTCACAATGATTATTTGTTTATTTGACAGGGACAGTGCAATAAACATAGACAATTAATCAATGACAATCAATGTGATAGTGATAGGATTAGTGGTTCAGTAGTAAAAGCATTACCTCCTTGGTGGAGGTAATAAACTGAAGTGTTGCTGTTGTGTCCATCTCCTCCACTGAAAGCAGCACTCAGGGCTTCACTGACGGATGCAAATTGGGTAGACAGGTTGCCGTGCGTTTTATATTATTGGGGTTTGCGCTCCGCGGCAAAGGAGGATTTAGAATCTTCCCCGGCAGAGAGCTGGTTTTTGCGCAGTGCCTATGGCTGCCCGGGGAATTTCTGCCAAATAATCCGGCGGCGGACAGTTGCCCGTCTCAGCTTTTGCAGCGTCGCACAAACACAGGCACGCTGGCGGGCCCTGCCCACCAGTGTTTTCCGCGTGCTTTTGTGCCTAAAACATTGAAGAACGCGGAGTTTGTGTTGGTCAGACACGACGACCAGCGGCCTCCATTGCGCCTGCGCACATGTTGAAAATGGCCGTATGTCACAGTGTTAAAGAATGATTTAAAAAATTCCTGTATCCAGACAGTGATGCGGATCATCCCCAAAATTTAATCAGTTCTTCCTTGTACCATTCAACGCCTGAAAGTTTCATGGAAATCCGTCCAAAACTTTTTGAGTTATCTTGCTAACCAACAGACAGACAAACAAACAAACAGACAGACAGACAAACAGACAGACAAATGCTGGCAAAAACATAACCTCCTCCTGGCCTTCGGCCTGGCGGAGGTAATTAAGGTGAGGGCAGCCCCACTGCACAGCAGAGGAGAATTAGGGGAGCTTTTGGTGGTGGAGGAGATTCTTAGTCACCCGGGATTACAGCAATTCCCTGAGGTAGCAGTACTTCGCTCCCAAATCATGCTGCTTTGGAACCAACAAAGGCGAATGCGCTCCTTGCACTGCTCTGCCCAGTCTGGCGTCAAATCATCCGCTCCTTCTCCTGCCTTCGGTAAGCTGCCCCCCGCTTCCCCCTTTGCTCCTATGCTTGCCTACTGTCTCCACTCCATCGGGGTCAGCCGATGCGGATCCCATCCTGACGGCAGCAACAACGGACACTACAGAGCAGGAAGAATGGAAGCAGGTCCGCACAAATGAAGCTTTTACTGTAGTGTAAGCCCTGGCTTACACCAGAACTTGTTTTCCCCCCTTGTGAGGACCAATATGCTTCAAGGGTCCCAGTGAGGATACAAGCTCCAACGTCAGCCTCACCAGCCCCACAGCCACTCCACAGGCTGGAGAAGAGATCACCATCTGCGCCGTGGCCTGTGCCGACATTTAAGTGTCCCCTGGTCTCGGCATCACAAGAGTCTGTGCTGTTGGTAAGACACTCCCTGGCTCAGTTACGTACCTCTTCTCACCCAGTACCAGCCTTCAGTTCCCCAGCTTCTGCACCAGCCTCTCCAGCCCCACAACCTCTCCATGGGCAGAAGAAGAGCTCACCATCTACGCTGCAGCCTGCGCCACCAACGAAGTGTCCCCAGGCTCCGGTGCATTTGTCAACCACACCTCCTCACACCGGTCCAGCTCAACATCAGCCTC
This sequence comes from Pholidichthys leucotaenia, assembly GCA_020510985.1. Taxonomy (NCBI): domain Eukaryota; kingdom Metazoa; phylum Chordata; class Actinopteri; order Cichliformes; family Pholidichthyidae; genus Pholidichthys; species Pholidichthys leucotaenia. Next base: position 50,460,571 of record CM035837.1, on the reverse strand, counting down.
CACCTTCAATGCCAGCTCCCATAGTTGTTGTGCTGGTGCCCTCACCCACAGCTTCACTTCAAACTGCCTCATCTGCTGTTCCACCAGCATCTCCAGAAGCCATAACATCAGCTCCTCTGGTGTCTTCCAAGGTTGCCACACCGACTGCAGCTTCATCAGCAACCGGTAACCCAGCAGCAGTGAACCAGGAGTTAAGGCAAGTCCTTTTCCCTTTATTTTCTGCATTGATTTTTGAAAAGACTTGTCTTTCTCCTGGTGGGAGTGTCTCAAGTGCAGTTCCCAGCTGCCCCTGGGTCCCCTCCACTGGTCTCTGCTGCTGGCAACTGTGGTGACCCATCCTGTGTTTCTTCCTCCCTGTCCGAGGTGGCTGTGGCAGGGATGGAGAGGGACACTTCAGCTCCAGCCATCCCCGAGGTGCGCACAACAGCTCCTGCTGTCTCCAAGGTGCACACAACGGCTCCCACTGTCTCTGAGGTGCCACAGCTCCGCCACCATCGCCTGAGCTGCACATTCCACTCATTATTCCAGAGGTCATAGGACCACTACTCATCATCCTAGAGGTCAAGTAGTCTGCTCCACATGTCGCCCAAGAGGTCAAGCAGTCAGCTCCACCTTCGCTGCCTGGGGTCGCTGCTCCTCAGTTGCTGTTAGCCTCTGTGCTGAAGGCCTCTCAGATACTGTCTCAAAAATCTTCTATGATGGTACTTCTAGAGCAAAATACTTCTATGTTATTTTCTGTGCAAGAAGCTCCACTGTTGCCATCTACTGAGCTCAAAGCTTCTATGCGGTTTTCTACAGCACAAAAGACCCCTCAGTTGTTCTCTTCTGAACTAAAAAATTCTCAGTTATTATGTCAAGGGCAAGAGGCCCCTATGTTGTTTTCCCCTGAATTAAAAATCCCTGCATTGTTGTCCCCAGAGCAAAAGGCTCCCAAGTTATCTCTTAAGTTTAAAGATTCTATGTTGCCATCTCCTGAGTGTAAAGATTCTATGTTGCTATCTCCTGAGGGTAAAGTTTCCATGTGGTCATTTCCAGAGGTTAAAGTGTCTATGTTGTCACCTCCTTAGGTTAAAGGTTCCATATTGTCACCTCCTGAGGTTAACGGTTCCATATTGTCACCTCCTGAGGTTAAAAGTTCCATGTTGACACCTCCTGAGTTTAAGGATTCCATGTTGTCATCTCCTGAGTCTGTAAATTTTATGTTGTCATCTTCTGAGTATAAAGGTTCTATGTTGTCATCTCCTGAGTGCAAGATTTCCTTGTTATCATTTTGTGAGTGCAAGATTTTCATGTTCTCATAATCTCCTGAATGCAAAATTTTCATGCTATCATCATCTCTTGAGTGCAAGATTTCCATGTGGTCATCATCTTCTGAGTGCAAGATTTCCATGTTGTCATCTCCAGAAATTAAAGGTTATTTGATGTCTTCTCCAGAGATTAAAGTTTCTGAGGGTAAAGTTTTCATGTCATTATCTCCTGAGTATGATCCTTCCGTGTTGTTGTCCTCTGTACAAGAGGCTCCTATGCTACCACCCGTATTAAAGGCTCCTGAGCTTAACACCTCTACGGTACTATGTTCTTTCATCAGGTGGCCTATGGACTGTGTCAGGCCACCAGACACACCATGTTCATCGGTCTGGTGGCCCTTGGACTTTGGTAGGTGATGGAATAAAATTGAATTGATTGAGACTGAATCAAAAGTCAATAGGCGGTTTCCAAGTCATGAGCCATTTATTTATAACTGTGATCAGAGGAGGAAGGAGATACAGCTTGACTGTCTCACAGAGTCATGCTCACCCATTCTCTGCGATACATTCTAAGTCTGGTGCTTTTATAGCTGAAGGTAAACAAAGAGAACAGTCCTTGACTTTATCGATATGGAGACAACTGTTGGAGACATCTCCTGGAGACAGTTTAAGTGCCTTAATCTATAGCTGATTTCTGACATCTTGAGCATGGCAGGTTGGTATGACAAGAGCAATAAAACAAGAGATTCTGGGTCATTATCTACATCATTATTTACGACCTTGGTGGCCTAATCTCAACAGGCATCCATTTACAAACATTCCAGACTCTGAGACGCTGAGACACGAAATTCACAAGAGACAAGTAACGGCTCATGCAACGCACCAAAACACAGATATAATATATAAAAGAACAATACAGAGATTAAATAATATAGAATAATATAAAAGAACATGAAATTATCCTATCTTTCCCCCCTTGGTGCTTTAAAAAAGCATCAGAGATGAAACACTATGGCATCTAAAACATCATTGGGCAGGTTGCTAAGTTCTGGTGCATTTTACGCAAAAAGCATTTTATTGCAAAAGATCCTAACTTGCTTTTTAATGAGGAAAGTCAGCCATCGACCCCGCTGCCACTCCCGAGTGCCCTGGAATGTTTCATTTCCTGGGGAGCATGAGAAGATAATGCCTTTTGTTCAAGAAATCAATCATCTAATAAAATCATAAGAGAGAAAAATAAAGTCAATAATGCTGATCAATTGCAAAATATGTGTAATATATATGTACGTAAGTATGTAGTTGTCGTTCCATGTGTTAGCAAATTAGCAGCAATTTAATGAAATAAGTTAGTGTACAGATGTATAATGGTAAGTGTAAGACTAGCAAAATCATAATGAAGAACAATAAAATGATGTACCCCTCTGTTAATGAAAGAAAAACCCACAATGGTCACAGAAATAACTTGAATCTGACAAAAGTGGTAATAAATAAAAATTCTATGAAAATTAACCAATGAAAACCAGACAGTGTTTTTGAATTGTGGTTCAGCAGAATTACTTTAAAAAACAAACTCATGAAACAGGCCTGGACAAAAATGATGGTACCCCTAGAAAAGATTGAAAATAATGTGACCATAGAGACATGTTCAACCAAGATGTGTCCTCTAATTAACATCACATGTGTCTACAAATTTGTAATCAGTCAGTCGGCCTATTTAAAGGGTGACAAGTAGTCACTGTGCTGTTTGGTGACATGGTGTTTACCACACTAAACATGGACCAGAGGAAGCAAAGGAGAGAGTTGTCTCAGGAGATTAGAAAGAAAATTATAGACAAGCATGTTAAAGGTAAAGGCTATAAGACCATCTCCAAGCAGCTTGATGTTCCTGTGACTACAGCTGCATATATTATTCAGAAATGTAAGATCCACGGGACTGTAGCCAACCTCCCTGGACGTGGCCGCAGGAGGAAACTTGATGAAAAATGAAAGAGACGTATAATACGAATAGTAACAAAAGAGCCCAGAACAACCTCTAAATACATTCATGGTGAACTCCAAAGCCAAGGTACATCAGTGTCAGATCGTATCATCCGTCGTTGTTTGAGCCAAAGTGGACTTCATGGGAGACGACCAAGGAGGACACCACTGTTGAAAACAAATCATAAAAAGGCCAGACTGGAATTTGCCAAACTGCATTCTGACAAGCCACAAAGCTTCTGGGAGAATGTCCTATGGACAGATGAGACAAAACTGGAACTTTCTGGCAAGGCACATCAGCTCTATGTTCACAGACGCAAAAATGAAGCATACCAAGAAAAGAACACTGTCCCTACTGTGAAACATGGAGGAGGTTCTGTTTTGTTCTGGGGCTGCTTTGCTGCATCTGGCACAGGGTGTCTTGAATCTGTGCAGGGTACGATGAAATCTCAAGACTATCAAGGTATTCTAGAGAGAAATGTGCTGCCCAGTGTCAGACAGCTTGGTCTCAGTCTCAGGTCATGGGTCTTGCAACAGGATAATGACCCAAAACACACAGCTAAAAACACCCAAGAATGGCTAAGAGCGAAACATTGGACTTGTGGCGGGTTGATTCAACCCCCCCACAACACACAGGACAGTCAGCTCTCTTCTCTTGGTTTTTCCCGCTGCACTACTGAGATGTAATGTGCTATTCATGTATTGTGATGTAATGTGCCATGCATGTGTTGTGATGTAATGTGCCATTCATGTATTGTGATGTAATGTGCCATTCATGTATAGTGTTCATGCGTCCTGTCCTTACTGTGACCTAGAGGCTGAGATCAATATGTAGATGTGCCTTGTAACCTCTTTGTCCTGCACCTGGAGCAGAGGCTAGCAAATCTGCCTATTGTTATGTAGGTCTCTTAAATGCAAATGTCTCATGCCTGTTCTGCAGTCCCTTTGATCGTACCAACTGCTGTGAATCCGCTTTGATGTATTGTCTGAGTTGGGTATAAATACTGCACAGGTTCTGTAACAGGCTCTCTCATTCACTCACTCTTCAACTGCTGCTGGACACACACACTTTGTGTCCTCTCTGCTGAGAGCCACTTGGGCCTGCTCCTGGTGCGCATGCACGGCGCCGGGAGCGGAGCTCATGACGGTGGTATGATTCAATAAACCTGCTTAAAACCACGGCATCGCTGCTTATTTTTTCATGCCGCCGCACTGGTGACCCCGAAGACGCACACGCTTTGTGCGACGCAACCTTCTGGTCTGGACATCCACGCTGAACCAGCTGACCCGTTCTTCATGATGAGATCTGCACGTCTGAGATCTGCTCATCCACGCTGGACCCGCCGCGCTCGCAGCTCCTCCACACGAGAGCGCAGGCACCTCGTCCCCTCTCCACGACGGCGTCCTCCATGGCCGGCGGAGAACGCAACACGTGGACCTGAACGCACCACGGCCGAGCGGTGACAAAGATCGTCTATTCCCTCCCACCGCTCCAATGCATCTGCACAAGCCTGAGGGGCAAAAGATCGTCTATTTCCTCTCACCGCTCCAACGCACCATGGCCAATCTGCAGCCACAGCTCAATCTGGATATTATCGGCGCCGTCTGCGCCGATCTCCACCAAGATTCTGGACCCTGACTCGCCACTCCAGCGGCCCACCCACGCACGGAACCCCTGCGTGCGCACCGGGGAGTTACGAGGACGGCACACCACGCACGGGACAATAACGGCTTCACTGACCGCCTTCCTTCTGCTGCACACTGGCCCTTCAGGCTTGCTTGTACACCTGAGGCCCGCAGCTTGCTCACTGGATTTTATGGTCTTAGCCACGGCACACAAGGGGAATTCAGCTGTCTGCGGTTCCCGAGGCTTTAGAGTTGCGCCTGCCCTAAAGTCAACACGCCAGTCCCTCTGCTTTTATTTTTTTCTTACAGCCGCTCCTGCTTTTCTTCATGGCCACGAGAGGAGTCAGAGACAAATTTTTCTTCTTGTGATCTCCGCACGCGCAACGGGACAGCCCCTCGACGTCATGGAGCAGCAAGCAATTTTTGCGCGGCTCAGACGATTTCACCGCCCCTGCCGGCACTTACTACCCCTCCCCTCCCTCCCCCTCCGCCTGCAGCGAGCTTCTCCCACAGCTCGCTCCCATAGATGGATTATCGAGGTCTCGGCCCCCTGCCATGCCCTCTGGGGGGGAGCGTGTGGCGGGTTGATTCAACCCCCCCCCACAACACACAGGACAGTCAGCTCTCTTCTCTTGGTTTTTCCCGCTGCACTACTGAGATGTAATGTGCCATTCATGTATTGTGATGTAATGTGCCATGCATGTGTTGTGATGTAATGTGCCATTCATGTATTGTGATGTAATGTGCCATTCCTGTATAGTGTTCATGCGTCCTGTCCTTACTGTGACCTAGAGGCTGAGATCAATATGTAGATGTGCCTTGTAACCTCTTTGTCCTGCACCTGGAGCAGAGGCTAGCAAATCTGCCTATTGTTATGTAGGTCTCTTAAATGCAAATGTCTCATGCCTGTTCTGCAGTCCCTTTGATCGTACCAACTGCTGTGAATCCGCTTTGATGTATTGTCTGAGTTGGGTATAAATACTGCACAGGTTCTGTAACAGGCTCTCTCATTCACTCACTCTTCAACTGCTGCTGGACACACACACTTTGTGTCCTCTCTGCTGATAGCCGCTTGGGCCCGCTCCCGGTGCGCATGCACGGCGCCGGGAGCGGAGCTCGTGACGGCGGTATGATTCAATAAAACCTGTTAAAACCTCAGCATCGCTGCTTATTTTTTCATGCCGCTTCAGACTATTCTAAAGTGGCCTCCTATGAGCCCTGATCTAAATCCTATTGAACATCTGTGGAAGGAGTTGAAACATGCTGTCTGGAGAAGGCACCCTTCAAACCTGAGACAACTGGAACAGTTTGCTCATGAGGAGTGGGCCAAAATACCTGCTGAGAGGTGTAGAAGTCTCATTGACAGTTACAGAAATCGTTTGATTACAGTGATTGCCTCAAAAGGTTGTGCAACAAAATATTAAGTTAAGGGTACCATCATTTTTGTCCAGGCCTGTTTCATGAGTTTGTTTTTTAAAATAATTCTGTTGAACCACAATTCAAAAGCATTGTTGATTTTCATTGGTTAATTTTCATAGAATTTTTATTTATTACCACTTTTGTCAGATTCAAGTTATTTCTGTGACCATTGTGGGTTTTTCTTTCATTAACAGAGGGGTACCAACAATTTTGTCCACGTGTGTATAACAAAAGATAGTATATGTATATGGGTGATAAGGATATAGGTGTGTTTGCATCTAAACCTATGAGTGTTAGTATCTGAATATATAAAAATGTAATCAAGCAACCACAAATCAAAACAACAATCACAGCAGTGAAATTGTATAATAAGTAAATAGTGATTAACAATGTGATGATTTCAAATACGTATAATGTATTTAAAATAGAGTGAAATGAAAACCCCAAACAATAATGAAAAGCAATATCTCAGAACTTCAAAACGTGTTTTGTTATTTTTGCAAATCAGTACATTTCGAAGTCACATCATGAGCATGCGTCTCCTCTCGGTTTCCTGCATGTCAGTCATACTTTTACTCTGTACTCATGAAAAAACCTTAGGTTGGTGCTGTTTCCCCATCATCTCCAGTTGTGGCTTCATGATACATCACTAAGTTCACATGAACAAGTCCCATCATCATATCACGGATGCAGGGAATGACACATGAAAAAATCAAAACTATCACTACAAAAATCACCACCATGTTTATGACAAGACTCCTCCATGAGGAAAACAACCAGTTTATCCAGGGCTGTGCATCATTAACATTATCCTTGGCCCCAGCAGCCTGTAGAGCAGTAAGATTGCGTATGGCTGAAGAAATGACATATCCAGCTGCATCATTCGTAGGAATAAAGGTACAACAGTACTGACCCACAATAGCGCACACGCCCCCACGGGCGGCAGTCAACTGATCAAGTACCATTCTATTTTGTATCACCATAAGTCTTATACAGTAGCTGTCATTTCTTCCCTTTCACCTCTCCAGGCAACCAAGGAAAAATTCACAAAAGACTGTAGTCTGTAATTAAGAGTTTCAACCCACAAACTAACTAACTACTAACTAACCTGCACTTATATAGCGCTTTTCTAGTCACAAAGACCACTCAAAGCGCTTTCTTTAATACTAACCCTCTATTCTAAGGGCCTATAGGAAACAGATATCTAGGGACAATTTAGAACAGCCAATTAACCTAACATGCATTTTTTTTTGGCATGTGGGAGGAAACCGGAGAAATCCCGGAGTAAACCCACGCAACACGGGGAGAACATGCAAACTCCACACAGATCACTGTTGGTCGGGGGCTGGGATCGAACCCACGATCCCACGATCCCCACAATCCCCCGGCCAAGGGTAAACTGTGCTGCCGCAGTGCTAACCACTGCGCCACCGTGCAGCCCAAAGTGTTCATTGCACAAAGTTCATTGCACAAAGTGTTCTTTGCCACTCCCACCCAAGAGAACAGCGACTGAAGAACCTTTTGTCCTGTGGTTTGTAGTTTAAACTGCTCCAGCATGTCTGTACCCCAGATAGTCATGTGGTGTGAAAGTGGCCTCCTGTAGTAGGTTTCTTTTCACCCTGCCCGCCTGACCCACTGACATGATGAGGGTGTGATCAGTCACAAAGACAGGGGCACAGACTCCTGCCCATTCTATAGGCAAATGGGAATACGCTCTATGACCACACAGCCACCAACCACCTGTCACCATATGTGCGCCATACATGTGAAAGTTGCAGATAGCAGCGTTGCAGAGCTCCAGCATGGTGACAGGTCCGTTATAACAACGATGAATTTGGGGGCACCACCTGCTCACGCGGTTGGTCAGGGTATTAGCAGTACAGGTGCGGTATACACTGTACACCGCTGCACACTGAGAACGGGGTAAGTCGCCCAAACGATTATTGCCACTGCCACTTCCCCTCAAACAGAAAGAGAAGTTCTTTGATGAAACTAACCTCGCCCTTATAGAGTAAGAGGTGGCCATAGGTTTTCTGATCAGTGGAGTGATGAAAGGTCTTACAATAGCGATTCAGAATAATCTTTCTTGCGTAGTCCCTTTCCATAGCCTTCTGTAAGAAGCAGATAGCTTGTGATGGCGCCATTGTTCTAGCCATAACAGAAGTCTGCTCAGCTGACAGTGGCACCAAGGAACAAACATGACAGTTAGCTGACCTAGCTGTGTAGTTAGCATACCTCCACCAAGTATTGACAGCATACTCATGGTCCTGATGCCCTTGAAGTTCCAACCAGTCATGTTGGGTGTGTGCAAGATCTCTAGCCCTATGGTGTATGGTTTGTGGGGTAGCCAAAAGAAACCAAAGCAAAAATGTTACCCCTAGGATAATGATACTAAGGAAACAACAGCAACCACACCATTTAATGACTGACTGTCTTTCTCCTTCTTGTCTCTCCATGATAGACAAACACTTGTTTCGCTATCTTAAGCCGGTACTGGGTGCCCAACTTGGGGCGTTGTCAGTCGACGCTTGTATAGAGAAACAATTAAACAGTCACTCGCTGAAGGTCTTTAATGAAGCAAAGTTGGTAGTGTTCATTAAACAGTTTCCGGTTGTGAATTCTGAGTGGGGTAAAGTTTACAATGTGTTAACTGCACCCAAGAGTCCTGTCCTTCAACTTTCACTGCTGTTGGCATTGACAAAACAACGTTATGTGGTCCTTGCCAAGGTGAATCAGTCCAATTCTTCTTTTTGATGACTTTGATAAGGACAAGGTCCCCTGGCTTGGCCAAGATTGGTGCAGCTTCCTCATGAACCCTCCTGGGGAGAGTAGCAGCAATAACATTTCTGTTAGTCAACATCCTTCTCATATAGTCAGCTAAACACACCTCCTCGTCACTTGAGCTGAATGGTCTTAAAGGTGGGAGCAAGTATACATGATTTCAAATAGAGACAACCCCCCTTTGGTGGGTATTATCCTCATGTAGAACAAGACTAATGGGAGGCAATATATCCAATTTTGCCCTGTTTCTGCCATTGTTTTTCTAAGCCTTTCCTTAATAGATCTGTTTGTGCATACCACCAATCCTGCAGATTGTGGATGATAAGCTGAATGATTTTTTAAATTAATGTTCAGTGCTGTGCCTAAGTGTGATATGACTTGATTTACAAAATGTTTACCATTATCTGAGTAAATTTTCTCAGGTATTCCAAACCTAGGTACAATTTCGGCCAGCAATTTCTTCACCACTGTGATTGCATTTGGATCCATACAGGGAAAAGCCTCTGTCCATTTGGAAAACATATCACAAATAACCAGACAGTATTTCTTGCCTTCACACTTATTTAACTCAATGAAGTCCATGCAAATGTTCTGAAATGGATAAATGGAGGCTGGAAAAGTGCCTCTTTCAGGTCTGAAATTCCCTTGTGCATTGTTTTTTTTTTTTTGTTTTTTTTTTCACAAATCAGACATTTTTTACAGAACTGTGTGGCAAACTGGTTAAACCCATAGGCAGTAAAGGTTTTATTTAATGCAGAAACCATCCTCCCCTTTGCTACATTTAAGACGCCATGCAACAAGGTAGAGACTTGGTGAAACAGTCTGTATGGCAGAATGGGCTTGTTTGTGTTACATTTGCAGAGCTTGGAGGTGTCATCGAAAATGGCTCCCTTTTTATCCACCTCTAGATTTCAGCTTGTGGTGCTGATTTTTGTGCCTCAATGAGAATGTCATGTGATAAATCTTCTGTCAGTGCCAGAATGGAATCAGATGTGCTTTGTGCTGGTTGCAAGCCCTGTGCAACTGCTTTTGCTGTTTGGTCTGCAAAGTGATTAACTTGAGAAACTGGATCAGTGCCATTTGTATGAGCTGTACATTTGCATATGCCCAGCTGCGATGGAAGTTTGACACTTTCAAGCAGCTCCAAAATAAGATATTTATGCTGAATAGGCTTCCCTGTTGATGCAATCATGCCTCTGTTTTTCCACTGCTGTGCAAAGTGGTGAATGGTGGAAAATGCACATTGGCTGTCAGTGTAAACTGTGAGGATTTTTTTTTATTTTGGGCTAATTTACAGGCTTCAGTCAGAGCAATAAGCTTTGCTGCTTGTGCTGAATAATGTGATGGAAGTTTTAGGGCTTTCAAAACCATGAGTGACAACTGCATAGTCAGACAGATATGATCCATCACAGTCACATTTTGATGATCCATCTACAAACAGTGTGAGATCTGGATCATCCAATGGAGTGTCCTGTAAATCAAGATGTGGTAGTGTTTCATTTTCAATTTCTGTCAAACAGTCATGAGGTTCACCTTCTGTGGAAATTGGTAGAAAGCTCGCTGGATTTATTACTGTGCAATGCTCAATAGTTAGATGTGGCTGCGACAGTAACACTGTCATGCAGGCAAGGTGCCTTGATGGTGAGAGAACTGATATTTTGCTCTGAGACAAAATGACTGACACTGCATGTGTGACCTTTAGGGTCAAAGGATGGAAAAGAACAATTCCTGCAGATGCTTGAGCTGCCATGGGTGCAGCTATTACGGCCTGCACACATGGAAGTAGTGCCCTCGCAACAGCCTCCAGCCTCGTAGAGTAATATGCCACTGGACACATTTTTGCACCAAATGGCTGAAGGAGCACTGACGTCATGTGTCCCTCCCTACAATCTGCCATTTGAATAAATGGTTTCTTGTAGTCAGGGAGTGCCAAGACAGTAGTGCTGACCAAAAGTTTTTTCATCCTGACAAATGCCTCTTCTGCCTCAGGTGTCCACTCAATTTTGTCCACCTGTGCCATGGGCTTTTTATAGACAAGGTCAGACAATGGTTGCCCTTCAAATGAACAATTTGCAATCCAGGAGCGACAGTAGTTTAATGTTCCAAAAAATGACATCATGTCTCTCTTTATAATTGGTTTGGGTGCTGCCAAAATAGCCTCTTTGCGAAAAGGATCAACATGCCTTCCTTCTGCTGACAAAATGTGGCTGAAGTATTTAACTTCTGTTTTCCACAACTGCAGCTTGGCTTTGCTGATCTTGTGACCCTGCTCAGCTAAGAATTTCAGTAAGGCAATGGTGTCTTTTTTGCATGTGTTTTCATCAGGAGATGCCAGCAAAATGTCATCAACATATAGGAGTAAGTGACTCCCATGAGGAGGAACAAACTGGGCCAAGTTTGCTGACATTGCCTGTGAAAAAATGGTTGGTGATTCAAAATAGCTTTGTGGCAACCTTGTGAATGTGTACCTTTTATTCTCAAACGTGAATGAAAACCAAAACTGAAGATCTGGATGAATAGGAATGCCAAAAAAGGCATTACTGATGTCAATCACTGTCAAAAACTTCATTTGTGGTTGTAGATCATTTAACAAAGTGTGAGGGTCTGGGACTGTAACAGCCCTAGGAATAACAGCCCTGTTCACCGCTTGGAGGTCTTGGACCATCCTCCAACCAGAGGATGGTGCAGTCTTCTTCATAGGGAACAGAGGTGTGTTACATGGTGATTTTGTGCATGATACAATAACCCCTGCTTCTATCAATTCCTGTATAACTGGTTTAATGCCTTCCTGTGCTTCTGGGCATAGAGGATACTGTCTCCGATAAGGCCTAAAATAAGAGTTTGCATTTATTGTTACCAGTTCTGCATTTTTCATTAATCCTACATCTGCCTTTCCTGTGGACCACAAGGAATTTGGAATTTCTGAGAGTCCATCTTCCTCTCCTACTGTCAGAGAAAACAGTCATGTTTGTGATTCAGGGACATCAATGCTGACGTCTTTTTGAACTTGTGCCACCTAGTTCAAAGTCAGTCTGTAGGTTTCAAGTTTTAGACAGTATTGAACTCTTGGATCAGGTGTGTCCTTCCATAATTGCTCACATTGTTCTGCTGTGTTTACAAACCTGTCCACATCCTTCCAATGCATGTGTTTGGGCTTAATCAGTGCAATGTGTGGTGTCTCCCAGTGTTTAAAATGACTGCTATCCTCATCAGACAGTCTCACAGATGCCTCTGCATAACCCTTTGGTGACCAGTATAGATTTTTTATGACTATTCTGGAGGATGGGTTTGCAAAAAATGTGTTTTCAAATTTGTCATCTGGGCCACTCAAATACCTGTCATACATGTTGCAATGGTATTGATTTGTGGCCTGCTTTGTTGTTTGAATCTGTGTTGTAAAATGTTGCATTGCTTTTACCACCAAGTTCTCCGTCACCACGGTTGGTCCGGCCAGTACCAAGCGGAGTGAGTATGAGTACCTTGGCATAGCGAAACCCTGCAGCACATTAGTTTCTGCCACATGTGGTTGTGGGACTAATAAAGGCTTATCTTATCTTATCTTATCTTATGTGGAAAGTGTGATGCTCTCATACCCCCTCTGTCAGAATTACGGCAATATTGAGAGCTGTAAGTAAATCCCTGCCTAATAGATTAACTGGACATGCTTGTGACAAAATGAATGAACCCTTCTGCAATGTCCCCTGTGACAGGATCCTTTACTTTTACTATTTCAGTGAGATATTCTGTTTTCAGTTTGCCATTTGCTGATTTGACAATCACTGTGTGTTCTGATTTTATGAACACCTCAACATCCAGGCCTGAAATGACTGATCTACAAGCACCTGTATCGCAAAGAAATCTCAAGGGTGTTCCCTGAACTTCTAGAGTAACCTCTGGTAAACACTCTAGTGTCATTATTAGGTCAAAGTCAGGTAAGTGAAAAATGTCAACTGTGTCATTGTCAGTTTCAGCTACTGTACTTAGCTTTGGGTCGGCTAGTCACATGCTGGGACGTGTCGGGTCTTGTCATGGTGGCTGAATGGTGCGCAGCCCCTCCCCTCTCCCCAGCTCAGCGGGCAGACAGGGCAGTCCTTTTCCCAGTGACCCTGCTGTTCACAAAGCTGAAAGGTTGTCACAATCCCACCGTCGCGGGATGACAGCCCCAGCTCCATGGCCCCTCCTCCCTCCTCCATGTTGGGGACCATGAAAAAATACAGAAGTGGGGGAAGTGAAGGCCTCCCCCTGATGGTCAGCAATTACATAAACAGGAGTTGGGTTTAATTTAACCTTCCTGTCCTGTTTCTCCACCCGGTCCTCCTCAAGCCTCTCTGCACGTTTTGCATAAGTTAGCACATCAGCAAATGTAGATGTACAATATGTCACCAAGTGTTTACGTATATATTGTGCCAAATGTGGATGTACACTACCGTTCAAAAGTTTGGGGTCACCCAGACAATTATTTTGTGTTTTCCATGAAAAGTCACACTTATTTACCACCATGAGTTGTAAAATGAATAGAAAATATAGTCAAGACATTGACAAGGTTAGAAACAATGATTTGTATTTGAAATAATAATTTTTTCCAGATATTCAACCTGCTCAAAGGAAGGTCAGTTTTATAGCTTCTCTAACCAGCTAAACTGTTTTCAGCTGTGCTAACATGATTGCACAAGGGTTTTCTAATCATCCATTAGCCTTCTGATGCAATGAGCAAGCACATTGTACCATTAGAACACTGGAGTGATAGTTGCTGGAAATGGGCCTCTATACACCTATGTAGATATTTCGCCAAAAACCAGACATTTGCAGCTAGAATAGTCATTTACCACATTAGCAATGTATATTAGATATTAGAGTGTATTTCTGATTAGTTTAAAGTTATCTTCATTGAAAAAACAGTGCTTTTCTTTCAAAAATAAGGAAATTTCTAAGTGACCCCAAACTTTTGAACAGTAGTGTATGTTCTGTAAAAACGCACTTTTCAAATGTTGCCAATAGGGTTCTGAACTTGTGTCTGTGGCAGGTTTATCCAAACCTGAATGACTGTCAAAAACATCTTGTAATCTGCTCCTATAAGCTTCAACACCTTCTGACTTACTGTATTCTGTGTTGTGTTCTGTATAGCAGTCCAATCATGCTTTAATCTCCATTCGTTTCCAATGCGGTCATTTAATTGAGTCAACCATTGTGCTAATACTGCATGTGTTAGTTTCAGGATATGATCTGTGTCATCCTTTGGGTTCCAATCGCCTGAAATTGCACACCAATCAACTTTTGGGACCTTCCTATATGCCCTATCTGTTTCTTGGCCATTTAGCTTAAAACTTTGAAGGAGGTTTGCCATCTCTTCAAAAACTGTGTAAGTTTATCTTTAGGATGTGGAATTTCTTTAACCGCTTCAGAAAAATCTGCATCAGTCCAAGGTCGATAGACCAGAATTATAGGTTGGTGCTGAATGGCATCCTGATCACCATTTGTAGCTGGACCTGTATAAGCTGGATTTGAAAGCTCGATCATAGGGAACTGGTCTATGGTGTTAAAGTCATCACACTGTTCTGTCTTAATGGGTCCAACTATAGATGAAGATGTGTGTGTGTGTGTGTGTGTGAACCTGCAAAGCGTGAGGGTGCATAAGCACTTATCTGTTTTGTGATCCTGAATGGCTGTTGTCTGGAGCCATAATCCTTCTTAACCCTTTAACTGCCCAGATTAAATGGACGGGTCGCGCGCCCCCAGTGGCACAGTGCAGCAACTGCACGTGTCAGCTTACTGACTGAGTTATGCAATTTATATAGCTGCCACAACATTATGCAAATTAGATGTGTAAATTTATTCCTATCTGAAATTTTGGATCATATTTTACATCTTTCTGACCGTAAGCCATTATCTCTTGTAACTTTCAAGTTATAGCCTTGGAAATCTGAACTATTTTATTGACAAATTTTTTACCACTCTTGACCACGGGGGGGAGGGGGGGGACAGAAGACATATCAATTAAATCTTTTTTCTTGTAAACATCTGAGCCCTTGGAGCTCTGGTTTTGTCTGTTTACTGTCACCTTGTCTAAATCAGCCTGACTCTGCCTTGCAACTTGAAGCCACTGTTCAGCTTCAATAAGTCCATATTTCATTTCCTTGCGCCTGCTATCATCTGTTGCTAATCTAATGGCAGAGACTAAGCTCTTGCAGTCAGTCACCCTAAGTTTGCCAGTGAAATTAAATTTCTTTCTCCATTTCGCTAGAAACCTCATGCTGGTCCTGTCCTTTCTGTTCATATATTTTCCATCACCAGACAACACATAAATCTCATTTTCATCTTGCTATGTTTTGCAACCCTTACAGCAAAACAGGTTACTTTTTCTACCTGCATGAATATTTTGAGGTTCCCCTATGCTCTGTTTCTTGCTACAACAACAACCCATTTTGAAAAGTTTTTTTTTTCTCTCACACAGAGAAACACACACATCAACAGTCATCTCATAGAACTTTCAACTGTAGGGGAAACCCCCACAGTTGCAGAAAAACCCCAGCAATCAGGCGATCCCCTGTGAGCAAGCGCTTGGTAACGGAGGAGAGGAAAAACTCCCTTTTAAAAGGAAGAAACCTCCAGCAGAACCAAGCTTAGGGAGGGGCAGTCATCTGCTGTGACTGGCTGGGGGGTGAGGGGAGAGAGAAGACAAAAAGAACAGACATGTAGAAAGCAAACAGCACTACGGGAACTCAATCTATGGGAGAGAACAAACAGATGTTAATGACCAGCAAAAAAAAAAAAAAAAAAAAAAATCATTGAAAGTGAAGAAAGGAGTGAAGCCCAGTGCATCATTGGAGGTCCCCTGGCTGTCTAAACCTATTAGCAGCATAACTAAGGGAGGTAAAAGAAGAAAGAAGGCCATATATCTGCCAGCTTAAGAAGTTTTTGACTTTTTAAGAGTATCAGTTCCTGTTGCGAACAAATACTATCAGCATGAACTGTCCAGTTGGGGATTTGACTCCAAGAGTTTATGGTCCACTTAAGCCTTTAAAAGCAAACCCTTATCAAGTCTCTCTACAAAAGTGAAATTGTTTACACTGGGGTCCTGTTGAAGACACACAGCATTCTTGACCAGACCTTGAGTGAGAGTTGCTTTAAAATGAAGAAAAGTGAAATTTCTTTAAAATGAAGGAAAGTGGTCTTCTGGATTGGCCTGAGGAGACGATGGTACATATTCCCCCCTTTGTAGCAATGGTGAGCGTCGGTCAGCGTTGATACACATCCATGGCAGCTGCGTCTCCTTGGCAACACTTGACCTAAATACTGGGCTAAAGGTTTTGATGTCCATAGATACTAGCATGTAAACGGTATCTATTACTAAGTAGAGATCTTTGAATTTAGTTTACTGGAAAGACTTCCAGGAATTTCCAAAAATAATTTGAATATGGACAAATGTACACTACCGTTCAAAAGTTTGGGGTCACTAAGAAATTTCCTTATTTTTGAAAGAAAAGCACTGTTTTTTTTTTCAATGAACTTTAAACTAATCAGAAAAACACTCTAATATCTAATATACATTGCTAATGTGGTAAATGACTATTCTAGCTGCAAATGTCTGTTTTTTGGTGCAATATCTACATAGGTGTATAGAGGCCCATTTCCAGCAACTATCACTCCAGTGTTCTAATGGTACAATGTGTTTGCTCATTGCGTCAGAAGGCTAATGGATGATTAGAAAACCCTTGTGCAATCATGTTAGCACAGCTGAAAACAGTTTAGCTGGTTAGAGAAGCTATAAAACTGCCCTTCCTTTGAGCAGGTTAGTATCTGGAAAAAAATATTATTTCAAATACAAATCATTATTTCTAACCTTGTCAATGTCTTGACTATATTTTCTATTCATTTTACAACTCATGGTGGTAAATAAGTGTGACTTTTCATGGAAAACACAAAATAATTGTCTGGACGACCCCAAACTTTTGAACGGTAGTGTAAATTGTAAAATTGTCTAAGAGTAGTATGCTAAGGTGTATGTCTTGAAATGACTCAAAAATTCGGGTTACAAAAGTACAGAGATAAAAATTATGTAGTTTTACACACCTGAGGAAAGTGTTTTGGTTTACAATAAAGCAGCTATTAGAATTGTTCAAAAATAGTTTGGATTGTGCACAAAAATCAAAATAGAGTGCAAGGAATATATATGTTTGTATATAAGCATGCATATAAATTCAAAAAATTCTAAGAGTAAAAATAAAAAATGAAGGATACGAAACAAACAAAAATTATTGCTTATTTGAGGTAGATGTTTAGGTTAAGCAATATTGAGGTAACTCAAGGAGGTTCAAATTGAATTGTTTTAGCTGGACTAAACCATAGTTCCACAGAGGTCTTACTCATAGGGTGTTTGAGGCCTTTACTCTGGAAAACTGAGTGAACAAGGAATGAAGGAGTAGTAGAAAACCTTGTCTCCCACTTGGAGTTCGTCATGTGAGGCTTTCTGGTCGTAGTAGGCTTTGCATCATTCAGCTGATTGGTCCAAATGTTTTTGGGCAAAGGCAAAAGTCTGTTGGAGATGTTTGGTCAGGTCAGTCATGTATTGGTGAGTCATGTAAGCTGTGGCAACACTGGCCTCTCCAGAGTGGTAGAGTAAAGGCAGGGGAAAAGTCATTTGCCGGCCTGTCATCATTTCAAAAGGTGAGACCCCAGTTGCTTCATGGGATGTGGCTCAGATGGCCATCAAGACCAGCAGAAGTTTTACATCTCAGTCTTTTTGGTGTGGTGAAACATACTTCTTCAGTATGTTGATCACAGTTCGGTGGGCTCTTTCAACCTGTCCTAAGGATTGTGGGTGGTGGCTAATATGGAAGTTAGCTTTAACTCCCAAGGTTTCCCACAGTTGTTGCATGATTTCGGCAGTGAAATGAGTACCGCGGTTAGAGTTGATTCGGCTTGGCAGACTGAATCTGGAGAACACATGATTCATCAACAACTAGGCCGTGGTTTCTGCCGTGTCATTAGGAGCAGGCAAGCACACGACCCATTTGTTGTATTGTATTGTATTGTATTGTATTTGTTACCTCTGGCTGACCGTGGAAGGGGACCTACCCAGTCGATTTGGAGGTCAGACCATGGGAATGATATGCCTCTTTTATTTAGGGGTGCTCAGTGAATTGGGTTGGTTGGTTGAAACTGGCAACATACGAGACATCCCTTGTTGTAGTCCGCTACATCCTTTCACATGTATGGCCAATATGCCACTTGCTTGAATGCATTGTACGTCGCTTTGACGCCTTTGTGTCCTGCAGTTGGGAGATCGTGGGCATGGACAATCATCACCCCTCTCTGGTTACGAGGAACCACAAGCGCAGGCGCAGGGAGTTCATCGGCAACATGAACTACAATGCCATTGCGCAGCTGCAGGGATGATCGCGCGGCATAAAGCAGTTTTAAGTCTGCAATGTCAGCGAGATCCGAGTCGGATGGTGCATTAAGTACAGGATCCAAGAGACACTGTATCATTTTATGGATCACAGGGTCAAAGGTTTGAAGAGAGATAAGGTTAGCATTAGAGAAAACAGGGTCAACCGCTAGGGAACCTGTGGTTTGTGTTGGGTCCTGGGCCCTGTTTGTCTGGGCCCTGGTGACCACACAGACTGTAGGGGTGGGTGGGTAGGACTATGTAGTCAGCACCAGAGCAGAATCAAAGGACCAGGGGGTGCCTTGTATGGCTCCTTGTTTTGCAAGTGAGTCCACAAGGTAATTCCATTCTTTGTCCTGACCTAGTGTGTGCGAGTGACCTCTGACCATTTTCCAGTACACCTGGAGGTTGTTGGAGGTGACCAGGTGATCACATGCCTTGAAAGGGTCTTGATGTTTAACTGATTTGCGGTTGGAGGTTACAAAACCTTTGGCCTTTCAGAGTGCTAAATGACACGTGAAACTGAGGCGTGCGTAGTTGGAGTTGGTGCAGATGACCAATGTGCAAAAGCCATGGTCTACGGCAAGTTGCAGTGTAATGAGCACACCTGTGATTTCCGCATACTGGGATGACTGGGAACCCAGTTGAAAGTTGTGGGGTTCACAAGGCTGATTGTTCAACCATGCCACTCCCACACCTGCACAGATGTGAGTTTCATGGTGGAAAGAACAGCCATCGACATAAGTGGTGACCATATCTTGACAGATGTTCTGGTCGAAGTAGTGATGGTTCAGGTCTTCAGTGACTGTAGGTGACTCTGTATGAATGGATGGTCCTGGAGTGTCCTCGGAGCACCATTGGCAGGTAGCCAAGTCCATGCCAAGAGGGCTTCTCAACTTCTGTGCATAGCGGACCTCCACATCAAAGCTTTGTAGAACCATCAACCAGGAGGCTATTCTGGCATTTGTTACAATGCCTTCTCTGATGCGTTGACTGTTAAGAAAAACCACTGGTTGGTGGTGAGTCTCAACTGTGATTCTCTGGCCACCCACGTAGTTGGAGAAATGTTTGACTGCCCATACAGTGGCCAGAAGGGCTTTTTTGCAGTCGGAGTATTTCAATTCCGGACCAGAGAGGGTTTTGCTGGCATAGGTCACAACACGTTTGTCATGGTCGGAGATTTGGTTTAATCCAGCACTTAAGCAGTTGGCAGAGAACCCCACTTGTCGGAAGAATGGCTGGTCGCAGTTGGGATAGGCCAGACAGGGTGCTGTGCATAACTTTTGCTTCAACTGTAGCATAGCCTGTTCTTGAGCTTCAGACTAAGTGAAAGGGGTGTCCTTTCGTTGGAGGTCTGTAAGGGATTTTACCAAGTCTGCATAATCTTCAATGAATTGGCATGAGTAGTTGCAGACCCCTAGAAAACTCTGGAGTTCGGAGATGTTGGTAGGGGCCTTGATGTTTAGGACACCTTGAATTTGTGCTGTTTGTGGTAGGACCCCTTTGGATCCCACCAAGAGACCAATATAGTTGACTTTGGTTTTGCACCATTGGCACTTGGAAAGAGACATTTTGGCTCCTGCTCATGTGAGCTGGCCAAGGACACAGTCGATTTCAGTCAGGTGGGCATTCAGAGTTGGACTCCGAATGAGGATGTCATCAACATAGACTCTCAGGCGTCTGGACATGTTTTGTTCAAGAAGATGTTGAACTCTGCAGGAGAGTTGGCATACCCGAAAGGGCATCGGGTGAATGTATATTGGTGATTCGCGAACGTGAAGGCCAGTTTGTGTTGGTCTTCAGCTTGGACAGGCATAGTCCAGAAACCAGAAGCAATGTCCAGTGTTGAGAAGTATTTAGCGTCTTTGACTCTAGGAAGTTCATACTCCAGTTGAGTCATGGGCCACCTGGAGAGAAGAACTTGAGTGTTCAATTTCCTGTAGTCAATGGTGAGTCGCCACTTACCATTGGGCTTTCATCATCACCAGGACAGGCCATAAGGGGGCCGAGTAGGTACTGTTACATGGCCTGATTATGCCACGGTCCAGTAGGTCATCGATTATTTCCTGTACTGGGCCATATGAGGCCAAGGGAATCTTGTACTGCCTGACGTAGGTGGGAGGAGTGTCAGGTGGTGTAGGAATGTGTACAGAGTGGATTGTAGTTAGCCCACAGTCCAAGGAGTCTTTGGAGAACAATTGTTCGTACTTAAGAAGAACCTGGCAAAGTTTTTCACGTTCTTCATCAGAGGTTAGGGCATCAGCATCAGCTACCACCTGTGCAATCTCTTCGGCGATGGTGAGGACTGGTTTCGGTGGAGCATCGCTAGGATTGTCAGTGGTCTGCTGATTTGACGCCGATGGAAGGAGTTCAATGGCTTGGACAAGCATTTGGTCATTGCTGGTCAAGTCAATCCATCCCACTGACTCTTTGTCAGGGGTTGACATTGACACAAGGGTGATGGCCTTAGAAGGCTTAATGTATTTGACTGTAGATTCAAGAGAGTCGGCCCAAAGAGAATCAGGGAGGCCACCTAACACTGGAACAGTCAGTTCAAAATCGTGAAAATTAGTGGTGATGAGCCAGCCGAGAGGCGTGGCCTTGGGCAGGACGATGGTCTCTGCTATGGGATTGTTTACTGACAATGTGGTGGTTCTAGATTCTAGGCTTAAAAGGGGCGTGGCCTCCAGAGTTAAGCCTAGGCTGTCAAACAAAGGAGCCGGTTGGAAAAATGCTTGCGGATGCATGAGTTTCTGTCCGGTCTGAATGCATAGTTAGACTGGGTAGCATGTGACCTTAGCAGGTATGTTGAGTGTTCAGTACCTGGCAGGCTTCAGGGATGGTCTGGCCTGACTTTAGAGCATCTAGATCTGGTGTAGAGTGAGCGTCTCGGACTGGGGTGAGAGACCATAAAGCATTGTTTATGGTATCAATCTGAGCTCCTAGTCTCACAAGAAGATCACTGCCGATGTAGACTGCATGTAGCATGTTGGGAACAACCAACAAAGGATGAATTAGCAGTCTGTGGTTCCACTGAAGGTGGAGGGCGCAGATACTTGTGGCAACCAATGCTTTGTTTGATTTGGCCCCAGCAGGGAAACAAAAAGACTTGTTAGTGACCAGAAGGTCAGGGTATTTCTTGTGCAGAGAACTGAAAAGTTTCTGGCTGATCACAGATTTATCAGCCCAGAGAGTCAGTACCATGTTTTTTATGTGGGAACTTTGGACAGCCAGTCCTTTGACCACTTGGGGGCAGTACTCGTCGTTGGTTGCCCCTGGTTTTAGGGTGCAAAGGAATGAACTATGTTCATTTGGGGTTAGGTTGTCAGATGTGGTGACATGGGAAGGGGTGCCTGTTTCGACCCAGTCCCCAAGGTCACCTTCAGTCAAACTTGGTTGGGTCAGCAGTGCGAGTGGAGTGACTCCTGGAACATCCAAGGTGTTAAGTGTGTAGCACTGTGATCCAGTTGCTTCAGGTAGAGTGGTTGGGTGAGGTTGTCGAACTTGATCCCATAGTTTGAGATTCTTGAAATCTATCAGAGGCTCAAAGTGATTAAGCAGATCCTTGCCTATCAGTAATGGAATTGAGTTGCGATTGGACACATAGACCGGATGGACCAAGGTCATGGGTCCAATGGAGATCTTTACTAACAACATGTGTGACAGAGTCATGTTGGAGGGTGCATAAGGTTGAATAGCTAAGGAGCGAGGTCTTAGTTTCAAGTCTGTGCGTGCGGTTAGCAGCGACATGTAGGTGGTCAAAAAGGTCCTGCTGTGGCACATATTTGAGATGCTTAGGCTGTATATGTATATTACTGTTACCTCACGTCTTAGAAGGAACAATAAGTCTGGGCCTCCTGGGGATAACAGGAGGGGGTGAGATGTGTCTTTAGAAATGGCCTTGAAAAGATTTCCTGACCACCAGGGTTCTAGGTGGAGGAGAGAAGACCTAGGGGGTGATGTATTGTCTCTGGGGATTGAATGACAATGTGACTCTATACTTCGATGTCCCAGGTATAAAAAGGGGAGATGTGGGATGATGGTTCTCTTTTCTGTTTGAGAGGATGTTGGAGACACGTGATTGTTAATAAACCTGAATTGAGAAATAAATTCAGCCTCGTCTTTTCACGCTCTCCACACTGGTGACCTTACGACCTATCATGGGCAGAAGCGATTCCCCCGAACCGGACTCGCCAGGAACCAGCCGGGCAAACGCAGTCTTAGTCAAACTACCAGAATTCTGGCAGGACAACCCGGACTCCTGGTTCCTCTTGGCCAAGGCTCAGTTCGCTCTCAGGGGAATAACGGCAGATGACACGAAATTCTACCACGTTATCGCCAAGCTCGACAACCGCACAGCTCGACATGTGCAGAGCCTGGTGCAGCGCCCACCCGCTGGCGACAAATACGGCGGGTTGAAGGCTGCGCTCACTCAGCGTTTCACTCCCTCAGCCCAGGAGAGAGCAGAGAGACTCCTGGCCCTGCACGACTTGGGAGAAAGCACGCCTGTCGACCTGATGGAAGACATGCTGAGGCTGAGAGGCTCAGACGACGATGATTTTCTCTTCACTCACATCTTCCTGAGAACTCTACCGTCGGAGACGAGGGCGACCCTGGCGGGCTCTCGGTTTGTGACCCAGCGGGACTTCTGCGCGCTAGCCCAGGAGGCACAGCGGATTCTCAACGCCAGCAGACGGCACACGGCCACCGCAGCAGCGACAGACCTCGGTGCGACGGCCGGGAATGGCAAGGAGCCAGAGGCGACGGAGGCAGACACACCAACAACGGCGGCGGCGAGGCCCAAACATCGCGGAGGAGACGACCTCTGTTTTTACCATCGCCGCTTCGCAGAGAGGGCAAGCAAGTGTATACCACCGTGTTGGTTCAAGAGCTCGGGAAACGCCAGGACCGGGAGTCGGTAGCAGCCGCGGCCCTCGGTGAACAGAACAAGCTGCTCTACCTGATGGATGCGCATTCTGGGAGGCAATTCCTCGTGGACACAGGCTCCCAAGTGAGTTTCATCATGCCAACCTACGCTGACCGGCTGGCAGGCCCCGGGAGTCACGGAGCATCAGCGGTGAACGGCTCGAGCATTACGACCTTCGGTGAAAGGACTCTACTTCTGTCTCTGCACGGCCGCACTTATGAGTGGACTTTTATTATAGCTGCGGTGAGCTTCAACATGTTAGGTGCTGATTTTCTGTGCTCACATGGGTTGTTGGTTGATCTTCCCAATAGACGCTTGGTTAATGCACTTTCTTTTTGCTCTATCCCCTGTGCAGCTCGGGTGACCCCACCCACAGCACAAGCCAACGTTGCCACAACAGGCGGTAAGTTCCACACTCTCCTCACTCAGTTTCCAGCACTCATGGTTCCCACGTTTTCAGCAGCCGTTGCAAAACACGGAGTGGAGCACTTTATTACTACCGCCGGTCCCCCCGTTTTTGCAAAAGCTCGGTGCTTGGATGCAGCTAAACTGTCCATAGCGCGCGAGGAGTTCGCCACCCTTGCAAGGTTGGGCATCATCTGGCGTTCGAACAGCCCATAGGCTTCCCCGCTCCACATGGTCCCTAAGGCTGACGGCTCGTGGCGACCTTGCGGCGATTTCCGCAGGTTGAACAACGCTACGGCGCACGACCGCTACCCAGTCCCCCATATTCAGGATTTTTCGGTTCATTTGGCGGGGGCGCGCATTTTTTCTAAAATAGACTTGGTCCGCGGTTACCATCAAGTTCCAGTACGCGCTGAGGACATTCCCAAAACAGCAGTAATAACTCCGTTTGGCCTTTTTGAGTTTTTGCGCATGCTGTTTGGGCTTAAAGGCGCCGCACAGACATTCCAGCGCATGATGGACGCGGTGTTACGTGATCTCCCTTTTGTGTTCGTCTACCTGGATGACATTTTGGTAGCCAGCGCGTCCGAGGATGAACACGAAAAACACCTCACGGCAGTTTTCTGGAGGTTGGGAGAGCACGGGTTAATAATCAACCCAGCAAAGTGTCAGTTCGGGGTGGCGCAGATTGATTTTTTGGGGCACCGCGTCTCCCCAGAGGGAGCAGTTCCGCTGCCGGACAAGGTGCGCGCAGTGGCAAATTTTCCCCAGCCACACACGGTCAAAGCACTACAGGAGTTTTTGGGAATGGTGAATTTTTATAACCGTTTCCTCCCCCACGCAGCGCAGCTCATGCAACCACTGTATGCCGCATGCAATCGAATGGTCCTCGGAGCGGGAGCGCGCATTCTCGGAGGTAAAAAAAGCCCTGGCAGACGCTGCGTTGTTGGTTCATCCAGACCCAACGGCCCGCATAGCGCTCACTACTGATGCGTCAGATGTGGCCATAGGAGCGGTAGTAGAGCAGCATGTTGCCGGGGCTTGGCAGCCGCTTGCCTTTTTCAGCAGAACCTTGCACGATGCCGAGCGAAAACACAGTGCGTTCGACAGGGAGTTGTTAGCGGTCCACTTAGCCATTCGCCACTTCCAGTTCTGGCTGGAGGGTCATCGTTTCACCACGTTCGTCGACCACAAGCCGCTCACTTTCGCGATGTCCAAGGTTTCGGAGCCGTGGTCGGGCCGGCAGCAGAGGCAGCTGGCTGCAATTTCAGAGTTTACTACTGATATTCAACACGTAGCGGGTAAACTTAATGTAGTGGCAGACTGCCTCTCGCGCGCCCTAACTGCTCCAGTCCGCGCAGAGGTAGATTATACTGCCATGGCCGCGGAGCAAAATAGCGGCGCGGAAGCAGTGCGCGCTCTAGTCTGGACCAACAGGGTTAAGGCTGGAGAGCAGGAGGCTGCAAGATGGTATGCCCCCCCTAATCTGCAATGTCTCTACCGGACGACCGTGTCTGGTAGTGCCGGCCGCGTGGCGCCGCCGTGTTTTTGACTTGATTCACTCTCTGGCGCACCCAGGGGTGCGCGCATCGGTAAAAATGGTAGGAGAGAAGTTTGTGTGGCCGAGCCTGCGCAAGCACGTTAAAGAGTGGGCAAGAGCCTGCATGGCTTGCCAGCGAGCCAAAATATACAAACACACTAAAGCCCCCTTAGAGTCGTTTCACATCCCGGCCAAGAGGTTCGATCATGTGCATGTCGACCTCGTAGGCCCCCTACCGCCGTCACAGGGGTGCACGCATCTTTTGACAATGGTGGATCGCACCACGCATTGGCCGGAAGTGGTCCCTCTGGCATCAACCACAGCCGAGGAGGTTTTAACGGCTTGGGTAGCGCGTTTTGGGGCCCCGTCGGATATTACGTCCGACAGGGGGCCTCAATTTGTTTCTGAGCTTTGGTCAGCGATGGCCCGCAGCCTGGGGGTAACAATCCACCGCACAACCGCGTACCACCCCCAGGCTAATGGTTTATGCGAACGTTTTCATAGGTCATTGAAAGCAGCCCTCAGAGCGTCGCTTACGGATGCAAATTGGGTAAACAGACTACCATGGGTTTTATTGGGGTTGCGTTCTACACCTAAAGAGGACATAAAAGCCTCCCCAGCTGAGTTGGTGTTTGCGCAACTGCTCCGGCTGCCTGGGGAGTTTCTTCCTGATAATCCTGCGCCAGAGTGCCCCCCTGCTCAGCGGTCACTGAGAGACACGGGAGCAAGCACGCTTCCTGGCCCCGTTCATCACACTTTTCCACGTGTTTTTGTACCTAAATCTTTAAAAAACGCCGAGTTTGTTTTTGTCAGCCACGAGGCTCAACGCCTAACCCTGCGACCACCTTATGATGGCCCATATAGAGTGCTGGAAACAGGTGATAAGCATTTTTTGCTAGATTTAGGGGGCAGGAGGGAAACAATTTGCATATACAGACTTAAACCTGCTTTTGTAATGGCTGATGAAGCTGTGCAAGTGGCGAGGGCTCCTCGACGCAGCAGACCTCCCAGGGACCATGCCCCAGAGCCCCCACAGGGATTGACTAACAGTTCTCATCCTCAGATAGCAGATTCACAGCAGGATGGCGCCGCAGGAGCGGTGAAGCCCGCTTACAGCAAGTTCGGAAGACGGTTGAAGCCCAAGCAGCATATGGACTGATTTTTGTGATTTTATCATGTTGAGCAGACTATGTTGTATTGTTTCATCTTCGACGTTTGGGGGGGGGGGGGGTCATGTGGCACACATATTTGAAATGCTTAGGCTGCATATGTATATTACTGTTACCTCACGTCTTAGAAGGAACAATAAGTCTGGGCGTCCTGGGGATAACAGGAGGGGGTGAGATGTGTCTTTAGAAATGGCCTTGAAAAGATTTCCTGACCACCAGGGTTTTAGGTGGAGAAGAGAAGACCTAGGGGGTGATGTATTGTCTCTGGGGATTGAATGACAATGTGACTCTATACTTTGATGTCCCAGGTATAAAAAGGGGAGATATGGGATGATGGTTCTCTTTTCTGTTTGAGAGGATGTTGGAGACACATGATTGTTAATAAACCTGAATTGAGAAATAAATTCAGCCTCGTCTTTTCACGCTCTCCACACTGCGACATTAGTGTGATGTCTGCTGCGGTATCCAGTAGGGCTTCATGCGTCATCACATCTTCCAGGGTCAATGAAAAGAACATTTTTTTGTGCAACCCCTCTTTCGGTCACATCACACAGAAATTGTTGGACCAGTGGTTCAACACGGATTAAGGAGTCACCGGTTTTGGGTGAGTGAAGTTTTTCAGATAGCCGGACTACCAAAATAGCACTGGGCAGCATTGCATTTTTGGCCCCTCCGGAGCCTCGGGTGGAGGATGTTCAGTTGTGTCTTCGGTACCCCCCCCCCCCCCGTATTAGGAGATTCCTCAGGGTTGAGTTGTGGCAACCCTAAAGGATCGTTTGGGGTTGTCACAATATTTATGGCTAGGACATCTGGCTTCTTGTCCTCTTTCTTCTCCTTTTTCCTCTTCAGTTCATCAAGTATACGTTTGAGAGCTTCCATGTCTTCTCAACTGAAAATGGACATTTCTTCCTTCCCCAGGGTTTGGAGCTAAACTTACCAGGGGGAGATCTTGCTTCCCTGTCGAAGTTTTTCTGGCAGTACGAGGGAGGTGACCATCTCCCGCAGTTACGCGAGTCTCGAAATCGATATTTGTCATCCCGAGCATCTGTACCATATATTATGACTTACCTGGTGGGCTTGGCCTCTGACGGTAGTCAGGCTTTGGTGATGTTGACTTTGAGTTGGGTGTAGAAGATTTGGTCGGATTCTGACTCGACTTAGCTTGGCTAGAGGACTGTTGTGGTTTTACTTGTGACCGAGGTGCTGGAACAGGGGCTGGCCTTGCGGCGCCCTCTAGGTCCAGGGTGTTCGATGCGGTGTTGACAGCCAACACCATGGTAGACTCAGTATGCTTCTGATTACTTTGTCGTTGTTTCTGGAATGCATAATGTGCGAACTCTCTTAGCTGGTTTATCGAGTTAGACCTTGGGTTAGCCATGACTCCAAGGTGGTGTCCGACCATGGGATGGAGATTCTGAATGAAGAGAGCCTTGAAATTTTGGTCTTCTTCCATCCCTGGCATGTTTTGAGATCCGAAATATGTGCGCAGGAGTCACTGGTAGTATGCCTGTGGGGGCTCTGAACGACCCTATTTCACAGCTAGGGCTGTCGCTAGCCCTGACTGTAGGCAGTCATCAGAGAACTCCTTTTCAATGGCTTCATAGAGTTTCCGGTGGTTCATCTTGATATCCAATGGCTGTCGGTCTATAAATTTTGATACCGACCTGTTGGATGTCAACTTGATCAAATAAATGCAATCATCAACTGTAGCATTAGGGTTTTTACGCAAGTAGTGGTCAACGTCTTGCAAATAAGCCCTGGCATCAGGTGACATGGCGAGCGATCTTATCGAGGTCTCTATCGGACGGGATTTGCAAACATCTTTCGCGTTGCCATTCGGGTCTGTCGAATGGGTCAGGCGAGTGCGCACCGGGGGATTCCCCGTCCTATGAGGGGATGCTCCCCTCTGAGGAAGGAACCGGCCTGTTCATGGCTTCTGATCTCGGTTCCCTTTGTTTGTGGTAATCTTCCAGCTCTTCTTTGACGTCCTGAAGGCCTTGTTGTGCTTCTCGTAGGAGCAGTTTACATTTCCTGTAGTTGGAGTTTGTGTCATCCAGTTGACCTTCAACTTTCTTGAGTTGGTTCTCTCTGTCCAGAAGGGCGGTTCCTAACTCCTCATTTTCTTGCTGAAACAAGGTATTGTCTTCCTCCAGTCGTTGCTTTTCTTGCTTTGCTTATTCCAAATTTATCAATGCCTGATCAAGTGTAGCTTGGGTATCTTCTTGCTCTATGCGAGCTGGTTCCTGCTTTCTTATAAGTGATTTGTTCTCTTCCTGGAAAGAGAGGATGGTTGATTGTCGTTTCGCCAGTTCCTTTTTGGCGTAGAATACTTGGGATTCGGCTAATCTCAACCTTGCAACTAATGCTAGGGCAAACTTTCCTAACACACCGGGGATTTCCTTTGCTATCGGTGAGCTAGTATTGCATTCATCCCAAAAAATTTTTCATGATTTGCTTCAAATCTTTGGGTGGAGTTTCCTGAATTTGTTTGGAAAAACCGGGTATAAGGTCGGAAGCCAACTCTTCCAAAGTTGCTTGAAGGTCATCCAATTTGGCAAGTAGATTTGACATGTTTGACCATTTGTGTAATGCTTAGCTTGAAATCAATTCACTGCTTATAGCTAAAGTTGTTAGTCAAGAGTTAACCTTGAGTGTTGTTTTGCAGTGAGGGTAGTTATAAGCTTCTTTTTAGGTCAAACAGGTTCATTTTGTCTTCTTTTAATTATTTATCCTTTTTTTTTTCCTTTGAAAGACAAAAGTAAAATAGAAAGATGTCTTTACCTTCTTTACATGTTTCAACTGCACTGCAGCCTTCATCAGAAGAGTCAGCTGATTGCTGCCAGGTGACATTTATCAGCTGATTTTCGTAGGCGGGGCCAGCTCAGCAGATCTGTCAGATCCGCCGAGCCGGCCCCGCCTCCCGCCGTCAGATGGTCTCTGGAGAATGTGGTCCCAGGTGTGAGAAAGCATAAAGGCCCCCTCATCTCGGTTCATGGTGTCTTTTCCCCGCTTTCTGATCTCTATTGCCTCCAACGGAGGCAATAGAGATCGTTGCCTACGTTGGATCAAGGAGGCAATAGATCTCTGATCTCTATTGCCTCCAACGGAGGCAATAGAGATCGTTGCCTACGTTGGATCAAGGAGGCAATAGAGATCAGAAAGCGGGGAAAAGACACCATGAACCGAGATGAGGGGGCCTTTATGCTTTCTCACACCTGGGACCACATTCTCCAGAGACCATCTGACGGCGGGAGGCGGGGCCGGCTCGGCGGATCTGACAGATCTGCTGAGCTGGCCCCGCCTACGAAAATCAGCTGATAAATGTCACCTGGCAGCAATCAGCTGACTCTTCTGATGAAGGCTGCAGTGCAGTTGAAACATGTAAAGAAGGTAAAGACATCTTTCTATTTTACTTTTGTCTTTCAAAGGAAAAAAAAAAGAAAAAAAAAGAAAAAAAAAAGGATAAAGCTTCTTTTTAGAATTTGTTTCAACTTACAGGCTTGTAAGAAGAGAAGTGAATATTTTGGAATTATTTAGAAAAGTGGAATATGTGTTAATTTATTTGTTGACACTGTATTTTGATTTGTATTTCACATAAAAATTGTGTGGACTGACTTCTTTCAGTTCAGTTATCAAAGTGTAGTTTTGGAATAGTCATCAATAACTAGGTTTTGAATTGTTTGTTGAATCTTACTTGAAAGTAATGATTTTATTTACAAAAAGGAAAACAACAAAAATAGAAAAGGTTAAATGCTTTAGGGCTTTAGAGTTATAAGTTTTGACTTTGTCTTAAAGTTAAAATTGGCTTTGTTTTTATTTGTTAAAGCCTATTTTCATCTAAAGCTTTTAAATGTTTTAATATTTACAGATTAGGAAACAAATTGTTTTTATGTATTGTCACTAAGGCTTCCTTAGGATTAAAGTTAATGGTGACTTATGAGAAAAAAAAATGTATTTACAGACTATTCAATGTTTTCACCTTTTGACTTCTTATTTTAAATCTTGGTGAGAAATAGTGAGTTGGTTAAACATTTTCCTTCTCCTGTGGAGGAAACATGAATCAAAAGCAACACACTGACTGTAAATAAGCTACAGCTTTCAAGTGTTAATTGCTGCATGTGGTTTCCTAAATTTGGAAAAATTGGGGGTAAATATTTAGTAAATCACTAAATCTTTTACCAACATGCACAGGATTAATATTAACTTAAGTTTACATAAACATTGCTATTTATTCAAATCCCTAAGTTGAATGGCTTCCTGTGAAAGAAATCATACAAAGTAGCACTGAAAACAAACACAGATATATAGTTTCAAAAGTTTGCAAATTTTAGCATAAGATGTGTAAATATATGCTTTTAACTTTAACAATTAAAATATGTGGTTAACATACATCATTAAATACAAAGACTATGCTTTTATGTTCTTTCCCTGTGTATATATGCAGTCAAAAGCTCTTCCACCAATGAGAACAACCTCAAAACCAACAAGTTTCTTTTTCCATATGTTCTTGGCATAAAACTTTGAATTGGGTTTAAATTTAGGTTGTTCCGGATAATCCGCATGATTTGAAGTTAATTTGGAAGCTCAATTTGATTATAAATAAGCTTAATAGATTCACTCCACTTTAATAAGGGTGTGCACTCATGCAAGAAATGCAACTCCTATTGTTGACCACAAGATGGAGGCAGTTATCTCTGCACTCCCAAGAGGAGGAGACAAGTGACGTCGCTCTGGGCGGGTCTACCGGTCTCACTCGAAATGGCGGCTAGGGTGACTCCTTCTTAGCGCCTTCAAAATAGCGTCTGCACGCTGACTCTGCTCATGCGCAGTTTTTTGTGCACAGCCTGTCAGTCACGCGCACGACTGTGAGTGTGCACATGACACGTGGATGCGGGCGCGAGTCTATCGACAACACCATGCATTGCTTTTCCAAAACTGGAGCGTTTTAATCTTCAACTTTCCTTATTCATGCAAAAATAATCTTACCCTTTTAATTTCAAGTATGGTTAAGCGCTACTCTCAAATAGTTTACTCAGTGACTTGATCAGCTGCATCCAGCCTAATCTGATGTCACCGAACACATGGGCAATACAGAACTGGTCAGTTTAATTCGTCGCACCGGGATAATTCACCGGGAGGTTAAACTGACGAGTAAACAGAACGGTTTTCTTCGCGTTTCTGTCACTCTAGGCCTTTATTTTTCTTAATTCAGCATATAATACTGCTTAAACTTTCTGCATGGATTAACACAGCTCTTCTGCTCAACTCAGGCAGTGGGGTGAATCAATTCCCCCCCCACCCCCCTTTGCAGCTATCAGCAACACAGACACCTCAGCAGGAGGCGGTGTAAACAAACACACAAAGAGAGACACAGACCTGCCTACTGCAGCTCTCCCAAACAACACACAGGTTCACCATATAAAGTGGATCATTATTTGAGCAAAAAAAACAAAAAACAAAAAACCATACAGCTTATGTCGCTATGATTTTTTCTTTGCATATACTCTTCTAGCTGCACACAGGCCTGCACAGGGCACCACAATATGTAGTGATATTTAATAAAATATAGTGTAACAGGGTACATGAATTATTTATTTCATTTTACTGGGGGTGTGCGAGGGGACAGAGTTAAACCGTCACCCCAACGCTCACCAAATAAAATAGAAAAGCAATCATAAAAGGGAGCACCAGTTCTAAAAGAACAACTTGTTAATGAATTAATTTCAATTAATTAATTTCAGTACCTTCAATTACTTAATGAATCAGTCTCAAAATTTAGTGAGTTCTTTTACTGCCGTGACCTAGAAAACATACATGTATATGCAAAGGAAAAATGCTTCAACTTCTCTCGTTTACAATTTTATTAAATGAACTCATTCAGGTTACATGACATGGCACTCAAACGATGAATAAACAGATTCAAATGATAAAACAGGTGTTCAATATCACATCAACTGTTAGTGGATTCCTGAGCATAAAATCTATAGTTAAACCTTTGTGGAACCAAAAGGAAACCAGATTTTATGTTTCAACTGTAATGGAAGGCTGACGTATCGAACAAAACCAGAACACAATTTTATGGGGAGAAATTCCATAAGCTGATTAATTCAGAAGCTGAACTTCTGAATTAATCTACAAAAATGAAAGGAGGTTACTTAAAAATGAATAAGAATTTTCCTTCAGTTTATAGCTTTGTCCTGTGGCTGAGGGACTAATTGTACCATGAAATATTGGTTATGCTCAATTGTAATTAATATTTTAGGACATCATGTTTAAACCCAGCAGATAGGAAAATGGGAGTCTCACTTACAAACAACTTTAGGTCCAGGTGGTCAGTGGTGGTCAGCGCCAGTCAGTGGTATAAGTTCAGAAAGGTTCAGCGGCTCTTCCAGACAGCGCTCGGAACACCGGGGGAAAGTGACCGCTGGTCGGCTTTCAGATTGTTCACAGCTGTGAGAAGCGTAGACTCGGCTGGGGGCTCCCATGAGGCAACAGTGAAGGCTGGCCCCGGAGCAGGAGTGGAGTCCTTTGGCAACAAGTCCAAATTTAGGATGTCTCCCGCCCGCAGAACAAAACCAAAGACTGAAGAATGTTTTAGTCAGTTTCACCCACGAGCTCCTAGTTTCTTTATGGGGTCAAACGTGGATGAGGCTGGAAAAGAAATGTCCAAAAATCTCTATCAGTTCACTTTAAAACAGGAAAATTAAAAGTCCACTTTAACTGTATGAAAAGTCAAAAAGGTCCAAGAAAAACTTCAAATAGAATAAGAATGGCTTCTGAGGGGAAGAAAAAAAAAAGGATTTGAGAGTTTAACTCTCTTTAAAGAAGAGCTCACAGAAAAAGATGATTTCTCCTCAGTTAACCAGAAAACAAGTAAACTTATCAAAAGACGATTTAGGAAAGTTAACGCAGGATTTGACAAGGTTCACACACACAAAAGACTTCTTAAAATTCACAGAACAATTTAGTCAAAAGAAAACTGCAAGGAAGTACAAAGAAGTCTGAAGAAAAAAAAACAAAAACTTTCTCATCTCATCTCATCAATCTGAATATGCAGGGTAGCTCTGAAGCACTTAACTGAAGCGCGCTGCTGGGTCATAAAACGGGGTCGGTCGCAGGATGGACCAATCATCTTCCATAAAGAGGAGTTTGAATGGGCTTTTGTCCAATGAGGGAACATTTTTTTGTTTGTGAACGCCCAATCAGATGCCAGTACGTTATCCAGCAGAAAGGCAGCATGGTGACTGGTTATCACAAGAGGGAAGATGGACAGATTCATAAAACATTCAGTTCTTATGGAATTATATATCAATATAAAATCTAACTAATTTATGTGACTCAAGGCTAATATTCAGTGACCATGCATTTATACCATTACTAATAATTTTAACATTCATTTGAATAACACTCATGAAAATAAAACATTCCTATGACATGCACTCACATCTAGCTCAAGGATTAATGAATCATGGCAAACCATTATTGGTGATAAAAAAGGGTGATGATTTTCACAGTGTCCTTGGAATCCCGAGGAGATGATAGCTGGAAAAAAAGCTTAATGTTTAGTCAGAATTAACAGATTGATTACACAATGAAACATATTCTGCAGATGTCCACTAGGAGGTACTGTTGAGCTGTAGATAATTTTTAGGTCTTTGGAATGTGAGCAGGGGGGCCTAGAGGGTTCTGGGAAATGTCTAAAAGAAGAAAGAAGGCCATATATCTGCCAGCTTAAGAAGTTTATGACTTTTTAAGAGTATCAGTTCCTGGTGTGAATAGATGCTATCAGCATGAATTGTCCAGTTGGGGATTTGACTCCAAGAGTTTATGGTCCACTTAAGCCTTTAAAAGCAAATCCTTATCAAGTCTCCCTACAAAAGTGAAAATGTTTACACTAGGGTCCTGTTGAAGACACATAGCGTTCTTGACCAGACCTTGAGTGAGAGTTGCTTTAAAATGAAGAAAAGTGAAATTTCTTTAAAATGAAGGAAAATGATCTCCTGGATTGGCCTGAGGAGACGTTGATGCTACAGTATGTATGGGTATGGGATTATTTTATATGTTTTCAGAGACTAGGTCTGATTATTTTATTTGTTTTGTGTGAATGTGATAGGATATTTTATTATAGTTCATTATTCTCTAGTGTTCCTTAGTGCGTGATTCGGGTCCTAAATTGGGGAGGGTCTCAATTGTGTGTGTGGTCTTACACTTTTGTAAGGGGGAGGGGAATGTTGTGTAGGGTATGTGTGTGTGTGTGTGTGTGTGTGTGTGTGTGTGTGTGTGTGCTGCTGTACCCGCCCCTGGCGTGACGTCAGGTGGGCACGGCTCACTGTATAAATAGTTCTGTGTTTTATAATGAAGTGGTGGTTGGTGGTTGTTGGTTCCCTGCATGAGACAATACTGCGACTCCTTCCTTCATACATATGTAGCGGATTTATGGGTTTATAGGAATTTTAATGTTGGTACAAGTATTAATGTAAATATGAATGTGAGTAGGAATGAAGATTTATTTTCATTACACTCAGATCCTCGTTAGGGTCACCAGTCCAGATAATGGACAATTTTATTAAAAATTCTTTATTTGTACCAATTATTGATTACTCTAAAAAAAAACAAAAAACAAAAAAAACCCTTGTGAGTTCTTGACTCCTGATAATCAAGAAGATGGACATGAAATCAAACAATAACTCCCATATGTCTTTCAAAAGTTTAATAAGAAAGGCCAGAATGGGTTAACATATATGGATAACTTTAAACAGAGAACTGAAGAACAGAACAGAGAATATGAAATCCAAAATATGCAAGAAGGAGTCGCTGGTAGTAGGCCTGTGGAGGCTCGGAGCTACCTTGCTTCATGGCCAGGGCTGCCGATAGCCCTGATTGTAGGCAGTTGTTGGAGAATTCCTTTTTGATGGCTTTGCAAAGTCACATGTAGTCCATCCTGATGTCTGTCGGCTGTCTGTCTATAAATTTTGATACCGACCTGTTAGATGTTAGTTTAATCAAATAGATGCGATTGCCTACCGTAGCATCAGGGTACTTGAACAGGTAGTAATCAATGTCTTGTAAATAGGCTTTGGTAGGGCTTTGGTAGGGCCTGAATCAAATTTCGTGAGATTTCACGTGATCTTGTCAAGGTCGTGGTCTGAAGGGGCACACACACACACACACACACACACACACACACACACACACACACACACACACACACACACACACACACACACACACACCATCCACGCGATATCGTCCGTACTCAAAACAGGGGTCGGGCGATGGGGTGCGGTGGAAGTCCCGGTCTGGTGAG
This sequence comes from Pholidichthys leucotaenia, assembly GCA_020510985.1. Lineage (NCBI taxonomy): Eukaryota > Metazoa > Chordata > Actinopteri > Cichliformes > Pholidichthyidae > Pholidichthys > Pholidichthys leucotaenia. Next base: position 50,424,785 of record CM035837.1, on the reverse strand, counting down.
ATGCACTGTCCTTTCAGCCTACCCAACCTGTTTTTGATTTGTGGCCTCGGTTGGGGAGGAGCCAGAGCTTCTGGAGGTCATGGAAGCGAATGTGGTCTTGCTTCCTTTTGTTGTCGGTATTCCTCCACTTCTTCTGTTAAATCTTTTAGATGTTGATGTGCTTCCTATAGAAGCAGCTGACATTCTTCGTAGTCAGGCTTCACATTTTCAAGTTGACCTTCAACTCTTCTGAGTTTCTTCTTCGTGTCCTGAAGGGCATCTTCAAGTTCACTGTTCTCTTTGTGAAGGAAGTCGTCATGAGTCAACCATCACTTTCCTGGTTTTGCCTGGTTTAAATCTCATACCTCATTATTACGTTGAGCTTGAGCATTGTCATTTTCATTTTGAAGTTGTTCCAGTTTCTTCCTTAATGATTTGTTCTCTTCCTGGAGAGAGTAGGTTGTTGATTGTTGATTCCCTTGCTCATTCTCAGTGCATAACGCTTTAGCTTCAGCTACTTTTAATCTTGCGACTAATGATATCGCAAACTTTCCCAACGGGCTGGGGAGATTCTTCTTTTTTGGTGGGTATTCTGCATAATCATCCAACAATTCTTCAGTGAGTTGCTTCAGATCTTCGGGCTGTGTTTTTTGACCCGTGTTGTGAAGCTAGATATAAAATCAGAAGTCCATTCTTCCAATGTTACTTGAAGATCATCCAGTTTGGTAAATCGGTGGGTTGTTCATAGAGCAGCCATATTTTACCATTGTTTACCAGTTAGCTTAAAAATCAACTTGTTGATTGTAGCTAAATTTGTTAGTCAAGGGTTAACCTTGATTGTTATTTTATATTAGTGGTAGTAATAAGTTCTTTTTAGAACTTGTTCCCACTTACTGACATATTGTTGGACCCAGGGAACACACACACAGGCTCAAGTGCAATTCAATGATCTTTATTTTGTGACCAACAGAGGATGTGTGGGTGTGTGTATGCGTTATGTGAATATGTGAAAAAAAAACTTCCGGCGCCACACGAGTCGGCTGCCTTTTGCAACAGCGGCTCAATTCTGAGTTTTTTTCTTTCTTTCTTTACACACTTTATACATCACGGACACACAGATCGCCCCAAAATGCCTCCAGAGCCGGCAGACGGAGCCACTGTTTACAGCAGGAGACGGTACAGCAGGGAACAGCTGCTTGCACTTAATCGCCACTCGGTGCTGACGAAAAAACTCGACGTACCGAGAGAAATAAGGCGAAAACGACGTGGTTGTCGGGCTGGTGTTCGATGGCGGACAAGGAGTATAAGGTACAGACCCACCTTCCCATCCGTTATTATGGGGAATGTACGCTCTATACTGGGAAAGGTAGATGAGCTAGCGGCTATCTGCCGCTACGATAGCACATACCGGGAGTGCTCTCTCCTTTTGTTTACTGAGACGTGGCTAACTGAACTAGCAGCAGATGCTAACATTGAGCTGGAGGGTTTCCACATGATACGGGCAGACCGAACACCAGACAGTGGCAAAGCAAGGGGTGGTGGAGTGATAATGTATGTTAACTGAGGAGGCAATGGACACTCTAAAGGACTGTTTTGAAGCCACCGCCTGGAAGCAGCTCTGCGATCCACATGGTGAGGACATCGATGGCCTCATTCACACCTTCACGGGCTACCTCAGCTTCTGTGCGGACAAATCCGTTCCCACCAAGACCATACGGTGTTGCTCAAACAACAAACCCTGGATCAACCCTGAGATTAAAACACTTCTGAGAGAGAAGAAGAGGATCTTCAGGTCGGGGAATAGGGAGATGTTGAAGTCCGTACAGAGGGAGCTGAGGAGAAAGATCAGAGAAGGCAAGGACAGCTTCAGGAAGAAGATGGAGGACAAGCTGCAACAGAGCGACATCAGCAGGGTCTGGAGAAACCTCAAAACCATCCCTGGGCTCCAGAATACCTCCCCCCAGGCCACGGGGGGGCAGGGAGTGGGCGAACAATCTGAATTTGTTTTTCAATAGGTTTGACCAACCGCCCTCCCCCCTGACTGCACAACAACCACTGCTGCCTGTAAAGACATCAAGTCCTGCTGCCCACTCCCCACTCCACCAACACCCCCCCACTCCCAACACACAGCCCCCCATCCTGACCCTGACCAGGACCCAGGTGAGGACGGAGCTGAGGAAGATCAAGGCGAGGAAGGCGTCGGGACCGGACGGCATCAGCGCAAAGCTCCTCAAGTCCTGTGCAGACCAGCTGTGTGGGATTGTGGCGTACATCTTCAACCTGAGCCTGAAGCTGGGGAGGGTACCACAGCTGTGGAAAACATCTTGTGTGGTACCTGTACCAAAAACTTCCCACCCCAACGACCTGAACAGCTACAGACCGGTGGCCTTGACGTCCCACTTGATGAAGACCCTGGAGAGACTGCTCCTTGCTCACCTCCGCCCCCTGGTGGAACCAGCGATGGATCCACTCCAGTTCGCCTACCAGCATGGCATTGGGGTGGAGGATGCGATGATCTTCCTCCTTCACCGTTCTCTGTCCCACCTGGAGAAGCCCGGGAATGTGGTGAGGATCATGTTCTTTGACTTCTCCAGTGCTTTCAACACCATCCAACCGATGATCCTGAAGGACAAGCTGCTGCGCGCAGGGGTGGACCAGCACCTGTCATCATGGATCCTGGACTACCTCACGAACCGGCCTCAGTTTGTGAGAACCCGGGACTGTGTGTCCGACACGATCATCAGTAGCACGGGGGCCCCCCAGGGAACGGTGTTGGCTCCCTTCCTGTTCACTCTTTATACTGCGGACTTCTCACCCAACACAACACAATGCCATCTACAGAAGTTCTCTGATGACTCTGCGATCGTTGGCCTCATCTCCAATGGAGATGAAGCTGAGTACAGTGGGCTTATCCAGGACTTTGTGGACTGGTGCAATCGGAACTGCCTCCAGATCAACGCGAGGAAAACTAAGGAGCTGGTGGTGGACTGCTGCAGGCAAGGACAACCCCTCACAGCACCAGTAAATATACAGGGAACAGACATTGAGATGGCGACATCCTACAAGTACCTGGGTGTTCATCTGAACAATAAACTAGACTGGTCACACAATACTGACGCACTCTACAAGAAGGGACAGCGCAGGCTGTTCCTACTGAGGAGACTCAGGTCTTTTGGTGTACAAGGGGCACTGCTGAAGACATTCTATGACACGGTGTTGGCATCAGTCATCACTTTTGGAGTGGTCTGCTGGGGCAGTGGCATTACTGCAGCCGATAGGAAGAGACTGAACAAACTGATCAAGAAAGCTAGCTCCGTCCTGGGGCAGCGCCTTGATCCGGTGGAGGAGATAGGAGAGAGAAGGACGGTGGCTAAACTGTCATCTCTGCTGGAGTCCGAGTTCCACCCTATGCAGGACATACTGAATGCACTGAGGAGCTCATTTAGCAGCAGACTACATCATCCCAGGTGCACAACCGAGAGGTTTCGCAGGTCCTTCCTACCAACGGCTGTCAGACTGTACAACCTAAGCAGGGCTGCTCGCAGAGATAGCAAAAAGACGTAACAACCTAATAGTTTTTTGAATGCAAAAGATGCAATAGACTTACACAATAGTCCCCTCCGGCATACAACTAGGAAAATACCGGTAGCTACGGAGGGTGAGAATATGTATGGGCACATAATCATACCATGTAGGATAACTAAGTAGACGGTTGTGCTGTTTCATCCCATCTAGCAACAATGCTCTGCACTGTGTGTGTTTATACATTTACATATTTATTCCATCTAGCTACAATGCTCCGCACTGGGTGTGTTTATGTTTATGTTTATATTTATATATCTATATATTCATTCCATCTAGCTACAATGCTCCGCACTGTGTGTTTATATATCTACATATTATTCCATCTAGCTACATTGCTCCGCACTGTTTATATATTTACATATTTTTTCCGCCTAGCTGCAATGCTCCGTATTGTTTATAATATAATACACAGCTTTGTTCTCAGGCTGTTCCCAGGCGTTTTGGAACTGTGCCAAATTGTGCCAAATGGCACAGTTTGGAAAAATGTCTGTAACTTTTGAATAATTCAATGTAGAATCTTCATTTTAGGCTCTAATGAAAGGTCACACTCAGGGCTGTGTCTGTGTGTGCGTGTGTGTGGGCGGGGGGTCGTCCCCCCCCCCCCGCTACCAAGGACCGAGTTCGGCCCTCGCTACATGACGGATTACACTCCTTGCATGTTTTCACAGCGGCCCCCCCCCCCCCTCGCTACTGTATGTGTGTGTGGGGGGGGGGGGAAACCGTGAACGGACCGTGAACGCCCCCCCCCTCGCTACAGAAGAGGGCCATTGCTACATGATGGAATAGACCGATATGCTTCCCCCCGCTCCTCTTCTGCAGCGGGGGGGGGGGGCGTTCACGGTCCGAACACGGCAAATGAACCGTTTATCGCGGCGCACGCACTTCGTACTTCGTGCGCAGTACAGTTGTAATTTACCAATCAGTCAAAAGTCATTTTTGGATTACAGTTTTCAGGGATAAACAATAATTTAGCTTATAACACCTTACCTCTTCAAAGCAGCAGAGTCGTGGCAAACATCTCTTCCCCCATTGTCACACGAACGCGACGCTGCTCCGCTCGTGGATCCCGATCAAAACATAATTCCATTATTGCCGTTTTGGCGAATGATTTATGACTTTTGTCGTCGGCCTCCGTCTATTCTGCTGGAATGAGTGCAGGTCCCACTTGTGGGTGTTCTCCATGCTGCTGGGTGAGCCTGGGTCTGTAGTAGATTCGTCCAGCGTCCTTTGTTTTCATCTGTTGCAACAGTAAATCTCTCTTCACCCAGCCTGAATTTCTGTGCTTCAATTGGCTCCTGCGTTCACAGTAGGCGGGTCCTCCTTCCTAGATTTTCATTCATTGGCTCTTCAAGGTTTCAGAAACCCAATTCAAGGCCCTTATTAGTCGAATGAGAGGTCAATCAGATGAACTAATCTGTTCGCGGCTGTCTCTGCAGTTTTTTTTTTAGTGGCGCTTAGACGCCACTACATCACCATCACCACCATCATGCGTCATGCGTCCAAGCGCGCACGAGGGCACTCTCATACGCCCTCGTGCGCCCTAGAACGCAGAGACTTGCCCGCCCGCGGAACAACGGAGTGCAAGTGGTTAATTGATTAATGTGGTTTCCTAATTTTGAAAAATTTTGATAAATATTCAGTGAATCACTAAATCTTTTAACAACATGCACACTACTTTAAGATCACTCTTGAATAAGCATTAGCATATATTAGAATCCTTAAGCTGAAATGAGCTTCCTGTGGAAGAAATCACACAATGCAGCATTTAAGACACACACACACACACACACACACACACACACATATACTGTATATGTATATATAGCTTCAACAGTTTGCAATTGTTGCATAAAATGTGTAAATATATATGCTTTTTACTCTAAAGATTAACCTGTTGAACTCTGTTCAACTTCCCCCAAAACGCCTAAAAATAACATGCCCAAAGTAAATCAAAAGCTGTTCTTCAGCCCTTTGCATAATCCTCATGGGGTTAGTCTCATTTAAAAGAAAACACTCTGAATTTTTTGGCAAAACAGTCATAATCTCTCTAAGTGCTCCTGCCACTGAGTAACAAGAAAGTTCGCCTGGGTGTTTTTTTTAGATACAAATGCTTGCAAATAACATACAGCTGTCAGGTACTGGCTGGAAAACACAACAGAAATGTAGAAACAAGTGTTTTCAAGCTCAGGTCAAAATTTTGTAAAAATACGACAAAAAATGAATATATTACACAGCTTTTTTCTCAGGTTGTAACAAGGCTGTGTCTGTACTGGAAGACCGGAAATACAGCTTTTTTTTTTCAGTGCGCACTGAGACGCACTAAGATGCAGAGACGTGACCGCCCGCGGAATTCACAGAGTTCAAGGGGTTGAAATGGGTGGTTAGCATAAATGATAAAATACAAAGTGTATGCTTCATGCATTTCTGGTATTAATTTGCATTGGCCAATCTGGTCTACCCAATGAGAATAAAGCTTCAACAGCCAACAAGTTTCTCTTTTTTTGCTTCTTTTAGCATAAAACGTTAAATTGGTTTTAAATTTAGGTTATTCTGAATAATATGGGTTGTGTTAAAGTTAATTTGGATGCTTGATTTGGTTATAAATCAGCTTAATAGATTAAAAGTTTGATGTGATTTTATTAAAAGTTGCAGTTCTTATGGTTGACCACAAGATGGAGGCAGTTTCTTCTGCACTCAAGGAAGAGGAGACAGTGACGTTGCTAGGAGGCGGTTACTGTCTCAGCTCCAAAATGGCTGCCTGGATGACTCACAATGGGAGCTTGTAAATAGCAGTTGCACTGCTTAGTCTGCGCATGCGCAGTTCTCGTGCATGTAGCCGTTTTGGCCACGCATGAATGTGAGCGCGCATGTGGCAATTCAGTCACCCAGGATGTGAATGCGGCCCGCTGACCATGCTTTGCTTTGATTCTTTTAAGAAAACAGTATGGGGAACCTATGCTGTGATATACTGTATACCGGCTGCACGGTGGCGCAGTGGTTAGCACTGCGGCAGCACAGTTTACCCTTGGCCGGGGGATTGTGGGGATCGTGGGATCGTGGGTTCGATCCCAGCCCCCGACCAACAGTGATCTGTGTGGAGTTTGCATGTTCTCCCCGTGTTGCGTGGGTTTACTCCGGGATTTCTCCGGTTTCCTCCCACATGCCAAAAACATGCATGTTAGGTTAATTGGCTGTTCTAAATTGTCCCTAGATATCTGTTTCCTATAGGCCCTTAGAATAGAGGGTTAGTATTAATGAAAGCGCTTTGAGTGGTCTTTGTGACTAGAAAAGCGCTATATAAGTGCAGGTTAGTTAGTTAGTTAGTTAGATATTCATCTCAGACTGGAAGGAAGGGAGAGGCAGTAAATTTCTCTGCCAGAAGAGCATGGGGGATTGAGCAACTGGGAGACAATAGGAATTGTGATGGGAGAATGTATTGTGATGCAAGACCTCAGGCAGCAGGATTAAACAACTGGGGGACAATAGGAATTGTGATGCGAGAATGTATTGTGATGCAAGACCTCAGGCAGCAGGGGGAGTGAGTGTTGTAGTAGACCCTGCAGTATGAGGTCAATGCTTTTTCTGATTCTGAGAGATGTGAGAGAGTGAATAAAGTTTGTCTGCTGTGAATGCCTGGCCTGATTATTCCTCACTCCACACTGGTGACCCTTGACAAATAATGGAACATGAGGCAAACACCCCGGAGATGACCCGGACGGGAAGCCCCAGCAACGCGTGTGCCGTTTCGGTCAAACTACCAGACTTTTGGCTGCACAACCCGAAGTCTTGGTTCCTCCACACCGAGGCCCAGTTCGTGCTCTGGGGAATAACGGCAGATGACACCAGATATTAAAATGTGGTCGCAGCGCTGGACGCTCACACAACTCAGCAAGTAGCGAGCCTGCTCCAACAGCCCCCAGCCCACGACAAATACCGGGCTCGCAAAGCCGCGCTGACCCAACGCTACACGCTCTCAGACGTACTCAGAGTTAGGAGATGGGTCGGTGGTCAAACTGATGGAGAAGATGTTGGTGTTGATGGGCACGGATGATGGGCATTTTCTGTTTGCCCACCTTTTCCTCCGGAACCTCCCAACGGTGGCCAAAGCAGTCCTTGTCAACTCGCCGTTGCTGGCCACGCGTGACTACCGTGTGCTAGCCCAGGAGCCAGATCGGATCATCCTCACCACCAGAGCCCTCACAGTGAACGCAGTGGCATCAGAACCCAGCAAGATGGCCAGCGGAAGCGAGGAGCCAGCGATGGTAGCGGCAGTGGGGGCCAGGAAGCACCAGAGAGACACACTCTGCTCCGACCACCACTGTTTTAGAGAGGATGCATGCCGATGTGTGCCACTGTGCCAATTCAAGCGTTCGGGAAACGCCAAGACCGGCAGTCGGTAGCAGCTGCGACCGCCGGTGAAGAAAGCAAGCTGCTCTATGTGACAGACTCGCGCTTGGGGAGACGGTTCCTCGTGGACTCCGGCTCCCAAAAGAGCCTCATCCTGCCGTCCTACGCCAACCGGCTAGCGGGTGCTAGCGGCCCTGAGCTGACGGCCGCAAACGGCTCGGACATTAATGTCACGGCTGGCCCTCATGAGCCAGCATAAGACGCCACAGACCAGTAAAGTTGCACAGAGGTTTATTCACAGTTCAAGGCAAGGGTAGGACAAGATAACTAGCCGCATGGGCTGAGCAGCAAGATTATCCATTAACATAACAACGATCAATGACGCCAGAGACGAGGAACGCTCGCTCACCATCAGACAAAGCAGAAAAGGACAAGGAATATGAGCGATAACTTCAACAATAAACACACTTACATTAGAGGAGAATCGTGGATGAACATTAGGAGAATGTTGACGGGAATGTTGACGAGACAGCCGCAAGATGCAGCCGCTGGTGCCGGCATTTAAAGCCGGCTGCTAACGACTGCAAATGCAGCACAGCTGCTCAGATTCTGACAGCAGGGAACTCCCGAGTGTTTGACCAATCAGAGCCCGGGGAGCCAGAATGACAACACCGCTATCAAAGCCTGACAGGAATGATGTGTAGCCCGAGCATGGACAAAATAGCGCTTGGGTTATGACAGGACCCCCCCCCCCCCAAAGGCAGACTCCCGGACGCCTGTAAACATCCACACACCCCCACCCCAGGGCGGGTGGATGGGGAAGCAGGCAGAGGGGGGACAGAATCAACCTCATAGAAAACACGATAACCTACCACACAAATCACAATAAAGACAAGGCAGGGGCAGAAAACAAACAGGGGATAAATTCACAGGGGAGCCGGGAAAAAAGAAAAAAAAAACTAAACTGTACAATACAAGAACACATAACACAAAGAAAAAACAGCTTAACAAAGTACAAATATATATCACGGACACACAGATCGCCCCAAAGGTCTCCCGAGTCAGCGGACGGAGCCACTGTTTACAGCAGGAGATGTTACAGCAGGAAGAGCTAGTGCTAGCTAGCACTCAACCACCACCCGATGCTAACGGAGGAACTCGACATACCGGGAACTGTAGCGAAAACGACGCGGGTGCCGGGCTGGAGCTTAGGCGGCGTGCAAGAAATATAAGACAGAATAATAAAGAGCGATGGCAAGAACCAAGCAGACCGCCAGTAAAATCTACTGGAGGAAAAAGTCCCCCAGGAAGCAGCTAGCCACCAAGGCTGTTCGGAATAGCGCTCCGGCCACCGGCGGAGTGAAGAAGCCTCACCGTTACAGGCCCATGGCTCTGAGAGAGATCTGTCGCTACCAGAAATCCACGGAGCTGCTCATCCGTAAGCTGCCCATCCAGCGCCTGGTGAGGGAGATCGATCAGGACTTCAAGACCGACCTGCGCTTCCAGAACTCTGCCATCATGGCTCTGCAGGAGGCCAGCGAGGCCTACCTGGTGGGTCTCTTCTTCGCTAAGAGGGTCACCATCATGCCCAAAGACTTCCAGCTGGCCCGCCGTATCCGCGGAGAGAGAGCTTAGACTTTCTGCTGCACATTCACCAACCACAATGCTCCACACTGTGTGTCTATATATATATATTTATAGTAATATGTACATATGTTTACTAGCTGTTCTTGTTTTTTCTTGCCTTCTGATTGTTGCTCTGAGTGTTGCTATCCCTGTGCTGTTGCAATCCTGGAATTTCCCCATTGTGGGACTAATAAAGGCTTATCTTATCTTATCTTATCTTAAATGTCATGACAAAGCTGGATTACCAGACCGTTACAGAGAGAAAAAAAAAACTCAACTCCCATGAATTGGCAGCAAACCAAAAGAAAAACCCTCAACAGTTCTGAACCCAATACTGATGTGGCTGAACAGTGGCCAAACTTTGGAATACAGAAGCTGAACAAGTTCATTATCTAGGCATCAAAATCAGACCAACTAGACCCAATCTGGCAGAATAAAGATCTAAAGTAGATGTTACAGCAAGTATTTAGCAACAGCCAGCCAGAAAAATAATCATGGAGGCATTATGTCTGATGAAAAAAGGTCTGCTCTGAGGATTCTTTGATCAAAGATGCAATAGACAGGCAACATCTTGCTAAACAGAAACTCAAAAACATGTGAATTGCCATGACAAGGGTACATATATTCATTAAACCCAAAATAGGAGTGATATAAGCGATGTTCAATATAACCATAATAGATTCAAAAATTGAGGAAAAGTGTTAACAAAATCAGATAAACTCGGCCGTCTTCAAGGCCAAAAGGCCAAACAAGAGAAAAAAAACTCTGTATATAAACAAGACTGAATGGGGAAAAAAAAAAAAAAAACAAGTGGCCAAGTCACACATTGAAGTACACCATTAGATCTTGCCTGTGGAGTATTTCAGTCCAAAAAAACCCCCTCAAAATCACAGAAACTACAGAGGGGCGAAAGAAGGGGAAAAAAGCACACCAGGATGATAGGCATAATATACAGTTCAGGGGGCCTCCCAGCCCCCAGCATCCAAACCGCTAACAGGGGTAGCGGGACATGTTCTGGCGGCCTCCCCGAATCCTGGGCCGAGGATGACCATACCTCTGGCGGCCGGACCAGGGTGCCAAATATACAGTACTGTTTATCGGGAGGACGGCCCCGGATGCCAAACGGGAAGAGCAGGCTTCCAGGTGGTCGACCCACATCAACCTGCCAACAGGACCACTGGAGGGGGATCAGCGATGGTCTCCCAATGGCGGGGAGAAGCCAGGGAGAACTGGGTCAACCAAGGTTAATCCCCGTGGTTCCAGATGTGGGGGAGGGAGGAACGTGACGAGGGTAGGGAATTAGTTTGGGGTTATTCAGCAGTGGGTCTGCAGCACCATCTCCGGATCCCACCCAAACAGGCGCTAGCAGGGCCGGAACCAATCCGGTAGAGAATCCTGACTGGACAGACGCTGCACCCACGATGGACCCCGATTGGGTCTGAACCACTTCGGTGATGAACTCCGACTGAGCGGAAGCTGCACCTGCATTGGACCCCGATTGGGTCTGATACACTTCGGTGACGAACTCCGACTGAGCAGACACTGCACCCGCGTCGGACCCTGATTGGGTCTGGGCCACACCAGTACCGACCTCCAACTCTGAACCCAGAACCTCCGGCACAGTGATTGATGTCTGTTCTGCACCGGCAACCTAGGGCAAAGGCTCAGAAGAAGAAGAAAAAGAAGAACCGGGATCAGGGACACCGGTAGCGCCAGAACCCGGAAAGGCAAGTTTGGAAGCAGTGGACGGCTGCGCCCGGCTCGCCTCCCCAAGAGACAGGCAAAAATGCTCAATAACAGAAAAGACAAAAACAATACTGAGCACTTGCCTGATCTCAAGTTCGGACGCCGTCCAGGACTTCGACGATCCGGGCTCAGACGGGAGGAGGTCATCTTCTGGCTCCCATTCAGCCGTGTCGTAATCTGCCTCTGGCAAAAAGGCATCCGCAGCCTGAGGACCCTCCGACGCCATCGTCCACGCTGGCAACCCATACAGCGTGGTGGCAGGGGGCCCCTGGCCCGCTGGGTCGGACTGCCCATCCGTGGAGACCCGGGGACGCTCCGTCGTCGGCGCAGGCTCCAAACAGTAGTCTGATCCCCTCCTCCGTCCTTGATGTGGCTGTGGGGCTGGAATCTTCTGCTCCAGGACCGCAGGCCCCCTCCTCATCTGATGATGCTCGGCTGACGTCGAGGAATGCTCAGTGGGGGAGACACAGAGGCAGCGGGTTTAGTAATTACCTCAGCAGGTGGCGGAGGCACGGGGGGCTGCAAACCCCGAACCTCACCCCCAGAAGTCAGGCAAGACAAATCACTATTAGGGGAAAAAGAGTGAACTTGTACTCGCCTGTCTCCCAGAGGGAGGATGGTGCCTGCTGCAGGGAATGTTACTCCTTCCTCTCCCTGTCGGATGGTGGCAGAGGGCTCCCTGGAAGGATGGGGGGGGGGGCACTCAAGATGGAATCGATGCGGGGCTCGCCAGAGCAGAACTCCTCATACACCCAGCAGCTGGAGAAGGCGTCGGAGAGGAGGGGGCGACAGCCGAGACGGGCAGGGCACGACGCGCTGACGGGACAGCGGGGGAAGACGGCCCGGGGAGAGAGGCTGCGGGGGTTCCCTCCTGGTGAGACGCTGAAGAGACAGCTGTCGGGTTGAAGGGGTCAGTCCAGCGACCCGGAGCAGGACCCGGACGGGACTTTTGCTGAGAATGCCTCTGGCCGCGATGCCAACGTCTTCGACGGACCACGGGTAGTGCGAACTTCTGGACTGGATCGAGGAAGGGATCGGGATCCCAAAGCGGGCAGCAGGGGTGCCATCTCCCCCACCTCAGGTCATCTTCTTCCTCGTCCAACCAAAAAATCACGCATTGGGCGGCGATGTCTAGCATCCTCACGTTGACTTCTGGGTGGTCGGAGTAGTGGGGGCGCAGTTGGCTAAGCACCCTCTCAGCGCAGTCCAGGTAACAGTGGATCTCAGAATTAATGTCAAGGTCGGAGGCGGCGATGAGGATTTCATCAACTTCCTCCAGCACCTCGGTCAGCTGGTGGCTGGAACCCCGAGTGCAACCCCTCCGCAACGGCATAATTCCAGTTCACCGTACCCAGACAGGAAAGAGCAGAGTTCTCCTGGATGCAACTTCACAGAGAACGGCGTCTCCTTCTGGCGGCTGTCTACTGTCACGGCTGGCCCTCACGAGCCAGCATAAGACGCCACAGACCAGTAAAGTTTCACAGAGGTTTATTCACAGTTCAAGGCAAGGGTAGGACAAGATAACTAGCTGCGTGGGCTGAGCAGCAAGATTATCCATTAACATAACAACGATCAATGATGCCAGAGACGAGGAACACTCGCTCACCATCAGACAAAGGAAAAGGGCAAGGAATACGAGCGATAACTTCAACAATAAACACACTTACATTAGAGGAAAATTGTGGATGAACATTAGGAGAATGTTGACGGGAATGTTGACGAGACAGCCGCAAGATGCAGCTACTGGCACCGGCATTTAAAGCCGGCTGCAAACGACCGCAAATGCAGCGCAGCTGCTCAGACTCTGACAGCAGGGAACTCCCGAGCGTTTGACCAATCAGAGCCCGGGGAGCCAGAATGACAACACTGCTGTCAAAGCCTGACAGGAATGATGTGTAGCCTGAGCGCGGACAAAATAGCGCTCGGGTTATGACAATTAAGGCTTTTGGTGAAAAGACACTGACTGTATCCCTACATGGCCGTACATATGAGTGGACAGTCGTCATAGCAGCATGCAGTTTCCCAATCTTGGGCACTGATTTTTTGTGTGCACACGGACTACTAGTTGATGTTGCTAACAGATGCCTGATTAATGCAATGTCTTTTGATTCCCTCCCCTGTACAGCTCGAGGAGCCGGGCCAACAATGCTAGCCAATGTCACAGCTCCAGGTGGTAAGTTCCACACACTACTCACCCAGTTCCCAGCACTCACGGTCCTGACGTTTTCGGTGGCCATCACTAAACACAGGGTGGAGCACTTTATTACCACCACCGGGCTGCCCGTTTTTGCACGACCTCGGTGCCTGGACACAGCTAAACTGACCATAGCACGCAAGGAGTTTGCCAACTTGGAAAGGCTGGGCATCATCAGGTGCTCAAACAGCCCATGGGCATCCCCACTACATATGGTCCCTAAGGCCGAGTGATTGTGGCGACCTTGCGGAGATTTCCGCAGATTAAACAACGCCACAGCGCACGACCGCTACCCGATTCCCCATATTCAGGATTTTTCAGTTCACTTCGCCGGGGCACGTATTTTTTCTAGGATAGACCTGGTCCGTGGTTACCACCATGTCCCGGTGCGCGCGGAGGACATACCTAAAATGGCAGTAATAACCCCGTTTGATCTGTTTGAGTTTTTACGCATGCCCTTAAGATTAAAAAGCGCGGCACAGACATTCCAACACATGATGGATGCGGTGTTGCATGATCTACCGTTTGTGTTTGTCTACCTGGATGGCATCCTGGTGGCCAGCGCGTCCAAGGACGAACATGTAGCCCACCTCAGGACGGTTTTCCGGAGGTTAGAGGAGCACGGATTAATAATCAACCCGGTGAAATGCCAGTTCGGCGTGACGGGGATCGATTTTTTGGGGCACCACATTTCACCGGAGGGAGTGATACCCTTGCTGGACAAGGTGCACGTGGTGGCGAATTTTCCCTGGCCTCAGACGGTCAGGGCGCTGCAGGAGTCTTTGGGGATGGTTAACTTTTATAACCGTTTCCTCCCCCGCACAGCCCAGCTCATGCAGCCATTGCATGCCGCACTAAAGAAATGGAAACCGGTGGACAGAGTCGACTGGACTCCTGAGTGGGAGCAGGCATTCTCTGAGGTTAAAACAGCCCTGGCAAACACCACACTATTGGCGCACCTGGACCCGGCGGCTTGGATAGCGCTCACTACCGACGCCTCGGACGTGGCCATAGGGGCCGTCGTGGAGTAACGCGTCGCCAGTTCTTGGCAGCCGCTCGCTTTTTTTTAGCAGGTCTTTGCACGACAGTGAGTGTAAATACAGCGCATTCAACAGAGAGTTACTGGCTCTCCACCTGGCCATACGCCACTTCCAGTTTTGGCTGGAAGGGTGCAGCTTCACTGTGTTGGTGGACCACAAGTCGCTAACATACGCGATGGCCAGGGTTTCAGAACCATGGTCCGGCTGGCAGCAGAGACAGCTGACCGCGATCTTGGAGTTTACAACCGATATTCAGCATGTGGACGGTAAACTGAATGTGGTGGCGGACTGTCTCTCACACGTAGTAGTGGCCCCAGTCTACGTACGGATAGATTACACGGCGATGGCCGCAGAGCAGATTGGCGATGCGGATGTGTGCGCACTCCAGTCTGGACCAACAGGGTTAAGGCTCGAGAGCAAGAAGGGCGGGCCCCCCCAATCTGTGACGTCTCCACAGGACGCCCGCGCCCGGTGGTCCCATGTGCTTGGCGCCGCCGCGTTTTTGAGTCCATTCACGCCCTGGCGCACCCAGGAGTGCGCACGTCAGTCAAAATGGTGGGAGCAAAGTTCGTATGGTCGGGCCTGTGCAAACAGGTGAAAGAGTGGGCTGCAGCCTGCGTAGCGTGCCAAAGAGCCAAAGTGCACAGGCACACAAAGGCCCCTTTGGAGCCGTTCTGTATCCCGGCTAAGACGTTCGACCACATTCATGTGGACCTCATGGGCCCCCTCCCGCCATCGCAGGGGTTCACGCACCTCCTGACAGTGGTGGACCACACCACACGATGGCCAGAAGCAGTCTCGCTAGCTTCCACTGCGTCCGCGGACGTAGCGCGTGCCTTTTTGACAACATGGGTGGAACGTTTTGGCATCCCTTTGGACATCACGTCTGATTGGGGCCCTCAGTTTGTTTTTTTTAGATTTTTTTTAGATTTAGTATACTTTATTGATCCCCAGAGGGGAAATTGAGGGTCATCCACCACCTGGATGGATGAAGCAGCCACAATACGGTGCTATCCCTTAACCAGTCACACACACATTCACACCTAGGGCCACTTTAGAGTCTCCAATTAACCTAACCTGCATGTTTTTGGCATGTCAGAGGAAACCGGAGAAATCCTGGGGTAAACCCACGCATACACGGGGAGAACATGCAAACTCCACACAGATCACTGTTGGT
This sequence comes from Pholidichthys leucotaenia, assembly GCA_020510985.1. Taxonomy (NCBI): domain Eukaryota; kingdom Metazoa; phylum Chordata; class Actinopteri; order Cichliformes; family Pholidichthyidae; genus Pholidichthys; species Pholidichthys leucotaenia. The sequence goes on along the minus strand of CM035837.1, from coordinate 50,409,091 downwards.
CGGGGGCTGGGATCGAACCCACGATCCCCACGATCCCCCGGCCAAGGGTAAACTGTGCTGCCGCAGTGCTAACCACTGTGCCACCGTGCAGCCCCGATGGCCCGTAGCCTGGGCATCGCAATTCATCGCACAACCGCATACAACCCACAGGCCAATGGGTGATGCGAGCATTTCCTCAGATCTCTGAAAGCAGCGCTCAGGGCTTCGTTTGCGGATGCAAATTGGGTGGACCAGTTGCCGTGGGTTCTATTAGGGTTGTGTTCCGCACCAAAAGAGGATTTGGAGGCTTCCCCAGCAGAGCTGGTTTTTTCTCAGCCGCTGTGACTCCCCGGGGGAATTTTTACCAAATAACCCCGCACTGAACACCCATCCGTCCCCGCGTTCACAGCATAGTGCAGACGCAGGCACGCTACCTGGCCCGGCCCACCACTGTTTTTCACGCACTCTTGTGCCGAAAACTTTGAAGAATGCGGCGTTCATGTTTGTCAGGCACGATGCCCACCGGCCCCCATTGCGCCCACCCTACGATGGCCCGTTTAGAGTGCTGGAACCATGGGACAAACATTTTGTGTTGGACTTGGGGGGTCGATGGGAGAAAATCTGTATAGACAGGCTTAAACTCGCCTTTGTGGTGGCAGACGAGCAGGTGATGTTGGCTCGAGTTCCTCGGCGTTGAAGACCCCCACTGAGAACTCCCCAGGTAAACGATCGATTCATCAGAGCAGTCACACGAAAATGCTGAATGCCCCCCCCCCTCCATTGTCCACCCACAGATGGACACACCCCCAGGAACCCCTCACCGGCACAGCAGCACCGTGGAGCTGAAGACCCCTCATTACAGCAGATATGGGAGGAGGCTGAAGCCGAAAGGACGTGAGAGTTAGTGCTCAGTCTGAGACTCTGGGGGGGGGGGGCGTATGAGGAACCCATGCTGTGATATTCATCTCAGACTGGAAGGAAGGGAGAGGCAGTAAATTCCTCTGCCAGAAGAGCATGGGGGATTAAGCAACTGGGGGACAATAGGAATTGTGAAGGGAGAATGTATTGTGATGCAAGACCTCAGGCAGCAAGATTAAGCAACTGGAGGACAATAGAAATTGTGATGCGAGAATTTATTGTGATGCAAGACCTCAGGCAGCAGGGGGAGTGAGTGTTGTAATATAAAGGAGAGACCCTGTTGTGACCCGAGCGCTGGTCTTGTCCGCACTCAGGCTACGTATAGCTCGCTGCCGGCTTTGACAGCTGTGGGTTATATTCTGGCTTCACCGGGCTCTTATTATGAAGGCGCTCGGTGGGGCTCCCGGCTGTCAAGGTCGGCCAGCTGACTGTCATTACTGCTCGTTAGGGCTCACCCTTATTAGGCGGACGCTGACGGCAGTTAGATTGCAGGAGTATCGTCAGACATCATCCAAGCCTCGTCAGACATTCATCGTTCTGGTCTGGTCAGGTTCGTGTGCATATTCTCGTGCTTTGCTCGTTCATGTCATGCCATGTTTTAGACCGTATGTGGCTGGGGTTAGCCTTACGGGCCCATGCTCAGTGTTCAGTGTCTTTTCGTCACAGTCATAGTCTTGTATGTGTGTCTCGTGTTTTGTAAATAAATCACCATCTTTGCAAACTCATCGGTGGACTCTTGGCGTCTTATGGTGATCCGCGAGAATCACCGCATGACAGTATACTCCTGCCACAGACGTCTAAACGGAGACGCCACACCGAGATGACTTTCTTCCGTGAGTTTTGCTATTGTGTGGAGTTTTTTCTCCTGTAGTTGGACCTGGTAGGGAGATGCCTGTCAGCGAGTATGATTATTGCCCGGAGTGGCTGGAGGAGATTGATGGCTATCTGGCTGAAGCCGCCCGTCTCATGCCCACTGAAGCGGCCGATCATTACTTATGCCTCGCACAGCGGGCTGTGCACCGTTACCATCTCACCTATATTCCGGTAGGAGAAAAGAGATTATCATGGATTTTTGCACAACGCACATTGAGGGAGAAGGTGCTCCTGGGAACCCCTCCACCTCCCGCGAGGACAGCGTCCCTGGCGAGAGTGGAGATTCGTCAGCTGGAGGGAAAACCCGGCAGGGGACCTGTGGATCGGAATCCAGTGCCTGCCGCCCGCCCAGTCCCAGTGTCATGTGTTCCCGGGCCCTTCGCCACTCCATCGGCCAGTAGGCCCCATAGCCGTGCTCCTACCAAGCCCCAACGAGAATCCCGTCCGGATCCAGCTCCGGGTCGTCGGAGGGACCCAGCCTCCCTGTTGGCCGCATCATATACACTACCGTTCAAAAGTTTGGGGTCACTTAGAAATTTCCCTATTTTTGAAAGAAAATCACTTTTTTTCAATGAAGAAACCTTTAAACTAATCAGAAACACACTCTATACATTGCTAATGTGGTAAATGACTATTCTAGCTGCAAATGTCTGGTTTTTGGTGGAATATCTACATAGGTGTATAGACTCCCATTTCCAGCAACTATCACTCCAGTGTTCTAATGGTACAATGTGTTTGCTCATTGCATCAGAAGGCTAATGGATGATTAGAAAACCCTTGTGCAATCATACTAGGTCTGCAATTCTGTAATTGCTGCAAATGGAGGATTCTTTGACGAAAGCAAAGTTTGAAGGAAAAAATTATTATTTCAAATACAAATCATTATTTCTAACCTTGTCAATGTCTTGACTATATTTTCTATTCATTTTACAACTCATGGTGGTAAATAAGTGTGACTTGTCATGGAAAACACAAAATAATTGTCTGGGTGACCCCAAACTTTTGAACGGTAGTGTACGTCACGACAGAAGGGAATCCCCGCAGCCGCTGCCCACGGGTCATCTGTTCCAGCTGCGCTGTCAGCTCCTCGTGCCTGCCACGCCCCGACTGCCATGTCCTCCTCTGTGATGTCACCCCCCGTGGCTGGGAATGCTGTGAGTCGTGCTTTGGCGAGGCCTGTCAGCAATCCATCTCGAGCGGCTCCTCCTCGTGGCCCCGAGGAGCCTGCCGTTTTCTCCCGGAGGGATAAAAGGATAACTTCACCTGCTGCAGCAGGCATCATCTTCTCTCCAGGAGACAGGCAAGTGCAAATTGTTTCTTCCCATCATTATTATGATCTGCCTTGTCTGACTCCTGGGGCTGGAGTTCGGGGTTCACAGCCCCCCGAGCTTCCGCCACCTGCTGTAACTGTTATTCCTAAACCTGCTGCCTCTGTGTCTTCCCCTGCCGAGTGGTCCATGACGCCAGGCCTACGTCGCGGGAGGAGGAGGGGGCCTGCGCGGCTGGAAAGCCTGGATCCAGCCCAGCAGCCACGTCGTGGACAGAGGAGGAGAGCAGACTGCGGCCCGGAACCTGTGCCGACGGAGAATCGTCCCTGGGTTTCCTCAACGGAACGGTCTGAGTCAGCGGGTCGAGTGTCCCCTGCCCCCACGCCATACGGGTCATCGGCGTGGACATCAGCGCGGGAGGAACCTCAGGCTGCAGATGTCATCTTTCCAGCTGCGGAGCCCGACGCAGCTGAGTTGGAGCCTGCGGACGAGAGTCGCCGCCCTGAACCTGGATCGACGAAGTCCTGGGTGGCAACAGAACCCGAGTGCAGGCAAGTGCTCCCTATTGTGTCTCTATCCTCTGTTTCGGAGCATTTGTGCCTGCCTCTCGGGGAGGCGAGTGAGGAGCAGCCGCCTGCTGCGCCCGAGCTCGTCTCGCTGAGTTCTGTTGCTACCAGTGATACTGATCCGGGTTTTCCTGTTGTGTGTGAGCTTAATTGCAGTGTCGCCGGCATGGAGCCAGTCGGGGTCACTGATTTGGAGGTTCCAGGTTCGGGGGTGGAGATCGTCAGCGGAGCTGCACCGACCCAGTCGGGGTCCGTTGTGGAGGCTGCGGTGGCCCAATCGGGGTCCGACGGGGGGGCGCCCGAGACCCAATCGGGGTCCATCGTGGGAGCGGCCTTGGCCCAATCGGGGTCCGACGTGGGTGCGCCAGAGGCCCAATTGGGGTCCACCGCAGGCGCAGTTCTGGCCCAATCAGGGCAGGACGGGAGTGTGCCCAAGGCCCAGTAGGGGTCCATTGCGGGAGCTGCTTTGGCCCAATCGGGGTCCGACGTGGGTGCAGCCGGAACTCAATCGGGGTCCAGCGGAGGTGCAGCGCCGGTATGGTCCGTGGACGGTGGAGGAGCTGCAGACCCTTCGCCATCGGATGGAGTTCGGGCTCATCTTTGCCTTCTAGTCCCTCTACTGAGTCGTCGCCCCTGTGCATCACCGCCAGGGGCCGTGGGGGTCCCTTCTTGCTCGCTCCGGCTCTCCCGAGCTTTATCTCCACCAGGGAGGCCGCCGTGGGCTGTTTTCCCCCGGTACTGGTGGCTGAGGGACGCAGGTCGGCAGTCTGAGGAACTGCTTCGCTGGGTCGGCCACCCGACGTGTTATGTGTTTTGCTGGGCGACCTGGTTCGGCCACCAGAGGAATGGACGTGCTGGGCTTTGGACTGTGATGAGCCGCCCGGCCATGTCCCACCCCCCATGACCGCCCATCAGCCGTTGGACGCGGGGAGACCACCTGAACTGTTCCTGTGGCGCCTGGTGTCCGCCGATCGGCATGAACTGTTGGGGGGGTTAAGGTCACTTTTTTGGTGGGGGTTGTTCCAGTAATTGTTCTGGTTTTTTTTTTCTTGTTATCCGGTGTTTTGTAATGGTTATTTGGGTATCTGTGGGTATTTGTGATCTGCCCTGCAATTGCCTTATTTTGTTTTATGTGCAGTTAGGTTTGACCCAGTAATTGTTCTGTTTTTCTGTATTTGGTTATTTGAAAATTCCCTCGAGCATTCACACAGGTGAGAGGCTATTTTCTTGTGAAATGTGGGCAAAGATTTAATTTTTTTTCTTGCTGTCCTGTGCTGTTTGCTGTAATTGTTATTTTGGCATTTAATCAGATCTGAGTGTTTGGTATTTTTTTTTGTCATTGTGCTGTGTTAGTTTTGTTTCCCTTGCCTGGTCTTGATTGTGTTTTATTTTACTACTTCTGGGTTTGGTCTCTCTCTCTCCGGACCTGCCCCCAGCCGCCCACCCTGGAGGGGGTGGGGTGGGGGGGCAGGGTGGTCTATGGGCTTTCTGGAATCCCGCCCTTGGAGGGAGGGTACTGTTGTGACCCGAGCGCCAGTCTTGTCCGCGCTCGGGCTACGTATAGCTCGCTGCGGGCTTTAACAGCTGTGGGTTATATTCTGGTTTCACCGGGCTCTTATTGTGAAGGCGCTCGGTGGGGCTCCCGGCTGTCAAGGTCGGCCAGCTGACTGTCATTACTGCTCGTTAGGGCTCGCCCTTATTAGGCGGACGCTGACGGCAGTTAGATTGCAGGAGTATCGTCAGACATCATCCAAGCCTCGTCAGACATTCATCGTTTTGGTCTGGTCAGGTTCGTGTGTATATTCTCGTGCTTTGCTCGTTCATGTCATGCCATGTTTTAGACTGTAAGTTGCTGGGGTTAGCCTTACGGTCCCATGCTCAGTGTTCAGTGTTTTTTCGTCACAGTCATAGTCTTGTATGTGTGTCTCGTGTTTTGTAAATAAATCACCATCTTTGCAAACTCATCGGTGGACTCTTGGCGTCTTATGGTGATCTGCAAGGATCACCACATGACAGACCCTGCAGTATGAGGTCAATGGTTTTTTCTGATTCTGAGAGATATGAGAGTGTGAATAAAGTTTGTCTGCTGTTAATGTCTGGCCTGATTATTCCTCTCTCCACAACAGAAGAGTCTCTCTTTAATTCAGTTTTCACCCATGCAAGAATAATCTTACAATTTTAAGTTTGCGTGTGATTCAGCGCTGTTACTTAACAATTTCCTGTCAGCAACGTTTATTACTGTTGCGTGTCCAGCGTGAAATAATTAATTCCACTGCATTGCACAAGGTTTATAAAAAAAATGGTTAATTCAATTTACCTTGCCAGGAATTCTTGCCAACGTGTTGAATTAACAAAGAGGGATCAGATTCTTTGCAATTCCATCTTTTCAGGCCTTAATTAATTCAGCATATGTCAATGCTTTTTCAACTTCAGCATGCTTCAAAAACAGTCTGTACAGTGTAGCAGTTTGAGCGGGGGGTCTATGACCCCTTCTCCTTGCTGCTTCTTCACACAGACACTCTGAGCAGGGCGAATAAGGGGGGTGAATCACCTCCTCCCCCTTGTGCTCTCTCACACAGACACTGCCAGGCTCAGCCAGATAAGAGAAGGGGGGGGGGGGTGAAGCACATGCACCTGGCTGGGCAGCCAGTTAGATACAGAGAAGAAAAAAAAACTTTTACCGTGCAACAGATCAGATTTAACTATACCAACACAGCTTATGAAATTATAATTTCATGTCCATCTCTAGCAGAGCCCCACATAGGGCATCATTGTATGTAGTGGATTTATGTGTTTACAGGAATTTTAATGTTGGTACAAGCATTAATTACTAACTACTAACTAACTAACCTTCACTTATATAGCGCTTTTCTAGTCACAAAGACCACTCAAAGCGCTTTCATTAATACTAACCCTCTATTCTAAGGGCCTATAGGAAACAAATATCTAGGGACAATTTAGAACAGCCAATTAGCCTAACATGCATGTTTTTGGCATGTGGGAGGAAACCGGAGAAATCCCGGAGTAAACCCACGCAACACGGGGAGAACATGCAAACTCCACACAGATCACTGTTGGTCGGGGGCTGGGATCGAACCCACGATCCCACGATCCCCACAATCCCCACAATCCCCCGGCCAAGGGTAAACTGTGCTGCCGCAGTGCTAACCACTGCGCCACCGTGCAGCCCATAATGTAAATATGAATGTGAGTAGGAATGAAGATTTATTTTCATTACACTCAGATCCTTGTTAGGGGCACCAGTCCCGATAATGGACAATTTTATTAACAATTCTTTATTTGTACCAATTATGGATTAGTCTAAAAAAAACCAAACTTGTGAGTTCTTGACTCCTGATAATCAAGGTGGACATGAAATCAAATAATAACTCCCATATGTCTTTCAAAAGTTAAATAAGAAATGTCAGAATAGGTTAACATATATGGATAACTTTAAACAGAGAATTCAACATGTATCATGGGCATTATAGACTATTACTGAGTTACTTCTGGATCAAGCATTTGTGGAACCAAATAAAGCACAGTTCTCAGTATACTGGAAATTGGAAAACCATAAAATACACACGTGGACAAAATTGTTGGTACCCCTCTGTTAATGAAAGAAAAACCCACAATGGTCACAGAAATAACTTGAATCTGACAAAAGTGTTAATAAATAAAAATTCTATGAAAATTAACCAGTGAATATCAGACAATGCTTTTGAATTGTGGTTCAACCGAATTATTTTAAAAAACAAACTCATGAAACAGGCCTGGACAAAAATGATGGTACCCTTAACTTAATATTTTGTTGCACAACCTTTTGAGGCAATCACTGCAATCAAACGATTTCTGTAACTGTCAGTGAGACTTCTACACCTCTCAGCAGGTATTTTGGCCCACTCCTCATGAGCAAACTGCTCCAGTTGTCTCAGGTTTGAAAGGTGCCTTCTCCAGACAGCATGTTTCAGCTCCTTCCACAGATGTTCAATAGGATTTAGATCAGGGCTCATAGAAGGCCACTTTAGAATAGTCCAATGTTTTGCTCTTCGCCATTCTTGGGTATTTTTAGCTGTGTGTTTTGGGCCATTATGCTGTTGCAAGACCCATGACCTGCGACTGAGACCAAGCTGTCTGACACTGGGCAGCACATTTCTCTCTAGAATACCTTGATAGTCTTGAGATTTCATTGTACCTTGCACAGATTCAAGACACCTTCAAGACACCCTGTGCCAGATGCAGCAAAGCAGCCCCAGAACATAACAGAACCTCCTCCATGTTTCACAGTAGGGACAGTGTTTTTTTTCTTGGTATGCTTCATTTTTGCGTCTGTCAACATAGAGCTGATGTGCCTTGCCAAAAAGTTCCAGTTTTGTCTCGTCTGTCCATAGGACATTCTCCCAGAAGCTTTGTGGCTTGTCAAAATGCAGTTTGGCAAATTCCAGTCTGGCTTTTTTATGATTTGTTTTCAACAGTGGTGTCCTCCTTGGTCATCTCCCATGAAGTCCACTTTGGCTCAAACAACGATGGATGGTGTGATCTGACACTGATGTACCTTGACGTTGAAGTTCACCATGAATGTGTTTAGAGGTTGTTCTGGGCTCTTTTGTTACCATTCATATTATCCATCTTCTCCTGAGGCCACGTCCAGGGAGGTTGGTTACAGTCCCGTGGATCTTAAATTTCTGAATAATATGTGCAGCTGTAGTCACAGGAACATCAAGCTGCTTGGAGATGGTCTTATAGCCTTTACCTTTAACATGCTTGTCTATAATTTTCTTTCTAATCTCCTGAGACAGCTCTCTCCTTTGCTTCCTCTGCTCCATGTTTAGTGTGATACACACCATGTCACCAAACAGCACAGTGACGACTTGTCACCCTTTAAATAGGCCGACTGACTGATTTCAAGTTTGCAGACACCTGTGATGTTAATTAGAGGACACATCTTGGTTGAACATGTCCCTATGGTCACATTATTTTCAATCTTTTCTAGGGGTACCATCATTTTTGTCCAGGCCTTTTTCATGAGTTTGTTTTTTAAAGTAATTCTGTTGAACCACAATTCAAAAGCATTGTCTGATATTCACTGGTTAATTTTCATAGAATTTTTATTTATTACCACTTTTGTCAGATTCAAGTTATTTCTCAGAATCAGAATCAGAATCAGAATCAGATTTATTGCCATTGTTCATGTAGTACACAAACTAGGAATTTGTCTCGGTGCAATGCTGCAACATTAAACATGATAAAATAAAAGAAATAAACTATACATGCAATAAAGTGTAGAATAAGAATGAGTAATACTAGTCAGCAGTTTAAATAGATTAGCGAGCAGCAGATAATGTGGAGAACCATATAGTGCAGTCGGTAATGCAAGAAGAAAACAGTGATGATTGACATGAGTCTGGTTGAGCTGCTGTACATAGTGCACGAGAGTCAATGAGTCACTTAGTGTTCAGCAGTCTGATGGCAGAGGGGAAGAAGCTGTTCATGTGACGGGAGGTTTTACTCTGAATGGACCGAAGTCTTCTACCTGAGGGGAGAGGGGCAAACAGTACGTGACCAGGGTGTGAAGGATCGGCTATGATTGGCTATGATCCGGCCAGCACGCCTCCGGGTCCTGGAGATGTACAGATCCTGGAGAGATGGGAGCTTGCAGCCGATCACCTTCTCAGCAGTACGCACGACGCGCTGCAGCCTGTGATCGTTCTGTGACCATTGTGGGTTTTTCTTTCATTAACAGAGGGGTACCAACAATTTTGTCCACGGCTGTAGCATTGGTTAAGAAAAGTGGATGCAATTTTATGAAGAAAATGATGATTAACTATTTATAAAAATAGAAAATTGGTGTTACTCTAAAAAAAAAACCCCAAAAACATAGATTAATGAAAGGGCAAAATGCATTTTGAAATTCTGATCGGGGTTTGCATGAAATTGAGTTTAAAGAACTTATACCATGAATATTCTGAAGAACTAAGTTAAATTAAACAACAGACGATCAGCCAAGCAGACTCATTGCGTCCCAGTAGGTAGCAGCCAGGTCCACTGGATTCTGTTTCAACTGGACCAGTGTGGGTTCTGTTGGGAGACTGGCACACAGGCTCCTTACCACAGTTATGGCCTACTCCCGAGATCACAAAGGCTGTTCTTCAGCAAGCTGGGTGAGGTCTTCTCTCATGTACTGAAGAAGGAATTAGTCATCAGTCATCAGAAATTCAAAATGGTGGCAAAAACGTTACAAATTCGTTTCTTCCAATGTTGGTGATTTGCATGAGTTGGTTTAAGCTTAGAAAAAAAAATCTTCTTGCACGGTAATTTAAAGAAAAGACTAAAGTAAGGGAAAATGAATTTTAAAGAAAACAGACAGGATTTTCACAGATCCTGGAAGACTCTGGGCCTTCTTGGAAGACAGGAAAAAAAGGGAAGAGCAGAAGAGGCTCCTTACAGCTTGACCACCGCTCCAAAAACTGAAACAAAGGAAACAGAAAAACAATTTTTTCTCGGGTGTGGCAGGATGGTTCTAAACTTCATGAAACCTGAGCTGAACCAATTACATTAGAGCTTCTTTCAACAAAGTCATAAACTGGAGTTCTATTGATCAGTTAAAGTGCAGCTATGATAGGGGTCTTCCCCAGAGCAGAGATAGAGACATTTGATATGAAGAGTGAAATCCTCCTAAGGTATGTGTGTTGAATAAAGCATAAATTCCTTAAACTTTAGTGAATAAGATATTCTGCCCAATAATAATGGAGCATAAAATGCATCTACATTGCAATTGTAATTAATTTGTGATAGTGGTAGAAAAATTCCATATTATCTGTATTATTCTTCTTATATTATTCTTCTTATATTATTCCATGACTTTCCCATTTCATGTCTGATGTTTATATGTGCATTCCATGTAGGATAAGTTCATATATTCCTTTATATTATTCTTTCATATTATATGTCTGATATATATTTGGTGTGTTTCTGTGAGCAATTACACTGGTCAAGACCAAATTTATTGTCTAAGTTTTTTTTTTTTGTTTGTTTGTTTTTTTTAGCTGATTTAGAACAATTTTGATGTGCTGAATCCAAAAATCACATTGGTTTTGCTGAATCAGGTCAACTTTTTGAATTATGGCCACATATTGTTTTATACGTTTTTGTTTACATGTATGGGTATTTTCGCTTTATATGATGCAATATTCTTTTTTATGTCTTGAAATTCTCTGAATTTTAAACAATGATGACGGAACATTCAATTTACATGTACTTACCTTTATATAAAGGTAAGTACATGCACAGTACTAAGTAAGTACTAAGTAAGTACAGGTTTTTACTTAGCACCTGATCGAGAGAAACAGATGTCATTTTCAGATTCAGCGGTGCAAAATTGTCTTAAATCAGTTGAAAAAACAGAGACAACTTACAAAAAAATTATTTTTGTAACCCTGTGTTATTGTTTATCAAATCAAATCAAATCAACCTTTAGTGTCATATTGCTGTACATACAACTGTAGTGCAGGCAAGATGAAATTGCATTTCTCTCGGCATCCATATAAGTAAAAAGAACATAATTTAAGAAACACTCACACACACCCTCACCCCCCACCCCAACACAGCCATTCACACTTCCCTGAGACATACTTGAAAACTAACCAGAACTATAATATACAAATAATATACATAATGTCCATAAGTGCTGTAGTATGTATGAGAGATTCCGGATCAACTGTTCAGCATTCTAACAGCTTGTGGAAGGAAGCTGTTAATCAGTCTGGTGGTTCTGCCTCTGATGCTCCGGAATTGTTTGCCAGATGGCAGAAGTTCAAAGTGTTTATGCAGAGGGTGAGAATGGTCCTTGACAATGTTCAGTGCCCTGCTCCTACAACGGTTCTGAAAAAGTTCTTGGACAGAGGGGAGGGAAACTGCAATTACCCTCTCAGCTCCCTTACTATCCTCTACAGGGCTTTTTTGTCTGACATACAGCAGCTGGAGTACCATGTTGCAATGCAGTATGTCAGAACACTCTCCACCACACCTCTGTAGAAGGTCCTGAGGATGCAGATGGGGAGAGAGGCCTGTTTGAGTTTCCTCAAGAAGTGCAGTCTCTGCTGGGCCCACTTCCTGATCCCCAACAAATTCTTGCTCCAGGTCAGGTCCTGCGAGATCTGCACTCCAAGGAACTTGATGTTCTCCACTATCTCCACTAAATGGCCACCGATGCTGAGAGGGACGTGTTCAGGTTGTGACCGCCGGAAGTCGATAATCATCTCCTTCGTTTTGTCCACGTTGAGCACCAGATTGTTCTCCCTGCACCAGCCCTCCAGGTCTCTCACTTCTTCCCTGTACATTGATTCCTCATCCCTCTGAATAAATCCCACCACTGTGGTGTCGTCTGCAAACTTAATAATCTGGTTCCCCTCGTGTCTGGATACACAGTCATGTGTTAGAAGTGTAAACAACAGTGGACTGAGTACGCAGACTTGAGGGGATCCGGTGCTCAGCGTGATAGAGTTGGAGATGTTATTTCCAACCCGGACAGACTGAGATCTCTCGGTCAGGAAGTCCAGGATCCAGAGACATGTGGCGGTGTTCAGACCAAGAAGGAGTAATTTCTCCATCAGTCTCTGGGGAATAATGGTGTTGAATGCTAAACTGAAATCAATGTACAGGAGTCTGGCGTAGGTGTCTTTCTGATCCAGGTGGGTGATAACAGAGTGCAGGGTGGTGACTATAGCATCCTCCGTGGAGCGGTTTGAACGATATGCAAACTGGAGCAGGTCATGTGATGCAGGGAGGCAGGCTGTGATGTGTGGTTTGACAAGCCATTCAAAACACTTCATCACAATTGGTGTCAGTGCAAGGTGCCACCCCGCCATGGCTTGCCTGCTGTACTGGGTGCGTAGAGCTTAGGGGTCTCTCCCGACAAGCAAGCATCAATCTGCACCAGGCAGTACAAAAGGAGAAAAATACGAAGACTCCAGCTCTTCAATTTGCAAGCTGGAACGTTCACACCATGTGCCCCGGCCGTACCGCTGATCTCCAACAAATGGATGACTCTCGCAAGACCATCATCATCAATAAGGAACTGGCACAACTTAACATTGATGTTGCCTGCCTTCAGGAAGCCCGCCTGGCTGACAGCGGCTCTCTTAGAGACTCAAACTACACCTTTTATTGGCTGGGCCTGTCCCAGGACGAGTCCAGGCAGCATGGTGTAGGTTTTGCGGTGGGGAATTTGCTGATCGCCACCACAAAAACCCCTACAGGAGGGTCCAAAAGAATCCTCGCCCTCCGAATGAAGACATTGTCGGGCTTTGTGAACATCCTTTCTGTGTATGTCCCAACTCTCACGTCCACTCCAGAAGCCAAAGATCAGTTCTACGAGGCTCAAGAGGAAGTGCTATCTAGAATCCCCCACTCTGAAGGCTTATTTTTGCTAGGCGACTTCAATGCTCACGTTGGAGCAGACTGGCAAGTTTGGCCATCCTGTCTTGGCTACTTTGGCATAGGCAGGGTGAACGAGAGCAGACAGAGGCTGTTGGAATTCTGTTGTCATCACGGCCTCTGCATTACAAACTCCTACTTCAAGTGTAAAAAGCTGCGGAAAGTGTCTTGGAGACACCCCGGTCCCGTCTCTGGCACCAGCTAGATCTTGTCATCACCAGAAGAGCGGACCTCAGCAGTGTTCTTCACACGAGAAGCTATCACAGTGCTGATTGTGATACAGATCATTCCCTTGTTGCCAGTAAGGTCAAGTCAAACTGAAGCCAAGGAAGATCCACCATGCCAAGACTAAGGTTCGCCTCCGCATCAACACTTGTGGCATTTCCGATCCGATCAAGGCTCAGACCTTTGCTGACAGCTTTCAGAGGAAACTTGAAGCTCACCTCCAGTATGATATCCCAGGCAATGTGGATGCCAAATGGAACCACCTTCGCGATGCCATCTATGACTCAGCCATGACCGCATTTGGAAAGAAAGAACACAAGAATGCTGACTGGTTTGAGGCTCACTGGGACAAAATGCAGCCAATCACAGAGGCCAAAAGAGAAGCACTGCTGGCTCACAAGCAAAACCCTTGCCCTAGCACACGCGACGCCTTCGAGCAGCACAGAGCAAGGCCCAGCAGATTGCCCGACATTGTGCCAATGAGTACTGGCAGAACCTGTGCACCAACATCCAGGTAGCTGCCAATTGTGGATACACCAAAGGAATGTATGAGGGCATCAAAACAGCTATGAGCCCCACAAGCATCAAAACAGCACCGCTCAAAGCTAAGACAGGTGAAGCCATCACTGACAAGAGCAAGCAACTCCAGCGTTGGATCGAGCATTATCTTGAATTGTACTCAACCCAGAACATCGTGACAGACGTTGCCCTCAATGCCTTGCCTGGCCTACCAGTCATGGAGGAGCTTGACGAAATGCCCACTCTGGAAGAGCTCAGCAAAGCCATAGACTGCCTCACCTGTGGCAAGGCTCCAGGGAAAGACGGTATCCCCCCAGAAGTTCTGAAACATGGGAAAACAGCCATCTTACAACCACTATATGATCTCCTCTGCCTTTGCTGGGAGCAAGGTCACATTCCCCAAGATATGAGAGATGCCAACATAGTCACACCGTATAAGAACAAAGGCGACCGCAGTGACTCCAACAATTGCCATGGCATCTCTCTTCTGAACATAGTTGGCAAAGTCTTCGCCCGGGTTACCCTGTTCCGCCTGCAGAGCCTCGATTCGTGAGTCTATCCTGAGTCTCAGTGTGGCTTCAGAGCCAGAAGGTCCACAGTGGATATGATCTTCTACCTCCGTCAGCTGCAGAAGAAGTGTCGAGAGCAGCAGCAGCCATTGTTCCTTGCGTTCATGGACCTGACCAAAGCCTTTGACTTAGTCGAAGTGGGCTCTTCCAGATCCTGCAAAAGATCGGTTGCCCCCCCAAAGCTCCTTGCAATTATTTCCTCCTTCCACATGGACATGCATAGTACTGTTTGCTTTGATGGAGCCACCTCAGATGCCTTTCCAGTCAGCAGTGGAGTGAAGCAGGGTTGCGTTCTAGCACCGACTCTCTTTGGAATATTTTTTCTCAATGCTCCTCCACTACACCTTCGCCGACTGTCTTGAAGGTGTCTACGTCCGCACGAGATCAGATGGAAAACTCCTCAACATCACAAGACTTTGTGCTAAAACCAAAGTCTACAAGGTCCTCATACATGAGCTGCTGTTTGCAGACGATGCTGCTGTAGCATCGCACAGCAAGGAGGGCCTGCAGCACCTGGTGGACAAACTGTCCCATGCCTGCAAGGAGTGTGGGTTCATGATCAGCTTTAAGAAAACCAACATCATGGCGCAAGATGCTGTCTCCTTTCCTGTCATTACCATTGACAACACACAGCTGGAGGTTGTGGACACCTTCACCTACCTAGGGTCCACTGTTTCAAACACGCTCTTGCTGGACACTGAGATCAGCTCCAGAATCGCCAAAGCAGCTGCTGTCATGGCCAAACTCAGCAAGCGTGTGTGGAACAACAATCTGCTGAGTTTGAAGACCAAGCTACTTGTATACCAAGCTTGCGTCCTGTCCACTCTCCTGTATGGCAGCAAGTCCTGGACAGCCTATGCCAGGCAGGAGAAGCGGTTAAACGGGTTCCACCTCCGCTGTCTTTGGCGCCTTATGCACATCAAGTGGCAGGACAGAGTCCCCAACACCGAGGTCCTTGAGCGCGCTGACTTGCCAAGCATCCCTGCATTTCTCAGCCAGAGACAACTCCAGTAGCTCAGCCACGTGCACCGCATGGAGTCTGACCATCTGCCGAGAGAAATCCTTTACGGAGAACTGCGGGTGGGTGTCCGCCATGTGGGCCGATCGCTGTTGCGTTTTAAAGATGTCTGCAAAAGTAACATGCGGTGTGCTCAGATCAACGCCAATAACTGGGAGGTTATTGCCAAAGATCAAGCCACCTGGCACCACAGTGTCAAAGAGGGTGTTCTCAAGATGGAAGCGAAGTGAGTCCAGATGGCAACGAAGCGTGCGGCGAGGAAAGAACGCGCAGCATCAGCACGTGCACCATCAATCTTCATCTGCGCCAACTGCTCCAAAGACTGCCACTCAAGGATTGGGCTGTATAGTCATTCCAGATGCTGCTCCAACCCTTGACGCACTACCCATTGCCTCTTCGAGACGAGGATGACAGAGAGATAAGGCAATACAAGTTGGAAGTCATATAGACTTTGACTTCCAATCACATAACTGATGTTGAGAACTTTAAAAGTTAATTTTGTTTTAATTTTTTTTATGTTCTGAACCAACTGATACTAATTTTAATTTACTTTGTCTAGGTGGTTGGACCTCTTGCGGAGAGCTCACCTGGTGTACACCACCCCCTCCTTGCCTGTGTATGCTTGTTTGCTTTAAAGATGGTGGGTATAATTACTTTCACCAAGGGGAGGATGTAATGTTTTTAGTGGCGTTGGTTGGTTTGTCTGATAGCAACATTACTCAAAAATTTTTGAACGGATTTTGATGAAATTTTCAGGAAAGGTGTGTGGGAACACGGCACAGGGAACAGATGATTAGATTTTGGTGGTGATCGGATCACGATGTGCATGCAGAAATTTTTTTTTTTGCGGTAAATAATAATAATATTGAGCTTCCCCTTTCAGATATGTCCACAGAGTTACGTTCACCTCCACACCCATACACAGTATGTGATGGTTGATTATTTCATCTGAAGACACCAACAAAAAGCAAGCAAACTGTGGTTTATGAACGGATTTTGATAACATTTTCAGGAAAAGTGTGTAATGGCAAAAGGAACAGAGTACCAGCAGACAAGCTAAGGATGTCTTGCGAGGCATGTTACCCACATGGTATGTAAACACACAGCACTGGACAATGTTTCATTTTTATTACCTCTGCCAAGAGGAGGAGGTAATTGTGGTGTAAGATAACCACAAGTTTGGTTGGCATCCATGTGGTGATGCGGCCACTTGGTGACATCATCACACCTAGCTCATAAAAGTAAGGGACGGCCATCTTATGGCCTCTTTTCGGCTTGCTGCTACAGCACTTAGCCTCCTGACAATCATCTGTATTACATTATAGTGTTTTGTGTAATACAGTTTGTGCTCTCAGCAAACTCCACTCTCTGTTGGTCCTTCCAGTTTTCCCAGACATAAAATTTGGCGATGAGAGTAAACCATGGAAGCGTGTTTGAGGCCACTACGACTGTTTCTGAAAAATGCCGGTGAGCCACCTGTACCATGGCCACGCTGGCTCGATGCTTTTGAGATCTACGTATCGCCGTTGGACCTAGGCAAGCTGGACAAGATATGAAAGTGAGCTCTACTGGCTCACAATGTGGGCAAAGAAGACCAACGTATTTTCCACATGCTAGGATCTACAGAATCGTTTGCTAAGTCAGTCGAGCTGCTAGCTAGCTACTTCACTACACCCGACAATGTGTTGGTGCGGTGCATTAGGTTTCACCAACGGTGACAGAAGGCTGGAGAGGTGACACAACAATTCATCATGGACCTTCGCCACCTAGCTGGCATGTGCAGATTTGGTTTGTTGGAGGACGAAATGGTGCGGGACCAGTTAGCCGAGCACACTAGCAACCCATGGCTGCGGAAGAAGATGCTAACGGCGCCAAACGGCATGACGCTAGCTAGTACCACCGAGCTAGCATTCCAGCTATAGTCCGCCGACAAGTTAGAATCAAAGCTAGGTGTGCAGCAACAAAAATGACAGCCAAGCCACACACCGCTAGCATATGTGGTAGCCACGAAAAGGAGAGGCAGGAGAGGCCAAAGCAAACATCATGGGTCAGAAGAATGCTACGAGGCACTTCTCAAGTGGCAACTGTGGCTCCTCGACGCACAGAGAGATAGCACGTTCCTAACCGGCAAGGGGGTAACGATGTAAGTGATGCGGAAAATTCAACCACTTCACCAAGGTTTGCTGGTCAGCTCCACCACCGAGCCTGCTGGTCAGTTCAAGTCACTCACCCGCAACTACCATTCACACGGTGAGTTCCAGAGGTATGGTGTATGCATTCTGCATGGTAGGACTGGACGATGTCAGCTTGCCGCTCCTACCTGACATCGCCACAGTGAGCTTGATGTTGAACTGGGTCACCGTGAAGAACTTCTTTCCCAACCACCCAATCGGGAAAAACCCAGCGGAGCTGTACGGGTATGGTGGCTACTGGGTCAGCACTGTAGGGACTATCACACTAATGGTCCACTATGTGTCAAGAGTCATTGCTAATTTTGTTTTCAAAGTGGTCATACATGGTGACAACATAATAGGATGTGACCTTTTTTATCAACTGGGCTTCTCCATCTGCGACAGTAATGGACTCTATTTCACTGATGATGATGAGTGGGATGCAACACACCCCTTGACAACGATGATGAGGGTACAGCTGTCCCATGTTCACAGGAGGAACACCGCCCGCAGAAAGGACAGCGACCAGACTCATCTCAGATCCTTGCCCAGCATGAGCCTCAGAGAGCCGGTGCAGAGCTGCAGGAGAGGGAGTCCGCATCTATCGGGAATCCCGGGATGCAACAACCCAGCGCAGGTTCTACCAATGGCGACAACAACACATTGCCACGACCAGACTTCCCAGGAGATGGGGAGAAGAAATCGGACCACTTCCAAATCCACGCCCAGCACCAGTCTCCAGGAGCTGCCGCTGAGCCGCAGGATGAAGGGTCAGCCACCAAACAAAGCACAACAGAACCACCGGACGCCTTCCGAATCCACAATCAACATGGGCCTCCAGGACCTGCCGATAGGCTGCTGGGTCCATGACCCAACAGGATGCAGCAGAACCACCACAACCTGATGGACGCCCCACCGCAGACGTGAGAACCACACCATCACAACCATGATGCCGAATGCAGCCAAATAGAGCACCACTCACTGTGATGGACTGGGTTTCGGCCAGCAGAACCCAATGACTGGACTCGTAGTCGGGCTCAACACTGTCTCCACCACGACTGGCACCTATCAAGATCACTGCACAGCTGAAGCCAGCGACCTTCCAGCTGGCAGATGGTTCAGTGTGGCACGCCAACCGCCTTTGCCAAGTTCGAGCAGCTGCCCCAGATGACACGGCCATGCGGGAGTCGACTCGCACAGTGTGGGACCCAGACTGGGGTTTTGAAGAAGACAATCCCAGTCCGCAGGCCTCCGTACCTCCAGGGGTGCGTCCACCATGGGCTCGCCTCAGGGCCCTCCAACTGAACTGCCTTCCTCAACAAAAGAAGGACTGTTTAGCTAAGGACGCGGCTGCCAACAAATAGTGGCATAATAAACCACTCAGCCGCACTGGGTTACACTGTAGTCTACCCGTTGGCCCTAGCTAGTTTGGGGTTCTCTATGTACCAAATTGCAGAGGGTTAATTCATTTATTTGTGTTCTTCTGTTTTTCCGGAGGGGGGGGGGGTGGGTAAGATAACCACAAGTTTGTTTGGCATCGGAATGGTGAAGCGGCCACTTGGTGATGTCATTACACTGAGCTCATAAAAATAAGGGACGGCCATCTTACAGCCTCTTCTCAGCTCGCTGCTACAGCACTCAGCCTCCCGACAACCATCTGTATTACATTATAGTATTTTGTATAATAAAGTTCGTGTTCTCAGCAAACTCCACTCTCTGTCGGTCCTTCCAGTTTTCCCAGACATAACAGTAATGCTTTGCTGGTGTCGTACCAAAAAGTACATTGTAATTGTCCATTGTTGACACATAGAATATGTATTTATACAGTATCTACATGTATATATCCAGTAAAATCTATGTATTTTTCCATGTAACCTTGTGACTGCATTATTTTAATTGCTTTTAATCCTACATCAAGTTTGTTTCTGGTTCAAAATACATCATAAGTGTTAAAGATATCTTACTATACCTAACTCAGTACTTTTTACCTGTTGAAATATATATGGAAATATATATTTTACGGCTAATATAACGCCATAATTACAATATGGCACTTGGTGATCAATTTTTTGCAGCTGATCACTTCTTTGCCACGACACAGGCATTGCTTTGTCTGTCTGTCTCTTAGCAACATTACTCCAAAATTTATGAACGGATTTTGATTCAGTTTTCAGGAAAGGTGTATAATGGCATGGGAAACAGATGATTACATTTTTGTGGTGATCTGGATCACCACCTAGATCCAGGAATTTTCACCTGGATCCAGAAATTTTTAAGAAAAATCACTATCAACTTGGTTAAATTTTACGTTTGCTGGTACACCAGAATTTCTGTAGCTAAGTTATGTAAAAATTAATTTTGGACAGTTAGCAGAGTATTTTCAGTTAACCAACCAATAATCACAGAAGAAATATTATTTCTCAGCAGGGAGTAAGTGAACACGGCCGTGGGTCCTTCCCAGCCCCCTCTGGTGAAAAAGACCCAGAACAAAGAACAGCACAGCTACAAAAAGGCTTCCAGTTACTGGGCGTTTGCCAGTATCTTTCCAAAAATATGCTGGCCAATGTCCAAACTAGTTAGAATCGGTCCTTTCAGTGTCCAAATGGCTTCAGATGTCATCTCAGCTCTTTATGATTTCCATCCTGTTGTTTCCTGTCTATCCAGATGTCTCCTCTTTCCCCACACCCATATATGGAAACAGGAACAGAGACTTTCCTGTGCAGCTTGTATGTGTGTGTGCATGTGTGTGAATGTGTGCATGTGTGTGTGTGAGTGTATGTGTAGATCTAAAAGATATGTGTATGCAAACACTATGTGTACTATCTAATTAAAGGTTTGATGACACGATTCTGACTTCATCTAATTTTGCACCACATAATTTCAATATGACAAAATAGGTTGGTCTGTGCAGTTCTAAGTCAAACATCCTTTTTTTGACTGTAATATCAGCGTTTTCATGAGCGCCACGTCACCAATTGCGTCAGTGGCTGGAAAACCCTGCGGCCATGCTGTAACGTCAGAACACAGCGCTTGGCTGCCCATTGTACACACAGGATGGAAGCGGTAGAAAACATTGTAGATGGTTCCAGCACATGTAGTCTGGAATTGGTTTGTGTTGCCTAATCTTCAGATGATTATAGTTCAGAAGAATGGGATGAAAATGAAGAATCTGGGGGCATCAGACCTTATAGATTTTAGCTGTGCCAAGCGGGCATCGTGCCTAGCGAGTCAGACTCAGAGTGTGACAGTGGAGAGGCACACATGCCCGCCGCAGCAGCAGCGACAAACACACGGCAGGGGAACACCGAGTGTTATGCTTTTGTTATAGATATTGCAACAAATTAGTTGTTCATAAATATAATTTATTTAAACCCGATTTTTCAATAAAATCATAGCAGTGTATTCTCTGTGGCTCAGGCATCAGGTTTATTATGTATTATCTTTTGGGTTCTTGTTGTTTTTATGTTTTGTACATGTGGTTTATGTGCGTTTTGAGCCACTTTCAAGTGGGCACTGCCCAAGATTGGCCAGTCCAACCACGCCCCCTCTCGCTTTGACAGTCAGCTGTTCATGTTTTGTGTGCATCATCTGCCTTGTTGTCAGCCAGCCAATATGGCCAACATTATCACGCCGTGTTAGCCACTCCACACAGCCATGGTTTTGTTGCACCCTTGTAGCGATGTCGGTTCCGGGGCGCAACCATGATTAACACGTTTCCTCTCCATACGTTCACTGGGCAATGTCAACCCTGAACGCCTACTGTTTGTGTTTCTGTGTATTTTTGCAAGTCTTCACCTTTTGGGATAAGTCTTTATGTTCAATACATGTGCTGTGGTGAATCCTGCGCCTAAATCCATTCATCATGACCCTCCGTGCACTCTTACGCAGGGCACGGAGAGGGAGGATGAAATAACGAGGATTTACGTGCAGGATTCACCACTGCACATTGAATACAGAAAGACAGACAATTCCCCAAAAGGTGAAGATGTACAAAAAACACAAACACACTTACTGATGGCGTTCGGGGGCTGGCATTGCCCATAGAATGAATGAGAGGAAAAGTGTTAGCCACAGGTGCACCCCAGAGCCGACATCGCTTCAAGGATGCACGAGAACCACGGCAAACATGGAGTGACTAACACATCATGAGAGTGCTGAAAATATTGGCAGACTAACAGCACAGATGACAATACTATGGACCAGCAGTGCATGACTGGCAAACGGCCACTAAGAACACACACTGCTGGTGATGGTGTGATGAGAAGCACCTGGGCAAGGACCGGGAAACATGATCAGTGGGAGTTTGAATCAGTTGGTGATAATGATAGAGGGGATGTGGCCGGACCGGCGAGCGTCAGTATGCAATCACAGAAAGTAGGTCATAGCTGTGCATAAATCCATTAATCCTTCCCCTCCTTGTGCGCTTTTATGCAGGAGGAGCGCACAAGCAGGCTTATGACAGTTGGAGCTGAAGTGTGTGATGTGGTCTTTCACGGCCTGCTGTTTATCTAAGCCTGCGACACAACGTGAAGACATAGCCGTAAAATTAAAACAAGAAACCAGAGAAACTGTGAACTACAAAGCTGCTGTCATTTCAGTCAACAACACCGGCATCCGTTCTGTCGCTTACGTCAGTCCAGTCAGCGGCTGTGTTTTTTTGATGATAACTAGTTTATGCAGGCACGGTTGTAAATATTATATTGATCATCGACAATGACTTTTGGGTTTACACAACATGCTAAAAAATGTCAAAATCGTGTCATCAGACCTTTAACTAATCTTCACTATTTGTTTATTATAACAATTTCCTCTCTTGACTCCATTTTCATGGAGTCAATAACTATAATAAACAGGTATCAGACAACTGATGTTGTTTTCACGTGTGATGAGTGAAAAACCTATAAGCAGTATATACTTTCATGAGTAATCATTGTAATGCAAATTCTTTTCGGTCTTCATTCTTTGAGCATTTATACAGGAAAAACTCTCACCTCGTTTCTACTGCCTTTGGCAACCATAAAAATGAGTCATCATTTACAAACATTGAGTATTACAATTTCAATATCAAAAATGAAAACTTAAAAACCTCCAATAAATGTATTTACACAATTTTCAGCTGTTACATCATGCTTTAGTCATTATAGGCATATTGTCAGTACCTACATTTTTTCTTGCAGAGACACTGGTAGACATGATTAAATCTGATTGTCCTCATCACTTGAATCCTTGTCGCTCTCCTCCTGCTGAGCTAATATGAGATACTGGCATGCAACAGCAGCATGTACTGTTTTTTTTTTTTTAATAAGGCCTCTACAACAGGGAATGCAGCAACATCCTACACACATAAGGATGGCAATTCTAATCATAAGGGATAATATTATGTTTTTTGTCACTCGTGCCCACCGTCCAAAGAAGGATAATAGCCAGGCAGTGACGACATCAGGTTCATACTCAGTATTTTGGCCAAACTCAGTCCTAAGAATATTCTTTCCAACCCCTGTCCAAGGAAATGGTGCGAGTATGACCTTTTGGCCAACACTCCAATGTTTAAATTCAACTGGTATATCCGTTGCCCAGACTGCATCATGTGGTTTGTATTCCAGGTCCCTCTTTCAATGCCCTGGCTGTCTGACTTAATCCAGATACATTATGATAGGGTGGTCAGTGAGTCATACAGGGGCCCAGACACTCCCAGTTAGAGGGCAGGTGTGAGTAGACCCTATGCCCACAGAGCCACCATCCTTCAGTTAGTTCAAAGGTGTCGTTCTGCCCTGGCGCCATTGAAACTGGGACTACGACTGTAGAGGATGGTTTGGAGGAACTGTTTGAAATGTTCCTATGTCCTGAGCAGGAGAAATTTGTTTTATTTGTCCTACTAGCAAGGGACTTTGCATATCCCCACCAATAGTTAGTTATGAATATATGGCTGTGATGATGTGGATTAGGTAACCAGTCAAGTTCCAAATGTTCTACATATCTCAGTGTGTGTTTGAATATAATGTTATTGCTTAAAAAATAACTATAGTAAGAGTGTCACAAATAAAATTAGGATGAATAGTAGACCATGCCTACACTCTCTAAGGCACAGGTGTCAAACTCATTCCATAAAGGGCCAAGACCCTGCAGGTTTTACCTCCACCCAGTGTCTTCAACAGGTGATTTCACTGAATTCTTCCCACTGATTGCTGATCAGTGAAAACACCTGCTGAAGACACTGGGTAGAAGCAAAACATGCAGGGTCTTGGCCCTCCATGGAATGAGTTTGACACCCCTGCTCTAAGGGGTCTTTTCCAAGCACATTTACTCCAACATAATATTGTCCAGCGTCAGACAACTTCAGAGATGTTTTAGTTATTCTAATAGGGTTACAAATTGTGCATTCCTTAGATCCATATGTGAAGCTCGTGTTTGCACCACATGCCCCATGATAGGGTGACTGTATAATGTATATGTGTTTTCTTAATTTATAATGGCTGTTAGAGTATTAAGAGTTATTGGGTCCTGTGTGACTGAACACATCAGCCCAGTTACATGGAGGAGTACACATGTACTTATGACTGTTTTCATACATCACAGACTCAGATTCATAGTGCATGGAGTGGTCATAATTACATACAGTATATCACAATAGTCAAACTGGACTTCACAAGCTTTATCTTCAGTGCACGTTATGGTGGGTGGCGTCTATTTATCCTTAATGTTAATGTTTATTGATCAGCCAGTTACCTTTATAATAGCTACTGCGCTGCACAATAACCATATCAGGAGAACTACGACAAGGACAAGCATGAGGAACACACATGTGAGCCGTTCAAAAAAATGGAATCTACATCAGTATTCTCTGAGAGGTCTTTCATCGGCAGCTATTTTGAGTGTACTCTAACTGCTGTGGACTCTTAATTTCTTCACCAAGTTTTGAGACAATCAGGTCAGCTAAAATACCTGACTCCTTTTGTAGCCCCAGACTTCCTCCACAACAGCAACACTCTCTATGGCTTTCTCACTATAACTTCTATGGTTTGTTTTGATAATAATTTACAGTGTGTAAGTACCTAAGTGTTTCTGCCTTGTACTTTTACAGCTGTTGGAATTGACAATATTATATACCTTATATGGCCCCTGCTAGGGGGCTTCTGACCAGGTCTTCTTTTAACAGTCTTTATGAGGACTTGGTCTCCTGGTTTAACGGTGATGATTCCTCCTGTGTGTTCCTTCCTAGGAAGAATAGCATGAACAGAATCTTTTTGAGTCAACATTTTTAACATGTAATCTGCTAAACAAATCTCTTCATCTGGAATTTTAAAAGGAAAACTAAAGAATATCTCTTCTGTTGCACTAAAATATCTTAACCCTCGGTTCTTTTGGTACGAAGGCTAAATAACCAGGCAGAGAGGTGAAGTATAGTTTCACTTATTTTACTGAAGCTGAGATATAGTACAAGGTACAGCGCCGGAGCACTACTCTCAAGACGTATCAAGAGAGAGTGCTACCCCAACAGTGGGTCCTATGGTTTTTATAGAACTCTGCCACTCCCTCACGCAGGAGGGAGGGCTCCCCTCATGTGTATCAGCGTCCTTCTACTATGTGCCAACTCAGCTGAGGGCAGAGCTGATTCCATCTGGTTTCAGCGAGTGAATCCTTGGGTGTAATCTAAAGACGGCAGTGTGGCGTGCAAAGCAAGCAAGATGAAGGATGAAACCATAGTTTCAGAATAACTGACATTCTCAAAGCAAGCAGGATGAAGGTTGGAGAAACACAGTTGCAGAATAACCAACATTCTCAGACAGACAAGGGCATCATAGAAATTTACCAACACTTCCCTTCACATTTTCTTAGTTCAATGAAGTCCATGCAAATGTTCTGAAATGGGTATGTTGATGATGGAAAACTACCCTTCTCCGGTCATGACATTGCCCTGGGCATTATTTTGTGCACAAATTAGACACTAATATTGGCAAAATTTTGAAGCAAAATTTTCAAACCCATAGGCTGTGATAACTAATAACCAATAACACCATCCCTCCCTTGGACACATAACAAAGTCCAAGTGTTCAAGTAGCAGCATAGTGAAATAATTTTTGTGGGAAGATGGGTTTACCCTTTGGTCAGGCATAAACTTGGGAACCTTGATTAAACACAGCACCTTTATTTAATCACTTATAGACTCCAGCCTGCAGAGATATGTTTTGTTTGCATATTTCTCCATCAGGAGATGCCAGCAATATGTCATAGAGGAGCAATTCGCTCCTATTAGGAGGCATAAAATGTGCAAGATTTGTTGACATTGCCTCAGGAAAAATTGTAGGAGACTCACAATAACCCTGTGGTAGTCTGGTGAATGTGTACGTTTTGTTTTCAGATGTGAATGCAACGCAGAATTGATAATCTGGGTGTACTAGTATTCTAAAAATGCATTGCTAATGATTACCACTGTAAGAAATTGCATTTGGAGTTCTAGTTCATTCAGTAATGTGTGTGATCCTGATACACAATGAGCACAAAGAATTATAGCTCTATTAATTCCTGCAGGTCCTGCATCATCAGGATGGTGGAGCTTTTTTCACAGGAATGGGGCGGCTGAGCATGACACTATGACATCTGCTGCTTTTAGCTCTTTTATGACCCGTTTAACACCTTTTTGAGCTTCTAGACAGAGAGGATATTTTCTTTTATATGGTCTATAGTGTGATGTTATAGTGACATATTTTGCTCCCTTTTATTAGACCAAAATCTGTTTAATCTTTTCACTATAATGAACTTGAAATTTGCTCATCCTCTGTCCTGTTAATGTTACAGTGCATCTGGAAAGTATTCACAGTGCTTCACTTTTTCCACATTTTGTTATGTTACAGCCTTATTCCAAAAGGGAATTAAAATCATTTCTTTCCTCAAAATTCTACACATACTATCCCATAATGACAATGTCAAAAGTTTTTTCTGAGATTTTTGCAAATTTATTAAAAATAAAAAACTAAGAAATCACATGTATATAAGTATTCACAGCTTTTGCCATGAAGCTCAAAACTGAGCTCAGGTGCATCCTGTTTCCACTGATCATCCTTGAGATGTTTCTGTAGCTTAATTGGAGTCCACCTGTGGTAAATTCAGTTCATTGGACATGATTTGGAAAGGCACACACGTGTCTATATATATAAGATCCCACAGCTGACAGTGCATGTCACAGCACAAACCAAGCATGAAGTCAAAGGAATTGTCTGTAGATTTCCGAGACAGGATTATTTCGAGGCACAAATCTGGGGAAGGGTACAAAAAAATTTCTGCTGCTTTGAAGGTTCCAGTGAGCACAGTGGCCTCCATCTTCCGTATATGGAAGAAGTTTGAAACCACCAGGACCTTAGTAAAAGGCACATGGCAGCCCACCTGGAGTTTGCCAAAAGGCACCTGAAGGACTCGCAGACCATAAGAAACAAAGTTCTCTGGTCTGATGAGACAAAGATTGAACTCTTTGGGGTAAATGCCAGGCGTCATGTTTGAAGGAAATCAGGCACCATTCATAACCATGCCAATGGTGGTGGCAGCATTATGCTGTGGGGATGTCTTTCAGTGGCATGAACTGGAAGACTAGTCAGGATAGAGGGAAAGATGAATGCAGCAATGTACAGAGACATCCTGGATGAAAACATGCTCCAGAGCACTCTTGACCTCAGACTGGGGCGACGGTTCATCTTTCAGCAGGACAACGATCCTAAGCACACAGCCAAGATATCAAAGGAGTGGCTTCAGGACAACTTTGTGAATGTCCTTGAGTAGCCCAGCCAGAGCACTGATTTGAATCCAACTGAACATCTCTGGAGAGATCTGAAAATGGCTGTGCACTGATGCTTCCCATCCAACCTGATGGCGCTTGAGAGGTGCTGCAAATAGGAATGGGAGAAACTGCCCAAAGATATTGTAGATGTGCCAAGCTTGTGGCATCATATTCAAAGAGACTTGAGGATCTAACTGCTGCCAAAAGTGCATCAACAAAATATTGAGCAAAGGCTGTGAATACTTATGTACATGTGATTTCTTTTTTATTTTTAATAAATTTGCAAAAATTTCAAAAAACTTTTCCCATTGTCATTATGGGGTGTTGTGTGTAGAGTTTTGAGGGAAAAAATTAATTTCCCAATTACGGGAATGTAACCCAGTTATGTTATGTTACAGTTATGTTATGTATCCCAGTTATGTTACAGCCTTATTCCTTTTGGAATAAGGCTGTAACATAACAAAATGTGGAAAAAGTGAGGCATTATGAATACCTTCCGGATGCACTGTAAGATTGGTCATGTAGGAGATTTCTGGGTGTCAATGTGCACAGCCTTTTGTGCTGTGGTTACCCAGTTAAGTGACAATGCATATGTTTCTAATTTAGGAGACTATTCTATCTTAAGGTCAGATGTTGGCTTCCCATGGATGGCTATATTCCTCAACAGAGGTGACAAAATGTAAAACATTTTTCCAATCCATGTGTTTGGATCTGACCAGTGAGATGTGTGGAATCTCTTATCCTCATTAGATAAGACAACGGATGCTTCCACACATTCCTTTGGTGACCAGTGCAAGTTTTTATGACCAATCTGGAGGATGGATTTGCAATACATGTTTGTTCATAATTTGGATCAGGTCCACTCAATTGCTTGTAATGCATTGTTCAAGGATATTTATCTGGAGAATGCCAATCAGTAGGAGCTGTGGATGTAAAATGCTGTGTAGCTCTTCTGCACAGTTCTGATACCACTGACCATGGTCTGGCCATGACCAGGTCAAGTGAATATCAGTATTTCAGTTTGAAAGTCTCATAAACTATGTTTACTTCCTCAACATGTGGGTGGCCTTTGACAAAATGAACCACCCTTCAACAATGTTACCGGTAGTAGTGTTACAACTCACTCTGGGCCCTCATCTGCCTCAGCTGCGCGCACACCTGGGAGTAATCAGCCCCGGGCTACATAGCCCGTTCTGCCTAGAGCTTCGGCACGGAGCCGTCTGCAATGCTACGCTCTTCGTCCTGCGCACGCCCTGATTCCACTCAGCCCTGCGCATCATCGTTGGACTCTCCGTTGGCACATAAGGTCAACATTTCCAACCTTACCTCTTCTCCCAGACTCTCCCCTGTGCACAGGTGGATCCCTTAGGCGGCGGTTCTCTCCCTCGCGGCGGTGGAATCGCTCCTATCTCTACGCCGCGCATCTCAGCGCTTCACCGGGTGTGCTCAGCAGACGCTGTCTCCCTGGCAGGAGGCCCAAAGCCCAAGCCGACGCCAACTCCAGGACATCTGCAAGTAAGCCCTGTTAATTCTCCATGCATTATAACACGGCTGAATCTAACACCTGTGTTTGGTTCTGTCTCTAGGGTTGCCAGGCTGTACGGCGCTCTCTTTCACCCCTGGCTGCAGCTTGTTCACCCACACAACACTCACATACCGCATACACGCACCCACACACCTGCTGGTAATTCAATAAAGATTATTGTATTGAACTTGAGCCTGTGTGTGCGTGTTCCCTGGGTCCGACAATATGTCAAGTAGGATCCTTTACTTTCACAGATTTAATAGATACAGTTTCCCATTTGCAAATTTAACTGTTACCTTTTCTTTTGACTTTGCCAAGCCCTAAATGTCATTACCTGAAATTACTGATCAACATGCACCTGCGCCACACAAATTTAATCGGAGTACCTTGAACTTCCAACATTACTTCTGGTAAACCCTATATTGTTAACATTAGATCAGAGTCAGGTAAACGGAAAATGTCTGCTATGTCAATTTTCTGTATATGTGTAGAAGTGAGTCCACTTATCTGTTTTAGTCTTAATCATGCAGTCCAGTTTTGTTGTAGTGGATGTGGCTCATGGGCTCCTCCCTCTCCCAGCGGCCAGTCTCGTCATCTCTCAGTTTCCACTGTGGGGGTGCGTTCCCTCCTTGGCCATGGCCTTTCCTCCTCCACTGCTCACTTGATGTCCTCCTCCCTCTCCTCCTTGGCTTTCTTGATAAAGACAGATTCATAGGGAGCCCCAGCCCCCCGTGGATCAGCAATCACATAAATACGCACAAGTTTTTCTTTAAAATTTTATTTTCCTTTCATACTCAGATTCCCAATCTTCACAGTACACGAATCTGTTAATATCTCGAAATTTAGTACAATGTCGAACAAAATTTACAAGTGATCCAGACCAGCTAAGAGTTTGTGGTTGCTGTTATTCTAAGCTTTGTTTTCACTAAATAACAATATTTTATTTGTCTGAATCAAGTCTAAGAGTTTAATCTCTATAAACTAGATTTTATATTTTGATTCAGGTTATAATTAAAAATAATTAAGGATGATAAAAACATTACCATTTCATCTACTTCAAAATCATATCAGACGCAAAAAGATTCTAAATGTTGTTTTCCCAGTAACATAAGAGCACACTGCTCCATTATTCTGTAGGAAAGTGCAGTAAGAAATGTCTTGTCCAACATGACAGTAATGTTTGGATGATTGCTAATTGATCAACTTACATAGGATTAGATGGATATAATTCTGATTTTTATTGCTTTGACATGAAGTGTGCACTTTGCTTCTGGGTTAGGGTGCAGAGTTGGAAAAAGAAATAAGGGAAAAAATAACCTTTGTTTCCACACTATGCTGTGAAATTTAGCTAGAGTAATTTTTTTATTGCTTTTTACATATTGTGGAGAGAGGAATAACCAGGCAGAGTGGTCCAGAACAAAGCAGGCTTTATTGATTTCTCTCTCTCACATCATCCAGAATCACAAGCCTCAGAAAAAGTCACAGGTCGCAGGCACCTCTCCTTTTATAGCCTACGACCCGCTCAGTCACCTGTGGTGCTGCAGTAACATGAAAGACTTTGCAATTCACATTCTCTTTTTCACTGTTTGCATCAACACACCAACCCCCCATGACGATTCCGTCTGAGTGAAAACATACTGAGTGGATCCCCCACAACCACCCCCCCCCCCGAAACTCAGACTGAGCTTTAATCCTACTGTCCTTTGGGCTTCAATCTACATCTGTAGTGGGGGGGCTGCGGCTCCGAGGCACTGCTGTGCTGGTGGGGGTGCTCCTGGGGGTGCATCTGTCTGTAGGGGGACATTGGGGGGGGGCATTTTTAGCATGCCATTGTGACTGATCTGACGGGTCATGTACCTGGGGAGTTCTCAGTGGGGGTCATCCGCGCCGAGGAGCCCGGGCCAACACCACCTGCTCGTCTGCTAAAACAAAAGTGGGCTTAAGCCTGTCAATACAGACTGTTTCCCTGCGTCCCCCCCCCCCAAGTCTGACACAAAATGTTTCTCCCCGGGTTCCAGCACTCTGAACAGGCCATCATAGGGCGGTCGTAAGGGGGTCTGCTGGGCATCATGCCTGACAAATACGAACGCCACGTCCTTCAAGGCCTTTGGTACAAAAGTGGGGGGAAAACAGTGGTGGACCAGACCGGGTACTGTCCCTGCCACTGCGCTATACGGTGAAAGCAGGGATGGATCGGTGTTCGGCACGGGGCTATCTAGCAAAAATTCCCCTGGGAGCCACAGTGGCTGGGAAAAAAACAGCTCTGCTGGGGAGACCACCAAATCCTCCTTCGGTGCTGAATGCAACCCTAATAGAACCCATGGCAACCGGTCCACCCAATTTGCATCCGTAAGCGAAGCCCTGAGCGCTGCTTTAAGCGACCTATGGAAACACTCGCATAACCCATTGGCCTGGGGGTTGTACACGGTCATGCAATGAATTGTGACGCCCAGGCTCCGGGCCATGGTGGACAAGCGGTCAGAAACAAACTGCGGGCCCCGATCAGACGTGATATCCGAAGGAGTGCCAGAATGTGCCACCCATGTCGTCAAAAAAGTGCATGCAACTTCTGCGGACACAGTGGAAGGTAGCAAGACTGCTTTGGGCCAGCGCGTGGTGCGGTCCACCACTGTCAGGAGGTGCATGAACCCCTGCAATGGCTTGAGGGGGCCGCCCATGAGGTCCACGTGAACGTGGTCGAACCGCTTAGCCGGGATATGGAATGGCTCCCAGGGGGGCCTTTGTGTGTCTGTGCACTTTGGCTCGTTGGCACGCTACGCAGGCTGCAGCCCACTCTTTCACCTGTTTGCGCAGGCTCAGCCAGACGAACTTTTCTCCCACCATTTTGACTGACGCGCGGACTCCTGGGGGCGCCAGGGAGTGAACCGACTCAAAAACGTGGCAGAGCAAAGCGCGTGGGACCACCAGGCACGGGTGGCCTGTGGAGACGTCACAGATTGGGGGGGCCCCCCTTCTTGCAGTACTCTGCTCTCCAGCTTTAACCCTGTTGGTCCACAGTGGAGTGCGCAAATGTCCGCATTGCCGATCTGCTCAGCGGCCATGGCTGTGTAATCTATCCCCACGTAGACTGGGGCCACTAATGCACATGAGAGACAGTCCACCACCACAGAGTTTACCAGCCACATGCTGAATGTCGGTCGTAAACTCCAAGATCGCGGCCAGCTGTCTCTGCTGCTGGCCCGACCATGGTTCTGAAACCTTGGCCATAGCGTACGTTAGCGGCTTGTGGTCCACGAACGCAGTGAAGGTGTGCCCTTCCAGCCAGAACTGGAAGTGGAGTATGGCCTGGTGGAGAGCAAGTAACTCCCTGTTGAAAGCACTGTATTTACGCTCACTGTCGCGCAAAGACCTGCTAAAAATAGCAAGCGGCTGCCAAGAATCTGCAATGCGCTGCTCCACGACGGCCGCTATGGCCACGTCCGACGCGTTGGTAGTGAGCGCTATCCGAGCTGCTAGGTCCGGGTGCGCCAGCAGCGCGGCGCTTGCCAGGGCTGTTTTAACCTTGGAAAATGCCTGCTGTCGCTTGGGAGTCCAGCTGACTCTATCCCCCGGTTTCTGTTTCTTAAGCGCGGCGTACAACAGCTGCATGAGCTGGGCTGCACAGAGGAGGAGACGGTTGTAAAAGTTAACCATCCCCAAAAATTCCTGCAGCGCGCTGACCATCTGAGGCAGGGGAAAATCTGCCACTGCGTGCACTTTGTCCGGTAAGGGTATCGTGCCCTCCGGTGAGATGCGGTGGTCCAAAAAATCGATTCCCGTCACCCCAAACTGGCACTTCGCCGGGTTGATTATTAATCCTTGCTCCTCCAACCTCTGAAAAACTGTCCTGAGGTGGGCTACATGTTCATCCTCGGACGTGCTAGCCACCAGGATGTCATCCAGGTAGACGAACACAAACGGCAGATCACGTAACACCGCATCCATCATGCGTTGGAATGTCTGCACCGCGCCTTTTAACCTGAAAGGCATGCGTAAAAACTCAAAAAGACCAAACGGGGTTATTACTGCCGTCTTAGGTATGTCCTCAGTGCGCACTGGGACCTAGTGGTAACCGCGGACCAGGTCTATCTTGGAAAAAATGCATGCCCCGGTGAGGTGGATGGAAAAATCCTGAATATGGGGGATCAGGTAGCGGTTGTGCGCTGTGGTGTTGTTCAATCTGCGGAAATCTCCGTACAGTCGCCATGATCCCTCAGCTTTAGGAACCATATGTAGCGGGGATGCCCATGGGCTGTTTGAGCGTCTGATGATGCCCAACTTTTCCAAGTTGGCAAACTCCTCATGCGCTATGGCCAGTTTAGCTGTGTCCAGGCGCCGAGGTTGTGCGAAAACGGGTGGCTCCGTGGTGGTAAAGAAGTGCTCCACTCCATGTTTAGTGACAGTCGCCGAAAAAGTCGGGACCGTGAGTGCTGGGAACTGGGTGAATAGTGTGTGGCATTTACCCCCTGGAGCTGTGACACTGGCTAGTGTTGTGGGCCCGACTCCTCTAGTAGTAGTAGTAGATTAGTTTATTTGACAGGGACAGTGCAATAAACATAGACAATTAATCAAAGACAATCTGATGTGTTGCACATAGAGTGTATAGCTATTAGCTAATTTGCAACTCTTGTCCCTGGATGGGCTTTAGAAAAAAGAATCAAGTAAAGATGGGAAAAAAAAATAATAAAAAATATACACAATAACCACATACATCAATGCAGAAAAATTATAAATACACAATTATAAATATTATAAATATTATAAATACACAAATATGACAGCCTGACTCACATTTTTTTCCACAATATCTTTATTGAACCTTTTTTTTTTTAACAAACATGATACAAACAATCAAACCCTAACACTAAAGTACTACAAAAAAAAAATGCACTAAAAACACCAACAACCACCAACAAAATCAAGTCTTCAACAATGCTCCTCTGTTTAGTCTAGACAATCCAATACATAAGTATACATATTATGTTCACCAGTTTGGAATTTACAAGGTCCACACACATCATTCACCTTCTTCTTCAAGAGTTATGTTTAAATTTTTTACATAATCAATAAAAGGTCTCCATATATTCTCAAACACAATTTCCTTTGATTTCAGTATATATGTTATTCTTTCTAATGGAAGGTTTGTTAACATCTGTCTTAACCACTGAGTCACATCTGGTCTATGAGTCTTTTTCCATAATAGTGCAATACATTTTTTGGCATTAAGCAAACTGAGGTCTATGAATGTTCTTTCACTTTTATTAAAATTATGCTTTTCTGGGTACAGACCCAACAAAAACAGTTTAGGATTCAATATGATTTGTTTTGAGATTATTTTTTCAATTGTTACCCTCACCTCTTCCCAAAACATTCTTATTAATCTACATTCCCATAAACAATGAAATAGGGTTCCTTTACTTTCCATGCATTTTGTGCATGTATCTGGTATATTTTTGTTATATCTATTTAACTCCTCCGGTGTAACATACATCCGCATTAACCATTTGAAATGTATCAATTTAAGGCGTGCATTTATTGATTTGGTTTGAGCTTCTGTACAAGCCAATTCCCATTGTTCCTCTGAAATTTCAGTTTGCAGATCTTCTTTCCAGTAGTTTAATCTTTTCAGTGAATTTTCACTTGAAGATAGTGTCAATGAGTTATAAAACTCTGAAATAATACCCTTTCTTTTACTATCTTTCATCATCATTTTTTTCCAAGGATGAATAAATAGGTCGAGTGAGAGCTTTATTTTGATTTGATCGAATAAAGTTTCTAAGTTGAAGATATTTAAAAAAATGTGTTCTATTGAGATTAAATTTGATCCTCAGCTCTTCAAAAGACATTATGTTATCTGCACATGGCAAATATAAATCCTGAATCTTTTGTATCCCTTTTAAATTCCATACTTTAAATACAGCGTCCGCTCTCCCTGGTTTAAAATATTGATTACCCCATATTGGACTAAATTGTGACAATAACTGTGGTTCTTTTAAATAGTTTTTAGCTTCACACCATATTTTGATCATATGCTTTACAAATGGATTTTTAACTTGTTTTTGTAATTTTTTTGCCGAATCTGAGTATATGAATATGGGAAGAGGTAAAGGTAAATTGTATGATTCCATTTCAGTCCAGTGAGGGAGATCATTTGATGAAAAATAATATGTCATAGACCTCAGTTGTGCCGACCAATAATACAACATAAAATTTGGACATTTCAGACCTCCACGATCAAATGGTAAATATAATAAAGACAAACGTAGTCTAGCCCTCCTGTTGTTCCATATAAATTCCACTAACTTTTTTTTTATTCTTGAGAATTGATCTAAAGGTGGTGATAAGGGAATGTATTGAAATAAATAAAGTATTTTAGGTAAAATATTACTTTTAAGTATATTAATTCTCCCGATCATCGACATTGGTAGTGACATCCATCTCTGAGTTAACTCATTGATATCTGACAAGGCTTCATAGTTGACACTGGCGACTGATTCTAGCTTAGGCACAATTTGGATTCCTAAATATTTAAACTGATTTACAACATTGAATTGATTTACCTCAGGGGCTGGGTAATTTCTCTGGGTCTCATTTAGCATTAATATTGAAGATTTAGTTTTATTTATTTTATATCCTGATGTTTCCCCAAAATTCTTTATTAAATTCAACAAGGTTGGAATTGATTTTTTTAGATTCGACATAAACAAAATTATGTCATCGGCGTACAGGGAGATTTTATGTTCTGTTGGTCCAACTTTAATTCCATATATTTGTGAATGTAAACGTATCGCTATCGCTAAAGGTTCAATTGCCATAGTAAACAGTAAAGGTGAAAGTGGACAGCCTTGTCGACATCCTCTATTGATTTTTATTGGTTTTGAAATATTGTTATTTGTTAGGATTTCTGCTGTAGCATTATTGTATATTATTTGAACCCATTTTATGAAATTATTTCCAAGTCCAAACCTTTGTAGGACTTCAAAAAGAAAGGGCCATTCAACTCTATCAAAGGCCTTTTCGGCGTCCAGTGATAGGAGAGCTGTATCCGGTGCTTCTTTATTAAAATAAATAATATTAAATAGTCTTCTTACATTATGGAAGCCTTGTCTACCCTTTATAAAGCCATTCTGATCTCGATTAATAATATTTGGTAAAATTTCTTGTATTCGTCTTGCTAAAATTTTACAGATTATCTTAAGGTCGGCGTTTAATAGGCTTATTGGTCTCATATTTTCACATTTATTAGAGGGCTTACCTGGTTTTGGCAGCAGTATAATTAAGGCATTATTTATGTATGATGGTAAATTATTATTTTGAAATGCTTCTAAAACCATTTCCAAAAAAGGTTTTATTAATTTATTCTTAAATTTTTTATAAAGGTCAACTGGAAGACCATCTGGTCCTGCACTTTTTCCTGATTTCATATTATCAATGGCTAGCCCAACTTCTTCTTGACTAATTTTAGACTCCAATATCTCCCTGTTTTCATTTGGAATACACGGTATAGATAGTTCGTTCAAAAACCCATTTAGTTTTGTTAAATCAGGTTCATTTTTGGTATCATATAATTTTTCATAGTAATCTCTAAAGGCTCTATTAATTTCTAAAGGATCTATAACTACCTGTCCGTTACTTATAATACTGGTAATTGGTGTTTTAATTTCTAATTGTTTAATCTGCCATGCTAATAATTTTCCTGATTTTTCACCTTGCTCATAAAAAGATTGTTTTAATCTTAGAAGACTCGAGGCAGCTCTATTCGCTGATTTTTTGTCGTATTCAGCTCTCAAAATCAGTAATTCATTCTCCAACCTTGGGTAACTTCCTGCATACACTTTTTCCTGAAGACTTTTTATTTTATGTTCCAATTTAGCTCTCTCCTCTCGAGTCTTCTTAGATTTTGATCCTGTATAACTAATAATATGTCCCCTAATAAAAGCTTTGAAAGCCTCCCACTTTACACATGCTGATGTTTGTGTAGTATTGATGTCAAAGAACTCGTCTATCTGTTTTTCTATATACTTGACAAATTCCTCATCCTGAAGCCATTTATGCTGAAATTGCCATCTACCTGATTCCTTTGTCAATTTTTTATCTACATATATTAGACAACAGGGTGCATGATCAGAGATCACGATGTTATCATAAAAGCAGTTTTGAATCTTGGACCTTAATTCTGTGGAAATCAAAAAATAATCAATACGTGAGAATGTCTTGTAGGTACTGGAATAACAAGAATAGGCTTTAACTTGTGGTTTCATTTTCTCTCCATATATCTAACAATCTCAATTCTTTCATAAAATGATTAATAGTCATCCTACATCCAATGTGCGTACAATCCAGTCCTGTTGATCTATCTATACCTGGATTCAATGTACAATTAAAATCCCCTGCTATTATATGTTGCCCTGTAAGTGATGATAAGATAAGAAATAAATTAGCAAAGAACTTCTGATCATCTATATTGGGACCATATAAGTTCACAAGATTTATATTTTCTAATAGCAAAGAACCTTGAATGATTACATATCTTCCAAATTTGTCTCCAATTACATTTTTCACTTGAAAAGGAACTGATTTATGTATGAGAGTCATAACTCCCCTGGCTCGGGATGAAAATGAAGAGGTGAATACACTTCCTTGCCATCTACTCCTAATTCTTTTAACATCCTCCTCTATTAGATGAGTTTCTTGTAAAAACACAATTTTTGAACCCATGTCTTTTATTTTATTCATAACTTGTTTAAGTTTTTTTAAATTTTGTAGACCTCTGCAATTCCATGAAGTTAAATTAAGATTAACACTTTGGTTTATGATCAATAGAGAGTTTGGGATTACCTTGCAGTGTAAACATGCTCATACAGAGAAGCAAAAACATGAGTGGTTGAACATTCATCCTACAAACTACACACAAACAAATTTCCCCTTCCCACACTTGTGGCAAACCCCCCAAAATCAAAAGAAAAATTCTGTCTCCCGATATAGCCATCGACCGTTCCACACCCACGGGGAACAGCCTAAGCCACTCCTTCTTCATCCTCCCAATCACCCTAACTCTACTGCTTTTAATGACGTAACATTAGCTCTCCTCTGTAGTTTTCCAACTTAACTCCAAAATTTTTAACAACTTTGTACATCATAGTTTTTTTTGTTTGTTTTGTTTTTGTTTTGTTTTTTTAATATATAATACAATCTATATTTTGTAAACTTACTATTTACTTCAAGTCAGTCAGATGCCTGTGCAAATGCTTAATTATTCTACCTTATATTTTGTTCATGCTTAGCTCCCACCAGTCTCTTCTTCTTCTTTGATCTTCTTGATGAACTCCTGCGCCTCCTCTGGGGTCTTGAAGATGTGGGTTCTGCCCTCATACGTGGTCAGCAGTCTCGCAGGATAGATTACACCATGACGAATCCCAAGGTTGCGCAGCTCCTTACGTATGGGATCAAACTGCTTCCTCAATTGCTGGATTCCTGTGGCCAAATCTGGGTAGAACCGCACCTGCTGGTCCTGGTGTTTAATCTCTCCTTTAGCTCGTGCAGCGTTGAAGATCTTCATCCTGTCTCTGTTGCTAAGAAACTTCATAATTAAGGTCCTCGGCGATCCCTTATCTCTCCGTGGGCCAATACGATGTGCTTTTTCCAGAACCACTGCTGATTGCAACTCCTCGCTGCCCAGCACCTCCGGAATCCACTTTTCCAGAAAGGAACATACGTCCCGACCTTCTGATTCCTCTGGAAGACCCACCAGCCTCAAGTTATTCTGTCTCGACCGAGATTCCAAATCCAAAATATTATTTTCCAGAGATTTATTTTTTTTTTCCAAAGTGCGCACCTTTAATTGAAGACGGGTGACGTCATCTTCAGCACTAGCGAGACGGAGCTCCATCTGCGCCGTTCGTTCCACACAGTCACCCAATTCCTTTCTTATTCCTTCCAACGCTGTCATAATCCCATCAAATCTAGAGGAAAAGTCCGCTCTCATTGAACTCATGGCAGCCATCAGCGCATCTGTGCCTCCCCCCGCAGACATCGCACCGTTGCCAGCCTCCTCCGCCACATATGGAGTTTTATTTGCTGCGTCACAGACCTGAAAGTCTGTTAATTTGGACTGTTTCGGCGGCTCGCTTTTTCCTTTACCTGGTTTTCCAGCCTTAGGCTTCGCCGACATATCCTCGCCCAAACGCTGGGATACGTTCTGTCCCAAATGAGATTTGCCGATTTTTTTTCTCCAGGAGCAGAGCAGAGTGAGACACGTCCGTCCTACGTGGCAGCCATAACCGGAAGTGGCCTGACTCGCATTTAACATAAATATTATAAATATTATAAATACACAAATATAACAGCCTGACTCACAATTAACACATATAACATAACTCACATTTGCCTATTTCAGGCCTTCCTCCTTCCGTCACTCACTATAAACAAACACATTTATTCCTTCCCTTCATTCACTCTCACTTTGCAGACAATTAATTCATACATGAGTACATTCTTGTTTATTTTTCAGCCAGTTTTTAACATTTTCAGTGAATGTTTTAAAGTCTGTTATTATTTTAATTTCATTTGGCATTGTGTTCCAGATGTGACTGCCCTTTATAGAGAAAGCTGTTTGTCCAAATGTGGTTCTGCGGTGGAATATTTTACAGTTATTGTTAACAGAACTCCTGGTGGCTCTGCTGCTGTCCTGTCTTTGGACGAAACCAGCAAGTGGCTCGGGTGCTGATTTATGGAAACATTTGAACGTTAATTTCAGAAAACAGAGGTCAATGAAGCTCTCAAAACTCAATAGGTTGTATTTTTTTAAAACATTACAGTGATGCCACCTAATGGGCTTTTTGTCCAAGATTTTTAGGGTTTGATTATATAATGAACCTATATGTCTTATTGTGGAAGGGGCTGCTTGAGCCCAGACTGTCAAACAGTATGATATATGAGAAAAAACCATAGAATGCATATACAGTGCAGCTGCTTCGTAAGGTATGTAATATCTAATTAATTTAAAGCAGTTCAGATTTTTTTTTACTGTTTTTGAAATTTTCTTTATATGAAGATTAAATTTGAGTTGAGGATCTAGTACAAAGCCAAGGTATTTGAATTCTGTAGCTAAACTGATGTCATGATCATGTATATTAACTTTAAAATGTTGCAGGTTACATTTTTTGATTGAAAAGCACATTGAGACTGTTTTCTGAAGGTTCAGCAATAGATGGTTCTTGAGGAGCCACTCTTGGACATCAACCATACTTGTAGACAGTACATCTGCAGCCTGTGCTGGAGTCTTGGCAGCTGTGTAAATAACTGCATCATCTGCATAAAGTTGGCATGTTGCAGCTGAGCAGTGTAACGGCAAGTCATTAATAAAAATGCTGAAAAGTAAAGGACCAAGAATGGACCCTTGTGGGATACCCATGCGGTTGTTTAAAAATGAGGATTTATCCTGGTGAACTTTTACACACTGTTCTCTATTCTGGAGATAAGATGCAAACCATTCTAATGTATTTGGGGAGAAGTTAAAAGATACCATTTTGGATAAAAGCAAACTGTGGTTTACAGTATCGAAAGCCTTTTTGAGATCTAGAAAAACAGCTCCTACCACATTACCCCTGTCCAAGGACTGTTTGACGTTTTCAATAAGGCAACAATTTGCTGTTTCTGTTGAGTATCCTGGTCTAAAACCAAATTGATGTGGATGAAGAAGTTGACTGTCTTGTAAGTAGTCTATCAGCTGTGTAGCTACAACTTTTTCAAGAACCTTAGATAGGACTGGTAAGATAGAGATTGGGCGGTAATTGCATATATCGTCTTTACTGCCTGATTTATGAACTGGTATGACAACAGCTTTTTTCCAGCCAGATGGAAATGTACTAGACCTAATGGAGAGATTAATGAGATGAGTCAGTGGTTTGATTAATATTTTGCTGTGCATTTTGAGAAAGGAGGTGCTCATATTGTAGATATCATTAGTTTTTGAGTTTGACAGTGTTTTAACAATACCAGCAATTAACTTCTCATTTACCTCATCGATGTGAAAAGTATCTGTTGGAAGTATGGAATTTGTGTTGTTGAGCACATTTGGCAGCACAAAAATTTTTGTTAAGTCTTCCACAGAGCCCACAAAGTGTGAATTAAATTCATTTGCCAAAGTAGCCTTACAGAGTAGCTGTACAGAGGAGAGAATCAAAAGACATTGCGTTAATCAGGCGTCTGTTAGCCACATCGACTAGTAGACCATGTGCACACAAAAAATCAGCGCCCAAAATGGGGAAGCTGCATGCCGCTATGACGAATGTCCATTGGTATGTACGGCCGTGCAAGGATACAGTCAGTGTCCTCTCACCAAAAGTCTTAATGTCTGAGCCGTTTGTGGCCGTCAGCTCGGGGCCGCTAGTTCCCGCCAGCCAGTCTGCGTCGGACGGCAGGATGAGACTCTTTTGGGAGCCGGAGTCCACAAGGAACTGTCTCCCTGAGTGTGAGTCTGTCACATAGAGCAGCTTGCTCGTTTCACCATTGGTCGCAGCTGCTACCGACTGCCGGCCCTGGCGTTTCCCGAGCGCTTGAATTAGCACGGTGGCACGCATCGGCGCGCGTCCTCTCCAAAACGGCGGTGGTAAAAGCAGAGTGTGTCTCTCCGGTGCTTCTTGGCCTCCGCTGCAGCAACCGTTGTTGGCTCCTCGCCCCCGCTGGCAGTCTCGCTGGGTTCTGATGCCGCTGCGTTCACTGCAAGGGCTCTGGTGGTGAGAATAATCCAATCCACCTCTTACACTAGCGCCCGGTAGTTGCGCGCGGGCAGCAGCGGTGAATTGGCAAGGACCACCCTGGCCGCTGTCGGGAGGTTCCGGAGGAAAAGGTGGGCAAAGAGGAAATGCCCATCAGCGCCAACATCTTCTCCATTAACTTGACCGCCGACCCGTCTCCCAACTCGGAGCGCGTCAGGAGCCTTTCAGCTCTCTCGCAGTCTGAGAGTGTATAGCACCAGGTCAGCGCGGTTTTGACAGCCTCGTATTTGTAGTGGGCTGGGGGCTGTTGGAGCAGGCTCGCCACCTGCTAAGTTGTGCGTGCGTCCAGTGCTGCAACCACGTAGTAGTATCTGGTGTCATCTGCCGTTATTCCCTGGAGCGCGAACTGAGCCTCGGTGTGGAGGAACCAAGACTTCGGGTCTTGTAGCCAAAAGTCTGGGAGTTTGACCAAAACGGCGCACGCGTTGCCGGCACCTCCAGTCCGGGTCGTCTCTGGGGTGTTCGCCTCGAGTTCCATTGTGCGTCAAGGGTCACCAGTGTGGAGAGAGGAATAACCAGGCAGAGTGGTCCAGAACAAAGCAGGCTTTATTAATTTCTCTCTCTCACATCATCCAGAATCACAAGCCTCAGAAAAAGTCACAGGTCGCAGGCACCTCTCCTTTTATAGCCTACGACCCGCTCAGTCACCTGTGGTGCTGCAGTAACATGAAAGACTTTGCAATTCCCATTCTCTTTGTCACTGTTTGTATCAACACACAAACCCCCCATGACCATTCCATCTGAGTGAAAACATACTGAGTGGATCCCCCACAATATACATTTTAAACTCAAGTTGTTGAAATGTGTCATAATGTTCTGCAAAGTGGGAGAGTCTCAGCTCAGTGCAATATGGATATTATGGTTTTGAAAGCAGATCACGGCGCCCATCTGAAATCCAATTTCAGGAGTATTTTGTGCTGTAGTTGTTTAAAATAATGCTATTCCAAAATAGTGGAAATGTTTTTTTATAACAGCACCACATTCAGGCTTACGCTGTGTCTTCATGTCAGTCGCTGCAGAAAAAACCCTCCTGCCACAACTAATCTGATTTCTTCCTCTCACACACAAGAGAACTCCAGATTTGCTTTTTTCCCCCCTCTTCTCTTCCTCTTAGACTTTTAGTGAATGAAACTGCTGGTCAGTTACTGTGAAACGTGACTTTAGCAGTAGTTTTAGACGTCAGTTATGCAATCTTCAATTCTCGTGAACACGCGCTGACTACAGATTATTCACGAATGTTGTTTACGTATGCTTGGAGAATATATGAGCAGTTTGTTGAATCGAGTGGCTTGTTAGTACTAACACAGCTTACTGGCAAAATACGTGTGATTTACACATACTAACACTAATATGTTCTTGAATGAGACCCAATATTTGAGCTGCTATCAGAAAAGTAAATTAAATACTTTAAGACCTTTTTAATGCCATTTGATCATATTTAAGTCCTCACATTTGGAAATGGAAAAATAACAATATAATGTATTTTACTTACGTATGGTCAGTTTGATCATCTTAGTCCCATCTCTCAATGTCCCTTCCTTTTTTGAAAAAATTCTTTTACTGTAGTCAGGAGGGAGGAGGGGGTCGTTAGGCGATGGCGCGGAGGGGGTGTCCGCAGCCACTTCAAGTGGGTCTGAAGAGGAACTCACACGGTCACTGGGGTAGGGAGGCGGCTCCGTCCCAGAACCACAGGCCCCACCATCGTCTTGGATTAATGGAGAAACAAACAAACCATTATACAGCGTCTTTTTTCTTTTTTGATCATTTTTGTCATGCTTATTAT
This sequence comes from Pholidichthys leucotaenia, assembly GCA_020510985.1. Lineage (NCBI taxonomy): Eukaryota > Metazoa > Chordata > Actinopteri > Cichliformes > Pholidichthyidae > Pholidichthys > Pholidichthys leucotaenia. The sequence continues at coordinate 50,365,694 of CM035837.1, read as the reverse complement.
TTTTCATCTCACTGTTGCAGCGTCAGTCTCTCATTCTTACATTTTTCTTCCCTTCTTCCAATCACTCCTACGTTTCAGTCAACCCATACATTTCCCTTATATCCTGCACAAAACTTTCACAGTCATCAGCCTTCAATTTTCTTCTAACACCAAACTTCCTTCTCCATTTCTGTTCAAGCTCAGCACACAAACTTCACTTCACCATACACACATCTCCACAACATTTATTTCTCTTTTTTTTCCCCTTTTTTTACAGTAGTGTTTGGATTACCCCTACTTTTATATATTCTCAACCTAGGATTTTCACAAAAATACATACTCTTTTATAATTAGGAATAAATCTACTTATTCTTTCTTCTGCCCAGATTAAAGTTGAACTTCTTCATTCTCCTGCTGATTGGGGTGCCTCTCTGTTGCCTCACTGCATTGAGCAGGTGTGGGAGGGCTTTTGGTCTGCTGTGTATGGTCTTAGAGCAGCGGCTCCCTTTCAGCTAAAGAGATAATAAGGTCCCCAAAATTGTTGGAAAATTTCCTTTGAAGTTAACTTGGAAGCTCAATTTGGTTTTATAAATTGGCTTAATAGATTCACACTGTATAATTTGGGGGTAAATTTATGAAAGAATGCAATTCTTATAGTTGACCACAAAATGGAGGCAGTTCCTTCTGCACTCAAGGAGGAGGGGAGACAGTGACGTCACTTCAAGGTGGTCTAGCTGCCTCAGCTCCAAGATGGAGCCCAGGATGACTCACCCTGGTGATTTCAAAATGGTGTTTGCACTGCTTAATCTACACGTGCAGTTCCCATGCAAAGGGAATGCCACATGGCTGTTTCAGTCACATGCAAATGTGAATACGCATTGTGGCCACAGGGCCTGTTGACCACAAACCACGCATTTTTTTTCAAGTAAACTGGAGAGTTGTCTCCTTAAATTCAGTATTATTCATGCAAGAATAATATAACAACTTTAACTTTGTGTACAATTCAGCGCTGTTACTTCAAATAATCTCCTCTCAGTAACTCTTATCATGCTTTAAACACAATTTCTCAGTTCAACTCAGGCAAACAGGTCAATTACCCCTCCCCTTTGTGATCACAGATACACACTCGCCCCTGTTTCCTACACGGTGTAAGTGGTTAAATAGCCTATATATACTGGGGGGGGGGGGGGTTAGTAGATATTTACAACCCTGTGGTCCAAACTCTGACCCTTCTCTCTAAACCAACCTTTGTGGCTTAAATTGAGAAATAGAGAGGCTAAGCCACCTACAATTTCCCACATACAGCATCAACATGCAAAATATTTACAGAGTTATTGTGTATATGTCCCTGCCACTTTATGACCAGCTTAACTCCATACAGAGGATATTTTCCCTGACCCACGTCCAGAATCAGAACAAGTGATAGCTTATTATGGAGATTAGTCCAACTAATTTTAACAAACTGGTGGTTACAATTACTGTAACCTCTTATTCCATTAACATATGAAAGCCTTGTTTTACACCAAGACTCCCTATGTATCTTTTGGTAACATATGAAAGTCTCAAGACTTTCCATGTATCATTAGTAACATATGAAAGTCTTATTTACATAAAAACTTTCTATGTATCATTTGTAACATATGAAAGTCTTATTTACACAAAGATTTTCTATGTATCATTAGTAACATGTAAAAGTCTTAAGACTTCCTGTGTATCTATAACATACGGAAGCTTTATTTTATATTAAAACTCCCTATGTATCTTTAAAAAGCGGCTCATTGATCTGTCCCTAACATGTAAATGCATGCATGCTTGGGACTCCCTGCGTGTTCTTGCAATCATAGAAAATAGCTACAAAAATAACATTATCTTTATATTAAGTTTTCCAATAAAATTTAAAAAGCAGGACAAAAGACTTACTTTGAATGTCGCAGACAATCCTACAGAGATTTTTTAGAAGAGGTTCTGCTCACCTTCTGATCAGTAGGGGCCCTGGACTGTCTGAGACATGCAGACAAAGGCTTTGTATCCTGATGTGATGTCCGTTGTCAAAGTAGTTGGCAAACTGCCCGCATCCCCCACCAAAACTGTAAAAATTAATTTTGAACAGTTAGCAGAGTATTTTCAGTTAACCAACCAATAATCACAGAAGAAATACTATTTCTCAACTTAACTTTTATTGAATCATGCAGGGAGTCCGTGAACATGGCTGTGGGTCCTTCTCAGCCCCCTCTGGTGAAAAAGACCCAGAACAAAGAACAGCACAGCTATAAAAAGGCTTCCAGTTACTGGGTGTTTTCCAGTAACTTTCCAACAATACACTAGCCATTGTCCAAACTAGTTAGAACTGGTCCTTTCAGTGTCCAAATGGCTCCAGATGTCATCTCAGCTCTTTATGACTTCCACCCTGTTGGTTCCTGTCTCTCCAGATGTCTCCTCTTCCCCCATACCCATATATGGAAATAGGAATAGAGACTTTCCTGTGGAGCTTGTATGTGTGTGTGCATGCGTTTGTATATGTGCATGTGTGTGTGAGTGTATTTGTGGATCTAAAAGATATGTGTATGCAAGCACTTTGTGTAATATCTAATTAACTAATCTTCACTATTTATTTATTATAACAGTTACCTAATACTATTTATTTGTTATTTCAATAAATTTTACAGAAAAAAACTTGACTTAGTATTTTTCATCAATATCAAAAGCAGAAATGTTGTATTTATAAAACTGCTGCATTTCTAACAATGTCATTTGGGGGAAATGAGCTGCTTGCCGGAGGTCTGCACTCTCCAAGTACTTTTCTAGTTGTTTTTGCTGCCGTTTCTCTGTCTGTTAGCAGGATCACACAAAAACTCAGATGGATTTGGGTGACATTTTCACCAGAGGTGGCCCTTGACCCAAAGATGAACTCATTACATGTTGGAGGTGATCCATGAGTGCATACCTCCACTAAGGCCCTGTCTCGCAATGGACGGACAAAGGGACAGAGGGGAGGACAAAGGGAGGGAGCCTTGGTATGCGTTCTTTGAGTGCCCTCTAGTTTTGTTTTGCAGTGTACTTTTTATAGAGAATAGAGTGTACATGTGTATGGTATCCCCTTGATCCACTCTCCCCACAGTCTCCTGCCCCCTAGTTGTAATGGAGTCCATAAAAAGCATTCTTACTTGGCTTGCCAAGCGGGTTGACCCTCTTGGTCACACAGGTAGAGTGCCAGACTCCAAAGTGGGAGGTTGTGAGTTCAAACCCCCGGTTAGATGCCACTAGTTGGGCTTAACTGCCCGTCCCCTTGGTCACATATTCAACAGAGGGTAATATTGGTTCTTTTAGCTCCTTTTATCATTTGGGTTAATAAAGTTTTTTAATTTTAATCTGTTTTTAAGTTGCTGTTTTTAAGTCAGTTCAAATAAGATAAGATAAGATAAGATTAGCCTTTATTAGTCCCACAATGGGGAAATTCCAGGATTGCAACAGCACAGGGATAGCAACACCCAGAGCAACAACCAAGAAGACAAGAAAAACAAGAGCAGCAAATATACATATGTACATATAAATATATAAATATATATATACACAGTGTGGAGCATTGTAGCTAGATGGAATAAATATATAAATATACGTATATACACACAGTGCGGAGCATTGTAACTAGACAGAATAAACAGCATAACCGTCTACTTAGTTATCCTACATAGTATGAATACAGTGATCCCTCGCTACTTCGCGCCTCACCTTTCGCGCCCTCAGTGCATCGCGGATTTTTCAAAAATATTCATCAAAAATTCAAAATTGAGAAAAAATGGGCGGGCGCTAGCAGAAGGCAGGGAGACTACATTAGAACATCAGGTATCAACACGGAGAGCCCGCACAACTCAAAATCCACCTCTCTGTTCGCTGTTCTCGTGTTGGCTCGGCTCGGGAATCTCGCAAGCTGATTGGCCGAGACGTTTTACGCAGCTTCTCTCCCTGCCGAGCGCCCATACCCAGCGAAGGAAGACCGCATTCATTGTTCTTTATCGCTCGTGTTGCTTAGTCTCACCGCGTGGAACTTTTCGCTGTTCTCTTGTGCCTTTTTGCGCGAAATAGTCTTCCCGTCGAGCCACTACGCCACCTCCTGCAGCTTCTCCAGCTCTATCGGAAGCTGCCCTCGACGATCCTGCGCCTCTAGCACCTGACGATGAGGCGTCACCTGAGGAGCAGTAAAGCTCTCATTAACCTGTGCAGTAAATCATCTTCATCTTGAGTTATGTATCTTGTTATAAGAATAAAAGAGTTCTAAAAACATATTTATGTACACTTTATTTACATCTACGTATGTATGTACACTTACACACACACACACACGTATCATATGAGAGAGAGAGTGAGAGAATGAACGTACGTATTATTTATGGGTGACGTCATTAGGGGTGACGCTACTTCGCGGTTTTTCACTTTTCGCGGTCGGTTCTGGAACCCATTAACCGCGATAAGTGAGGGATCACTGTATGTACCCATACATATTGTCACCCTCCGTAGCGACCGATATTGTCCTAGTTGTATACTGGAGGGGACCAATGTGTAAGTCTATTGCGTCTTTTGCATTCAGTACTATTAGGTTGTCACGTTTTTTGCTATCTCTGCAAGCAGCCCTGCTTAGGTTATACAATCTGACAGCCGTAGGTAGGAAGGACCTGTGAAATCTCTCGGTTGCGCACCTAGGATGATGTAGTCTGCTGCTAAATGAGCTCCTCAGTGCGTTCAGTATGTCCTGCATACAGTGGGACTCGGACTCCAGCAGAGATGACAGTTTAGCCACCATCCTTCTCTCTCCTATCTCCTCCACTGGGTCAAGGCGCTGCCCCAGGACAGAGCTAGCTTTCTTGATCAGTTTGTTCAGTCTCTTCCTATTGGCTGCTGTAATGCCACTTCCCCAGCAGACCATTCCAAAAGTGATGGCTGATGCCACAACCGTGTCATAGAATGTCTTCAGCAGCACCCCTTGTACACCAAAAGACCTGAGCCTCCTCAGTAGGAACAGCCTGCGCTGTCCCTTCTTGTAGAGTGCGTCGGTATTGTGTGACCAGTCTAGTTTATTGTTCAGATGAACACCCAGGTACTTGTAGGATGTCACCATCTCAATGTTTGTTCCCTGTATGTTTACTGGTGCTGTGAGAGGTTGTCCTTGCCTGCGGCAGTCCACCACCAGCTCCTTAGTTTTCCTCGCGTTGATCTGGAGGCAGTTCCGATGGCACCAGTCCACAAAGTCCTGGATAAGTCCTCTGTACTCAGCTTCATCTCCGTTGGAGATGAGGCCGACGATCGCAGAGTTGTCAGAGAACTTCTGTAGATGGCAGTGTGTTGTGTTGTGTGAGAAGTCCGCAGTATAAAGGGTGAACAGGAAGGGAGCCAAAACCGTTCCCTGGGGGCCCCCCGTGCTACCGATGATCGTGTCGGACACACAGTTCCGGGTTCTCACAAACTGTGGCCAGTGAGTGAGGTAGTCCAGGATCCATGATGACAGGTGCTGGTCCACCCCTGCGCACAGCAGCTTGTTCTTCAGGATCATCGGTTGGATGGTGTTGAAAGCACTGGAGAAGTCAAAGAACATGATCCTCACCCCATTCCCGGGCTTCTCCAGGTGGGACAGAGAACGGTGAAGGAGGAAGATCACTGTAACCTCCACCCCAATGCCATGCTTATAGGAGAACTGGAGTGGATCCATCGCTGGTCCCACCAGGGGGCGGAGGTGAGCAAGGAGCAGTCTCTCCAGAGTCTTCATCATGTGAGACGTCAGGGCCACTGGTCTGTAGCTGTTCAGGTCTTTGGGGTGGGAAGTCTTTGGTACAGGTACCACACAAGATGTTTTCCACAACTGTGGTACCCTCCCCAGCTTCAGGCTCAGATTGAAGATGTGCTCCACAATCCCACACAGCTGGTCTGCACAGGACTTGAGGAGCTTTGCGCTGATGCCGTCCGGTCCCGAGGCCTTCCTCGCCTTGATCTTCCTCAGCTCCGTCCTCACCTGGGTCTTAGTGAAGGTCATGTGGGGGGGGCTGTGTGTTGGGAGTGGGGGGATGGTGGTGGAGTGGGGTGTGAGCAGCAGGACTCGATGTCTTTAGAGGCAGCAGTGGTTGTTGTGCAGTCGGGGGGGGGGGGAGGGCGGTTGGTCAAACCTATTAAAAAACAGGTTCAGATTGTTCGCCCACTCCCTGCCCCCCGTGGCCTGGGGGGAGGTATTCTGGAGCCCAAAGACGGTTTTAAGGTTTCTCCAGGCCCCGCCGATGTCGCTCTGTTGCAGCTTGTCCTCCATCTTCTTCCTGAAGCTGTCCTTGCCTTCTCTGATCTTCCTCCTCAGCTCCCTCTGTACGGACTTCAGCATCTCCCTGTTCCCCGACCTGAAGATCCTCTTTTTCTCTCTCAGAAGTGTTTTTATCTCAGGGTTGATCCAGGGTTTGTTGTTCGAGCAACACCGTATGGTCTTGGTGGGTACAGTGTTGTCCACACAGAAGCTGATGTAGTCCGTGATGGTGTGAGTGAGGCCATCGATGTCCTCACCATGTGGATCGCAGAGCTGCTGCCAGGCAGTGGTTTCAAAACAGTCCTTTAGAGCGTCCATTGCCTCCTCAGACCATAACTTCACTGTGCGCATGACCGGAGGTTGTCTGTGCACTAGGGGTTTGTACACCGTCAGGAGATGAACCAAGTTGTGATCCGATCTCCCGAGTGGGGGGAGTGGTGATGAGGTGTACGTCTCCTTAGTGTTTGCATAGAATAAGTCCAGTGTTTTATTGTCTCTAGTGTGGCATGTGACATACTGGGTGAACGTGGGTAGAATAGGGGACAGTGAAATATGGTTGAAATCACCTGAGATGAGGAGAAGAGCATCTGGGTGTTCTGTCTGCAGCCTGCCCGTTACTGAGTGGATGATGTCACGCGCTGTCCCAGCATTCACCGTCGGATTTGCATAAATAACAATGCAGATCACGTGTGAGTATTCCCTCGGGAGATATGTAGGCCACATGCTAACAGCTAGCAACTCCATGTCTTTGTTGCAGTGTTGTTGTTTAACCGTGATATGTCCCGGTCTGCACCAGTTGTTATTGACATACATCATCACTCCTCCGCCCCTTGCTTTCCCACTGTCTGGTGTTCGGTCTGCCCGTATTGCATGGAAACCCTCCAGTTCAATGTTAGCATCTGTTGCTAGTTCTGTTAGCCACATCTCCGTAAATAGCATCAAGCTACTCTCTCTGTACATGCTCTCGTAGTGGGAGATAGCCGCTAGCTCATCTGTTTTACTGAGTAGCGATCATACATTCCCCATAATAACGGATGGGAGGGCGGGTCTGTATCTTATATTCCTCGCACCCCGTCTTACTCCAGCTCGACACCCACGCCGTTTCCGTCTTATTTCTCCCAGTATGTCGAGTTTTTGCGTTAGCATCGTGGGCCGGTTAAGTGCTAACAGCTGGTCCCTATTGTACTGCCTCCTACAAGAAACAGTGGCTCCGTCCGCTGGCTCAGGAGACATTTGGGCGATCTACGTGTCTGTGATGGATCAAGGTGTCACCGAAACAGAAAGATTAGCAAGAGAGCCAGATAGTAAATAGAAATAGGAAGAAATTGATCCGCTGTTGCAAAAAGGCAGCCTACTCGTGTGGCGCCGGAAGTTGAAGAATAAATCCAATTCTTACTTTATGCAGGTCTCCAGCCTTTCTTGCACTTGTAAAATTGTGAACCTTCCAGTTGTTGAAGCCAGTTTTGGCTTAAGGAGTGATATTTTTAATTGTTTGCAAAGTTGGGTACACTGTGGGCTGGGTCACACATTATTGTTGATATTAGCTTAGTTAGCTTCCGGATGCTAGTGTGTTATTTATTCTCTTAATAAATGTTGACTCACTCCTAATAACACTGCATGGACTCAAATGGATATGAATGAGCTTGTGTAAAGACTTTGCACAATATAAATCCATTACACAGCTCTATTACAGCCCATACAGTGGTATTTGGAATGGCACAGACATAAACAACACAACAGCCATGCTATGCTAAGCTAACTGGGTGAACTATTAAACAGCTCAGTATGGTTACAAAAATGATTAAAATGTGAAACATGAACTTTATAAACAAACATGCACGCACACTATTTCCAGTATGTACAATGATAAGTGAAAATGATAAAATTGATTACTGATGAGAAAGCATCAGGGAATGGGCAAATACAATGGAAGTGGAACCGGAGCTGCTGAAGGACCGGAATGCTGAAGTACATCACTCTACATTGTGCAAGAGGTCCATTAAGTACACCCACAGTTGGTCCACAGCTCACCTCGTGTGGTCATTGTCACCACCATCAGATGTACTTTTTCCACAATTAAGTATAGCTCCGCCTTCATGCTGCTAAACATGGCATGAAACTACACACCACGGCTCTAATATTGTGTTCAGAAGAAACACAAAGCAAATATTTTGCACAGCGCAATTATTTGTCAGCTCAAGGGACTTGGTAGTGATAGCTAATCAGCCTTGAGAGTATCACCACATGGAGAGTAAACTAGTTTGAAAATGAGACTGCCATTCACTTGCAGACAGATGGACCGGGAGTTCTGCAGCTGAAATGGAGTGTAGGGAGTTTATCTACCCAGGTACTCCTGCTATAGATGAGTTAACCACGGCTAGAAATGTAAACAGTCATCATCTAGGTGCAGTTTCTGGAGGAAGCAATGACATTTTCCCACCTGTGGGCCCCGGCAGATAATGTTGTGAACTCAAATATGAGTGTTTTTAGGATTTCCACAACTGGTAGGAAAGAAGTTATGAAGGCAGCCCCACTGCTCTGTAACTTGCTCGGACATGAATTTGTGTCTATCCTCATCTTTGCATTGTCTTTACATGTAATCGCACACAAAAAATTGGTGCTTTCACATTTGGTCTGAATGCACAGTAAGGCTGCATGTCCACAGACAGAATTTTTTTAAACATCTGTTTATTTTCTATATAGTTGAGAATTTAAAGTACTGCTCCTCTACGCAGGGTTGCCAGGTTCTCTCCATTCACACTCACTGCTGTAATCAATAAAACTTTGTTAAATCTTTTCAAAAGTGTCTCCTCACAGTATTTGCATCCGCGTCTATCTAGCTAAAACGTGTCACACAGATAAAGATGTCACACTGCTTACTAAATATGACTTGAAGTCAAAATATTTGTGGAAAACAGAGGGACAAAGTCATGGTGGAATTTTGAAGCCATACTTTATCGTGAAAGAATATGTTTAATAAATTAAAATCTTAAACACATATTGTGGTGATTATTTCTGTAACTAAACTGTTCATTTGATCATATCTAAAACGTTTAAATGCTTCTTTACATAATTACACCATGTAGTTGCACTGTAACAGTGTGCCCCTGGTAAGTCTGTAACAACTTGCATAATAATCAAATTTAGTTTTGACATGGTCTGGAAGGAACCCTGTATACTTAGCATACAAATAGACACGTGGCCTGATAAGTCTAATTTCTCAAGTAAAACATTATAGTTGCTATAGTCACAACTATGAAGAAGACAAGTGATTTACATAAAGATTACTCAGAGGGCTCTTAATTCATTTATTTGTCCTCTCTCGTGTACAGACATCCATATGTGGCTCATCTGTGGCAGTAAAGTATAGAGTGTATTGCTCATGCACTGAGTCAAAAATTAGAAAGGTCACACACGTGCAACGGGGACAGGAGGAGGTGTAACTTCTTGCCCCGGCTTAGTGTAGTTATTTTCACAGCCACTGCAGTCCTTTATTTCAAAGACATAATTATAAAGCCTATTTCCTGCAGGTAAAAACAATCTATATGGGTCATTTTCTGTCAAAGAACAGCCTCATATATACAGTATGTATGCATTAAATACAATCATAAATAATATGAAAACTCGCATGAACTGCTAAACATTTGCCCCCTTTTTCCTTTTGAAAATGCTATTAAGGACAGGGCTGGTCCAAGCCTTCACGGGGCTCTAAGCGAAATTTGAATTTGGGGCCCCTCTTTGGTAAAATAAGTTACATGGTGCATCCAAAGGAATTTTGCACAGTTGTAGCAGCGTTGCTTGCATCATCTCATTGTCAGGTGGGTTTCACCCCAATTAAAGGGTTTCCATGTGCTCCACTGACACAAAAATGTTTAAACTTGGGTCCGTTTTATTTTGCACTTGTAAATGTCTGAATCTATTGACATTTATCTCCAGAGGTCAGCTAAGCTCTGAAAACACTGCACTAGCATTGCGAATGACAGCTGCCAAGCTGGCTGGAGACATCGAAAATAAACTCACAATGAAGCCCAACCAGAGTGTGCTGGTCTGACTAATTAAAGCAGAAAACTTAATATCGCAACCATGTATTTTTTTAATGTTCAATATCAAAGTCACTACCATTTTTTAACTTGGGCCAGCACTGTAAACTATAGCTCGCTTGCAAATGAGCTATATCTCTAAGATGCAGACACCTAAAGTTACGTTACTTTGTCAAACATGACTTCCGCTTTTCTCTGATCCTCTGCTCTCTTCTTCTTCATTTTTTCAGCCCCTGATGGGTACATGCGTTATTGGGACATAATGTACACTCCTCCTCACATGTGTAAGTTCGACACAGCGGTGTGCTGTGAGAACAACTGAACGTCATGGCTGTTACCAGTTGATCTCTGACAGAATGAAAATCACGTCTCAACACTAGTGCTGTATGAATAACATTATGTATAATAATGCGCTTTTATATAACTCTTTAGCTTGGCTAGGGTAATTTTATCATCATATGCTCAGCAAATTGGAATAAAAAAAGCTAAAAATCAAATAATTAAATGCCTTTGTGGTGCAAGGCCCTAAGCCACAGGTGTCAAACTCATTCCATGGAGGGCCAAGACCCTGCAGGTTTTACCCCCACCCAGTGTCTTCAACAGGTGATTTCACTGAATTTCTTCCCACTGATTGCTGATCAGTGAAAACACCTGCTGAAGACACTGGGTAGAAGCAAAACATGCAGGGTCTTGGCCCTCCATGGAATGAGTTTGACACCCCTGCCCTAAGCAGTTGCTTAATTTGCTTATGCCTTGGGCCGGCTCTGACCAAGGACATTAAAGCAGGAAATGCTTCCAATCTGTGAATAGAAATTGAGTCTCAGTGTCAGTGAAGGTGAAACGAAGCAGTGGCATCAAAAGCAAACATTATTTTAAGAGTCGTTGCAAGGATGTGTGAAGCTCAATTTGAAACAGACGTCAGGTATTACACATGCAGAGCTTTGTGCTCTCTTCGCATTCAGCTCACTCAATTCACAGATCAAATTAAATCAGCAAATTATAAAATAATGACAAAGACCCCATTCACAAGTTCCAGACAGAGAAAAAATAGGTCAAAAGCCTCCCTCCTTTATGAATTTTATCACCTCCGTTGATTGAATTGGAAGTAAATTGACCCTTTCGTCAGCTACAACTAGTGTGCAAATTAATTTCTGCAGTCTCTTTTTATGGGGCCAGTGTTTATCATCAGTTTATTACCATCATTAACTCTGGAGGTATTTTTCAGGATGCTGTGTGCCGCATAGGAGGAGTAAGAAGCAGGAGGCAGACCGTGAGAGCCAACAGTGTGTGAATGTGATATGAAAACACACAGTTCGACCATCAGTCATGCATTTTCATCAGCTGACATTTGCTGACATTTTCTGGCTTCACATTTATTCCAGTACTTATAATGCAACAAATCAATACAGTAAATATGGAGAAAACTCAGCAAAAGTGAGTACTTTTATGGGTTTCTGGTGGCCTACTCAAAACTTTCATGTTAGAGACTTTAGTCACATTAGGAAGTCCAATATCTGTTTTAGAATTTAGCTCAAACCAGATCTTCATGACAGAGAAGCTCATTCTGGTCTGATGAATCCACATTGTGGTCACAAAGAACCCTCACTTCTCTCTATATGTGAGAAGATGTGATAACTGACTATTGTCCATAATTGACGGATTTTCTTCAGCAATCACAGAAAAATCTGACGGCTGTCTATCATTTTGACAGATTACACTTAGGTTGATCTATTGTAACTTTATCTTGTTATTTCCACCTGTCCACTTTATAGTGTAAACAGTCATTCATTCATTCATCTTCTACTGCTTAATCCTTTTTGGGTTGTGGGGGAGTGGAGGTGCTGAAGCCTATCCCAACATCTTTGGGTGAGAGGCAGGGTACACCCTGGACCAGGAATGGGCAACTTTGGTGGTAGTGAGGGCCACAAAATTTTTTCCTCACCTCCCGAGGGCCAGATTTACATCTAAACCTACTGGGGGGGGGGTATTATTTCCTGCAAAGTTAAAAGTTTCACAATTAAAACTGAAAATGCAGTTGAAAATAAAAGCTACTCAGTGATTTAAATTAAATTAAAATTATATCTGCCTTACAATGGACTGGCGAGCTGTCCAGCATGTACCCTGAGGTTCCTACTCACACATGTAATGATTTAAAATAAAGAAAACTACAATAGTGGATGTGCAATGTTTGTTACTGTTATCAATCTTTTCTTGCACTGAAGTGTTTGACAGTTCGTTTTTTTTATTCAGCTAAATGCACTTTGTGATGTGCCAAGGTCAGTTATGACCAGGACGTAGTATATTTTATTTCAAAAGGGAAACAAATGTTAATGCTACTAACAGTGCACATTGAGTTTTTATGCGCTTTGAGATATGCCTGAGTAAGATGTGACCAAAATGGTTATTTAGACAATTTTATTTTTTTCATTCTATTTATTTAACTGTTGTTCAAGAGGAAAAATATTTCCATTACTTCAAGTTCTGCTCAACCCCAGTTGTTATTGTGTTTTTATGCACTTTTGATATGCCTTTGTCATGTGCCAAGTGCACATTTAAAATCAGGCCAGTGAATAAACAGTGCATATTTTTCGTCATATGATCTGTGTTGGTTTGAAATTTATCATATTCAACAGATCGCTGAACATGTGTGGCCCAGTTACATGTCTTGATCTCAAATTGTGGCCCAACTGATTTTGTAATTGAATAGCTCTGCAATAGAAGATGAATGGATGGATGAAATTATATCATGACCTAATTTTTAAAACTATTTTCATCAAAATGATGAGCAAAGATACATTCCAGACAATAATTAACAAAAGAAGCCAAGAAGGAAAGAAAATATGACGAGGCTTTGCTTACTCATGGGTTAAATGTGGGTGTGGAGGGGCAATGAAATACCTGTGTGGACTTGGTAATGCCTGGCTCCCCAAAATGGGGAATTAAAAAAAGTTTAAGAGCCACTGGTAAAAATGAACAAAAAAAAAAAAAAATCAGATTACAATGACCAGTCTCTGAACCTTTATTGCTGACATGGGCTTCACCTGGCAAACAAGAATAAATTCTACAGCTCCTCAGTTGTACAATTTATTCATTTAAGAGCAGCCTGCTTTGTACATTTAGTGCTGTTTACAGCCTATTAATGCGGTCTTACCATTCAAAACATACCTGACAACACTCCAGTGTACGTTGTCACTGCTGCTCCCGCTTGTGGCTCCCTCATTCTTGCTCTATGCCCTATCACTTGCAGAAAGTGGTGCTAGGTTTTGATTAGAGCTCCCTCTGCTGGTGGACTCTATAACTGCATTTAAGATTGTGGCTCCAAATGTGATATAAATAAATGATTTTTGGAAATGGACTGGTGGGCCACCAGTTGCCCATCCCTGCCCTGGACACATCACCAGTCCATCACAGGGTGTGTACATGGGCAGCTATTTCACGTCACTGTTAGCGGCGGGGGGGAATAAACAGAACATTTTCTCCTGAGTAAAGAATGAGGGGGACATTATAGGTAATGGGGTCCCTATGCCAGATTGTGTTTAGTGCTATGTATGCAAACCTGGTGATGAATGAGGCGGAGATGGTGGTAGCGTCGAACACAGCTTTATTGTGGAACTATGTACAATAAGTATGGCAGTACACGACAAGCACCTAGCGTAGGCATCTGGCACCAGCGAGTGTGCTATGGCAGCTTGCAACTCTATATAGGGCAATGCATTGACATGACAGGAAGTTGATGTCACCACGCTGCACCTCACAATAAAGTGCTGCCACAGCATTCTCTCCCCTCTTTAGAAAGTCCAAAACCACTCACACAATTCAAACCCACCCCAATTTGGAACCAGAATCACACTCTAAAATAACGTAAACTAATGTACTTAAATGGCCTAACACATTGGCACAAAACAACCTAAAATAGGGTTGGCGGGTGGACTACCACACAACCTGCATGGCACAGTGGATTATTCTGCCACCGGAAAAACTAAAAATGTCCTTTATTCAAACTAAAAAAAAAATAATCCATGCTCCTAAACTAACACATAAAACATAACAACAACAATAGAACTATAAACAAAGTGCTACTGCACACTCACTTGGCTGGGGAAGGTGGAACCGGTATGGGGGGGGGGGGCCCAGGGCAGCCCCTCAACAAGCACGCCCCTAGAGGCAGCAGACCCCCTGAGCGATGGCTGATCTTTTGGACAACGGAACCCATATCCCACACCGCCATCAATGACTCCCGTCCAGCCTTGCCACCTGGCGCATCCTCCCGGACATGCTGTAGCTGGTTGGCATGCCTCAACAAGCCGTTGGACAACTGGAAGCACCGCCACTATCCGCAGATGTGCTTGATGTTTTGCTGGCTGTCATCTGGCCCATTTTTGCCGTGGTCGTTCATCACCCCGTATCCAAACCAAGTCCAAAACCCAAAGTGGAATCTTACTTGGCCTGATGAGCTGCTGCTGAGCATGTTGTAACTCCATGCTCGTCGGTCTGACCCCGTCCTTTTCTATAAACGTTGTAGTGTTCACCCTCATAGCTGCAGAGCACCCACCCAACTGCGGGCAAGTACCGGAGGCATCTGGGGCTAGCATGGTGTCGCTCATCGGCATGGGTACCGACACTGAGCGAGAACTGGCTGACTTGAAAGCGAAGGTTTTCATTATCGCTTTGTTCTATTCGCTCCCAGTGTAGGCGGGTGGGGTGATTTCTCCCGTGGGTTCCCCGAGTAAGACGAACGGCACACCCTGGCGTAGTGATTCAAGTGTCCACATCTACTACGTTTTCCTCTTGCCAGGCATTCCTTCAGCTTATGTCAATGCGTCGTGGACCCACAGCCCTTGCACGGGGGTTTTCCCGGGGCAGACCTTCAGCTGGCAGCACTGGTTTCCGTAACATCATCATCCAAGCTATCCTCGTTATCCAAGTCTGTGGCATTTGCTGTGGCGGGTAGCTCAGGTGGCTTCTGTAATTGGCGCCAATTTAGCTCCAGAGCTAGCTTATCGAAGGCTTCCAACCGGAGAGCTAGCTCGACGGCTCTAGCTAATGTCAAGTCATTAGGTGCCATTAATAGCATAGCACGCAGCTCAGCGTTGCACGTGTGCTCTGCCAGTTGGCTGCGTACTATCTCGTTTTCAAGCGACCCAAAATGACACTCGCTAGCTAGCTGCTTCAAATCAATGACATACTGGCGGATAGGCTCACCTACATGCTGGTGCCTCTGGCAAAAGTGAAGTCTCCGAACAGTCACGCTGTCTGGGGTGGAGAAACAGTTAGCTCGCAGCTCCACGACGTCTTTGTGCGAGTTCAATATGCCAAGCACCTGTAGGACCCTCTGGCCTTCAATACCCAGGTTGTGGACGAGAAGCGCACGTGCCCTCACTTTTTGGAGCTTCCCGAGGTCCATCGCCGTAATATACGTTTGATAGGCCTCCAACCAATGTGGCCATGGCACCGGTAGTTCACCCGGGAGCTCAAGGAAGGGACGGAGTGGTGTAATGCACGCCTCCATTAGTTAATCCACAGTTGCCAAATGTTAAGGTTCACCCCCCTATATAGGGCAATGCGGTGACGTGACAGGAAGTCGATGTCACCACACTGCACTTCACAATAAAGTGCCGTCACAACATTTAGGGACCCCTATTTTTATAATAGGGAAGAGTTCAAACCATTTAAAACAAAATCTTTATGAAAACAAACCATTCATTGTTTAGATGAAGACAGATTTAAGACATTTCATAGATTAACAACGAGCATTCATAGTGATGTTGCAAATTTAAAAGAAAAAAGTCACAAATTTACAACAAAAATTTGCAGATTTATGATGACAAAAGTAGGAAATTTACAATGAAAAAAATAGCGATTTCAGATGAAAAAGTAGCAAATTTACAAGAAAAAAAGTCACAATTTGATTAAAAAAATTCTAACTTCACAACAAAAAAGTTGCAAATTTATGAGAAAAAATCAAATTTAAAAGAAAAAAGTAGCAGATTTATGAGAAAACAGTTGTAATTTTTTCAAAAAAGAAAGTTGCAAATTTATGAGAAAAAAGTATCAAATTTACAAGAAAAATAAAATCACAATTTGATTTAAAGATGCACTCTGGTGGCACTAAAACCACCTCAAAAACAAATGTGTATTGCCAAAGTAGTACTGTATAATGGGGCTTTTTACCCACAAAAAAACTTTCATTGCTTGGAAAGAGCTTTTACATCTTCCACCTACTTAAGTATGTGCGGATCTATGAATATTCTAATTAGCTCCACCCATACCCCCGCTCACCAGTAGTGTGTGCTGCAAGGCTAGCCCTCCCCTCCCCTCTCATTCCCCTAAAGCTAGGTGTCCACCTAGGCGTGCGTTTCCATGCTTCTCATTCATTGCGTACATACTGTAGCATGCTCCACATGCACTCTGGTAGCATGCCGTCAAGAAACCCGAGACATCGCTTGGAGGTGCTCACTCCTTCACCTCAAGAATCAACACTCACCTTTGCTGGCGGATGGGGTGCCATGCCACTCGCGAGCTGAGCAGCTCGCGTCACCAGCAGATGGCGGATTTAAAAGAAAGTAGCTGCAAATTTACAAGAAACGTTTCAAATTTACAAGTGGTTTTTTTTTTTTCATTTAGCATTGGTGCTTCAAAGTGTTTTGTAACATATTAAAGGCTGATGATGATTGGGATGGGAATGGGGGGGTAATGGACAATTCTGTTTTTTTCCAGGTTGGGGGACCCCCCCCCCCCCCAGACACACACACACACACACACCGTGCCCCACCTTAATTTACGCCTATGAGTGCATATTAGATTGAGATTTTATTGTATTGTCCGGGAACACTGGGTCCTTGATGTAACAGTTTTCTACTGGACCACTTTTGGTCTGGCCCTCCACCCAAGACCAGTAAGTAAAAGAAGACAAAGGAGGTGCCAGCAACTCTACCGACTAACCCAGGCTGAGCAAAAGGCACCCACAATCGAAGCTCTCCAGCCTCAAGTCGGCCACAACGAACACCGGGTCCTGCCACCCAGTGAAGACCCATGGAACTGCAACACCTGCAGCCACTAAACCACCCCATGGGAAAGGTTACAGCCACACTGCAAAACGAAACCAAAACAAACCTAATGGACTCTCTGCATAAAGCTAATTGCATAGCCATTACATGTGACTCAGAAGCAACTCTTTAATAGATCTGCTGTCTGATTAAGCACTTTCCAAATAAATAAATGTTATTCATTTATGAAAAAGGAGTCATGTAGTAAGGCAAGGGAAAATGATTACAGCACGAACCACGCAGCAATTCAGTGCTTTTTCCATTTATAAATTACAAAAATAATGCTGAAATTTCAAAAAGCCCCAAAAAATGTAAAAATTGAAGCTAAAACATGGAGGTGCATTAGGATGCAATGTGAATTGTTTGAATTGTTAATGACAGTATTGTGACTGAAGATTCTTCACATCTCTACTTCCAAAAACCTATCTTGATATAAACAGAAAAAAGTTTTGGATACACTTTGTTTTTCTGACTTTTTTGTGTTCATATATAACAGACAACTGAATAGCATGATCCTTCATAACAGTGTGAACAAAATGTCAATTCAAAATAAATACTGTTGCATTTGCCTTCTAGTTAAATTCCAGGGTTGAGTTCACCCCCTGTTTCCACGCCGAGCTGTTTTGGCTTCGTCACTTGACTGTGCAGTACCTGCGTGTTTGGCTTGATTATGAACTTTCCCCGCTGGGATGTCTACCTGCTCCTGGAGGTCATTCCCTCTGTGAATAGGTGGACAGAATGTGATCATCCTTCTCAGCATTTCCCCATGTCCTGTGGAGCAGGATGCGCTTTTTAAGCCAAATCGCTTTGGTAACCTGCCCATTGCACACATTTGAGCTACATTTATCCCCGAGTTCTTCAGAAAAGCCAACAGGAAAATATCAGGGACCAAATAAATCAACTTTTTTTCTTTTGATTCATGAGCAATTTAAAAGAGCACTCCAAACCACCAAGCTTAAAAAAAACAAAAAACAGTATAATATATTTGACCTTCTTGACTGGAGTTCATTTGCATCTGGCTTGTTGGATGAAAGTATTTTTTATGACAAATTGTCATTTTTCAGTCTACAAATATGGGAAAATATTCAGCATGAACTGACTGAAACCTTCCCTTGGGTTGCAAATTAATGTGAAGAAATATAAAACTGGGCTCTCAACCATAGTGGAATGAATCAGTGTGTGGTCAAAAAGGTGAAAACAAGTGAAAAAAGTGTGTACCGATGCAATTTAACCACTGAGTAAGACAACCTTTCAGAATTGCTCTTCCTGCGGATGTTCCAGGGGCCGCCTATTGAAACCTCAGCACAAATGTCACAAGTTATTTTGGTTTATTAAGCTTAGCAATAAGGTGTCACAGTCCTTCAGTGCTAACACTTTTTTTAAACTGGCTTCTGCAAATGGCTGATGATGATCCTGACCAGAGTATACATGGACTCTGGCAAAGGACAATGGCTCTGATTAGATCTCTGCAGGGTTTTTCTCACTTTCAGACCTTTTTTATTGGATTCTTTCATGATACACTGGGTGGATGAAGCCTGAGCTCGAAACAGTGTTAATGTGCAATACCTCTGCCTCTGCACAGGAAATCATTGCACAGAGTCTGGGTAAATAAATGGTACCAAGTCAGAAGGAGAGCATGCCTTAGCATCTGTCTCTGGAGCTCTAACAGGAGGAAGCATGGCTATTATTCTATTATAATCATCTGAAATAAAGGACAGCAAAGAATTCTGGTTTGGGCTTCAAATGAATTTTTCTCAATATGTGTCGCTGTATGTGCCTTTATTGTCTTTAGTGTTCAAGTTTTTCTAAATTCATAATCAGCATAGTCAATGCTCATCAATTTGCAGTAGTTATGGGATTTTTACCTCGGCCAATCCGCAGGCCAGGAGGTTATGTTTTTGCCGGGGTTTGTCTGTTTGTCTGTCTGTTGGTTAGCAAGATAACTCAAAAAGTTTTGGATGGATTTCGATGAAACTTTCAGGCATTGTTGGAAATGGTACAAGGAAGAACTGATTAAATTTTGGGGATGATCTGGATCACCGTCTGGATCCAGGAATTTTTTAAAGGATTCTTTAACATTGTGAGATAGGGCCATTTTCAACATGTGTGCAGGCGCAATGGAGGGCGCTGGTCGTCGTGTCTGACGAACACGAACTCCGCGTTCTTCAAAGTTTTAGGCACAAAAGCACGCGGAAAACAGTGGTGGGTCGGGCCCGGCAGCGTGCCTGTGTTTGCGCTACGCTGCAAAAGCTGAGACGGCCAGCTGTCTGGCGCGGGATTATTTGGCAGAAATTCCCCGGGCAGCCATAGGGGCTGCGCAAAAACAAGCTCTCTGCCGGGGAAGCTTCCAAATCCTCTTTTGGCGTGGAGTACAACCCCAATAAAACCCACGGAAACCTGTCTACCCAATTTGTATCCGTCAGTGAACCCCTGAGTGCTGCTTTCAGTGATCTATGAAAACGCTCGCATAACCCATTGGCCTGTGGGTTGTACGCGGTTGTGCGATGAATTGCAACGCCCGCAGCCTGGGAGTTTGGAGACGGAGGAGATGGACACAACAGCAACACTTGAGTTTATTACCTCCACCAAGGAGGTAATGTTTTTACTGGCATTTGTCTGTCTGTCTGTCTGTCTGTTACCAACATAACTCAAAAAGTTATGAACAGATTTTGACGAAATTTTCAGGAAAAGTGTGTAATGGCACAGGGAACACATGATTAGATTTTGGTGATGATCTGAGAGTGCATACCTCCACCAAGGGCTTTGTTTGTATTTGTGCAGCAGGATTACACAAAAACTACTGGATGGATTTGGATGAAATTTTCACCAGAGGTGGTTCTTGGCCAAGAAAGGAGCCCATTACATTTTGGGGATGATCTGGGAATGCGTACCTCAGCCAAGGCTCTTCTCACAGTGTGTCAGCCACAAAACTCCAAAACTAATGGACAGACTTGGATGCAATTTTCACCACAAGTGGCGATACGCCTACACAAGCCCATTACATTTTGTAGGTGATCCATGAGAAACGGAAGGAGTCTTGGCGGAGGTATGCGCTCTATGAGTGCTTTTCTAGTTATAACAGTCATAAGATACTGTAGCTACTGGGTCTTACATGAAGACATTAAAAATCCATGTACTCATCATTGTTTCAATATTTGGTTTCTGAAGCAAAAACAGCACAACCGGAAATAGTCCATATATGGTTGGCCTTGTCAAAATAATATCGAAACTGAACCAAAGCAGGATAACGGATCTGAAGTCCATCCATCCATCCATCTTCTTCTGCTTAATCCTTTTCGGGTCATGAGAGGCTGGAGCCTATCCCAGCGTCTTTGGGCGAGAGGCAGAGTACACGCTGGACAGATTACCAGTCCATCGCAGAGCCAACACAGAGAGACAGACAACCACTCACTCTCACATTCACACTTAAGGACAATTTATCCCCAGTTGATGGCAATTAACCTAACGTACATGTCTTTGGTCTGTGGAAAGAAACCAGAGAACCCAGTGAAAACCCACGCAGACAGGGAGAACATGCAAACTCCACACAGAAGGGTCACCAGTGGCCAAGGGTGGGATCGAACCCACGACCTTCTTGCTGTGCTACCACAGTGCTAATCACTGTTCCACCAAGTTGCAATAAGTTGGTCTAAATATGTAAAAATGTTAAATGTGCTTCCCGCTGTAACCAAGACAGTGAAATGAAAAAAAAAACAAAACAAAACAACTAATGAAATCAGATCTGTGGTCCAGTTTTGGCTCAGTTCTAATTTCATTTTAATAAGGCCAAAACCACATAATGGCTATCTCCTGTTGTTCCGCTTTCTTTTCAGAAATGACATATATACGAAGAACAAAGAGTACACCGATTATTAAACCACTTCATTTCACTATTGGTGGGGACAACAAATGCAACATTTTCTCAAAAGTAAATGTTCAGTGGGACACAAAATATTGTAACTGAGCCATTTCTGGCTTTTTGGGCACCTGTTTTTTGTAATGGGGAAGAGCTTAAATCATTTAAAAATGGAAAAAAAAATCTACACTCCCAACAACAGCAACAATATTTAAAAAATAAACTTGAGTAATTGTTTAGATCAGTGATTGTCAACTGGTGGGTCGTGACCCACTGTCGCAGACAACCTGGTCAAAAAATAAACAATATTCTTAAGTTCAGTTACATCTGAAGTTGACTTGTCTTATTTTGAAAAAACTTTCATTTTGACAGGCATGCATTGGAGAGCTGGTCCGATGTTTTGTGGACTTGGAGAAAGCATTCGACCGCATCCCTCATGGTTTCTTGTGGGGAGTGCTGCGGGAGAATGGGGTATCAGGCTCGTTGTTACGAGCTATCCGGTTGCCAACACCCAGTCAAACTCGTTTCCAGTGAGAGCTGGACTCCACCAGGGCTGCCCTTTGTCACCGATCCTGGATAGGATGTCTAGGCGCAACCAAGGATCGGAGGGTGTCATGCTTGGTGACCACAGGATGTCATCTCTGCTTTTGCAGATGATGTCGTCCTATTGGCTTCATCGAGCAATGACTTACAGATCTTGCTGGGATGGTTTGCTCCTGAGTGTGAAGCGGCCAGGATGAGAATCAGCAACTCCAAGTCTGAGTCCATGGTCCTCAGCCGGAAAAAAGTGGATTGTCCTCTTTAGGTTGGGGACAAGCTCCTGCCCCAAGTGGAGGAGTTTAAGTATCTCGAGGTCTCATTAACAAGTGAGGGGATAATGACGCGAGAGATTGACAGATGGATCAGAGCAGCCTCTGCAGTGATGCAGACATTTTACCAGTCTGTTGTGGTGAAGAGGGAGTGAGCTCTAAAGCAAAGCTGTTGATTTACCAGTCAATCTATGTTCCTACCCTCACCTATGGTCATGAGCTTTGGGTAATGACTGAAAGAGTGAGACTGCGGATACAAGTGGTTGAAATGAGCTTTCTCCGTAGGATTGCTGGACTCACCCTTAAAGATAGGGTGAGGAGCTCAGTCATCCGGGAGAGGCTCAGAATAGAACCGCTGCTCCTCCACATCGAAAGGAGCCAGTTGATGTAGTATGGACATCTGATCAGGATGCCTCCTGGACGCCTTCTACTCGAGGTGTTTCGGGCTCATCCCACTGGGAGGAGACCCCAGGGTAGACCCAGGACTCGCTGGACAGACTACGTCTCCCAGCTGGTCTGGGAACCTGTTGGTATCCTCTCTGAAGAGCTGGAGCAGGTGGCTGGGGAGAGGGAAGTCTGGGCTTCTCTGCTTGGGCTGCTGTCTCTGTGGCCCGTACCTGCGGAAAAGTAGTAGAAAATGGATGGATGGATGCATCAGAGAGGTGCATCTCTCTTGCACCATAGCCATGGTAACCATCATCTGATTGACGTTTACTTCAAGTTTGTGTTGATATTCAGAGATGTTATAGATGTTAGATGTTATAGATGTTATAGATGTCAGAGATGTTATGATGATATTCAGGATGGCAAAGTCCAAATATGACCCAGAGCATTTGTTATGTCATCATAACAAATAGCGGGACCAAGACCGCCGGAAAAGCGGTAGAAGATAGATGGATGGATGGATGGAGTATTTATGTGGATTTTCATACTGTCACAACCCCAAGCTCCAGACATCTGACAAAAAAAGGAGTCCACACTCACTATTTCAAAAAAGGTTTAACAGTTATCTTTATTAAATGGAAAAACATGCAGTTAAGGAGAGCCAGAGCCAAAGGAGATCCAGTCAAGGAGGTGAGAGAGCGAGTTTCACTGCAGGGGAGCCTTTTAAAGCTCCCAAGATTGGCCAGCTCAAGTGCTTCCTATTCCAAGGCTCAACCCTCTTAGCCTGCAATTAAAGCAAAAAGAATACAAAGACTGCAAACAAAACTAGGGCTGAGCTCGTCACACCTCCCACCATTAAAAGAGGGTCATACCCGTTAATTACATTCTAACCGATAACAGAAAATGTCCTTCAAGGTTAATTTCAAAATATTATTCAATTTCTAAAGTTAATGTACCACAGTTCTAAACTAGGCAGGTAGGAATAAGTATCACCCCTACCCAAACACTACCTGACCACTTAACCAGCCACCCAAGTCCTTCAGTTTTCCCCTTAGCAACCCGGATCCTAAGAGCAAATTAAGAGAAAGCAACAAAAGAACAAGAGCACAGATTAGAAGGTCAATGGCAAGTTGGAGATGTTGGCAAGACTTATGGTGAAGGGGCACGGGACAAAGCATCTGCGATCACGTTGTCCCTGCCCTTAATGTGTTGTACGTATATCCAGTTGGTAAGGCTGTAGGAATAAGGCCCATCTAATTAATCTTTGATCGGGATTCTGTAAGGACCATAAAAACATGAGTGGATTATGATCTGTGTAGACCACAAGAGGTGCCACACTTGAACCAACATAGACATCAAAATATTGTAAGGCCCAAACCAGGGCTAAAGCCTCTTTTTCAATGACTGAGTAGTTCAGCTGGTAATGGAACAACTTTCTTGAAAAGAAAGTGAAGGACATGGGAGAGGGGATCCCAGATCCCAGATGATCCTCCATTTGTCACAACCCCAAGCTCCAGAGGTCTGACAAAAAAGGTCCACACTTACTATTTCAAAAAAGGGTTTAACAGTTATCTTTATTAAATTGAAAAACATGCAACTAAAGTGCAAGTTCTGCTCCTACGTCGACACGACACAGCTGTGATGGTGTCAATGCAGCAGCGATGTGCATTCCTACTGCGTAGCCTGACGTGCACCTCTCCAATGAAGGAGCGGTGCACGTCGGCAACGCAGGCCATAAGAGCTGTGATTGGTCCGCTTTGTCGCCTCCTTCACATTTCCTGGTTCTCGCCGCTGCTGCACACTGCCTGTTCACCGCGGCACAACTTCCAAGGCAAGTCGGTTAAACAGTGGCCCAAATTGAAAACAATATTGATGAAGTAAGCCCAGAGCATTTTGTGGCTTGTCGTAACCCCAGTAATTACACAGATTGTCAGCTCTGTCTCCTTCGCATTTCCTGGTTCTCATCGCTGCTTCGCTCTGCCTGTTCATGGTGGCACATTTTCCAAAGTGAGTTGGTTAAACAGTGGTCCAAATTCAAAAGAATATTGAGCTTGTAAGCACATACAGAACATTTACCCCAGTAATTATACTGATTGTCAAAACAGCAGTGGTGGTGGTCGCACGCACCATTTTCTCCGACTTCTCTTTTTCTCTGTGCAACGACTGTATTAAAAGTTGCTTTTACTTAACATTTTTTAGCTCCAACTCCATGACAATCTGCTCTTGTCATCGCTATTTCATAAGCAAAAACACAATGAAGTTGTGTGTTCTTGAAAAATAAAGGAAACATTTTCTCACCCAAATTACCTATATTGTGCTTTTCCACAATTAAATCACATTGTATATTGTTGAACAACAAGCCCACATCACCATACCCCTGTTAAGCTGATGTGGCATCTATCTGAGTGATAGTTATCATCATCTTGCTTGCAATCACTGCATCTGCTGTCACTGAACAGAACACATGGCAGTTGACAAGCACTGAGTGGCAGCATTAGATGGTATGCATGAAAACACAAAAAAATACACACAGTATTCAATCACAGCAGTACACAGAGCACCTGCTTGCATTATGGAGAGCTAATCTTATCATTCCATCTTGTATTAATTGGCAAATAAATAAATAAATGCATACATACTTAAAGGCTCTGAATCAGTTCTTCACTTCCCATGTGCGCCTTGGTCTTTACCCACACATCACTATAGTCAACTAAATGGTCTGGTATTAACATCAAAAGTAAAGGAGGTACTCTGTGCACTGCTGTGACTACATATTTTGCATGATTTTTATGTTTTGCTCTACACAAAATAAAGCTGTCACATGTCAGTGTTGTATTGCTACGGTACCCATCCTGTAACTGCCAAGAATTCTGTTCCAATCCATCACCTCTATTCACCTTATTCCTAGGCCCCATGATGCCTTGCGTGAATTGTGGTAGCAGCTTCTAGTATTAGTTTAGAACATATGGTTGTCACTGAAAGGGGACACTTTTCCTTGTTAAAAAACAATGACTTCGGCATCAGAAATGCGGGAACACGGCCTCTTGCACCTCAAAACAGTAACATAGGTTGAAAACTTGCGTTCGATCGGTCGGGAGTTATGTCTTCCGCAAAAACAGGTATTTTTAGAAAGTACAATTTTGAAGCTTTAAAATTATACCAGACACTCTGGGGTTTCCTGGGACTTTGCCGCTAGCAACCAAAGAAAGTGTCATAATTTACCTCGTTGCCTGCAGTTCGTAATGGCACGGCGCACATTCAACACTGTGCTTGGGTGTTTTAAATTTGGGGTAAAACGTCAGATCTGTGACATTCATACAGGTGAAAACATACCTGGCTCTTGTCTTGGTGTCCTGTGTCTGTACCACCGATCTCACAAACAATCCTTTAGTTTTCGGTGCAGACCTACTCATTGCTGTAGAAGCCATAGATTGAGCTGTGCTTATCTCTCAGGAGCGTCAAACAACTAAACATTCAAAAATACAAAAACTACAAGTGCTGAAATAAGCTACCACTTGAGTGCAAAACACGTATGTGGACTATACATTAAAATGAATCTGAAAAACCTTTATAAACGCTATTTTAAATGTCCCTGCTACTCTACTGAAACACTGATTTTACACTGGGTCAAGCGAAACCGGAAGTTCCGTCCACAATCGTTCCTCCAGCGGCACCCCCAGGAATAAGGTAGATAGGCCAGAAAATCCCCTTATTCTGTGGGAAAATTGTTTCGGCCCTCAGATTAGCAGTTCTTTTTTATTCCCATGTCAATTATTTACCTAGAATGTAGCTGTGAAATTACAAACAACAAACATTCAAGGACAAATACTTTCTCTCCCATTTACCTTTATGGCCATTTTTTATTTCAGTGTGCATTAGCTGAACACTGATGACAACAAATTAAACATTAAAGTCATCCGGCTTTATTTTTCCATTTTTTGGGAGGTACACACTGACATGAGTAAACACAAAAAATGTGCTATTATGAGTCCTATGTAAGTTGTCCACGGCATACGATGGTGTTCTGCCATGGCACGATCCCCTGGGGCGACTGGAAAAACGTCACGAGGCCATTCCTCACAGCAATGGCAGCCCTGGTTGATTGGATCTGTGACAGAATTTGCAGATCCAGTAACTTCTGTGTCAGCAAAATTTGGGGGGATGTATCGTGCTTCGGCTGCATTGACTTCGTCGGCGTAGGCAAAGTTGTACAACACAATGCAGGCTTTCACAATCTTCACAGCTTTCTCCGGGAGGAATTCCAGTGATCGGCCAATTCTCCAGCGTGCCACAAGGATGCCAACTGTATTTTCAATGATGCGCCTGGCTCTGGAGTGGCGATAGTTGTAGATGCTTTTGTCTAATGGCAGGTTCATCCCAGTTAAGCCAAAAAGGAAGGCACACAGAGAAAACATCAATAATCAGACACACACACAGATATGTGTTTATAATTTTGTATAGACCCATGCAAGGCAGACAAATCACAAAACAAATGGCTGATTTCGAGTAATACAGGGTATGCTCATTATGTCACAACAGAAGTCATGGCAGTAAATAAAAAAAGTCAGTCAAGTAAACAGAGTGGTATTAACTTCTGCAGTTAAAAAAGGGTTTGCGTATGATGTCACCAAACAGAACTCATGGCAGTTACAAAACTCTGAGTGGCAGCATTAGGGGTTATGCAGTAAAACACAAAAAATACACAGTATTCAGTCACAGCAGTACATAGTACACCTGTTTGCATTGTAGAGAGCTAATCTTATCATTCCATCGTGTATTAATTGACAAGAAATAGCTAAATAAATATTTAAAGGCTCAGAACAAGTTCTTCACTTGTGTGCTCTTACCCACACATCATTAGTCACGTAAACAGTGTGATATTAACATATAAAGTTAAAAAAGGAAATCTGTGTACTACTGTGACTAAATATTTTATGTGATTTTATGTTTTGCTGCATACAAATTAAAGCTGCCACATGTGTTTGCCACTCAGTGCTGGGTAACTTTGGTAACTGCCCTGCAACTGCCAAGAATTCTGTTCCAGTGCATCCCCTCTATAGCCACGCTGTGTACCACTGTCAGTGACATACCTGGAAACAGTCACACCAGACTGCTGTGTAGGGGAAAGGCAGCATCGCCAACGATCTCATGGAGAACTGTGACTGTTGTCCCAGGAAAACTGGCAGGGGTAGATTCAGGTTGTTTTCCAACATTGATCCAAATTGTCTCTCTCTGAAGATGCTCCCGTTTTTTTCATCTATGTGTCTCAGTGGCTGGATTAGCATGGGAAAGTCACCCTGTGTCCGTCTTAGTCAGTTCAGCAGTCGTACAAACAATCTCCTCCGCCTTCTCTGCTTTCTGCATTGCATTGCTTGTAGTAGAATGAGCTATTGTTCAGTGTTTATAAGGGCCATCTGAATCAAAATTTGTTTTTGTGCGGTTGCCATTGGTTGCGCTGACAAAACAGGAAATACGCAAGGAGAAGACAGGAAGCACTCTACACAACCGCTGAGACCTGGCAACCACCTACAGTTTGGGCGGTGAATTGCAAACCGACGCTGACAAACTGGCGCGGAAGAAAATTTTGCAGTGGACTGCGTAGGTATCATCCGCCAACAATGGCGTTGACATGATGCAGGTGCATAAACCAGGCTTAAAGAGAGCTAGAGCCTTTACTGCAGGGGAGCCTTTTAAAGCTCCCAAGATTGGCCAGCTACAAGGCTCCAACCTCTCAGCCTGCAGTTAAAGCAAAAAAGAACACACGCAAAAACTGCAAACAAAACTAGGGCTAAGCCCGTCACAGTTCATGGAGGATAAAAAGAGACAGAAGCCACAATGTGTAATATGTAGTGAAGTGCTTGCACAAGAGAGCATGAAACCACCCAAACTTAAGCGCCATTTAGAAACTAAACATCCAGCATGCAAAGACAAGCCGGTGGAGGTTTTTCAGAGACGACTCCAGGAGCTGAGGACATCACAGAAGTGTCTGACAGCATCTTGTTCTCCATCTTGCTTGGATTAAATTCATTTTTTCCTCAAAATTCTACACACAATACCCCATAATGACAATGTGAAAGTTTTTTTTTTTTTTTTTTGAGATTTTTGCAATTTTTTAAAAAATAAAAAAACTAAGAAATCACGTGTACATAAGTATTCACAGCCTTTGCTCAGTTCTTTGTTGATGCACCTTTGGCAGCAATTACAGCCTCAAGTCTTTTTGAATATGATGTCACAAGCTCTGCACATCTATCTTTGGGCAGTTTTCTCCTATTTGCATCACCTCTCAAGCTCCATCAGGTTGAATGGGAAGCACACAGCCATTTTCAGATCTCTCCAGAGATGTTCAATTGGATTCAAGTCTGGGCTCTGGCTGGGCCACTCAAGGACATTCACAGAGTTGTACTGAAATCACTCCTTTGATATCTTGGCTGTGTGCATAGGGTCGTTGTCCTGCTGAAAGATGAACTGTCGCCCCAGTCTGAGGTTAAGAGCATGCTGGAGTAGGTTTTCATCCAGGATGTCTCTGTACATTGCTGCATTCATCTTTCCTTCTATCCTGACTAGTCTCCCAGTCCCTGCAACTGAAAAACATCCCCACAGCATGATGCTGCCACCACCATGCTTCACTGTAGAGATGGTACTGGCCTGGTGATGAGTGGTGCCTGGTTTCCTCCAAACATGACGCCTGGCATTCACTCCAAAGAGTTCAATCTCAAAAAACTTTTTTCACGTTGTCATTATGGGGTATTGTGTGTAGAATTTTGAGGAAAAAAATGATTTACTCCATTTTGGAATAAGGCAGTAACATAACAAAATGTGGAAAATGTCATGTCTGCTGCGTAAATGTGCAGCAAACAAATGAGTTAGTGCGAGCCCAAAATGCAGGTGAAGTAGACACATTTATTTAACAGAAAGGGGAAACACAAAATACACAAAATGTGCAGCTAATACAGTTCAGGATGAGTAGAATGGATGACCAGCTACAAACTCGGTTGGCAAGCCCACACGCTTCCAGGGCGGAACTGGGTAGCAGAGAAGAAAGGCTAAATAATGAGAGGAGGACTTACATGCAGGGTCGGACCAATTGGCTCTTGAAAACAACTCCATACAAAGTCTGGGGAAAAGAGGTGAACCAACAGGAGCGAGTCTGGTCATCAAAAGTAGACTAAGCCGCCACACTGACCGGTCACACTGCCCCACATAAGTACATAGATCGCTAATGAGGGCAAGTGGATACAGCAGTGTGGCTGAGCAGGTGCATGAGTGACTGAATGTGTGTGTGCATGAAAGGGTGCGGTGAGTGCGTGCATGCGTGCATGTGTGTAAATGTGTGTGATGATGACACACAGCCGGTGAATGTCTGGCAAGGAGAGAGCGAGAGGAGGAGGCATGGCTGTAGAACTGGCAGAGAGCCAGGCTCAAATAATCTGCCAGCTGGAAATAGTAAGCAACAATCAAGACCTACAGCCACAGATCATGGGCGGGGTTGAGAACAACCCTGCACATGACAGAGCCCCCCCCCCCTCCCAAGGGGTGGGCACCAGACACCCACCGTACCATCACAAAAAGGAAGCAAAACAAGAGAAAACCTGCCCCACCCCTCCCCACCCAGAGGGCCAACACAACTAACGAGGGCGGGAGGTGGGGGAAACAGGTCAGGAGGAATTAACCAAGGAGAAAACAACACCATACAACACAAAAAGCACAAAAATTCCCAACCCCAAAATTACAGTAACCCCTCCCCAAAACCCAAGAGTCCCCAAGTTCTGGGAACCAGCCAAAGTCCCAAGGTCCATGAATGGCCATAAGTTCAGGGGGCCGGCCAAAGTCCCAGAGCCCACAAATGGCCATTAGTTCAGGGGGCCACCAAAGCCCCAGGACCCGTGAACGGCCATAAGTTCAGGGGGTCGGCAAAAGTCCCAGGGCCAGCAGGCGGCCTGCAGAACGGCATCAGGCGGCCTGCCAGAGAAAAAGGGCCACTTGACCCAGGAACCCAATCCTTCGGGCAGCCGGCCTGCATAGTTGAGCCACCAGGCCCAGAGGGATAGATGAGGCAGCGTCCTACCCACCGGAAGGCTGAGAGATGGGTGGCCGGACTGAAGAATGGGAACCCCTGCGGTTCCTGGTGGCAGGACCAGGCGGATCACGACAGAGCCTGGCGGAGGAGGAAGGGACACCCCAAGGACCTCTGGAAGTGAGGAAGAGACCTCGGTGCCCAAGCTGGCCAGCTGCACCCTTGGTGGTCCCAGCTTGGGACTGGAGCTCGGCTGCACCCGTGGCAGGCCTGGGCTGGACCATGGCTGCACCCGCGATGGTCCCGTCCTGGGACAACGTTGCACCAGCGGTGGCCCCCTTCCCGGGACCTCATTGCTCCTGCGGTGAGCCCCGACCGGGCCAGCGTTGCACCCACGGTGGACCCCGACCGAGCCATTATTGCACCCTCGATGGAACCCGGCTGTGTCCCTGCTGCCCCCATTTTTTCGGTGGAAAAAATATAATAAAATCATGATCACCTTATGATTTTTTTCCACATAAGGCGATCATGATTTTATTATATTTTTTCTGCCGAAAGTAAAATCCTCCCCTATGAATTTCTGAAGCCGAGTGTTGGCTTTATTCCAAATGCTTATGCTGCTGTCATGCCATAAATGCTTGTTATTTAACTTAACATGTACAGACATTTTCTGACAATTGTTCAGAATTTTATTGATCTATATTTTGTGTTAGGTTAATTGGCATCAAACTGGGGATTCTAAATTGTCCTTAGGTACTGTATGACTGCAAGAGTGAATGGTTGTCTGTCTCTCTGTGTTGGCCCTGTGATGGACTGGCGATCTGTCCAGGGTGTGTCCTGCCTCTCACCCAAAGATGCTGGGATAGGCTCCAGCCCCCCCGCAACCCGAAAAAGGATTAAGCGGAAGAAGATGGATGGATGTATATATTTTGTGATAATCTAAAAATTAATGCATGCTGAAGTCCACATCATTCCAACAGGAGGAAGCATGGCTATTATTCTATTATAATCATCTGAAATAAAGGACAGCAAAGAATTCTGGTTTGGGCTTCAAATGAATTTTTCTCAATATGTGTCGCTGTATGTGCCTTTATTGTCTTTAGTGTTCAAGTTTTTCTAAATTCATAATCAGCATAGTCAATGCTCATCAATTTGCAGTAGTTATGGGATTTTTACCTCGGCCAATCCGCAGGCCAGGAGGTTATGTTTTCGCCGGGGTTTGTCTGTTTGTCTGTCTGTTGGTTAGCAAGATAACTCAAAAAGTTTTGGATGGATTTCGATGAAACTTTCAGGCATTGTTGGAAATGGTACAAGGAAGAACTGATTAAATTTTGGGGATGATCTGGATCACCGTCTGGATCCAGGAATTTTTTAAAGGATTCTTTAACATTGTGAGATAGGGCCATTTTCAACATGTGTGCAGGCGCAATGGAGGGCGCTGGTCGTCGTGTCTGACGAACACGAACTCCGCGTTCTTCAAAGTTTTAGGCACAAAAGCACGCGGAAAACAGTGGTGGGTCGGGCCCGGCAGCGTGCCTGTGTTTGCGCTACGCTGCAAAAGCTGAGACGGCCAGCTGTCTGGCGCGGGATTATTTGGCAGAAATTCCCCGGGCAGCCATAGGGGCTGCGCAAAAACAAGCTCTCTGCCGGGGAAGCTTCCAAATCCTCTTTTGGCGTGGAGTACAACCCCAATAAAACCCACGGAAACCTGTCTACCCAATTTGTATCCGTCAGTGAACCCCTGAGTGCTGCTTTCAGTGATCTATGAAAACGCTCGCATAACCCATTGGCCTGTGGGTTGTACGCGGTTGTGCGATGAATTGCAACGCCCGCAGCCTGGGAGTTTGGAGACGGAGGAGATGGACACAACAGCAACACTTGAGTTTATTACCTCCACCAAGGAGGTAATGTTTTTACTGGCATTTGTCTGTCTGTCTGTCTGTCTGTTACCAACATAACTCAAAAAGTTATGAACAGATTTTGACGAAATTTTCAGGAAAAGTGTGTAATGGCACAGGGAACACATGATTAGATTTTGGTGATGATCTGAGAGTGCATACCTCCACCAAGGGCTTTGTTTGTATTTGTGCAGCAGGATTACACAAAAACTACTGGATGGATTTGGATGAAATTTTCACCAGAGGTGGTTCTTGGCCAAGAAAGGAGCCCATTACATTTTGGGGATGATCTGGGAATGCGTACCTCAGCCAAGGCTCTTCTCACAGTGTGTCAGCCACAAAACTCCAAAACTAATGGACAGACTTGGATGCAATTTTCACCACAAGTGGCGATACGCCTACACAAGCCCATTACATTTTGTAGGTGATCCATGAGAAACGGAAGGAGTCTTGGCGGAGGTATGCGCTCTATGAGTGCTTTTCTAGTTATAACAGTCATAAGATACTGTAGCTACTG
This sequence comes from Pholidichthys leucotaenia, assembly GCA_020510985.1. Classification (NCBI taxonomy): domain Eukaryota; kingdom Metazoa; phylum Chordata; class Actinopteri; order Cichliformes; family Pholidichthyidae; genus Pholidichthys; species Pholidichthys leucotaenia. The sequence continues at coordinate 50,332,874 of CM035837.1, read as the reverse complement.
GGTCTTACATGAAGACATTAAAAATCCATGTACTCATCATTGTTTCAATATTTGGTTTCTGAAGCAAAAACAGCACAACCGGAAATAGTCCATATATGGTTGGCCTTGTCAAAATAATATCGAAACTGAACCAAAGCAGGATAACGGATCTGAAGTCCATCCATCCATCCATCTTCTTCTGCTTAATCCTTTTCGGGTCATGAGAGGCTGGAGCCTATCCCAGCGTCTTTGGGCGAGAGGCAGAGTACACGCTGGACAGATTACCAGTCCATCGCAGAGCCAACACAGAGAGACAGACAACCACTCACTCTCACATTCACACTTAAGGACAATTTATCCCCAGTTGATGGCAATTAACCTAACGTACATGTCTTTGGTCTGTGGAAAGAAACCAGAGAACCCAGTGAAAACCCACGCAGACAGGGAGAACATGCAAACTCCACACAGAAGGGTCACCAGTGGCCAAGGGTGGGATCGAACCCACGACCTTCTTGCTGTGCTACCACAGTGCTAATCACTGTTCCACCAAGTTGCAATAAGTTGGTCTAAATATGTAAAAATGTTAAATGTGCTTCTCGCTGTAACCAAGACAGTGAAATGAAAAAAAAAACAAAACAAAACAACTAATGAAATCAGATCTGTGGTCCAGTTTTGGCTCAGTTCTAATTTCATTTTAATAAGGCCAAAACCACATAATGGCTATCTCCTGTTGTTCCGCTTTCTTTTCAGAAATGACATATATACGAAGAACGAAGAGTACACCGATTATTAAACCACTTCATTTCACTATTGGTGGGGACAACAAATGCAACATTTTCTCAAAAGTAAATGTTCAGTGGGACACAAAATATTGTAACTGAGCCATTTCTGGCTTTTTGGGCACCTGTTTTTTGTAATGGGGAAGAGCTTAAATCATTTAAAAATGGAGAAAAAAAATCTACACTCCCAACAACAGCAACAATATTTAAAAAATAAACTTGAGTAATTGTTTAGATCAGTGATTGTCAACTGGTGGGTCGTGACCCACTGTCGCAGACAACCTGGTCAAAAAATAAACAATATTCTTAAGTTCAGTTACATCTGAAGTTGACTTGTCTTATTTTGAAAAAACTTTCATTTTGACAGGCATGCATTGGAGAGCTGGTCCGATGTTTTGTGGACTTGGAGAAAGCATTCGACCGCATCCCTCATGGTTTCTTGTGGGGAGTGCCTGCGGGAGAATGGGGTATCAGGCTCGTTGTTACGAGCTATCCGGTTGCCAACACCCAGTCAAACTCGTTTCCAGTGAGAGCTGGACTCCACCAGGGCTGCCCTTTGTCACCGATCCTGGATAGGATGTCTAGGCGCAACCAAGGATCGGAGGGTGTCATGCTTGGTGACCACAGGATGTCATCTCTGCTTTTGCAGATGATGTCGTCCTATTGGCTTCATCGAGCAATGACTTACAGATCTTGCTGGGATGGTTTGCTCCTGAGTGTGAAGCGGCCAGGATGAGAATCAGCAACTCCAAGTCTGAGTCCATGGTCCTCAGCCGGAAAAAAGTGGATTGTCCTCTTTAGGTTGGGGACAAGCTCCTGCCCCAAGTGGAGGAGTTTAAGTATCTCGAGGTCTCATTAACAAGTGAGGGGATAATGACGCGAGAGATTGACAGATGGATCAGAGCAGCCTCTGCAGTGATGCAGACATTTTACCAGTCTGTTGTGGTGAAGAGGGAGTGAGCTCTAAAGCAAAGCTGTTGATTTACCAGTCAATCTATGTTCCTACCCTCACCTATGGTCATGAGCTTTGGGTAATGACTGAAAGAGTGAGACTGCGGATACAAGTGGTTAAAATGAGCTTTCTCCGTAGGATTGCTGGACTCACCCTTAAAGATAGGGTGAGGAGCTCAGTCATCCGGGAGAGGCTCAGAATAGAACCGCTGCTCCTCCACATCGAAAGGAGCCAGTTGATGTAGTATGGACATCTGATCAGGATGCCTCCTGGACGCCTTCTACTCGAGGTGTTTCGGGCTCATCCCACTGGGAGGAGACCCCAGGGTAGACCCAGGACTCGCTGGACAGACTACGTCTCCCAGCTGGTCTGGGAACCTGTTGGTATCCTCTCTGAAGAGCTGGAGCAGGTGGCTGGGGAGAGGGAAGTCTGGGCTTCTCTGCTTGGGCTGCTGTCTCTGTGGCCCGTACCTGCGGAAAAGTAGTAGAAAATGGATGGATGGATGCATCAGAGAGGTGCATCTCTCTTGCACCATAGCCATGGTAACCATCATCTGATTGACGTTTACTTCAAGTTTGTGTTGATATTCAGAGATGTTATAGATGTTAGATGTTATAGATGTTATAGATGTCAGAGATGTTATGATGATATTCAGGATGGCAAAGTCCAAATATGACCCAGAGCATTTGTTATGTCATCATAACAAATAGCGGGACCAAGACCGCCGGAAAAGTGGTAGAAGATAGATGGATGGATGGATGGAGTATTTATGTGGATTTTCATACTGTCACAACCCCAAGCTCCAGACATCTGACAAAAAAAGGAGTCCACACTCACTATTTCAAAAAAGGTTTAACAGTTATCTTTATTAAATGGAAAAACATGCAGTTAAGGAGAGCCAGAGCCAAAGGAGATCCAGTCAAGGAGGTGAGAGAGCGAGTTTCACTGCAGGGGAGCCTTTTAAAGCTCCCAAGATTGGCCAGCTCAAGTGCTTCCTATTCCAAGGCTCAACCCTCTTAGCCTGCAATTAAAGCAAAAAGAATACAAAGACTGCAAACAAAACTAGGGCTGAGCTCGTCACACCTCCCACCATTAAAAGAGGGTCATACCCGTTAATTACATTCTAACCGATAACAGAAAATGTCCTTCAAGGTTAATTTCAAAATATTATTCAATTTCTAAAGTTAATGTACCACAGTTCTAAACTAGGCAGGTAGGAATAAGTATCACCCCTACCCAAACACTACCTGACCACTTAACCAGCCACCCAAGTCCTTCAGTTTTCCCCTTAGCAACCCGGATCCTAAGAGCAAATTAAGAGAAAGCAACAAAAGAACAAGAGCACAGATTAGAAGGTCAATGGCAAGTTGGAGATGTTGGCAAGACTTATGGTGAAGGGGCACGGGACAAAGCATCTGCGATCACGTTGTCCCTGCCCTTAATGTGTTGTACGTATATCCAGTTGGTAAGGCTGTAGGAATAAGGCCCATCTAATTAATCTTTGATCGGGATTCTGTAAGGACCATAAAAACATGAGTGGATTATGATCTGTGTAGACCACAAGAGGTGCCACACTTGAACCAACATAGACATCAAAATATTGTAAGGCCCAAACCAGGGCTAAAGCCTCTTTTTCAATGACTGAGTAGTTCAGCTGGTAATGGGACAACTTTCTTGAAAAGAAAGTGAAGGACATGGGAGAGGGGATCCCAGATCCCAGATGATCCTCCATTTGTCACAACCCCAAGCTCCAGAGGTCTGACAAAAAAGGTCCACACTTACTATTTCAAAAAAGGGTTTAACAGTTATCTTTATTAAATTGAAAAACATGCAACTAAAGTGCAAGTTCTGCTCCTACGTCGACACGACACAGCTGTGATGGTGTCAATGCAGCAGCGATGTGCATTCCTACTGCGTAGCCTGACGTGCACCTCTCCAATGAAGGAGCGGTGCACGTCGGCAACGCAGGCCATAAGAGCTGTGATTGGTCCGCTTTGTCGCCTCCTTCACATTTCCTGGTTCTCGCCGCTGCTGCACACTGCCTGTTCACCGCGGCACAACTTCCAAGGCAAGTCGGTTAAACAGTGGCCCAAATTGAAAACAATATTGATGAAGTAAGCCCAGAGCATTTTGTGGCTTGTCGTAACCCCAGTAATTACACAGATTGTCAGCTCTGTCTCCTTCGCATTTCCTGGTTCTCATCGCTGCTTCGCTCTGCCTGTTCATGGTGGCACATTTTCCAAAGTGAGTTGGTTAAACAGTGGTCCAAATTCAAAAGAATATTGAGCTTGTAAGCACATACAGAACATTTACCCCAGTAATTATACTGATTGTCAAAACAGCAGTGGTGGTGGTCGCACGCACCATTTTCTCCGACTTCTCTTTTTCTCTGTGCAACGACTGTATTAAAAGTTGCTTTTACTTAACATTTTTTAGCTCCAACTCCATGACAATCTGCTCTTGTCATCGCTATTTCATAAGCAAAAACACAATGAAGTTGTGTGTTCTTGAAAAATAAAGGAAACATTTTCTCACCCAAATTACCTATATTGTGCTTTTCCACAATTAAATCACATTGTATATTGTTGAACAACAAGCCCACATCACCATACCCCTGTTAAGCTGATGTGGCATCTATCTGAGTGATAGTTATCATCATCTTGCTTGCAATCACTGCATCTGCTGTCACTGAACAGAACACATGGCAGTTGACAAGCACTGAGTGGCAGCATTAGATGGTATGCATGAAAACACAAAAAAATACACACAGTATTCAATCACAGCAGTACACAGAGCACCTGCTTGCATTATGGAGAGCTAATCTTATCATTCCTCTTGTATTAATTGGCAAATAAATAAATAAATGCATACATACTTAAAGGCTCTGAATCAGTTCTTCACTTCCCATGTGCGCCTTGGTCTTTACCCACACATCACTATAGTCAACTAAATGGTCTGGTATTAACATCAAAAGTAAAGGAGGTACTCTGTGCACTGCTGTGACTACATATTTTGCATGATTTTTATGTTTTGCTCTACACAAAATAAAGCTGTCACATGTCAGTGTTGTATTGCTACGGTACCCATCCTGTAACTGCCAAGAATTCTGTTCCAATCCATCACCTCTATTCACCTTATTCCTAGGCCCCATGATGCCTTGCGTGAATTGTGGTAGCAGCTTCTAGTATTAGTTTAGAACATATGGTTGTCACTGAAAGGGGACACTTTTCCTTGTTAAAAAACAATGACTTCGGCATCAGAAATGCGGGAACACGGCCTCTTGCACCTCAAAACAGTAACATAGGTTGAAAACTTGCGTTCGATCGGTCGGGAGTTATGTCTTCCGCAAAAACAGGTATTTTTAGAAAGTACAATTTGAAGCTTTAAAATTATACCAGACACTCTGGGGTTTCCTGGGACTTTGCCGCTAGCAACCAAAGAAAGTGTCATAATTTACCTCGTTGCCTGCAGTTCGTAATGGCACGGCGCACATTCAACACTGTGCTTGGGTGTTTTAAATTTGGGGTAAAACGTCAGATCTGTGACATTCATACAGGTGAAAACATACCTGGCTCTTGTCTTGGTGTCCTGTGTCTGTACCACCGATCTCACAAACAATCCTTTAGTTTTCGGTGCAGACCTACTCATTGCTGTAGAAGCCATAGATTGAGCTGTGCTTATCTCTCAGGAGCGTCAAACAACTAAACATTCAAAAATACAAAAACTACAAGTGCTGAAATAAGCTACCACTTGAGTGCAAAACACGTATGTGGACTATACATTAAAATGAATCTGAAAAACCTTTATAAACGCTATTTTAAATGTCCCTGCTACTCTACTGAAACACTGATTTTACACTGGGTCAAGCGAAACCGGAAGTTCCGTCCACAATCGTTCCTCCAGCGGCACCCCCAGGAATAAGGTAGATAGGCCAGAAAATCCCCCTTATTCTGTGGGAAAATTGTTTCGGCCCTCAGATTAGCAGTTCTTTTTTATTCCCATGTCAATTATTTACCTAGAATGTAGCTGTGAAATTACAAACAACAAACATTCAAGGACAAATACTTTCTCTCCCCATTTACCTTTATGGCCATTTTTTATTTCAGTGTGCATTAGCTGAACACTGATGACAACAAATTAAACATTAAAGTCATCCGGCTTTATTTTTCCATTTTTGGGAGGTACACACTGACATGAGTGAACACAAAAAATGTGCTATTATGAGTCCTATGTAAGTTGTCCACGGCATACGATGGTGTTCTGCCATGGCACGATCCCCTGGGGCGACTGGAAAAACGTCACGAGGCCATTCCTCACAGCAATGGCAGCCCTGGTTGATTGGATCCGTGACAGAATTTGCAGATCCAGTAACTTCTGTGTCAGCAAAATTTGGGGGGATGTATCGTGCTTCGGCTGCATTGACTTCGTCGGCGTAGGCAAAGTTGTACAACACAATGCAGGCTTTCACAATCTTCACAGCTTTCTCCGGGAGGAATTCCAGTGATCGGCCAATTCTCCAGCGTGCCACAAGGATGCCAACTGTATTTTCAATGATGCGCCTGGCTCTGGAGTGGCGATAGTTGTAGATGCTTTTGTCTAATGGCAGGTTCATCCCAGTTAAGCCAAAAAGGAAGGCACACAGAGAAAACATCAATAATCAGACACACACACAGATATGTGTTTATAATTTTGTATAGACCCATGCAAGGCAGACAAATCACAAAACAAATGGCTGATTTCGAGTAATACAGGGTATGCTCATTATGTCACAACAGAAGTCATGGCAGTAAATAAAAAAGTCAGTCAAGTAAACAGAGTGGTATTAACTTCTGCAGTTAAAAAAGGGTTTGCGTATGATGTCACCAAACAGAACTCATGGCAGTTACAAAACTCTGAGTGGCAGCATTAGGGGTTATGCAGTAAAACACAAAAAATACACAGTATTCAGTCACAGCAGTACATAGTACACCTGTTTGCATTGTAGAGAGCTAATCTTATCATTCCATCGTGTATTAATTGACAAGAAATAGCTAAATAAATATTTAAAGGCTCAGAACAAGTTCTTCACTTGTGTGCTCTTACCCACACATCATTAGTCACGTAAACAGTGTGATATTAACATATAAAGTTAAAAAAGGAAATCTGTGTACTACTGTGACTAAATATTTTATGTGATTTTATGTTTTGCTGCATACAAATTAAAGCTGCCACATGTGTTTGCCACTCAGTGCTGGGTAACTTTGGTAACTGCCCTGCAACTGCCAAGAATTCTGTTCCAGTGCATCCCCTCTATAGCCACGCTGTGTACCACTGTCAGTGACATACCTGGAAACAGTCACACCAGACTGCTGTGTAGGGGAAAGGCAGCATCGCCAACGATCTCATGGAGAACTGTGACTGTTGTCCCAGGAAAACTGGCAGGGGTAGATTCAGGTTGTTTTCCAACATTGATCCAAATTGTCTCTCTCTGAAGATGCTCCCGTTTTTTTCATCTATGTGTCTCAGTGGCTGGATTAGCATGGGAAAGTCACCCTGTGTCCGTCTTAGTCAGTTCAGCAGTCGTACAAACAATCTCCTCCGCCTTCTCTGCTTTCTGCATTGCATTGCTTGTAGTAGAATGAGCTATTGTTCAGTGTTTATAAGGGCCATCTGAATCAAAATTTGTTTTTGTGCGGTTGCCATTGGTTGCGCTGACAAAACAGGAAATACGCAAGGAGAAGACAGGAAGCACTCTACACAACCGCTGAGACCTGGCAACCACCTACAGTTTGGGCGGTGAATTGCAAACCGACGCTGACAAACTGGCGCGGAAGAAAATTTTGCAGTGGACTGCGTAGGTATCATCCGCCAACAATGGCGTTGACATGATGCAGGTGCATAAACCAGGCTTAAAGAGAGCTAGAGCCTTTACTGCAGGGGAGCCTTTTAAAGCTCCCAAGATTGGCCAGCTCCAAGGCTCCAACCTCTCAGCCTGCAGTTAAAGCAAAAAAGAACACACGCAAAAACTGCAAACAAAACTAGGGCTAAGCCCGTCACAGTTCATGGAGGATAAAAAGAGACAGAAGCCACAATGTGTAATATGTAGTGAAGTGCTTGCACAAGAGAGCATGAAACCACCCAAACTTAAGCGCCATTTAGAAACTAAACATCCAGCATGCAAAGACAAGCCGGTGGAGGTTTTTCAGAGACGACTCCAGGAGCTGAGGACATCACAGAAGTGTCTGTCAGCATCTTGTTCTCCATCTTGCTTGGATTAAATTCATTTTTTCCTCAAAATTCTACACACAATACCCCATAATGACAATGTGAAAGTTTTTTTTTTTTTTTTTGAGATTTTTGCAATTTTTTAAAAAATAAAAAAACTAAGAAATCACGTGTACATAAGTATTCACAGCCTTTGCTCAGTTCTTTGTTGATGCACCTTTGGCAGCAATTACAGCCTCAAGTCTTTTTGAATATGATGTCACAAGCTCTGCACATCTATCTTTGGGCAGTTTTCTCCTATTTGCATCACCTCTCAAGCTCCATCAGGTTGAATGGGAAGCACACAGCCATTTTCAGATCTCTCCAGAGATGTTCAATTGGATTCAAGTCTGGGCTCTGGCTGGGCCACTCAAGGACATTCACAGAGTTGTACTGAAATCACTCCTTTGATATCTTGGCTGTGTGCATAGGGTCGTTGTCCTGCTGAAAGATGAACTGTCGCCCCAGTCTGAGGTTAAGAGCATGCTGGAGTAGGTTTTCATCCAGGATGTCTCTGTACATTGCTGCATTCATCTTTCCTTCTATCCTGACTAGTCTCCCAGTCCCTGCAACTGAAAAACATCCCCACAGCATGATGCTGCCACCACCATGCTTCACTGTAGAGATGGTACTGGCCTGGTGATGAGTGGTGCCTGGTTTCCTCCAAACATGACGCCTGGCATTCACTCCAAAGAGTTCAATCTCAAAAAACTTTTTTCACGTTGTCATTATGGGGTATTGTGTGTAGAATTTTGAGGAAAAAAATGATTTACTCCATTTTGGAATAAGGCAGTAACATAACAAAATGTGGAAAATGTCATGTCTGCTGCGTAAATGTGCAGCAAACAAATGAGTTAGTGCGAGCCCAAAATGCAGGTGAAGTAGACACATTTATTTAACAGAAAGGGAAACACAAAATACACAAAATGTGCAGCTAATACAGTTCAGGATGAGTAGAATGGATGACCAGCTACAAACTCGGTTGGCAAGCCCACACGCTTCCAGGGCGGAACTGGGTAGCAGAGAAGAAAGGCTAAATAATGAGAGGAGGACTTACATGCAGGGTCGGACCAATTGGCTCTTGAAAACAACTCCATACAAAGTCTGGGGAAAAGAGGTGAACCAACAGGAGCGAGTCTGGTCATCAAAAGTAGACTAAGCCGCCACACTGACCGGTCACACTGCCCCACATAAGTACATAGATCGCTAATGAGGGCAAGTGGATACAGCAGTGTGGCTGAGCAGGTGCATGAGTGACTGAATGTGTGTGTGCATGAAAGGGTGCGGTGAGTGCGTGCATGCGTGCATGTGTGTAAATGTGTGTGATGATGACACACAGCCGGTGAATGTCTGGCAAGGAGAGAGCGAGAGGAGGAGGCATGGCTGTAGAACTGGCAGAGAGCCAGGCTCAAATAATCTGCCAGCTGGAAATAGTAAGCAACAATCAAGACCTACAGCCACAGATCATGGGCGGGGTTGAGAACAACCCTGCACATGACAGAGCCCCCCCCCCTCCCAAGGGGTGGGCACCAGACACCCACCGTACCATCACAAAAAGGAAGCAAAACAAGAGAAAACCTGCCCCACCCCTCCCCACCCAGAGGGCCAACACAACTAACGAGGGCGGGAGGTGGGGGGAAACAGGTCAGGAGGAATTAACCAAGGAGAAAACAACACCATACAACACAAAAAGCACAAAAATTCCCAACCCCAAAATTACAGTAACCCCTCCCCAAAACCCAAGAGTCCCCAAGTTCTGGGAACCAGCCAAAGTCCCAAGGTCCATGAATGGCCATAAGTTCAGGGGGCCGGCCAAAGTCCCAGAGCCCACAAATGGCCATTAGTTCAGGGGGCCACCAAAGCCCCAGGACCCGTGAACGGCCATAAGTTCAGGGGGTCGGCAAAAGTCCCAGGGCCAGCAGGCGGCCTGCAGAACGGCATCAGGCGGCCTGCCAGAGAAAAAGGGCCACTTGACCCAGGAACCCAATCCTTCGGGCAGCCGGCCTGCATAGTTGAGCCACCAGGCCCAGAGGGATAGACGAGGCAGCGTCCTACCCACCGGAAGGCTGAGAGATGGGTGGCCGGACTGAAGAATGGGAACCCCTGCGGTTCCTGGTGGCAGGACCAGGCGGATCACGACAGAGCCTGGCGGAGGAGGAAGGGACACCCCAAGGACCTCTGGAAGTGAGGAAGAGACCTCGGTGCCCAAGCTGGCCAGCTGCACCCTTGGTGGTCCCAGCTTGGGACTGGAGCTCGGCTGCACCCGTGGCAGGCCTGGGCTGGACCATGGCTGCACCCGCGATGGTCCCGTCCTGGGACAACGTTGCACCAGCGGTGGCCCCCTTCCCGGGACCTCATTGCTCCTGCGGTGAGCCCCGACCGGGCCAGCGTTGCACCCACGGTGGACCCCGACCGAGCCATTATTGCACCCTCGATGGAACCCGGCTGTGTCCCTGCTGCCCCCATTTTTTCGGTGGAAAAAATATAATAAAATCATGATCACCTTATGATTTTTTTCCACATAAGGCGATCATGATTTTATTATATTTTTTCTGCCGAAAGTAAAATCCTCCCTATGAATTTCTGAAGCCGAGTGTTGGCTTTATTCCAAATGCTTATGCTGCTGTCATGCCATAAATGCTTGTTATTTAACTTAACATGTACAGACATTTTCTGACAATTGTTCAGAATTTTATTGATCTATATTTTGTGTTAGGTTAATTGGCATCAAACTGGGGATTCTAAATTGTCCTTAGGTACTGTATGACTGCAAGAGTGAATGGTTGTCTGTCTCTCTGTGTTGGCCCTGTGATGGACTGGCGATCTGTCCAGGGTGTGTCCTGCCTCTCACCCAAAGATGCTGGGATAGGCTCCAGCCCCCCCACAACCCGAAAAGGATTAAGCGGAAAGAAGATGGATGGATGTATATATTTTGTGATAATCTAAAAATTAATGCATGCTGAAGTCCACATCATTCCAACAGGAGGAAGCATGGCTATTATTCTATTATAATCATCTGAAATAAAGGACAGCAAAGAATTCTGGTTTGGGCTTCAAATGAATTTTTCTCAATATGTGTCGCTGTATGTGCCTTTATTGTCTTTAGTGTTCAAGTTTTTCTAAATTCATAATCAGCATAGTCAATGCTCATCAATTTGCAGTAGTTATGGGATTTTTACCTCGGCCAATCCGCAGGCCAGGAGGTTATGTTTTTGCCGGGGTTTGTCTGTTTGTCTGTCTGTTGGTTAGCAAGATAACTCAAAAAGTTTTGGATGGATTTCGATGAAACTTTCAGGCATTGTTGGAAATGGTACAAGGAAGAACTGATTAAATTTTGGGGATGATCTGGATCACCGTCTGGATCCAGGAATTTTTTAAAGGATTCTTTAACATTGTGAGATAGGGCCATTTTCAACATGTGTGCAGGCGCAATGGAGGGCGCTGGTCGTCGTGTCTGACGAACACGAACTCCGCGTTCTTCAAAGTTTTAGGCACAAAAGCACGCGGAAAACAGTGGTGGGTCGGGCCCGGCAGCGTGCCTGTGTTTGCGCTACGCTGCAAAAGCTGAGACGGGCCAGCTGTCTGGCGCGGGATTATTTGGCAGAAATTCCCCGGGCAGCCATAGGGGCTGCGCAAAAACAAGCTCTCTGCCGGGGAAGCTTCCAAATCCTCTTTTGGCGTGGAGTACAACCCCAATAAAAACCACGGAAACCTGTCTACCCAATTTGTATCCGTCAGTGAACCCCTGAGTGCTGCTTTCAGTGATCTATGAAACGCTCGCATAACCCATTGGCCTGTGGGTTGTACGCGGTTGTGCGATGAATTGCAACGCCCGCAGCCTGGGAGTTTGGAGACGGAGGAGATGGACACAACAGCAACACTTGAGTTTATTACCTCCACCAAGGAGGTAATGTTTTTACTGGCATTTGTCTGTCTGTCTGTCTGTCTGTTACCAACATAACTCAAAAAGTTATGAACAGATTTTGACGAAATTTTCAGGAAAAGTGTGTAATGGCACAGGGAACACATGATTAGATTTTGGTGATGATCTGAGAGTGCATACCTCCACCAAGGGCTTTGTTTGTATTTGTGCAGCAGGATTACACAAAAACTACTGGATGGATTTGGATGAAATTTTCACCAGAGGTGGTTCTTGGCCAAGAAAGGAGCCCATTACATTTTGGGGATGATCTGGGAATGCGTACCTCAGCCAAGGCTCTTCTCACAGTGTGTCAGCCACAAAACTCCAAAACTAATGGACAGACTTGGATGCAATTTTCACCACAAGTGGCGATACGCCTACACAAGCCCATTACATTTTGTAGGTGATCCATGAGAAACGGAAGGAGTCTTGGCGGAGGTATGCGCTCTATGAGTGCTTTTCTAGTTATAACAGTCATAAGATACTGTAGCTACTGGGTTCTACATGAAGACATTAAAAATCCATGTACTCATCATTGTTTCAATATTTGGTTTCTGAGCAAAACAGCACAACCGGAAAATAGTCCATATATGGTTGGCCTTGTCAAAATAATATCGAAACTGAACCAAAGCAGGATAACGGATCTGAAGTCCATCCATCCATCCATCTTCTTCTGCTTAATCCTTTTCGGGTCATGAGAGGCTGGAGCCTATCCCAGCCGTCATTTGGGCGAGAGGCAGAGTACACGCTGGACAGATTACCAGTCCATCGCAGAGCCAACACAGAGAGACAGACAACCACTCACTCTCACATTCACACTTAAGGACAATTTATCCCAGTTGATGGCAATTAACCTAACGTACATGTCTTTGGTCTGTGGAAAGAAACCAGAGAAACCCAGTGAAAACCCACGCAGACAGGGAGAACATGCAAACTCCACACAGAAGGGTCACCAGTGGCCAAGGGTGGGATCGAACCCACGACCTTCTTGCCTGTGCTACACAGTGTGCTAATCACTGTTCCACCAAGTTGCAATAAGTTGGTCTAAATATGTAAAAATGTTAAATGTGCTTCCGCCTGTAACCAAGACAGTGAAATGAAAAAAAAAAACAAAACAAAACAACTAATGAAATCAGATCTGTGGTCCAGTTTTGGCTCAGTTCTAATTTCATTTTAATAAGGCCAAAACCACATAATGGCTATCTCCTGTTGTTCCGCTCTTCTTTTCAGAAATGACATATATACGAAGAACAAAGAGTACACCGATTATTAAACCACTTCATTTCACTATTGGTGGGGACAACAAATGCAACATTTTCTCAAAAGTAAATGTTCAGTGGGACACAAAATATTGTAACTGAGCCATTCTGGCTTTTTGGGCACCTGTTTTTTGTAATGGGGAAGAGCTTAAATCATTTAAAAATGGAAAAAAAAATCTACACTCCCAACAACAGCAACAATATTTAAAAATAAACTTGAGTAATTGTTTAGATCAGTGATTGTCAACTGGTGGGTCGTGGACCCACTGTCGCAGACAACCCTGGTCAAAAAATAAACAATCTCTTAAGTTCAGTTACATCTGAAGTTGACTTGTCTTATTTTGAAAAAACTTTCATTTTGACAGGCATGCATTGGAGAGCTGGTCCGATGTTTTGTGGACTTGGAGAAAGCATTCGACCGCATCCCTCATGGTTTCTTGTGGGGGAGTGATGCGGGTGAATGGGGTATCAGGCTCGTTGTTACGAGCTCTCCCGGTTGCCAACACCCAGTCAAACTCGTTTCCAGTGAGAGCTGGGACTCCACCAGGGCTGCCCTTTGTCACCGATCCTGGATAGGATGTCTAGGCGCAACCAAGGATCGGAGGGTGTCATGCTTGGTGACCACAGGATGTCATCTCTGCTTTTGCAGATGATGTCGTCCTATTGGCTTCATCGAGCAATGACTTACAGATCTTGCTGGGATGGTTTGCTCCTGAGTGTGAAGCGGCCAGGATGAGAATCAGCAACTCCAAGTCTGAGTCCATTGGTCCTCAGCCGGAAATAAGTGGATTGTCCTCTTTAGGTTGGGGACAAGCTCCTGCCCCAAGTGGAGGAGTTTAAGTATCTCGAGGTCTCATTAACAAGTGAGGGGATAATGACGCGAGAGATTGACAGATGGATCAGAGCAGCCTCTGCAGTGATGCAGACATTTTACCAGTCTGTTGTGGTGAAGAGGGAGTGAGCTCTAAAGCAAAGCTGTTGATTTACCAGTCAATCTATGTTCCTACCCTCACCTATGGTCATGAGCTTTGGGTAATGACTGAAAGAGTGAGACTGCGGATACAAGTGGTTGAAATGAGCTTTCTCCGTAGGATTGCTGGACTCACCCTTAAAGATAGGGTGAGGAGCTCAGTCATCCGGGAGAGGCTCAGAATAGAACCGCTGCTCCTCCACATCGAAAGGAGCCAGTTGATGTAGTATGGACATCTGATCAGGATGCCTCCTGGACGCCTTCTACTCGAGGTGTTTCGGGCTCATCCCACTGGGAGGAGACCCCAGGGTAGACCCAGGACTCGCTGGACAGACTACGTCTCCCAGCTGGTCTGGGAACCTGTTGGTATCCTCTCTGAAGAGCTGGAGCAGGTGGCTGGGGAGAGGGAAGTCTGGGCTTCTCTGCTTGGGCTGCTGTCTCTGTGGCCCGTACCTGCGGAAAAGTAGTAGAAAATGGATGGATGGATGCATCAGAGAGGTGCATCTCTCTTGCACCATAGCCATGGTAACCATCATCTGATTGACGTTTACTTCAAGTTTGTGTTGATATTCAGAGATGTTATAGATGTTAGATGTTATAGATGTTATAGATGTCAGAGATGTTATGATGATATTCAGGATGGCAAAGTCCAAATATGACCCAGAGCATTTGTTATGTCATCATAACAAATAGCGGGACCAAGACCGCCGGAAAAGTGGTAGAAGATAGATGGATGGATGGATGGAGTATTTATGTGGATTTTCATACTGTCACAACCCCAAGCTCCAGACATCTGACAAAAAAAGGAGTCCACACTCACTATTTCAAAAAAGGTTTAACAGTTATCTTTATTAAATGGAAAAACATGCAGTTAAGGAGAGCCAGAGCCAAAGGAGATCCAGTCAAGGAGGTGAGAGAGCGAGTTTCACTGCAGGGGAGCCTTTTAAAGCTCCCAAGATTGGCCAGCTCAAGTGCTTCCTATTCCAAGGCTCAACCCTCTTAGCCTGCAATTAAAGCAAAAAGAATACAAAGACTGCAAACAAAACTAGGGCTGAGCTCGTCACACCTCCCACCATTAAAAGAGGGTCATACCCGTTAATTACATTCTAACCGATAACAGAAAATGTCCTTCAAGGTTAATTTCAAAATATTATTCAATTTCTAAAGTTAATGTACCACAGTTCTAAACTAGGCAGGTAGGAATAAGTATCACCCCTACCCAAACACTACCTGACCACTTAACCAGCCACCCAAGTCCTTCAGTTTTCCCCTTAGCAACCCGGATCCTAAGAGCAAATTAAGAGAAAGCAACAAAAGAACAAGAGCACAGATTAGAAGGTCAATGGCAAGTTGGAGATGTTGGCAAGACTTATGGTGAAGGGGCACGGGACAAAGCATCTGCGATCACGTTGTCCCTGCCCTTAATGTGTTGTACGTATATCCAGTTGGTAAGGCTGTAGGAATAAGGCCCATCTAATTAATCTTTGATCGGGATTCTGTAAGGACCATAAAAACATGAGTGGATTATGATCTGTGTAGACCACAAGAGGTGCCACACTTGAACCAACATAGACATCAAAATATTGTAAG
The DNA here is from genome assembly GCA_020510985.1 of Pholidichthys leucotaenia. Classification (NCBI taxonomy): domain Eukaryota; kingdom Metazoa; phylum Chordata; class Actinopteri; order Cichliformes; family Pholidichthyidae; genus Pholidichthys; species Pholidichthys leucotaenia. The sequence goes on along the minus strand of CM035837.1, from coordinate 50,317,180 downwards.
GCCCAAACCAGGGCTAAAGCCTCTTTTTCAATGACTGAGTAGTTCAGCTGGTAATGGGACAACTTTCTTGAAAAGAAAGTGAAGGACATGGGAGAGGGGATCCCAGATCCCAGATGATCCTCCATTTGTCACAACCCCAAGCTCCAGAGGTCTGACAAAAAAGGTCCACACTTACTATTTCAAAAAAGGGTTTAACAGTTATCTTTATTAAATTGAAAAACATGCAACTAAAGTGCAAGTTCTGCTCCTACGTCGACACGACACAGCTGTGATGGTGTCAATGCAGCAGCGATGTGCATTCCTACTGCGTAGCCTGACGTGCACCTCTCCAATGAAGGAGCGGTGCACGTCGGCAACGCAGGCCATAAGAGCTGTGATTGGTCCGCTTTGTCGCCTCCTTCACATTTCCTGGTTCTCGCCGCTGCTGCACACTGCCTGTTCACCGCGGCACAACTTCCAAGGCAAGTCGGTTAAACAGTGGCCCAAATTGAAAACAATATTGATGAAGTAAGCCCAGAGCATTTTGTGGCTTGTCGTAACCCCAGTAATTACACAGATTGTCAGCTCTGTCTCCTTCGCATTTCCTGGTTCTCATCGCTGCTTCGCTCTGCCTGTTCATGGTGGCACATTTTCCAAAGTGAGTTGGTTAAACAGTGGTCCAAATTCAAAAGAATATTGAGCTTGTAAGCACATACAGAACATTTACCCCAGTAATTATACTGATTGTCAAAACAGCAGTGGTGGTGGTCGCACGCACCATTTTCTCCGACTTCTCTTTTTCTCTGTGCAACGACTGTATTAAAAGTTGCTTTTACTTAACATTTTTTAGCTCCAACTCCATGACAATCTGCTCTTGTCATCGCTATTTCATAAGCAAAAACACAATGAAGTTGTGTGTTCTTGAAAAATAAAGGAAACATTTTCTCACCCAAATTACCTATATTGTGCTTTTCCACAATTAAATCACATTGTATATTGTTGAACAACAAGCCCACATCACCATACCCCTGTTAAGCTGATGTGGCATCTATCTGAGTGATAGTTATCATCATCTTGCTTGCAATCACTGCATCTGCTGTCACTGAACAGAACACATGGCAGTTGACAAGCACTGAGTGGCAGCATTAGATGGTATGCATGAAAACACAAAAAAATACACACAGTATTCAATCACAGCAGTACACAGAGCACCTGCTTGCATTATGGAGAGCTAATCTTATCATTCCATCTTGTATTAATTGGCAAATAAATAAATAAATGCATACATACTTAAAGGCTCTGAATCAGTTCTTCACTTCCCATGTGCGCCTTGGTCTTTACCCACACATCACTATAGTCAACTAAATGGTCTGGTATTAACATCAAAAGTAAAGGAGGTACTCTGTGCACTGCTGTGACTACATATTTTGCATGATTTTTATGTTTTGCT